>CM069152.1:31664953-32264953 GCA_035221665.1 Okamejei kenojei | reverse complement strand
CTGTGTCCCTGGTTCTTGAACCATTCTATATTTCTCTCTGCAACTTTACCCAATCCGACTATGATCTAGGACATCTTCATCCTAATCTCCTCAGCATTCTATTCCCCTTTCCAATGACATCTTCCATTTTTTTTTGTACTCAAAGTTCAACAAATGCAATTTATGCAAACATTTAATACAGTAAAAAGGTATAATATCAATTTATCCGGAGATCTGTCAAGGAGGTTTAGTTTAGTTTATAATCATGTGCAGTGAGGAACAGTGAAAAGCCTTTTTGTGGCGTGCTATCCTGTCAGCGAAAAGACTATACATGATTACAAACAAGCCGGCCACCGTGTCCAGCTGTCGCTTTTGACTTACAGCATGGAAACAGGCCCTTCAGCCTATATCGACCATCGATCACCCGCACATTAGCACTATCCCACACACTAGGGACAATTTACAATTTACAGAAACCAATTAATTTACAAACTCTGAGAAAATTCAGGTGGTCACAGGAGAACGTATAAACCCCTTACAGACAGCACCCAGAGTCAGGATCGAACCAGTGTCTCAGCCGCTGTAAGGCAGCAACTCTACCGCTGCGCCAATGGTTAAGGTCAGCACGTTTTTTTAAAACTATATCAGCTATAGACCATTTACTTTTGTTTACATTTACCAAGTTTACCTTTTTAGCATTGCTCAAAATATAACTGGTCCAGATCCAGTTTCTTTTCAGATGGCCAAAGAAACTCGAATCAAGCCCTGCTGCTCCAAGACCATCACCCGGAAGTTTCCCATCTTCCATCAACTTCCGACTACCCCTAGAGGAATTGAGGGCAGAAATCACTAAAGGAGGCACTGGTCAATAATTCTGAGGAACATTACCTTCAAGAAAATGAATGGAGAATGCGGAGTAGGTTGGGCGGGAGTACAAAAAGAGAGAATGTAGGAAGCGAGAAGACAGAGAGCTGGGGAGGGGGAGGTGGGCGAGGGGAGTACAAGTAGTTTCAAGGTGGAGATTGACAATTTCTTGATTAGTACGGATGACAAGTGTTATGGGGAGAAGGCAGGAGAATGGGGCTGAGGGGGAAATATAGATCAGCCATGATTGAACGGTGGAATAGAGGCAATGGGCCGAATGGCCTAATTCTGTTCCAATCACTTATGAACTTGCTAGAGTAACAGAGCAGGAAATTCAGAGAGCAGGAAACTAGAATATACACGAGATGGAGTTAAGTGCAGGGCAAAGAGAACATAACAAGCTAAATAGTTATGAGATATAGTTTAATTTAGCGATATAGTGCTGAAACAGGACATTCGGCCCACCGAGTCCGTGGCGACCGGCGAGCCCTGAACACTAGCCCCATCCTACACGCACGAGGGACAATTTACAATTTTTTTTTACCGAAGCCAATTAACCTGCAAATTGGTATGACTTTGGAATGTTGGAGGAAACCGGAGCGCCTGGGGAAAACCCATGAGAGAACGTATAAACTCCGTGCAGACTGCACCTGTATTCAGGATCAAACCTGGGTGTTTGGCGCTGGATGGCAGCAACTCTACAATAGTTTAAACCGCCTGGTTTAGTGACCCAGTTTTCCAAGGATACAGATGGAAAGAGTAGTAGTAGTAGCAGTAGAAACAAGGAATTGCACATGCAGTTAAGGAAAAGGATCAGCAAGCAAATTGAATAATACAATTATTTAGCTTGTGAATTATCGAATAACAATTATTTAAAATGACAAGAGTTACTTGCTCTTATTTAAATAGTTATTAAAACAATATAAATATTTTTTGACTTGACTGCATGTATTAGAATCATACATACGTCGCATATTCCAGCAGGGAACACTTGTTCTTAGCAGTTGTATCCGGTTCCATCTCCGAGTGAAGCACAGACACTTCAGGTGCTCCTTCAGGAGCTGAATGGCCACTTTTATTTATGCGAGGAACCCGTATAACTCCTGAAAATAAACATACAATGTTACAAACATTTTTTTTAGTTTAGTTTGGGGATAGTGTGGAAACAGGCCCTTCGGCCCACCAAGCGTCCGTCGACCAGTGATCCCTGCATACTAACATTATGCTAACACACACCAGGGACAAATTACTATTTTACCATAGCCAATTAAACTACAAACCTGTACGTCTTTGGAATGCGAGAGAAAACTGGAGATCCCGGAGAAAACCCACACAGGTCACGGGGAGAACGTACAAACTCTGTACAATCTTCTCACCACCTCCATAATATTTGGAACGAAGACCCATCATTTATTTATTTACCTCTGTACTCCACAATTTTCTTTTTACTCCATAATAGGCACCATAATGTTTGGGACACATGGCATCACAGGCGTATGTAATTGCAGTTCAGGTGTGGACAGAAGAGACGAAGATAACTTTTAATTGCCCCCAAGATTACCGCCTCATGAAACAGTTATGGCCTGGGCATGTAGAAGGACTGGCTCACTTATCTTCAATGATGATACAACTGGTGATGGTAGTAGAATAATGAATTCTCTCAAGTTCCTCCAGTTCATTCTACAGCAAGACAATGATCCAAAAAGCAACTCAAACAATGGTCAATTCTTGAGTGGCCAATGACTCGAACTGAATCCAATTGAGCATGCCTTTTATATGCTGAAGAGAAAACTGAAGGGAACTAGCCCCCAAAACAAGCATATGCTAAAGATGGCTGCAATACAGGCCCGGCAGAGCGTCACCAGAGAAGACACCCAGCAACTGGTGATGTCCATGATTCGCAGACTTCAAGCAGTCATTGCATGCAAAGGATATGCAACAAAATACTAAACATGACTACTTCCATTTACATGACATTGCTGCGTCCCAAACATTATGGTGCCTGAAATGGGGGGGGGGGGGGGGGGGGAGGACACTATGTGTAAACTCTGCTGTAATTTCTACATGGTGAAACCAAAATGTATAAAAATAGCCTATATTAAAATGTGCACTTTAACCACATGTGATTTTTTCTATTACAAATCACAAATTGTGGAGTACAGAGGGAAATAAATGAATGATGGGTCTTTGTCCCAAACATTATGGAGGGCACTGTATCCTTTTGTTTCTTGCTGACTCCACAGCTTCCTTTGAGGTCGAGGATTGCTGAGCTTAACGAGACTTTGCCTGGAATCCTCTGAAAACTGGTAAGTCACATTTACACTTGGCGCTAGTGTAACATTTTAAGTGGTTGACAAGTAGCAAATTATCTAGGTGGGGAGTGTTTTTTTTTGTCACCTCGCTCAAAAAATGTCGCACTATTAAAAATAAACAGGAAATTTCCTTGAGGATCAACCAGAGGGTAGAATTATGACAAAATCTGTAACACTTCAAGTCAAAAGTTCAAATTCCAAATAAACATTTTTTTTTTCAAGCAATTAAACTTTATTTCATATAATTATAACATATTTCTGTCTTATTTATTTATTTATTTATTTATTTTAAAATCTTTATTAGAAGTAATGTACATTACAATGATATAAGCCAAAATAACATAATACATTCCCTGTACCACTTCTTATTTTATACTTTAAGAAGAAGAAGAATGAGAAGAACAATAGTTAGATAGGATAGTAAGTGCATGAGAGAGTGATCCGGAAGGGCCCGTAGAAGCGTAAGACACAAGAAAGACTAAAAAAAGGAAAAGAAAGAAAAAATAAATTAAAAAAAAATAGAAGACAGAAAATATGAGAAAGTAAAATAAGGTAAGATAAGATAAAAAGGGATGTACCTCCTTCGTATCTTTACACACCCCTCACCAGGTCCTGATAACATTTATTATCAGAGTTGTGTTGCACCCTATGCTTGTAATAAGTCGATAAATGGAGACCAAATCTTTTGGAAATGGTCTGATTTGCCTGCATGGAGGAATCTCATATCTTCTAGTGTAACGTTTCGGACATATCTGAAATCCACATTTTTATCGTTGGTGTGGGAGCGTTTTTCCAGAATTTAAGAATAAGGTTTTTTTTAGCCATTATTAAGCCATAATTAAGAAAGCTCTTTTGGAATGAAGTCAGCTCCAAGCTGGCTTCCATTATTCCAGAAATAATCAATTCTGCAATCGGTTTCAATTTTATTTTGAATAATTTTGTAAAGATTTCAAAGATTTCATTCCAGAATTTTTGAATTTTAATGCAAAAAAACAAAGGAATGTGCTATGGTTGCTTCTTGGGATAGACATTTATCACACATTGGGGAGACATTTGGAAAAACTGTACTTATTTCCGTCTTTTTAGATTCCCCTTTAGAAACTTTGCCATAGAAATCGCAATTAATAAATGCTAAACCTTTTCATTTCTCCCCTTTAGGTTGACTGATGGTGACACTGTGTGGCCAAAAAAAGAATAACAGACGTAGCAATAAACTTAAATGTTCAGGAACATGTCAGATCACCTAAGACACGATTCATCCGGTTACTCACACGATCTGCCCATGCTGTCCATTGTGTTATTCATTTCCACTGCAACCCTAGCTTCCACTCCTGTACCAGGAGTTTTTGTTGAGAGCTCAAACAACTTTTCTATATGTAGACACAAGAAGCTGCAGATGCCAGTTCACAAAAAAAAAGGACACAAAGTGCTGGAGTAACTAGGCAGGTCAGGCAGCATCACTGGGAGACGTTTCTGCGATAAGCGACATTTCTGGTCGGGACCCTTCTTCAGACTGCCTGACCTGCTGACTTACACCAACAGATAGACAAAATGTTGGAGTAACTTAGCGGGACAAGCAGCATCTCTGGCGAGAAGGAATACGTGCCATTTCGGGTCGAGACTGACTTCTTCAGGTCTCCAGCACTTTGTTTCTTTTTTTTGTAAACCAGCCTCTGCGGTTTCTTGTGTCTTTACTTTACCTGACCTTCTGCTGCCACTGCGATGTGCTGCAGTGCTCCAGGATGCTTCAGGACCATGATCAGAGAAAGACCTTGGTTAATTCCAGGCACCAGATGACTGACAGGACAACCAAGATCTGACCCATTCACTTGGAAGACATTGAGGAAAATTATTGTTTTAGCATATACAAACAAATATTAAACCTGCAAGAAGTTTATAATAAAAACGTACCCAGTGGTGTATTTAGACAGACGCACATGAGATCGAACCAGAAGCTTTCTACCTCTTGCATACTATTGAGGGCATAGCAACGATTATCAAATGGCCTGCTGCTTCTGGCCAAGTTATAGTGAGGATCACAGCTCGTGGTGTCAACAATCATGGCATTCTTTTTTAGATAAATGAAAATCTAATCGATAAAAACAAGAATCAGTGATCAATTTTCAGATTCAGGTTTAATTTCTATACAAATCATCATCACATATCAGGACGGCACAGTGGCAGAGCTGCTGCCTTAGCGCCGGGGAGTGGAGCCACAGCGCCCCTGTGCACCATTGGAGGCCTAGAGGTGGTCAAGCAAATAATTGCCTGTCTCCAATGAAGAAAAAAACAATAGCTTTTTTGGTTTAATGTTTCATCTAAATAATGTACAAGGCTTTATAGCCACCATACTTGTGAGGAATATGTCGTCTCAGTTAGATTTAGTTAAACCCACATGGGGTTTCCCCGCTCTGGTTTCCTCCCACATTCCACAGATGTACAGGTTTGTAGGCTGATTGGCTTCGGTAACAATAAAATTGTAAAATTGTCCTTAGTGTGTAGGACAGTGTTAATGTACGGGACCACTGGTCGGTGCGGACTCGGTGGGCCGAAGGGCCTGTTTCTGCACTGTATCCCTAAACTAAACATTAAGTGGGATTCACCTATCATCCTATCTAACACCAGGCGATGTAAGGGGCATTTCTCAGGTAAATGTTTTTTCTATTGTATTAAATGGGGCATTAGCTTATCATTTCATGCAAAAGTATCTTTCTTAGGAGCGTGCTGTCAAAACAACCACCTCTCCCTCAATATCAGCAAAGTGAAGCACCCGCTGAGTTTCTCCAGCTTTTTGTGTAACCCTCGATTCTCCAGCATCTGCAGTTCCTTCTTTAACAACGAACTGGTCTTCAAAGTGGGTGGCATACAGGCTCCAGTCGGTATCAATGGTGTGGAAGTGGAGATGGTTTAGTTTAGAGATAAAGTGTGGAAACAGAGCTTTCAGCCCACCGAGTCCTCGCTGACCATCGATCACCCGTTCACACCGGTTCTATGCTATCCCAGTTTTGCATCCTTCGCACTAGTGACAATTTACAGGGGACATTAACATACAAACCTGTACGTCTTTGGAATGTGGGACCAGAGCACCCGGGGAAAACCCACATAGTCACAGGGAGGATGTGCATACTCCGTACAAACAACACCTGTAGTCAGGATCAAACCCGGGTCTCTGGTGCTGTGAAGCAGCAGGTTTACCGTTATGCAACCGTGCCACCCCAAGAGCTTCAAGTTCCTAGGTTTTACTTTGTTTGTTTGTTAAGTTTGTTATGGCCCAACTACTTTGATGGAACGATCAATTAGGCTCCCCAATGCCTCCACTGGTATGGTTTGCTGGGATAGTATTCAAAACAAAGGTTTTCACTGTATCTTGGTACATGTCGCAATAATAAAACAATGTCTGTGAAGATTTTCCGATAAAACCCAGCCATTGGAGCAATCTGCCACGAGGAAAGTTATTCAACATTAAGCACCAAGTGTGATTTGTAACTCATTTTTCTACCTTAGAGGAAAGAAGTTTAACGTCTTTCATGGCCCAGCAGTATTACGAAATTTTGGGCTGTGCATTGTGTAAGCTAATGTGCATGTTCATTAACCAGTGAAACATCAAATCAAACATTGGGAAAAAACCAAGGAAACGTTACAATGATGAGATTCTCAAACTAAATAGTCAGTAATTAGTCACTGGGTTCTCAGAGAGGGTGATAAGGGGGCACACATTTTATTCAGAGTCAGCAATGCAACGTCCGACTTTGCGACCTTTGACTGAAAGCCTACCTGATCTTTCTCTTGAAATTTTTCAGTTGGACCGAACTGCAACAACCCCATGTAACAAAGACGTTGCAGACTCTCAAAGAAGGAAAATATGTATCGCCTGTCAACACCAAAAAATTAGCAATATTTATATTCAAGATATGGTTGGTCATTACCAATGAACAAGCATTCAATATTCAGGAATCTCACAGCATTTCCACACCTAATATAATTGATATTTATTGGATTTCAGGGAATTAGAAAATACTCCATGTTCTTTTCATTATACAAAACATGTTGATAAATATTTTTGCTTAATGAAAGAGATACTTTAACAGATCCAACAGATACTCAACGCCCAAACGATTAGGTTTTCCAGTATAATTTAGAATATGATCAAACCCAATTGTAGAATGCAGTGCATAGCAACTAAAATGCTGGAGGAACTCAAGTGGGTCAGGCAGCATCTGCAGAAAGAATTAACAAACAACATTTTGAGTTGGGACCTTTCTTCAGATGTCCTGCACAAAACGCATTCCATCCATTCTCTCCACAGATGCTGTCTGACCCACTGATTGCCGCCAATACTTGGTGCTTTGGTTAAGATTACAGCATCTGCAGTCCCTTGTGTCTCTATATAAACTAAAACATGCCTTGGGCTTACAAACCTGTTGCGTTTAGCTGGAGATATTTTCAGCTAAGACAAATTTAGTAAAGAACAGTACAGCACAGGAATATTTAAGAATAAGGGGTAGGCCATTTAGGACTGAGATGAGGAAAAACGTTTTCACCCAGAGAGTTGTGAATCTGTGGAATTCTCTGCCACGATAGGCAGTGGAGGCAAATTCACTGGATGTTTTCGAGAGAGTTAGAAATAGCTCTTAGGGCTAATGGAATCAAGGGATATGGGGAGAAAGCAGGAACGAGGTACAGATCTTGGAAGATCAGCCATGATCATATTGAATGGCGGTGCTGGCTCAAAGGGCCGAATGGCCTACTCCTGCACCTATTTTCTATGTTTCTAGGAACCTTCATCTCAAGATGTCTGTTCCAAACATGATGCCAAATTAAAATAATCCTATCTGCCTGCACATGATTCATATCCTGCCATTCCCAGGACATTCATATGTCCTTCCAATAACCTCTTAAACCTATCTACCTACAGCACAACACCTGGCAACGCGTTCTTGGCACCTACCGCACTCTGTAAAAACTTGCCCCACACATTCGTTTGAACGCTCCCCTTCTCACCTTAAAACTATGTTCACTAATATTTAACATTTCCACCATAGGAAAAGATTCTAACTAACCTTACCTACACCCCTCATAATAACTTTATAAATTTCTATCAGATGTTCCGATGCTCCAGAGAAAACAAACCAAGTTTGTCCAAACGCTCCTTATAGCTGGTACCCTCTAAAGCAGGCTGCATCCTGGTAAACCTCTTCTGCACCCTCTCCAAAGCGTCCGATGAAGGCAAGCATTGCATACACTTTTTTACCATTCTTTTTGCTTGCTTTGTTATAGTCAGGGCGATATCATTGGACTCTAAAATCTCCCTGTACAGCAATGCTGTTAAGAGTCCTGCCTTACATTTAAACCGCACATTGGCAACACCATACACTTACACTCAAATTGAATTTCTTTGTCCACATCTGTCATCGATCTATACTCCTACTGCATCCATTGATAGCCTTTTTTCATTATCTGCAATCGCCAATTTTTATCTTTCCTGCAAAATCTCTTAAACCCATCTACACTTTTGTCAAAGTATTTTTTATATTTGATAAACAACGGCCCCGGCACTAATCCCTGCAGAACACCACTAGGCTTAGATCTCCAGTCAGAACGACACCCGTCCACCTCACTCGCTGCCTTGAGTTCTTTGTAGGCCAGTTCTGAATCTAAACTACCAAGTCACCACGGATAGACTGTTAAGGGTCTTACTATTATCTCTATATTTCTCCCTTACAATTAAACTGCCAATGTGCAACACCTCACACTTGCCCAGATTGGCACTGTGGATCGCATGCATTGTAATCTCCTGAATCAGCATCCCACGAGGGACCTGGTCAAATACTTCACAAAAATCCATGCAGACAACATTCACTCCCCCACAATCACCTTCTTCAAATGCTCAAAAAACTCAATCAACTGTAAGTCATGATCTGCCCAGGACAAAGACATGTCTAATTAGTCCATTCGCCCAAGTGTAGATAAATCGTATTGCTAAGAATCCACTCCAATAGCTTCCCTACCACTGGCGTGAGGTGTATTCCGATACTGGGTCCCATGACAGAAAGTTTTCACTAAGATATTGTGCTAAAAAATATAATTTCCTTTCAGTGATGGATACATTAGATGAGTTTTTAAATGCTAATTCAATTGCTTCCTGATTGTGAGAAAGCCTTTGCAATTAGTGACCCATATGCATTTTGATAATAAAACCGACAGCTCTCACCGCTTATAAAGAAGCTGCTGCCTCATTGGTTGTGGCAGGCTCCTGATCAAAGTGTGTTTCAAGACAGGATCATTTAAAAAGTCTTCTAGATTTTCAACCTATATAAAAAGACAGATAAAAAGAGGTAGCAAACAAAATAGTCAACATGAAAAACTCCAGAGAAAGACAATGCACATATTAATCACAACTTATGTATTTAGTCGACATCTGTTTTTTTCCACTAAAATACTGTACTAAGAAATTGAAACAATTACTAATCCTAAACTGTAATGGAAACTTAGCTAAAACGTATCCAGCAGAGAAATCAGATTAAAATCAATGTCTTTACTTGGGATATATGTTTCACAGCTTAAAACTAGAGGATAGATGAAATGTACAAAATATTCGGACTGGCTGTATCATTGCAAAAAGAGAGCTACATTGCGCAAATATTATATGTTGCTGTTTTTACATAATGCATCACATTCTAGTCTTTCAGTTAAACTAAAATGGAAATTAAGCAATGTCATAAATCAGAATTAACAGAATACTGGGCATTTTCCTATGAACATTATATATTCCTAGTCTATAAGAAAGTTTATACTATAATAATTGAATAAATATACAAATGAATTATATAAATTCATCCAAAAATAAAACTGAAGCCACCCATGACAGTTATGTACATGACTAAATCTTTAGTACTTTAATAGACTCAAGACCAACATTCATACAGCCTTACCTTGTGGCTGACTTGTACTATCTGAACAAAAATAGAAAGAGGAATACAGAGAAGTATGTCACTAATGAGACCCCAGCCATATCCAAATTCTCTGTGAATCGGCAGAGGAGGGATATATCTCTTCCACGACGCTTCCTCCACGTAAACTGCAGAAATAAAGCACATAAGTTAGTCATAATCCTAAAAATGTATTATGATAAGTTTGATTAAAACAAGCTTTCTTTCCAATAGTGTTTGTTCAAGCTAACTTTCTTCAGTTTGACATACACACGGAAGACCTATGGATCAAGGGAGGACATTTAATCCATCATTTCCTAGAAACAAAGAACTGCAGAGCCAGTTTACATAGAAACATAGAAATTAGGTGTAGGAGCAGGCCATTCGGCCCTTCGAGCCTGCACCGCCATTCAATATGATCATGGCTGATCATCCAACTCAGTATCCTGTACCTGCCTTCTCTCCATACCCCCTGATCCCTTCAGCCACAAGGGCCACATCCAACTCCCTCTTAAATATGGCCAACGAACTGGCCTCAACTACCTTCTGTGGCAGAGAATTCCACAGATTCACCACTCTCTGTGTGAAAAACGATTTTCTCATCTCGGTCCTAAAAGACTTCCCCCTTATCCTTAAACTGTGACCCCTTGTTCTGGACTTCCCCAACATCGGGAACAATCTTCCTGCATCTAGCCTGTCCAACCCCTTAAGAATTTTGTAAGTCTCTATGAGATCACCCCTCAATCTTCTAAATTCCAGCGGGTACAAGCCAAGTCTATCCAGTCTTTCTTCATATGGAAGTCGTGCCATCCCAGGAATGAGTCTGGTGAACCTTCTCTGCACTTCCTCTATGGCAAGAATGTCTTTCCTCAGATTAGGAGACCAAAACTGTACGCAATACTCCAGGTGTGGCCTCACCAAGACCCTGTACAACTGCAGTAGAACCTCCCTGCTCTTGTACTCAAATCCTTTTGCTATGAATGCCAACATACCATTCGCTTTCTTCACAGCCTGCTGCACCTGCATGCCTACTTTCAATGACTGGTGTACCATGACACCCAGGTCTCGTTGCATCTCCCCTTTTCCTAATCGGTCACCATTCAAATAACAGTCTACCTTCCTGTTTTTGCCACCAAAGTTATCATTTATCCACATTATACTGCATCTGCCATGCATTTGCCCACTCACTCAGTCTATCCAAGTCATCCTGCAGCCTCCTAGCATCCTCCTCACAGCTAACACTGCCCCCCAGCTTCGTGTCATCCGCAAACTTTGAGATGCTGCATTTAATTCCCTCGTCCAAATCATTAATGTATATTGTAAATAGCTGGGGTCCCAGCACTGAGCCTTGCGGCACCCCACTAGTCACTGTCTGCCATCCTGAAAAGGACCCGTTCACTCCTACTCTTTGCTTCCTGTCTGCCAGCAGTTTCTCTATTCACATCAATACTGAACCACCAATACCGTGTGCTTTAAGTTTGTATACCAATCTCTTGTGTGGACCTTGTCGAAAGCCTTCTGAAAGTCCAGATACAACACATCCACTGCTTCTCCCTTATCCACTCTACTAGTTACATCCTCAAAAAATTCAATAAGATTCGTCAGACATGATTTACCCTTCGTAAATCCATGCTGACTTTGTCCAATGATTTCACCACTTTCCCAATGCGCTGCTATCCCATCTTTAATAATTGACTCTAGCAGTTTCCCCACTACCGATGTTAGACTAACGGGTCTGTAATTCCCCGTTTTCTCTCTCCCTCCCTTTTTAAAAAGTGGGGTTACATTAGCTACCCTCCAATCCTCAGGAATTACTCCAGAATCTAAAGAGTTTTGAAAAATTATCACTAAGGCATCTGCTATTTCTGGGGCTACTTCCTTAAGTACCCTGGGATGCAGCCTATCTGACCCTGGGGATTTATCGGCCTTTAATCCATTCAATTCACCCAACACCACTTTCCGGCTAACCTGGATTTCACTCATTTCCTCCATCTCATTTGACCCACGATCCCCTGCTATTTCCGGCAAATTATTTATGTCTTCCTTAGTGAAGACAGAACCAAAGTAGTTATTCAATTGGTCTGCCATGTCCTTGTTCCCCATGATCAATTCACCCGTTTCTGACTGCAAGGGACCTACATTTGTTTTAACTAATCTTTTGCGCTTCACATATCGATAAAAACATTTGCAGTCAGTTTTTATGTTTCCTGCCAGTTTTCTTTCATACTCCATTTTCCCTTTCCTAATTAAGCCCTTTGTCCTCCTCTGTTGGTCTCTGAATTTCTCCCAGTCCTCTGGTAGGCTGCTTTTTCTGGCTAATTTGTACGCTTCATCTTTTTCTTGATACTATCCCTGATTTCCCTTGTTATCCACGGATGCGCCACCTTCCCTGATTTATTCTTTTGCCATACTGGGATGAACAATTGTTGTAGTTCATCCATGCAGTCTTTAAATGCCTTCCATTGCATATCCACCGTCAACCCTTCATGAATCAAAGTATACAAAGTGCCGGAGCAACTCAGCGGGTCAGGCAGCATCCCTGGAGAACATGGATAGGTGACGTTTCGGGTCAGGAGACTGATTCTTATGAATATTGCTTGTGTCCGTACACAATCGCTGGTTGGCACAGACTTGGTGGGCCGAAGGGCCTGTTTCTGCGCTGTATCATTAAACTAAATCAAACTAGGCCATCTGCACACCAAGCGTGCAAGAAGTTCAAAGAGTAGTTTGGGACGTACACTTTTGGCATCCACATCCAAAAAATAAAATAAAAATGAAAACTTGAATTACCAGTCTCTTTCAAACATAAGTGGTCAAGTTCTTCCTCCCACTGGTGTCCATCATCAATTTCAATAGCACTGGAGGTTTCCACTGGCTCTCCACTGGCAGTTGGATTGTTCACTTCAACCTCAGCATCTGCGGTGTCATTGGACGTAGATGCAACAGCAACTCTGGGGGCTTCTGAAGACGAGTCTTCTCTTTTATCACTGTTTGGTGCAGCAGGTACTGACGTGGACGAATCCTTAGGAGTTTTTTGGAGAGGGTGACCATAAATGAGGTACCACAGGAACATGTGGACTAGGCGTAGCCGTGGCATCTTCGGAAGGAACCCATGCGAGCGACCCAGCCCAGGAACTGTAAGGAGATGCAGAACCTTTAAATTACGGGTAACGGATTAAGAGATGTGATTGCTAAATTCAAGCCAGACAAAGCATGGTGTAAAGCAACAATAAAGTGAAAGAAAATAAATCAGGCCGCAGTTAAAAAGGAATCTGCAGCGGTCATGACAAAACAAGAAGCACAATTCCAAGTTTGTGGTAGAAAACCTGGCCACAATTTCTACTAAAAGATCCAAGAAAAAAATAAAAACACAACACTCGAGTGTTCGATCAGAAACAATACCAACACAATGGGGCGGCACAGCGATGCAGCGGTAGAGTTGCTGCCTTACAGCGCCAGAGATCCAGGTTCGATCCCGACTATAGGTGGTGTCTGTATGGAGTTTGTATGTTCTCCCCGTCACTGTATGGGTTTTCTCTGGGTGCACCGGTTTCCTCCCACACTCCAAAGACGCACAGGTTTGTAGATTCGGTAATATTGTAAATATTGTAAATATTACCAAATATATGGGGAGATCGTTGATCGGCGCGGACACAGTGGGCAGAAGGGCCTGTTTCCGCATTGTACATCTATAGTCTAAAATTAGCTCTCAAGGAAAGGCTATCAATATAATTAGGAGCTTCACTCAACCACTGGAAGTTTAAGTTAAAATCTAATTTAGTTTAAGCATTCTGTTATCCGTGGTTAATGGGACTGGAGGAAGCAATATGATTTGGCAGCAAACACTGGGATGACACATGTATACTGCAATGTTCAAAGAGTCTCAGAGGTAAAAAGCTGCCAGCATATTGTGTGGCAACTGCACTTAATGGCAAGTCTATTGCATTTAGTTTTTAAAGTGTGCATGGCGGATTGAATGGATGGGAAGTGGATAGTAGATAAAGAGGAGATTCAAGCAGAGAATTAATACCTGAAACCGATTTGGAGAAGCTCCAACATTATTCAATCATGGGGCATGAAACAGTATTGAATTTTGAAATATGGCACAATACAGATCCAGTAGGATCTTGTCAACAAAGGGATCTTTACAAGCTTAAACTGAAATAAATCTCTTCCTTGGATCAATGAAGGAGGAGAATTAGTCATATTTACAGACTTACAGCATGAGAACAGTACCAATGGACCAACTTATCTAAGCTAGTCTCATTTACCCATGTTTGAACATTATCCTCCGAACCAATCCTGTCCAAGTACCTGCCCAAATGTTTCTATAATGTTGGTATTGCATCTGCCTCAACTCCATCCTCTGGCCACTCATTCCAGATAACCACCACAACTTGTGTGAAAAGCTTGTTCTCAGGTTCTTTTCAAATCTTTCCCCTCTCTCTTTAAACATATGCCTTCTAGTTCCAGACTCCCCTAGCCTGGGAAAAGTACTTTGTGCATTCACCCTATCTATTTCCCTTGTGATGTTATACCCTCCTATGATCATTCCTCAGCCTCGTGAACTCCAAGGAATAAAGTCCTAGCCTGTCCAACTACCCCTTTAGCTAGGTCCTCATCTTAGTAACATCTGTGTAAATCTTCTCTGCACCCTTTTTAACTTAATGGCCTCTTTCCTGTAGCAAGGAGACTAAAACACCACAGTATCCCAAGTGCGGCCTCACCAACATCCAATACGACCATAACATAATCTCCCAGGTTCGAGACTCAGATCCTTGACTGACGAAGGCTAATGTGCTAAAAGCCATCTTCACTACCGTCAGCCGGTGACACCACTTTTAGGGAATTACGTACTTGTACTTCTAGATCTCTCTGTATCAGAACACTCCACAATTAATGGATAACTTTTAACTATGGAGATCCTTGTGAAAACAATACTAGAAAAGCTTCTTTCTCTGTTTGGGAGATGTTGATGAAAATGTAGGCATGCAGATGGAGAATGTTAAAACCCATTGCTTATTGTCCAATGGCACGACATTTTTGCAATAGAATGCATTCAAACAATAAACTTTGAGGGAAAAGGCTAAATATTCAAAATAGAAGATAGGGCTATGGGAAAGATCAGGAAAATGGGTTTACGTTTGGATTGCTTAACAGAAAGGGCTGGATGCCCCTTTGCCACAGGCTTCAATATTTATCGTTTCCTGCAGACAATATTGAAAAGTGATTTTATATCCACCATTGAAGTGTTTGACAAGACACATCTGGGGATGGCTTTGCTCCAGTTACTCCCTTGATATATATTTTACCTATTAAGGGATGATAATTCTTCAGGGGTGTGACACCCATTTTCACATCTGTTTTGGTTGTAGAAGATTTGTTGGTCACTTCTGCATTTTTGTTTGGTTCCGTTTCACTCAACGCAGTCGCTGAACTGCTTTCCTTTGCCTGCTTTTGTTTTTCTTTCTGAGCCTGGACTTGCAATGATTTCATTCTGGAAAATAAGAACCACAGAAGACATTAACTTTAGCATGTTGTCCAGGATCTTCGGCTGTCTGCATTGTTATCTGAAGCAAGTTCCCGGCTGAAGTCAATGGATATTTTTAAGGCTATGATTGATAGATTACTGATTAGTACAGGTGTCAGGGGTTATGGGGAGAAGGCAGGAGAATGGGGTTGAGAGGGAAAGATAGATCAGCCATGATTGAATGGCAGAGTAGACTTGATGGGCCGAATGGCCTAATTCTGCTCCTATAATTTATGAACTTTTATTAGCAATGTCCAGTGCTGTGCCTAATAACCACACCAATGAAAAAGCAATGAATTGATCAATATCAATCTGAATTCGAACCTTTCCCTACCTGGCTCTACGTACTGAAGGGAAAGACCCTTTAATGATCTACTATTCAGCAGTGAAAAGAGCATTGATGAAAATAGCAGACTTCCTTCCTCTAAATGGAGGTCACCCGTGGTGTTAGGATTGCTTAACAGTGCCTGATGTCTATCTGGGGAGATTTAATAGAAGTATGTAAGATTATGAGAGACACACATAAAGGGCCTGTCCCATTTTCCCGACCTAATTCAGACCTCTGCCGAGTCTGCCCTTGACTCATACTCGCAGCATGGCAGTCACAAGGTCGTAGGAGATCGTAGGTAGGTCGTAATGCTAGTTGTAGGTACTCGTGGCATCAAGTAGGTCGGGGCGTTTTTTTCTAGCCTGATGAAAAATGTCCACGAGTAAAAAAGGTCGTGAAAGTGGGACAGGCCCTTTAGGTGGACAGTCAGAACCTTTTTCATAGGATGGAAAAAATCAAATACTAGAGGGCATAGCTTTAAGGCATGAAAAGCAAAGTTTAAAGGAGATGTGCGGGGCAAGTTTTTTTTTTACACAGAGGATGGTAAGTGTTTGGTATGGCATTTAAGACTCTTTGCTAAGCATCTGGATATCGGGGAAGTGCGGAATATTGATTATTTGCAAGTAGATAAGAGATGGTCTTGGCATCATGTTCGGCGTAGACATTGTTGGCCGAAGGACCTGTTCTTGTGTTGTACTGTCCTAGGTTCTTTATTAAAAGATATAAATAATACCACACTTCTGGGTCAAAGCCGTATTTCTTTCCCCCCCCCCCCCCCAACAACTATGCGAAGCATCATGCCACCGTTCTAAGCACAGAGGCAGTTATTCTTTTTTGCTTTATCTGTCTCAAGGTTTGGGTAGTATTTGCCTAGTATCGCTCTGACAAGATGCTGAAGGCAGTAATCACGATCACTGGTTGGAAGTATTAATTATTGCATAACAAAGAAGGATTTTGTAGTCAAAACAAAAGAACAAAAGTTACTAACCGATGAACAGTATAAGAACTGGAGATCCTAAACCGAACTTGCTCAATGGCACTTTTTACCAGTGGATCACTGGGAAGCACAGAAGGATGAGCAACAAATTCCACCTGAAAAAATGAAATATATTAATTATATCATAGGGGCGGCATGGCGGAGCAGCGGTAGAGTTGCACCCTTACAGCGTCAGAGACGTGGGCTTGATCCCGACTATGGGTGCTGTCCGTATGGAATTTGTACGTCCTCCCCGTGACCGCGTGGGGTTCCCCAGGGTTTCCTGGCACATTCCAAAGATGTATGGATTTGTAGGTTAATTGGCTTTGGTAAAGAGTGCAAATTGTCCCTAGTGCGTAGGATAGTGCTAGTATACGGGGATCGCTGGTCGCCGTGGACTCAGTGGGCCGAAGGGCCTGTTTCCACGCTGAACGTCCAAACTAACCAAAAAACTATTGTAACCAAACGTACTGTCTTAATTCACTGAAGCACCCACAAAGATATTACATAGACATTCTTAGCAGTTGGGTTATGCATCCAGTTAAAGGTTTTCAGCAAGCTTTTAATATTGCATTGCAAGTTAAAAAAGCTGCCACTGACCTTCTTGCTGATGCCATCCTGTATCACAGTGGTCCGGAAGAGTCGAAGTAGTCCCTCCTGAGCCAGCTTCTGAACCATTCTAACTATGGATTTCTTACAGCATCTGGTGACCACACCATCTTGCTTCTCCTCTTCCATTATCATTTTCTGAAGCCTGGAGAAGAAACTTCTGCTTGCACTTTATATAATTTAACCAGGTCACTAGCTTGTTATCAAGAGTAAACGTCTTTACCGTTAACCACCAGCAACATTCAAGTAAAATTAACTGCAAACTTGTAATCCCACAACTATACTATGAAAAAAAAGACACAAAGGTCTGCTGTAACCCAGCGGATTAGGTGGAGAACCTGGATAGGCGAAGTTTCGAGTCGGGACCATTTTTGAGACTCGCCTACTGAGTTACTCCAGCGCTTTGTGTCTTTTTTTTGTAAACCAGCATCTACAGTTCTTTGTTTCGACATGATAGTACGATATAGTTTATTTTGCCTCCGACATAGAAAGGTTCATCTCAGCTAACCAATACGTCCATCCTTGGCCTTTATCTGGCTGCATAGTTATCTAAGAACCAAGGGAGATATGCATTTTTGTAAAAGGAGGAAATCTGGAAAAGTACTGGTATCATTCTTAAGATAGCTCAAAGAAAATAAGATGTTCAGGCACGGAGAGAAAATCAAATTCAAGGTCCATTGAAATGTTACATTCACTCAAAATTTTGTTTTTCTCCAAACGGGAGTAAATTACTTCATTTAATTATGAAAATCATGATTTAACTGGTGCATTACATACTTCAAGTTGCATTGGTTCAGAATTGTATTACTTGAAATAGATTCAGGTAATATTTATTTTGTCGTATTTTGATCCAATTCAAAGGGGCAGTTAAACTCTAATTAGTAGTGATAGTGAATCATTCATATGGAAGTGACATTCATAGTAATACATATTTATTTGTGGAATTCCTTAATCGGCTCGATATGATACCAAGCCTGAATTTCAACTACTTATCCTGGTAATGTAATATTTTTGAAACTAAGGTAACAATGTAATACAGGTCCACCAACGATTTACCTCCTCCTTTGGATTCAGAGTCTTGCCGAATTCTCCATTTTGCCGGACCAATCGGTCATGAAATAATGATACAACAATACACTTCTGACCCACTAGTTATACCCCTCCCATCTCTGTAAAACAACATGGCCTGCTAGAACCTTAAATAAAACGAATATTCAAGTAAATTACATTTACAGCAAAACACGCATTTCTTGCACTGGCAGCCGGGCACCGGTTAACAAGTTGCCCTTGAAAGTCCCAATGAGGGTCGGAATGGCAGCCATCCTCGGAGCCGAGGCTTCTCTAGGACTACCAGGCCGACCCCCGCTGACCTGAGATTTGCCGAAAATGCTGGAGGGCCGTCTGCCACAGGCACTCGGGAGGAGATCACTGGTACCAGAATGGTCCGCCTAGGCCGTTGTGGGGCCAAGATACCGACCCGAAAGGTCAGCTTCGCAAGTCGGCTATAGGAATAGATCTGACAGCTCGATTTGGGCCGGAGTTCCAGAGCCCTGGCAGCAGGGCACTAATTCGACCCGCCGAATGGCACGGAAGTCCCGAAGAGCTTGAGATTGGCCGCCCCACCCGGTGTAGGCGCCACATTTTCGGGGGGACCTGGGAGGGATATCCTGTGCACTCGTAATTTTGTCCGAATTAAAGGAGGTGCCGGTCCATCAGTTGCGGAAAATCGGTGGTGGACTTGTAGTTTTGAAAATAGTTTGTCCATTGCCTACAACTTTAGTGAAAACATTTCACTAAATGTCATTTCTGGTCTGAGTATGAAATGCAATATTGTGAAAGTAGAGACCTCTGAAGATAATCGCACGTTGGTATCTTGGAATGAAACTTACGTAAATAGGCTTTCAATGAGTTTCAAATTCCGCACAGCTTCTATTATCAAGTTTTGTCGTTTTAGCAATCGAAATGTTTCGTGAGGTCTCTTCAAGTAAATATTTTTGCATGGTCTCCTCTTCCTTCCATGGCCCTTCTCCTGAGAAAGTAAGTAAAAATGTAATTAATGTTACTTTGCGCACATGCCATCAAAATAATTACAGTTGCTTAGTTTAGTTTAGAAATACAGCATGGAAACAGGCCCTTCGGCCCACCGAGTCTAAGCTGACCATCAATCACCCTACTTTTACATTATCCTACTTTGTCATCCACTCCCTACACACTGGAGGCAATTACAAAGGCCAAATAACCTGAAAGAAACCGCATGCTTTTGGTGTGTGGGAGGAAACTGAAGCACCGACAGGAAACCCATGCGGTCGCAGGGAGAACGTGCAAACACAACAGAGGCTGCACCCGAGGTCAGGATTGAACCTGGGTCTCTGGCGCTGTGCGGCAGCGGCTCTGCCAGCCATGCCACTGTGTCGCTTGCCAGCACAACAAATTCATGATAGATCGCTCTGAAATTATTAACATATTTTATGTCCGTCTTGGGATCTAGTAGGAAAGTGCATCATTGTTTTAAACAAATAAACGATTAAATGCAGAACATTTATCTCATTAATCTGTGTTTGTGGACTACGGTCTGCAAAGGCTAAGTGTCAGGGAGAACTAACATAAAACTGGGTCAAACCCGTTGATCTAATGCAACGTGAATAAATCATAAGCCACAGTGCAGGTGCCATGTTACATTACTGATAGAGCAGGGATGAAGGAAGTTTGAAGATTAGATTAAACCAACTGGCAAAAAACATAATTGTGACTATCTGACTGCTGTAAAATATAAATGGTCCACTAATCACATAATGCAAAGGAGAATATATTTCTGTGACTCCCATCTCAGAGCAACTTAATTGTTACAATTGAATGGATTTAGAATCAAAATGCTGGAATAGACATGTAACTGTTTTGATCTTACAATTTCTGAGGTTTATGAAAGCCCAAAGGATAGTTAATGTACATTACCATCAAGAAAATAATTTTAATTTTGAGAACTTTGGGAAATTAACATGATGTTCCATAACTGGGACAATTTCTACTGATGGAACAAAAAAAAAAAAGCTTTTTTCTGAGCTGGTGCTACTCTATTACTTTACGAAACAAGACTAGTACAGGTCCACCACCGATTTTCCAGCACCCTTGGTTCCAGAGCTTTTCTGGATTGTCCATTTTGCCAGACTAGTAGTCATGGCCTCCGAGGGGAGTCCAACGTAAGGGGAATGGTCCGCCCAGGCTGCCGAATAACCGAGATACCGGCCCGCAAAGTCGGCCTCGGAAGTTGGTTATGGGAATCGATCTGCCAATTCTGGCCGGAGTTCCAGATCCCCAGCCACAGGGGGCAAATTTGGCCCGCCGATTGGCGCGCAATTCTCGATGACGTTGAGATCGTCCGCCTTACCCCGTCTTGGAGCCACATTTTCGGGGGTGAAGGACTTCAAAGGGGATTTCAAGGGCGCTCTCGTGATTTTATCCGGATTAAAGGAGGTGTTGGACCACCACTTGCTGAACAATCAGTGGTGAACTTCCATGAAAGTTCATCTAATCGGCAAAATACAAATGGAGCTTGAAGTTTGTAAAATAATCTTCATACCTTTGCTTTTTCAATCTTTATCTCTTCGATTAAAACATTCTCTTCACTCTGATCATGTTCAGACTCTATAGAAGAGTTAAGACTTGAATGGGGTTGGGTGGGATCTAATTGAACATCCGCTTGCAACTGTCTGGTTAACACATCTGTACTCCCGCCTGTATGTTCAGGATGGCCTTTTCTAACAGCTGCTTTGCGTTTACTAGATGATTTCTTACCTGTATAAAACACAAATCATTATAAAAATGATTTACATCTTGGCACAGAGAATATAAAATGTCCATTTGGTTGAGCTTATCCCAAAGTACGAGGCACAGCTCAAACTATAAACACCAATAGGCAATTACATGTTAGCCAACACGAAACATGGCATTATAGACAGGTCGTTCTTTGTTTTTAATATCTACAAATGAACAAGCTGAAGACCATTCATTACTCCTAATCAAAGGATTGTTACAAATGTTAGATAACACTGGAAGGAATGGGTGGCTGATGTTTCAGATTGGGACCTTTCTATAGACTGATGGTAGGTCTGTTAGTCTAAGGATCCCGACCCTAAACGTCACCTATCCATGGTCTCCAGAGATGACCCACTATTTTACTCCAGTGCTTTGTGTCTTTTTTCCTAGCAGATATCCAAGCAGATAATTTACATATAAAATGCAAAATATAATAAGTACATTTTTCACTGACCTTTGCCCAATTTGGATTTGGGACCTTTTTTCAATTTTAATTTTCTTAATAATGTATTTTTAAACAATTTCTTTCCTTTAGTTATTTTCTGCGAGCCGGCACATATTTTTTCTTTGTTCTCCAAGGGAGAAGGTGGTTTAATTTGCACAGAGGTTACTGGTAACGGTGAAGAATCCTTTTTATTACAATTTGACTTTGATAACCCTCCTGATGAGCTGCTTGCCACACTTTTGCCCATATCTTCAGGCAAGTTCTTCGGGGAAGTTTGTGCGTGCTGACTAACACAGTGCGATTCACCAGCATCAAGCGGCAGGAGGTTAGTTGTTGCCAACCGCTCATTTCGAGCCTTTTCCTTTTCAAATTGCTTACTCAGCTCGCTCTGCTTCACAAACGTCTTAGCTACATATTTTGTTGTGCGCTGGCGACCTTCATCTTCCATGAAGCCCTGTTGCAAAGAAAAGTTACACTGGAATATAGCAATGGCAATTTTACTTCCTATCAATGCTTTCGAAAAAACTGGAAGCAAGATAAGACCAGGACAAATCAGAGCTGGCATCAGGATGGTTCCCTGATAGGCAAATAGTTGACTAGAGACGGTGTGATCCCAAGGGGGTGCATCGTTGCAAACTGTGGAGCTGATTCACCGACTTGTAGTGGAGGAAGGAGGGCAGTAGGGGAGTGTTTCGTAAATTTTACTAACATAACCACTCCTCCCTCCCCCTCTCCCTCTCCCCCCCATCAAACCCACTGCTGAGTTACTCAAGCATTTTGTGCCCATCTTTGATATAAACCAGCATCTGCAATTCATTTTTATTACATTATGGAATGACACGGTTATTTTTGATTTGCATCATTCACTGAAATTGTGACAGTGAATAGAAAGGCATCAAAGCAGTGAAATGAGTTAAAGACACAAAGTGCTGGAGAAACTCAGTCAGCAGTACCTCTGGCGAACATGGAAAGGTGGCCTTTTCGGGGCCGGCCCTTTGAAGAAGAGTCACGACGCAATACGTCATCTGTCCATGTGCTCCAGAGATGCTGCCTGACCCGCTGAGTTACTCCAGCATTTTGTGACTGTCTTTGTCAATGGGTATCTGCAGTTCCTTGTATCCACAATGAAATGAATTAGGTGGTCTAAGAGGCAGTTATGTGGTTTTTTTTTTCCCACATTCACAATACATGCACTGTGGTTCCATACTACCGCAGTTAATGTTATGGCATCCTGTTCAGATTAGGGTACATTTGTGGATACTTGTTGGTACATTTCTTTACCGTAATGACTTTGTATCTTTCCAAGAGGCGACACAGCATTCTGCCTTCAAGTTTCCCAACATTCAGCGCCAGTCTGATTTCGGTCTGCGAAATCCCTTTTGTGCCTCTTCTCTCAACTAGAAATGCCAGAAATAAGATGTATAAAGCATCTTCCTTCAAGATGATTATGTTTTATGATTCTTTTGTCACAGCAATAGTACTTTTGCTTTAAAATTACTTCCCTGGAAATGGGACAGAAAGGTTTGAGAGGTGATGGATAAAAATGCAGCATTTTTCTTTCGACTTACAATATGGGAATACTATGTGGGAATAGGACCCATCGGCCCAAGCCGACCACCCCGTACACTAGCACTATCCTACACTCCAGGGACAATTTACAATTTTACTGATGCCAATTAGCCTACACACCAGCAGGTCTTCGGACTGTGGGAGGAAACCGGGGCACCCGGAGAAAACCCACGCGGTGACAGGGAGAAGTGTGCAAACTCAGTACATACAGCATTCGTAGTCAGGATCGAAGCCGGGTCTCTGGTGCTGTAAGGCAGCAACAGTACCGCTGCGTCACTCTGCCACCCCACTTCCTTTTTGAGATGACCAGTAAATTCTCAAAAATAGGTTATCCCCTCTAGAACACCAGCAACCCCACCTCCTCTGCAAATGTTACCACTCACCTACACATTAGTGACAATGTCAACTTACCTGCCAATCCACATGTCTTTAGAATGTGGGAAAAAAAAAAAATGAGCACCTGGGGAATCTCCAGAGTCACAGGGAGAACATGCAAACTCCACATAGACTGCATCAGGATGAAACCCGGATCTCTGGAGCTGCATGGCAGCAGCTCGACCCATCAATATTGTACTCTATTTTTGGAAAATTATTTTATAATTCTGATTATTATCACCGACTGCGGTGGCTTTACCACTTACGGTAATTTTAAAGTTTATGCTAAGGATAATTGGGATTTCAAGTTTACACCGTAATTATCCCTATTCTATCCGCTATATTTATTACACTCTTTGCTCTTTCTGAGCTGTAACTTCTTACATTGGAACTGTGATTCACTACTTATCATTATTCATATTGCCTCTATTAGAAAAGATTCATTAGGCATTCTTGCTTACAACAAATGCATGTTACCACTAATAACTGGTGGAAGAAATAACTATTTCAGAACTTTTATTGCACACTATGCAACATAAATGTCGGATACTCTTAACTGGACAGAGACTTGGCACATTATTATTCGAGCAGTATATGCAATGAAAACTTACTTAGTTCATAAGCCTGAGTAAGCATGTCTCGTTCATACACAACGTCCATTGTTTCCACTCCCTTACTTTCCTCTTCATCAATATCATCGTCATCGTCGATTTTTTTCCCATATGGCTTTATTAATTTCAGGCAACGAACAATAATCTCAGTTCCTGCAAAGAGCAATAGCCAGTTAGCCTCTGGAGAGGCAGCACTCGATCACCATTTGTACCGGAATTAGTCATACAGCGTGGAAACAGGCCCTTCGGCCCAACTTGCTCACTCTGACCAATATGTCCCATCTACACTTGTCCCACCTGCCCACGTTTGGCTGATATCCCTCCAAACCTATCATATCCATGTACCTGTCTAAATGCTTCTTAAATGCTGCGTTTTTATAACTTTTTCAGAAGTATCAAAATAAAATTTCAATGGGAATTTGTTGGCTTTTCAAAATGCAATTATCTCTGAAGTTGCAAATTATCCCATGATAATGATCAATATTGTTTTGCATTTGGTCATCCTACCACAACCAGAAAACATTCATCGGTGACCCTTGGACTATCCTTGATTGGACTTTGCTGGCTTTACCTTGCACTAAATGTTATTCCCTTATCATGTATCTATACACTGTAAATGGCTCAATTATAATCATGTAGTGTCTTTCTGTTGACTGGATAGCACAGGACTAAAGCTTTTCACTGTACCTTGGTACACGTGACAATAAACTAAACTGCAGCCCAACAGTGCTATGGTCACATCATACTTTCCAAGCTGGAATATCAACTAATAGTTTTTCAAACTAATATTTGACACACATGTTGGAAAACGAAACAGTGCCGTTCAGAAAAATAAGCTACGTCGAGATTACCTTTTTTTGTCATACAAGGTCCACCCTCAGGATGCAGTTCTTTAAGGGGAATGGAGATCACTTTGGCAATACCAGCTGTCACCATATATTGATAAAGTTTTTTGAAAGTTCTCTCACAAAGACTCTAGGTAGAATAAAAACAAATTACCTATTGATTGAAACATCAACATCATACACAAATCACAGGAAATGAACTTACAGAATTAGGAAGAGAAATGGTACTTTGGCCTTTAATGCGAGAGGATTTGAGTACACAAATAAAATGAATGACTGCAATTACATTGGGCTCTGGAAAAACAGCACCTGGAATTTTCAGGTCCCCAGTATTAGAAGGATATATTTTGATGGACCGAGTGTAACAAAGGTACACCAGACTGCCTCTTGGAATGGAGGGAATGCCTTATTAAATAGATTAAAGATTAAGCAGACAGGGCCAATATATGTTAGGCTTTACAAGAATGAAATATCACATTCACAAGGAGCTTGACAAGGTAAATGCAGGGATGATATTTATAGAACATAGAAAAGTACAGCACAAGAACAGGCCCTTCAGCCCACAATGCTTGTGCTGCACCTGATGCCAAGATACACTAATCTCATCTGCCTGCACATGATTCATATCCCTACATTCTCTGCATATTCATGTCTATCTACAAGCCTCGTAAATGCCACCACCTTTAGACTTTAGAGACTTCAAAGAGACAGTGTGGATACAGGCCCTTTGACCTACTGAGTCCGTACCGGCTCTGTACAGTAGCACTAGCCTACACACTAAAGCCAATTAACCTACAAACCTGTACGTCTTTGGAATGTGGGAGGAAACCGGAGCACCCGGTGAAAACCTGGGGTCACAGGGAAAATGTGCAAACTCCGTACAGACAACACCTGTAGTCAGGATCGTACCCGGGTCTCTGGCACTGTAAAGCAGCAACTCTACCGCTGCACCGCTGTGCCACCTATTGTATCTGCCTCCACCACCACCCTTGTCAGCACATTGCAGGTACCCACCACCCAGTGCTAAAAAACTAGCCTTGCACATCTCCTTTAAACATTGCCTCAAGAACATTTCCATTGGACAGGGTACCTAAAACCAGGGTTAATCTCAAACAAAGTGGGCAATCATTCAGGACTGAGATATTTCCTCCTCTCTATCCAATAAGATCTGAATCAGGCTAATTCACATTACCGCTGGCCCCAATCCCCTAGAGTGTAACAGCCAATGATCAGCACACACAGGAATTGTACAGCTCCCTCCTTACACATTTTCTTTCTGTGCCGTAAAAGAGGCAGCTTCTACAGGCAAAACAGCACTTCTTGGGAAACAATCATCTCGTCAGATGAAATGTTGATGTGCAAACATTGGTGTTAGAAACAGAAATAGATTGAAAGATGCACCACATTCTCCAAATCAAGGGAAACCTACAGCATGCAGTTCAGAACAGAAAACTACTTTAATGAAAGCAAAAAGGTTAGTTTACACTCCGATACCTCACCCCATGACAGGGCCACTCACCAGCTCATCTCTAAGGGTTAACATGACTTCCAGCTGATTGGGCCGATTCACAAGGATATTGGAGATTTTCTCCATTAAAATGTCGTACTTACTTCTCCTGTAGGTCAGATACAAAAGCAAACCAGTTTAACAATGAATGTTTACCATTGGGCAACTATTAATTTTCTATTATTAATATATAAATTTGAGAATATTGTTAAATTTATAATTTATACGTGGTTCACACTTATAATGGTGGTCGCACCATTAATACAGCAAAAGAACCCCGATCGCAACCGTGTAAACGAAAAGCATCAGTTTTTGTTTGACACTCAATACTATTCTAGCAGGCACAAAAGAGTAAAGGGCCTGTCCCACTTGGATGACCTAATCCATGAGTTTAGAAGACCCTAGACGAGTTGGAAAAAATGATTCGCCGAAGTAAAAGACCTCCTACGACTATGCCTACGACCATGTCTACGACCTCCTACGACCCCCCTCGACCTCAGTCTTCCACAACCAAGACCAACTGCGACTAGCTACGAGTGGAAAATGATCACATGATAAAATGATGTCATGTTTGCATTTTTTTCTCGGGCCAGTTACCGGCCCACGACTACCATCACGACCTACCTATCTACGAGTAAAAAGTATCAATTTTTTCCATGCCGACCTTTTTTTTTTACTAGTGGACATTTTTTATCAGGCTGGAAAAAACGCCGCGACCTACTTGAGGCCACTAGTACGCGGAGACCTCTCTCGAGCATGAGGAAGAGTTACGAAGACCTCCTACGACCTCGTGGCGACCATGCTGCAAGTATGAGTCAAGGGCAAAATCGGCAGAGGTCGCCAATTAGGTTGTGAAAGCTGGACAGGGGCTTAACACTTGCACGTTACATGTTAATATCTGAATTCAAGAAGCATTGACTGCTCATGCAAATAACTAGCGCCTGATGGTGTAAATTAGATAAGACCCTAATGTCAGTAAAAATGCAGTCAGCCAAGGCAACAAAATGCACTGTTTCTGTAAAACCTCCTCAATGGTCTGGAACAGGGTTAAAATGATGCAGCAGTGCAACCAAACAAAGTAGAGAGGACACAAGTCATGGCAAGCTTTAACATGATAGACACAAAATGCTGGAGTAACCCAAGCAAAACTCTGTCGGAGTGAGGCCATATGCAACTTGGAGGAACAATACCCCAGATTTCACTGGAGTAGCTTAAAACCCAGTGGTGTGAACGGTGACTTCTCTAATTCAAGTAACGTCTGCATTCCTTCCGTTCCCCTCCACCTCAAGTCGTCCTACTAGTTCCACTGTTCGCATTCTTGTATCCCTGCCGTTTGCATATCTTCCCCAGCCAACAATGGACTATTGTGGATTCCACCCATCCCAAGGTCATCTTTTGCCAGCACTACTGTGTTCTAGCCTTTTCTCATCTCCCGTTCCTCCCCTCCCCCCCCCCCCCCCCCCCCCCCCCCCCACACCTCTACCTTTCAGTCTGAAAAAGGGTCCTGACCCAAAACGTCACCTATTCCTTTTTTCCAGCGATGTTGCCTGACCCACTGAGTTACTCCAACATTTTGTGTCCCTCTTCGGTGGTATAAACCAGCGCCTGCAGTTCCTTCCCACACAAGCTTTAATATGATTTGATTTGGCAAATTTGTTACTGAGAATGTCAGTAATTAGTCAGGTTTGACTGCTTTTCTTAATGGTTTACAAGATGTCATGAGTTGGCAGAGGCTGGGGTTACAAGGCTTAGCTCTCCCACTCTAACCTCTCTGCAGCCTTCAAATAAACAGATCTACATTGGTAGACACAAAGTGCTAAAGTAACTCACCGGGTCAGGCAGTATCTCTGGACAAAAAAGGGAGGTGACGTTTCAGGTCGGAACCCGAAATGTCACCCATCGTTTTTCTCCAGAGATGCTACCTGACCTGCTAAGTTACTCCAGCACTTTGTGTCTATCTTTGGTATAACAAGCATCTGCAGTTCCTTCCGATCACAGATATACATTGGGTTTTCAAGTTGTATAAAATTATGAAGGGAATTGATAGGAGGAATGCACAGAGTATTTTACCTAGTGTTGGGGAATCAAAAACCAGAGGACATAGGTTTAAGGCGAGATTTAATAGGAAGCAACTTTTTCCACTCAGACGGTGGTGGGCATATGGAATGAGCTGCCAGAGGCGGCAGTTGATGCAGGTATTTTAACAGCATTTAAAAGACACTTGGATAGGTACATGGATAGGAAAGGTTTAGAGAGAAATGAACCAAATTTGGGCAGGTGGCTATCTAAGTCGGTATGGATGTTGGAATGAAGAGCCTGTTTCCATGCTTTTGACTATGATAATAAGCAATACCTAGTTTTAAAATCCTCACTCATCTTTATTCATTTTCATTGATAACAGGAAAAGGTCTCCAGCTGTCCTTTCACTCGCTGAGATATCTCTTTCTCCACTTGTGGGACCATGTAATCCAAATGTAATTGCTCCACCACTTCAGTTATCATGATCTTGAGATCTTGTATTCACTTACTAAACACTTCAATTTAAAGACACATTTCAAAATCTACTACTTTGACCAAATGCCTCCTCATTTGTTTTTCTATTTATTTCTGCTCAATGTCACTCTTACCAAAAGTGCTGTATACTTATAGAGGCAGATGTTACTGAATAAAATAGAATAACGTTCAATGTTAATTCTTTTACCTATCAACGTGAAAGCGTTTGAGCAGTAGCAGAATGGAATACTGCTGGTTTCCATTGGGCTGCCGAATAACATGGGATTGTAGAGTAATCAAGCGGTTTCTGTCAAGAACTCTTCTGTGATAATGCATTTTACGAGCATCAATTCTACAACACAAAATATCATTCTTAGAAGAAAGATTTAAGTTGCATGAAATGAATTCAATTTCTTTCAATGTTAAATATCCTCACTTGAAGGCTCCACTGTGAAGATCTCTCTGGAGTTCTCCCTGCCATCGTGCTCTACCCAACCTCTCCAATATACAATAGGAATAGTCAGGCAGACTTATCTCTGGATCACTTTCCCATCCAATTAGAGCGCGATGACGTATCATTTGTGAGGCAACCATGACAAGTCTTTCTCCCCACCTGTAGAGAAAATCAAAACTATTCATCTTCAGTAAATTAGTAAAAAACAGTAGGAAATATGCATTTGAAAAGCCATGGATAGAAAATGGTCTGAGCTACATGTCTAATGTAACAGGAGTACAACAAAACAATCTATATCTACAGAAAGACAGTCTGAAGATGAGTCCTGACCCGAAACATCCCACATCCTTTTTCTCCAGAGATGCTGCCTGAACCACTGAGTTACTCCGGCATTTTGTGTCTATCCAATGAAGGGCATTGTTTTATTAGCATACAGTAGCCATTATTAGAATTAAGTAGCATAGTGTTGTTTTAGCATACTACTTTATACAATACTGTTTTGTAGCACCATAGTTTTAGTGTAGCGATACAGTGCTGAAACAGGCCCTTCGACCCACAGAGTTCACGCTGACGAGCAATCCCCTCACACTAACACAATCCTACACACAATGGGGCCAATTAAAAATGTTACCAAGACAATTAGCTGACAAACCTGTAGGACTTTGGAGAGTGGAAGGAAACTGGAGTTCCAGAGAAAACACACGCAGGTCATGATGTGAACGTAAAACTCCATACAGAAAGCACACGTAGTCAGGGTCACCATGATCACTCTTTTTATTGTACTGTGTTTGCTGTGCACTACACAAGTCTATGAGGCTACGGGCAATCAACTTTAACAACAGTTCAAATCCCAGAGAAATTCCAGGCTGTTGTATTCAACTCCTGGCAAATAATGCAGAGTCTCTTTCCCAGAGTAGGGGAATCAAGAACCAAAGGACATAGGTTTAAGGTGAGAGGCGGAGATTTAAGGGGAATCTGAGGAACAACTTTTTCATAGAGTATGGTGGGTGTAGGGAATGAGATGCTGGAGGATGTAGTTGAGGAAGGTAGTATTGCAATGTTTAAGAAACATTTGGACAGGTACATGGATAGGACAAGTTTAGAGGGAAATGGGCCAAATGCAGGCAGGTGGCACTAATATAGATGGGACATGTTGGTTGGTGTTGGTAAGTTGGGCCGAAGGACTTGTTTTCGCACTGTATGACTCTGTGACTTGTGACTTGAAACACAAGATGCTGTAGCAACTCAGCAGGTCAAGCAGCATTTCTGGAGGGAAATGGACAAGCGACGGTTTGGGTCGAGACCATTCTTGACTGAACCACTGCAACTTCAGACTGAAACCTCGCCTGTCTATTCCCTCCAGAGATGCTGCTGACCGGCTGAGTTCCTCCAGCACTTTGTGTTTCACTCAAAACTCCAGCATCAGCAGTTCCTTGTGTCCGTACACTTGTGTCCGTACACTTGTGTCCAGCCTTCTGAGAGCCATGTAAATACTAGTGACTCAACTAGTATTTACATGGCTCTCCGGTTGTGATTCTAGTCAACTGTGATCCTTTGAAGCATTGATGGGGATAGCACTCAGCAAGGGTAATGTGGTTGCTAAGTGGTGTCAGTGGGAAATGTAGGTGCAACAAGCAATTAATAAAGCAGATGGTAAGACTGCATAGCAAGATGCTTTGAGCGCAGGGACAAGGATATCTTGCTACAATCACAAAGGGCATTGGTAAAACCACACTTGTCGAGTGTCGTGTGCAAGGTTGTTATAAAAAAAGTCAACAATCAGTCCAGGACTACCGTACAAGAAATACAACGGAAGCATAAAAAATTCTGTGAGCTACACAGAGAAATATGAGAGGAAGTTTCCCCTAACAAGTGTTCAATCTGAGGTTACAAGGCAGGAGGTTTCTCCACTCAGTGAATGGTGAGCCAGTGATATTCACCGACACAAAGGTACAGAAGCCAATTTGCTGAATGTTTTCAGAGAGAAGCAGTTAATTTTATACGTGCAAAAGGCATCAGGGAATGTGAGGAGTGTGTCTTGCAATGCATAAAAGTATAGTAAACAGAAATACATTGTCTAACTGTGTCTTCCTCGCCTCAGATAGATGATCAAAGGTGAGATAGACACAAACGACCACAAAGAATTAAAACGTTCCTGTTTTCTGTAGTTTTATGAATTGCAAGAGTAGATGACTAGTATCTCTCTTGTTGGAGACTGTTACTGCGTGGCACTTCTGTGACACAAATTTTCTATTATCTTCAGTGGTGAAAATACAATAATCTCCGTCAAAAATACAGTTTAAAAAAAAGTTGTTTGCTTTACTTAGTTAAGTCCCAAGAAATATAGATGGTCAGGAAAGCATCTTAAAGTGGTGAATCAAATTAAATTTGTACCTTGAACCCTTCAAGTTTAGTTTAGCTTAGAGATACAGAGCGGAAACAGGCCCTTCGGCTCACCCAGTTCGCACCGACCAGTGATCCGTGCACATTAACACAATCCTAGAGACAATTTACATTTATACCAAGCTAATGAATCTAAAATCCCGTACATCTTTGGAGTGTGGGAGGACACCGAACATCTCAGAGAAAACCCATGCGGTGATGGGGAGAACTGTAAGCGCTGTAAGGCAGCAAATCTACCACTGTACCACCATGCCGCCCCATTAGTATATTATTGTTATTATATTATAATATTTTGTGAACGACCTTTCTGTGGCTTCGTCCAACGTACAGCATGGTTCATACTGCTGAGTCCTTATCTGCGCTGTTATGTTTTTCCGCTTGTTAAAATGTTGACAGGAACCCTGAATTCCATCCTTGTTATCGGAAATGATGCAAATGGGATAGATATCTTCACGGGGTGTGGGATCCCTCCTGGTCTCCTGAATTCCCGTCTCTGGATCAATTTCTTCGTATCTTCCAGAAACAAAGGAGAATAAACATGTTAACTGAAAGTTTAACATTCACGGCACGACTCACAGCACTCTTGTGCACACTCTTATTGCTGACTATTGCAATGGGGGGGGGGGGGGGGGGAAACACAAGTCAGCTTCCTCCTCATCCTTCCCCATCTACCATCACCTTTCCCACCTCCGCCATCCCTGTGGTCCCGCTGCATACGCCCCTTCCCCAACCCCTGCACCCACTCCTCCATGATCCCTCCACCCTCTGTTCGCACTCCACCCCTGCCCCTACTCCTACTCCTACTCCCCCATCCCTGCCCCTCCTCCCCCACCCCTGCCCCTACTCCCCCATCCCTGCCCCTACTCCCCCATCCCTGCCCCTACTCCCCCACCCCTACTCCTCCACCCCTGCCCCTACTCCTACTCCCCCATCCCTGCCCCTACTCCTCCACCCCTGCCCCTCCTCCCCCACCCCTGCCCCTCCTCCCCCACCCCTCCTCCCACTCCTCCATGATCCCTCCACCCCCACCCCTGCCCCTACCCCCACCGCCACCCTACTTCCCTCCCGCCTACACACCCCCTCCCGCCCACCTGTCATAGAAGACGAGCGGGGGCCTGGCGTGGGGCAGCAGGTGGAAGCGGACGTGTGAGCTGGAGGCCAGGCCGCCCCACAGCAGGCGGCGGGTGGCGGCGTCGAGCAGCAGCGGGAAGGCGGGGATGCGGCTGTCGAGGCGGAACCACAGCGTGGACACGGTGATGCCGTCCAGGCCCTCCAGCGCCACCTCGTCCAGCAGCGCGCCCAGCGCGTCCATGGCGGCCCGGCCCTGCCTCCCTCACTCCCGGCCCGGCCCGGCCTACAGACGCTGGCGCAGCGGGCCCGGCCCTCACTCCCTCCCTCCCGGCCCCGCTACGGCAAGTGCCGCCAGTACCGCGTTGCTGCAGCGCCCAGCTCGAAACCGACACACAGCACAGCGCCGCCCCAATACCTACCAGGGCAGACAAAACAATATCCTGCACTCTGCTGCATCCCCCCCCTTTGCTGTATCGCTTCCTTTCTGATTAAATGTAGTTCTAATTAATAATAAGGGCAGAAATTCACCTCTGCTGTCGCTCTGCCTTCCCAAAGAACGAACTTTGCTCTGCACTATCTTCCCCCTTTGCTGGAGCTCTTCCTTTCCAATTACTAATATGGGCAGAAATAACCATATTCTGTGCTCTGTATTATTCGCTATGATATTTATCCTTTATAGCTTCTTCCTTTAAAGATGAAGGAACAATTTGTTTGTCGACTCCAATGGAGAATGAAAACATTTAATTTTAGTCTACTAGAGAGCAAGCTGACTGTCTGCATCGTTGCTTGGTTCGGCAACTTGAGCGCCCAGGAGTGGAAAAGTCTGCAAAAAGTTGTAAGCACTGCCCCGTCCATCATCAGCTCTGACCTCCCTAATCGAGGGGATCTATCGCAGTCGCTGCCTCAAAAAGGCTGCCAGCATCATCAAGGATCCACACCATCCTGGCCACTCACTCATCTCCCCGCTGCCTTCAGGTAGAAGGTACAGGAGCCTGAAATCTGCAACATCCAGGTTCAGGAATAGCTACTTCCCCACAGCCATCAGGCTATTAAACTCAACTCAAACAAAACTCTGATCATTAATAGCCCATTGCACTTTATCTGTTTATTTATGTGTGTACATACAGTGGCTTGCAAAAGTATTCATACCCCTTGAACCTTTCCACATTTTGTCACGTTACAGTCACAAACGTAAATGTATTTTATTGGGATTTTATGTGCTAGACCAACACAAAGTGGCGCATAATTGTGAAGTGGAAGGAAAATGATACATGGTTTTCAAGTTTTTTTACAAATAAAAAACTGAAAAGTGTGGCATGCAAAAGTATTCAGCCCCTTTACTCTGATACACCTAAATAAAATCCAGTGCAACCAATTGCCTTTAGAAGTCACCTAATTAGTAAATAGAGTCTACTCGTGTGTAATCTAATCTCAGTATAAATACAGCTGTTCCGTGAAGGCCTCAGAGGTGTGTTAGAGAACATTAGTGAACAAACAATGTTCCTTGGGCATCATGAAGCCCAAGGAACACACCAGACAGGTCAGGGATAAAGTTGTGGAGAAGTTTAAAGCAGGGTTAGGTTGTAAAAAAATATCCCAAGCTTTGAACATCTCACAGAGCACTGTTCAATCCATCATCCGAAAATGGAAAGACTATGGCACAACTGCAAAACTACCAAGACATGGCCGTCTACCTAAGCTGACAGGCCGGGCAAGGAGAGCATTGATCAGAGAAGCAGCCAAGAGGCCCATGGTAACTCTGGAGGAGCTGCAGAGATCCTCAGCTCAGGTGGGAGAATCTGTCCACAGGGCAACTATTAGTTGTGCACTCCACAAATCGAGCCTTTATGGAAGAGTGGCAAGAAGAAAGCCATTGTTGAAACAAAGCCATAAGAAGTCCTGTTTGCAATTTGCCACAAGCCATGTGGGGGACACAGCAGACATGTGGAGGAAGGTGCTCTGGTCTGATGAGACCAAAATTTAAGTTTTTGGCCTAAATGGAAAACGCTATGTGTGGCGGCAAACTAACACTGCACATCACCCTGAACACACCATCCCCACTGTGAAGCATGGTGGTGGCAGCATCATGCTGTGGGGATGCTTTTCTTCAGCAGGGACAGGGAAGCTGGTCAGAGTTGATGGGAAGATGGATGGAGTCAAATACAGGGCAATCTTGGAAGAAAACCTGTTAGAGTCTACAAAAGACTTGAGACTGGGGCAGAGGTTCACCTTCCAGCAGGACAACAACCCGAAACATACAGCCAGAGCTACAATGGAATGGTTTAGATCAAAGCATATTCATGTGTTAGAATGGCCCAGTCAAAGTCCAGACTTAAATCCAATTGAGAATCTCTGGCAAGACTTGAAAATTGCTGTTCACAGACGCTCTCCATCCAATCTGACTGAGCTTGAGCTATTTTGCAAAGAAGAATGGGCAAAATTTTCAGTCTCTAGATGTGCAAAGCTGGTAGAGACATACCCCAAAAGACTTGCAGCTGTAATTGCAGCGAAAGGTGGTTCTACAAAGTATTGACTCAGGGGGGCAGAATACTTTTGCACGCCACACATTTCAGTTTTTTATTTGTAATAAAATTTGGAAACCATGTATCATTTTCCTTCCACTTCACAATTATGCACCACTTTGTGTTGGTCTATCACATAAAATCCCAATAAAATACATTTACGTTTGTGATTGTAACGTGACAATATGTGGAAAAGTTCAAGGGGTATGAATACTTTTGCAAGCCACTGTATATATTCACTGATCATTTCTGCTCTGTATTTATTCATGCCTACTATATTCTGCTGTGCTGAAGCAAAGCAAGAATGTCATTGTCCTATTTGGGACACATGACAATAAACTCTCTTAAATCTTGAATTCACTTTGTGGGGATCTGGCCTCATTCCCAACATTTATCACCCATCCCTAAGTGCCCTCAGAAAATGGTGGTTGGTTGTCAATTCATATTCTGCACTGTATCTTCCCCGTTGCTCTATAGAGAGTTTGATATAGCTCTCAGGGCTAACTGAATCAAGGGATATGGGGAGAAAGCAGGAACGGAGTACTGTTTTTGGATTATCATCAGCTATGATCATATTGAATGGTGGTGCTGGCTTGAAGGACCGAACGGCCTACTCCTGCACCTATTTTCTACGTTTCTATGTTTCTATATTGTACTTGAGGTAGAAAGAAGGAACTGCAGATACTGGTTTCAACACAAAAGGACACAAAGTACTGTAGCGACCAGCTCGAAACCAGCCACTGCCCCACACAGCCCAGCAGAGCTGTGACTCTTCCTTGCTAATTAAATATAAGAGCAGAAAGAGCAATATTCTGCACTCTGTATATTCACTTGGATCTTTGTCCTATTTAGCTTCTTCCTTTAAAGAGCAACAATTCTTAGGTAAATTCCCAGAGGAAAAAATATTTTTAATTTCCGTTTACTTAGCTTTTTTGGAATCTAGCCTCATTACCAAAGTTTATTACTCCCTAATACCTCTCAGAAAGTGAATTACCTGTTTTGCTGGACCAACAGAGGTCACAGCCTCTGAGAGGAGTCGAGGGACCGAGATACTGGCCCCTGCAAAGTCGGCCTTGGACATCGGCTATGGGAATAGATCTAAGATAGACACGAAAAGCTGGACTAATTCAGCAGGACAGGCAGCATCTCTGGAGAAAAGGAATCGGTCACATTTTGTCACCCATTGCTCTCCAGAGATACTGCCTGCCCCACTGATTTACTCCTGCTTTTTGTGTCTATATCTTCGGTTTAAACTAGTATCTGTAGTTCCTTGTACCCTGTACCATATACCTTCCGAACACTCCACCAAGGACTATACTGGAACTTGGACAATTTTATACTGCACAATTTTTACATTTATCAAGCCAATTAACCTACAAATTCCTTCCTATACATGGGACTAGATCTGCCAGCTCCAACCAGGCGGGAGTTTCAGAATCGCAGTCACAGGGGGCATATTCGACCCTCCGATTGACCGTAGAAGTTCTGATGAAGTTGAGATCGGCCACCTCACCCGGCTTAGGCACAACATTTTCAGGGGGACTTCCGGGGGAGATTTCAAGTGCGTCCTCGTAATTCTATCAGGATTAAAGGAGGTGTCGGAATATCAGTTGCTGGAAAATTGATGGTGGACCTGTACCTAGAAATTATCGATGTGGTGAATATACCCAGCAACTGAACCTTCACAGCCCTTTTGGACAAGGAAGATCTGCTATCCTCGGTGAAATTAGGTGAAATTCCTTTTCATTTTTGTCCTGAAATATCGACCTCCTTAATTTAAGATGGCTGGATCTCTTGCCGGGAGACCATCATCTGTACATTTACTATCGCTAACCACAGGTGAGGCTTGGGAAGACTCAAGAACCTTTGTTCCTTTATTTAAGAAAGGAAGTAGAGAGAATCCAGGGAACTGTAGGTCGGTGAGACTCACCTTCAGTGCAAGGTAAACTATTGGAGAGAATTCTTTGGGACAGGATGTAGAGTCATAGAGTCATATAGTGTGGGAACAGCCACTTTGGCCCAACTTGCCCACACCAACCAACATGTCCCATGTAGATAAGTCCCACGTGTGTGTGCTTGGCCCATATCTAGTGTAGATGGGACATGCCGGTCAGTGTGGACAAGTTCATCGCATTTGGATAGGATAATTAGGGACATTCAGCATGGCATTGTGTGCGGCAACTCACATCTTACTAAGTTGATCAAGATTTTTGAGGAGGAGACTTGGCGCTGTCATTGTTGGCCAAAGGGCTTATCCTGTTCTGTACTGTTCTATATACTGCATCTAGTACTTACTGATCTGAACACATAAGCCAACAAAGTAATTTTTTTCCCTTTAAAATGTTCTAGGATTTGTGATCAAAAGGAACACCTGCATATTAAGGAATCAAAACATGCAAACCCAGAACAGTTGCTGTAGCACAGGATTTTGATTTCAGATTCTGGATTATTGATGGAAATGCCCTGCCACTTAGTGGCAGGTGTTAAGTATTGCAAGAATACAAGAACATTGCACGATGATTTGTGGCATCTCAGTTTGAGTAACTGAATGCAAAATACAGCCACTCCAGAGTAGCAACCAATGGTGCAAGCAGAATGGAAAAGCAAAGAATACATTTTAAGCAGTGATGCTTGGTAAATGGCAGCAAAAACTGCAAGGGCCAAATGGTCTATTTATTCATTTTGTATGTAGTACTTAGGTACTGTGTTAGAAACAGGCCCTTCAGCCCATCGATTCCCCTTTCACACTAGTTCTATGTTATTCCACTTTCACATCCACTCCTACACACTAGGGGCAATTTACAGAAGGCCAATTAACCTACAAACCCACATGGTCACAGGGAGAACATGCAAACTCCAGACAGTACCCGAAGTCAGGAGACCCAGGGTCTCTAGCGCTGTGAGGCAGCGTCTCTACCAGCTGTGCCATCCTCATTTGAATCTCCCATTATCAAAGTTTTAAAACAACCCTGCAGACGACTTTTAGAATTAATTCAGAAACCTTACCTGTTCTTAACCTTTTTACTTAATCGGCAACCCAATTCAAACAAAGAGGGTCATGATGCTTGCATTAGCCTGTGGGTAAGCATAGTGTAGCTCTCACTTATCATAGCAATTAGTTTTGAACTTGTTCTGGTGACAAAACACATGAACATTTTCATGGTTTTCACCTTTATCTGCTTCCAATGACCATGGTTTGGGAATAAAAGGCCAATGCAGTAATGGCACTGCATTTTGCTGTAATTTAAATGTTAATCTTTTCTATTTTATCTCGCACCCTTTCCAATATAATGCTGACTAACAGGCATCAGCAGGACACACTGAGGACGTAATTTTATATGTAAGGTATGACTTGTTGTTAAAGGCTACGCGGTAGCAGTTTGTTTTGATATCTATACACTGTAAACTGTAAATGACTCGATTGTAATCATGTATTGTCTTTCCGTTGACTGGTTAGGAGGACTTTCTGTAATTTTTGCAGAATGTAACTTAAGTTCTCTGGCTACAAAGGTCGGCATTCAGTTGGGTTTTCTTTATATTCGCCGAAATGGCGGTGGCCCATATGGCCCATAACTTTGACTATCTCTACTTTTCCATGTAGAAAGCACACGATTTTCTTCCTTTTTGCGAGCAAATTACTGCACATAAATCATTTCTAGTGGATTCATTAGCCCAACTTTGTCATCCAATCTATTAATATGCATTCACACTGCCCAAGCTGGTGGATAATGAATTTCAACCATATTGAAATACAAAACCGTCTGAAGCTGATGATCCCATGATAGTGAAGAAAATAACCTAGTTTTTAAGAGGAAATTATATAACAATTGTTTTTCTTGTCTAATTTTATAAACGTTTGATGTGTTCAGATTAGTTATTGCTTCCTACTTTTACATACAAAATAGAAATGGGACAGCACAATGCTGCAACTGGTAGAGTCACCGTCTCATAGCACCAGAGACCAGTTCAATCCTAGATGGAGTTGCGTGTGTGGTTCATACTTTTTCCCTGCGGCCACATGGGTTTCCTCCGTATGCTCAGGTTTTCTCTGACGTCTCATAGATATCGGGTTTGTGGATTAATTGACCTCTGTGAACTGCCCCCAGTGTGTAGTGAATGGATGAGATAGTGGGATAAGATAGAACTAATGTGAACAGGTGATTGATGGCCGGCATGGACACTTGGTGGGCCAAAGGTCCTGTTTTCATGCTGTATCTAAAAAACAAAACAAATTAAAGGCAAAAATGCAACCATAGGATAAAGTGCCTGTGGCACAATCATAGAACACGGTTATAAAATGTCAGCTTGTTCAGTCTTCCGTATCCATAACAGGTTGGTAGGGACAAGCAGTTTGTTAGATCCAGGTCCAAACGGAAGTGATGAGAAATTTGTAGAAATGATTTGTAAAATCACCTGGATATAGTATATCTCCACTTGCTTTGTTGCTGAGATTACAGTATTCATTTAGTGTAAAGGGTAGCAGTGGTGCAGTGTTAAGTTGAAGCCTTACAGATCCAGAGATCTGGGTTCAATCCTGGGTATGAAGTTTGTATGATCTCCCCATGACTGTGGGTTTTCTCCGGGTGCTCCGGTTTCCTTGCAAGGTCCAAAGACGTACAGGTTTGTAGGTTAATAGGTTGTAGGAAAAATAGATTATGAAAGAAAACTGGCAGGGAACATAAAAACTGACTGCAAAAGTTTTTATAGATATGTGAAGAGAAAGAGGTTAGTTAAAACAAATGTAGGTCCCTTGCAGTCAGAAACAGGTGAGTTGATCATGGGGAACAAGGATATGGCGGACCAATTGAATAACTACTTTGGTTCCGTCTTCACTAAGGAAGACATAAATAATCTGCCGGAAATAGCAGGGGACTGTGGGTCAAAGGAGGAATTGAGTGAAATCCAGGTCAGTCGGGAAGTGGTGTTGGGTAAATTGAATAGATTAAAGGCCGATAAATCCCCAGGGCCAGATAGGCTGCATCCCAGAGTACTTAAGGAAGTAGCTCAGGAAATAGTGGATGCATTAGTGATAATCTTTCAAAACTCTTTAGATTCTGGAGTAGTTCCTGAGGATTGGCGGGTAGCAAATGTAACCCCTCTTTTTAAGGAGAGAGAAAACGGGGAATTACAGACCAGTTAGTCTAACATCGGTAGTGGGGAAACTGCTAGAGTCAGTTATTAAAGATGGGATAGCAGCACATTTGGAAAGTGGTGAAATCATTGGACAAAGTCAGCATGGATTTACAAAAGGTAAATCATGTCTGACGAATCTTGTGGAATTTTTCGAGGATGTAACTAGTAGCGTGGATAAGGGAGAACCAGTGGATGTGGTATATCTGGACTTCCAGAAGGCTTTCGACAAGGTCCCACATAAGAGATTAGTATACAAACTTAAAGCATACGGTATTAGGGGTTCAGTATTGATGTGGATAGAGAACTGGCTGGCAAACAGGAAGCAAAGAGTAGGAGTAAACGGGTCCTTTTCACAATGGCAGGCAGTGACTAGTGGGGTACCGCAGGGCTCAGTGCTGGGACCCCAGCTATTTACAATATATATTAATGATCTGGATGAGGGAATTGAAGGCAATATCTCCAAGTTTGCGGATGACACTAAGCTGGGGGGCAGTGTTCGCTGTGAGGAGGATGCTAGGAGACTGCAAGGTGACTTGGATAGGCTGGGTGAGTGGGCAAATGTTTGGCAGATGCAGTATAATGTGGATAAATGTGAGGTTATCCACTTTGGTGGCAAAAACAGGAAAGCAGACTATTATTTAAATGGTGGCCGATTAGGAAAAGGGGAGATGCAGCGAGACCTGGGTGTCATGGTACACCAGTCATTGAAAGTAGGCATGCAGGTGCAGCAGGCAGTGAAAAAAGCGAATGGTATGTTAGCTTTCATAGCAAAAGGATTTGAGTACAGGAGCAGGGAGGTTCTACTTCAGTTGTACAGGGTCTTGGTGAGACCACACCTGGAGTATTGCGTACAGTTTTGGTCTCCAAATCTGAGGAAGGACATTATTGCCATAGAGGGAGTGCAGAGAAGGTTCACCAGACTGATTCCTGGGATGTCAGGACTGTCTTATGAAGAAAGACTGGATAGACTCGGTTTATACTCTCTGGAATTTAGGAGATTGAGAGGGGATCTTATAGAAACTTACAAAATTCTTAAGGGGTTGGACAGGCTAGATGCAGGAAGATTGTTCCCGATGTTGGGGAAGTCCAGGACAAGGGGTCACAGCTTAAGGATAAGGGGAAATCCTTTAAGACCGAGATGGAGAAAGACTTTTTTCACACAGAGTGGTGAGTCTCTGGAACTCTCTGCCACAGAGGGTAGTTGAGGCCAGTTCATTGGCTATATTTAAGAGTGAGTTGGATGTGGCCCTTGTGGCTAAGGGGATCAGAGGGTATGGAGAGAAGGCAGGTACGGGATACTGAGTTGGATGATCAGCCATGATCATATTGAATGGCGGTGCAGGCTCGAAGGGCTGAATGGCCTACTCCTGCACCTAATTTCTATGTTTGTAGGTTAATCAGTAAGAATTGTAAATTGTTCCCAGTGTGCAGTAATAGTGTTAGCTGGTTGGCGTGGAATCAGTGGGCCCGAAGGGCCTGTTCCCGGCTGTATCTCTAAACTAAACTACTCTTCAAATATATTGGCTATTAAAACTGTCAAAAGCAAGGTCTTAGTGATGGATGTATTCAATTGTTGTTAAAGGCAGCATAGCAGTTTGTTTTGTGATGTACTTCAACCTTATAACACGCTTGAGAAAGCAACCTGCTGTACTTCTTGGGCTGGTTTACGCAATTTTAGTTCCACACCAGTTTGTTGCTTCTGAACGTATCTTAGAAGTGGTTAAGAGTGAAAATCTCCTCAGTTATATAGTAATACTACACTATTTGAAATGCCCGAGGGATCAAAAAATGTCAATATCAGCTACATTCATAATGACAATACATAGTGATGGAGAAAATAACCTAAATACTAAATTTTGTGCTTACATTTTCAACTTGTCTAATGCCGATATGTAGTGATATCAGCAATAATGCACTAACATCACCCATATAATCTGCTTTCTTTACGCCAATTTTATTGCAATTCGCCCCACGTTAAATTGACATTTTGCTTTCTTTAAAAGTAGTAAAAAGTCACTGGCTCATTTCCTCCAATAATAATAATAATATAATGATCATCAGGCCACATCTCAATGGTTCATTGGTGCTTTTACTGTCACATGTCCAAATGCGTAGCAAAATAATTCTCTTACAATATTCCATACCCAAGCACATCCTCAATTAGCAAGTGAACAAAAATAGCCCATTGAGCGCACATGCAAGAGACGCCACGATTTGGCGCCATTTTCAAAGTCCAGTCTCTCTAGTTGTTATGAGCGGTGCCCGATCCTGGCCCAACGGAATGAAGTTATGAGCTGCATTGTGGGAATAGTTCCATACTAGGTCATGTAATGTTTCTTTACCTATAACCTGCTCAAAAGCAAGGCAAAAATATTTGTTGTCTATCCCTAACTGCTGTCCGACCAGACAGTGTTACGTAGCCTGTGCCAGGTAAAGAATTTGACTTTTGAACTAGATGCCTATTTACACTACTCTCCCTGCTTCACTATCACTATTACCAATGCCATCATTATTATTCCAGAATCGTTTAATGGCAAATTTAAATTTCCTAGCCACCATGATGAGATTTGAACTTGCGGCTTCAGATCATTAATCCAGGTTTCTGGATTGTTGGTCAAATGTTATCTATTGGTGTTTAAAAAAGCAAAATGATGATCAATATGCTCCAATCAAACAAAGAAGATACAGATAGAACAAACACAGAATTCACTTATTTTTTTTCTTTATTGTCCAAGTACCTTTTAAAAGATAATTGTACAAGTCAGCACACTGAAAGATGACTGAAACCAGGTAACTAAATCTTCTGACGTGCTGCTACTTGAAGACATCTTTAGAAAATGTACATATTTACAATGGAAACCCTTAGAAAAAAGGGAAATGCAAAACCCGTGAATGCAGGGCCACTTAAAAATCCCGCTTGACACTGAATGCAGGAGAAAATCATACTGCAAATCCCTGGATAAGGAGAGCTATTCCTCGTCATTGGGGGGAGGGGGTGGTGGGGGGGGGGGGGGGGGGTATCACATAGCGTCAGACAGGTAACAGCATTGAATATAAAAGGCACTCTGTGATGTACTTTTATTTACACAATACCTTTCAGAAACGCAAGTATGATGTTTTAGACTGTTCCTTAGACTTAGTGGATTTTGGGAAAATTTGTAACTGATCATCATTTCTGTGCAACAGAATGAATATCCCTCGTTAGTTTTAAACAGTTTCTATAAATTTAGACAGCCAAATGGCGGTAAATTGAACTGAGGGGATGGATGTGGGCGAGACAACAGCATGACAAATTGATTACATCTATAAATAAGCATAGGTGGTAAAAGCCCAACTTGCAATATGAAGATTTAAAATCATAATTCATGCCCTTTTGACCATTGTGAGAGTAGAAACAGGGATTCCTCCCTCCAGGTGTTCTGTCATAAATCAGCCAACACAGAATGAGACTTGACCGGTGAAAAGACGATTTTTCTCGCAATTCCTAGTCTCAAAAACCTGATAAATCACATTTACAGTAACCTTTACTGTATAGGCCTTTTCATTTCCTGGGACAAACTGTCTCACAGACAAACTTTATTCATTAACAATTTAAAAAAAGGCAGCGACAATTTGCAGAATTGAAATTGGGTACCAATGAACTATAGCATAATATTTACTATGGGGAAGAAAGTGATTCCTTAAGTACCAAAGTTACAAAAGAATGATTTCTGAACATCAAAAAATTAACAGCTTGGCTAGTTTTTCATTTTGTTCCCAAGAGCAGTATCTTAAATTTTGGCTGAGGGCAGTTTAAATCTTTCAATAGTAGAGCAAGAGCCCAGATGAAAAGAATGTGTGTTATTTCACAGTTGTTTGTTGCCAGTTTAAAGACAATCAAATATATTCCAGACACTAACTTGCAATTTATTAAACTGTTAAGATTGTGTATGCCAAGAATAAATTAAATACAATGTCTTCTTTCACAGAATGCCATATTTTAAGCGTTTCCCAGATACTTTGAACTGATTGCTGTACTAATTTGGCCAACTTCAACACTTGTGTCAGCATGGCAACAGGGGCAGCAAAGCCACACATCACATTGCAATCTGTGAATTCAGTGCTGACAGCATGGTAGGTGGTTTAAAGAAAAACTAAATGATGACTGTCAGGATGTATTACCAGTTTCACGCTGGAAATGAAAATTGGGAACTTTAAATAAAAAAGCGTATCAATGGTGCTGAAATGGTTGAGAGCTTAGATCCAAGGTGTAAATATCACCAATAATATGACCTGGTCCAACCACATTGACACGATGACTGCGAACCCATACCAATGCCTCTACATCCTCAGAAGGCTAAAGAAATTTGGCATGCCTTCAATGACTCTTAATTTATACAGAGGCTCAAAAGAAATAATCTTCTCCAGATGCATCACAGTTGCTATGGCAACTGTTATGCCCAACACTGCAAAAATTGCAGAGTTGTGTAGGCAGCCCAGTTCATCACACCATCCCACCTACCCACCCCACCGACTCCATTAATATTTCAGGAAAGTAGCCAATATAATTAAGGTTCCATTCACACACAGGTCATTCTCTCTTCTCCTCTCTCCCACCAGGCTGAAGATACAAAAGCTTGAAAGCATGTACCACCAGATTCAATAATAGCTTCTTCCCCACTGTTATGAGACTCTTGAATGGACCTCTTGTGGGCCAAGGATGAATTCCCCATCTTCTAATCTAACTCATTGTGGCCCTAGCAATTTATCTGTTTTCTATGTAGCTGTAACACTATATTCTGCATTTTATTTTCTCCTTTGCACTACCTGATGTACTCATGTATGGTATGATTTGCCTGGATAGCACACAACATTTTTCACTGCATCTCGGTACACATGACAATACACATCAAAATATTGCAACCAATTTAACCCGTGCTAGAGTCAGCAAACAAAATCAATACCAGTGTTCTTCTAATTCATGCAGAAACCCAATAAATAAAACAGAAATGTAATTCATTCAAGCTGTTCGTAGAGAGAATTTGGGACAAATGAGCTAGATTTCAGTTTTAACTTTCAAAATGCAGCTGTGAACCAAAACGTGCAGAAATGACAAAGCCATTAATGCCTGGTACTAGCAACTCATTAGAAAGGGAAGTGGGGGAATGCTCCCAGTCAATTGCTCCCTGGCATACACATTCCGATTGGGTCGTGCAAAACAGTAGAACATACCCCTGTGAAAAAGGCCGATACAGCAGTAATTTCAAAGGTGACTATGTAAACTTTCTTGATGGGCATCATCCTGACAAGCCAGTAGAATTAGTGATAATCATCAATTCTACAAGTAGAGAAACACCTACCAATGGTTTGAAATATGGACAAAATAGCTATTAATACATGGCTGTACACATTTGGTGAGCTCAAGTACCTGTATGTATGTTTTAAAATAACATAAGAGCACTGTTACATTAAAAATGCTATTTTCCTCAGATTACATTATATCAAAAATATGCAGCTTTAGTAAACAGTTTCATATTACAATTTCTAATACAATTTTACAATGCTACATTACACTTAGTGTTTGAAATATACTGATAATGCTGCAAACATTCCCCTTGAAAGGACTGCACTGGCAGACCTTGGTGTTGAAAGCACCATTTTTTTCTGCTGTAACGAGCAGTTGTAAAATATCCCTGTGGAGAGTTGGAAGCCTTAATATATCAGGTTGATGCATTTTCCACAGTTAACCACTGTGACCTCCAGTAATGCATTTCAAATACTCCAAGCAGCTGAATGTTCTCTTGTACCATTACATACTCTTCTTCATGGCTGGCTTGCACTTAGTCGATTTTTTCTACTTTTCCAATAATTTTCTCCTCAAAAATTGGCAGAATTGCTTCCTCGTCACGAACCTCTTCAAATACCACCCCACAGTCAAATTCATCGCTTACTTTCTTGAAATAATACCTGCAGAGCAAGCAAATCAATTAAATGCCATGGTTAGCAATTCATAATCAGACAATTAGAAGTGCAAACCCTTAGACTAGAATTAAGAGACAGCAGTTTAAAAATGTCAAGGGTTGATTTTACTTGTGTAATTTTCTTCCTCTAAACAATGCTATTTTCCACATCATGGCATATGTACATAAGACAAGTTATCCAACTTCACGACTACATTACTAAAACAAACTTATCATTCTCTGGAGATTCCAGGGCCCACTTGATCCGTTTGTTAAAATTCTGCAGAGGTGGAAGAGGATCGACCAAATGGAGTTGAATCAATCAATAGCAGTGGTTTTAGTATGACCAGCTAACTCTCAGACTGGATTATGCTCTTGATTGCAGGCAATGTAATGTATTCTGTCAGTGGAACATGTGCTGCCACCATCATAAAAGCTTTCAAGGCCAATTGATTTACATCAGCTTACTATTTAGAATATTATACTTCATCACAGATTTCTAAAGTACTCTTGATGTGTAGGTTCACGGACAACACGCTAAAGAGCATGAATGATTGCAGATTGCAAAAAGTATATTTAATGACCAGATAAGAAATAATAAAGCTTTTGATTTTCATAGTCCAATTGATGCAGGCAGAGACCCTGACAACGGTTCTTATAAAATGAATGGGTCTTATAAATGTGCATACTATTGTACATATTGAAGAGTTATTTTATTTGCAATTTATCTCTTGAAGAAATAGGCCTAATGATAATGTTTTCAAGACTTCCAGTTACATGGTTCAAACACAATAAAGCAGCTAACTAAGTTGCTTTGGCTGGATGGACAATGGGCCTGAGTCATGTAAAGGGTTGGGTAGCCTAGGAAAAATTAAAGTGTAGATGGGTTGGTTAGTAAGTTTGCAGACAACACAAAGATTAGTGGATTTGCTGACAGCAGAGATGGCTGTCAACGTATACAGCAAGATACATCAGTTACAGATCTGGGTGGAGAAATGGCAGATGGAACTTAATCCAGACAAGTATGTGGTGTTGCACTTTCCAAGGTTGTATGCAAGGAGTATATGGTTAATGACAAGACTATTAACTGCATGATATACAGAGGGATCTTGGTGTCCGAGTCTATAGCTTCTTGAAAGTAGCAACACAAATATATAGAGTGATAAAGAATGCATGTGGCATGCTTTCCTTCATTAGTCAAAGCATTGAGTGAGGAAGTCATGTTACAGCTTTATAAAACTTTGGTTAAGCCACATTTGGACCATTGCCTGCAGATCTTATTGCCCATGACAGGGGGATGTAGAGGCTCTTGTAGTAGGTGTACAGAAGGGATTTACCAGGACGCAGCCTGGATTAGAGGGTAATAGATATAAGGAGAGGTTGGTCAAACTTGGATTATTTTTTCTGGAGCAGAAGATGGGGAAAGCATGAGACAGATAGGGTAGTCAGAACCATTTTCCACAAGGTGAAAATGCCAAAGACAAGAGCGCATAGCATTAAGATCAGAGGGGGGCATGTGCAAAAGATATGCTGTGGCAATGATTTTTAACACACACACACACACAATCAGTGCCATGAACACACTGCCAGGGTTAGTGGTGGAGGCAGATACAATAAGATTTAAGAGGCTCTTAGACACATGAATATCAGGGAATGGAGAGATATGGAGCACATGGAGATTAATTTGGTATCACATTCATTACAGACGTCGGGAACCAATTAGCAGTAATGGTGTTACTTAAAATCAAATGCACAAAAGATACAGCTAACATTATTGACACTAGGACCCTTGATCTGCAAATCCAGGCAAATAATTTTCTGAAGGGATATATTCAAAACACCCACATTCCTACAGCTACGATTTTCAAAGGTTCTTTTTTTGAGAAAGCCAATTGTCATTCTTCAGTAACCATTCATTCCTCCCCACATTCTTTAACTGAAATTGTTAAGGTACTTCCATTGGGATAATTAGTCGGCAATTTACCTTCAATGCTGCAAAAATCTCAGATTTGGAAAACATACCTGTAATTCCCTTTCTTAGTCAACAGCTCTTTAAACTGTCCTAACGTGACCACACGCCCTTTAACAGATGTTCTGTATGGAATTGGTTCCCCACAGAAGTAGTAGGCCACCACAATGTTGTCACCAGGCTGAGACACACCATTCGCTGACTTCTTCTGCAGTTTATGCCTTTAATGGGAGAAAAAGATCACAGTGAGCTTCCTTTCACTCATCCATGTTATAAAACATTGGTAAAGCATCTACAGCAACAAGGCAGTAGCAGAGCTCAAAAGGGTGACAACGTATATTATTAGCCAAAGAAACCAACTAGAAAATTGCTTAAATAATGAGATATAAAAGATGTTAATCAAAATTACTAGCTTATCAAAATGCCTCTCAAATTTAATTTGCTTTGGATTCAGACAAAATTGAGTTTGACAATCACTGAATGGTAGTTATTTGTCATTTATTGCAAATGGATTTATTGCCAGACAAATGCTGCAAAATCATTTCCCACTGTAAAACTGCTTCTCAAAAACTGATTTTCACAATTTTCAGTTAAATGGTAGGACCTAAACCATTAACATTGAAAATTTGTTCCTCGAATGATAAAAGGATCTGTTTCATCATGTTTACATAATTAATACCCTACGCTAATGATGAGATCCCCACAAACACTCACCTTCCCAGAATCAAAAATATATTATCAGCGATACAAGGACTTCCCTTTCATAAATACCACCCCAATATTAAACTCACTGACAAAGGTGGATCTAATATCTGGAAAACTGACCTCTATCTTGCCAAGGCCGAGTGGCAACTCTCCCTTTGGTTCATGCCCCCATCATTGACATCACTCCATTTGGCAACAACCGGCTGTTGCTACCCAGCCAGTCACAAAACTAATTTCCTCAGTACATCTTTTCTCCACAGCTTCCAGTCTTATCCGAGTCTCATGCGGCCCTCTTCTATAGCCTACCCATTGTTTCAGCTGGATGTTACCCTAAACCTATTTCTTCCTACCATGTTTTCATCCTTTCTTCTCGGATCCTGTCCCTTTCCACATATCTCCATAACACCATCGCTGCAGTTCTGACATTTTGACCATTTCTAATTCCCTTGTTCTAAACAACTCATTTTTAATCTTGGACTCTTTACACCACCATCCTCATTTTCCATAACATAAAGTTGCATTGTCTACCCATCGAGAAACACAAATGGAAACAAAGTGTGTTGGTTTATGAATTTTCCTCCAGACAGATTTCGTGAGAGTAAATTCTATTCCATAACACACATTTTTGAAGAGTGATTTGTGAACTCTGTGAAAGCTAATTTCCATAACCCAAACAGCCATTACACAAGGGTCACCGATACTGGCAGTTACATTTGGCAACTATTGCCAGTTGCCACACTGTAGACTTGGGTTCTTTCCCTCTAAATGCTCGTGTTCATTCATTGACCAATACATTTACAGCTTATCCCTGTTGTCAACCCTGGTTTACTCTGTCAGTGACATCCCATATCCCTAGCCTCCCTGCAGCTATACAATCTTTTGTCTCTTTTTCAGATCTGATGAAGTGCTTCTGACTTAAAACATGACCATTTATCTTCCCATCGATGCAATTTGACTAACTGAATATTTCTAGCCTTTTCTAGATTTCGAGAACTACAGTTTGATTTTCAATCCAATGGATCCTCACCTAATAACATTGCCTGCTTCTCCACAGTGGAATCAGCAGCTCAAGCAGATGAAAGCCTATATCCCCGTCCTGGACAAGTGCAGTAGATTACATATGCTGTAGGTGCTGTAGGCATGCTGGAATAACCACTGAATGAGTTTAAAGTGCTTTTCTCATCGTTAAAAATGGCTTTAAAGATGGCAAAAGCACAACACAATGTTTTGTAACATTACGTTACCGTGCCCAGATCAAAGTTGTCCTATTATTTTTGCAATTCCACCTTGTGCGTGGCAGCAACTATTGGCAGTATTTCTTAGGCCTGAGTATTCCTTAGCAGGGAAATAATTTCATCACTGAAAGTGGTAGACAAGAAGGTGGACATTTACCCAGTCAGCTTTGACAGTATATCGTATGACATATATGCTCCTCAAAATGTTTTTTTGTGAGAGAAATCTGTAATTGGATAAGTGATCCATATGGACATCAGAGATGCAGTCCTAATCAATGGATCAGAAACAGAAAGCTGCTCAATCAAATTTGGCATTAGGCAAGAGCTTTTTTCTGATCCTAACCGGCAGAGTAACTCAGACCAAAGGCTCTCTGTCATGGCTAACGGTGCTGTCTTCTGTTTAGGTTCATTTTTGTTCTGCAAACTAATTGTATCTGTGAACAGTCAAACTGGCTTTGTGGGCCTAGGTGAATCGCAGGAAAAACAATGCCATAAGTTAATCCAGCTGCCATTTCATGCACTTCATTCAAATAGCTAACAGGCATGAAAGTATTTAACACTTGTTGAAGCCAGCTGTATCTGCCCTAATTATGCAAATAAATTGTCTTGCCATGTTGCATCAGACAATACTTCATCCAGAAGACCACTTGATCACAAACCAATTAGGCCGTGGTCTGCATTAAATATCTGGTCTCTGCTGGAAAAAGCGACGATGAATCTGTTGGATGGTTCCCATAGCAGACTGTCAAAGTCATTTGGCAAGATACCTCATCACAAGCTTTTAAACAAGCAGCAAGACATTTGGTTGGTTAAGAAAGGCCCTCTGTTTGATTTTTCATATATGGTTTGAATATTGTCACCGAACGCTCTTCAATATTTTTTTGATAGTCTGGAAAAGATCCAGGAGAGATAGACCAAAATGATGGAGTAACTCAGTGGGATAGGCATCATCTCTGGATGGAAGGAATGAGTGATGTTTCGGGTCGAGGCCCTTCAGCCATTCCCTGCCCACCAGTTCTCCACACAATTGATTGCTCAAAATGTTCCCAAGTGCAGTTTAAGATTTAAAAAAAAACAAGTTCTAAGCCACTAGATCTGGAAGCACTTTGATTCACTACTAAAATTAGTATACGACTTGCAGACAAACGATTTTCGTAAAAAGCACTATAAATGAGAATGCTACAAATAAATCTCATTCCATTTTCTCACGTGCAGTTACTAAATCAAGAAATTAACCCTGAAGCTCAAAGAGCTGGTACAAAACTAAATATACAACAAAAACATCTAGAAAAAATTAACATCTGTTTTGCTAATACAATAAAATTTAAATGCCTATGTACAAACTAATATCTAAACCTAGGATCAAAGAGAATACATCAACAGCAGTGGCACATACTCTGACTCGGAGAGATCCATGTCGGAGACGGCTGGTACCACATTCAGCACTGGAATACATGCAGGCCTGAGAGAAGTGCGACCCCGTTGGATAACCTCTTGCACATACCTGCAGTGTCATGGAGAATAATCCTAGGAATTAGAATACTCCATTCCATCTGCCTATCTCCTTTCTCAGAAACACCCTTCACTGCAATCAGTGTTAATCTCTTGCCTTATTCTCAGATCTTCTTTCTCATTTTAAAAGCTACTAGACCAAGTGGGACCCGTTGGGCCCTGATCCCCCAACGCAATATTCCAGCACTCACCCATAGCCCCCAACTGCGCAGGCACGGCTGTGGGGTTCCTGTTGTGACGCCAGAGATTCCTGTTGTGACGCGAGTCATGGCAACCCTCCCCCAACGACACCTCGCCATCCCTCTTCCTACCCCTATCCTCTTCCATTCCCCCTCATTCCCCAACACTCCCTCCCCCTCCTCTTCACCCTCCTTCATCTTTCCCCTCTCCTCCTCCCCCCCTCCCTCCCTCCTCAGTCACTCCCTTCCTCCCTCCCTCCATAATCCCTCACCCCTCCCTACCCCCCTCCTCAATATATATTAATGATTTGGCTGAATGGATTAAAAGTAACATTAGCAAATTTGCAGATGACACAAAGCTGGGTGGCAATGTGAACTGTGAGGAGGATACTATGAGGATGCAGGGTGACTTGGACAGGTTGGGTGAGTAGGCAGATGCATCCCAGATGCAGTTTAATGTGGATACATGTGAGGTTATCCACTTTGGTGGCAAAAAACAGGAAGGCAAATTATCTAAATGGTGTCAGGTTGGAAAAGGGGGAGTAAAATGTGATCTGGGGGTCCTTGTTCATTAGTCACTGAAAGTAAGCATGCAGGTACAGCAGGCAGTGAAGAATGCAAATGGCATGTTGGCCTTCATAACAAGAGGAGTTGAGCATAGGAGCAAAGAGGTCCTCCTGCAGTTGTACAGAGTCCTAGTGAGACCACACCTGGAGTATTGTGTGCAGTTTTGGTCTCCAAACCTAAGGAAGGACATTCTTGCTGTTGAGGGAGTGCAGCGTAGGTTCACGAGGTTAATTCCCGGGATGGCGGGACTGTCATATGTTGATAGATTGGAGCGGCTGGGCTTGTATACTCTGGAATTTAGAAGGATGAGAGGGGATCTTATTGAAACATATAAGATTATTAAGAGTTTGGACATGCTAGAGGCAGGAAACATGTTCCCAATATTGGGGGTTCAGAAGCAGGGGCCATAGTTTAAGAATAAGTGGTAAGCCATTTAGAACGGAGATGAGGATAAACTTTTTTACACAGAGAGTTGTGTGTGTGGAATTCTCTGCCTCAGAGGGAAATTGAGGCTGGTTCTCTGGATGTTTTCAAGAGAGAGTTAGATAGAGCTCTTATGGATAGCGGAGGTAAGGGATATGGAGAGAAGGCAGGAACGGGGTACTGATTGTGGATGATCAGCCATGATCACATTGAATGGCAGTGCTGGCTCGAAGGGCCGAATGACCTATTCTTGCACCTACTATCTATTGTCTATCCCTATATCCCCCTGCTCCCCCACTCCTCACCTCTCCCCTATCCCACTCCCCCATTCTTCCTCCCGATCTCCCCCACTGCCCTCCTCTCCCAGTATCCCTCCTCCTCCCCCACTCTCCCTCCGCGTTTCGCCCACTTTTCCCTCCCTCTCTACCCTCTCCTCTCCCTCTATCCCCCTGCTCCCCCACTCATCACCTCCCCCCTTATCCCAACCCCCCCCCCCCCCCCCAGTGAAAATTGAATTTTTTTGTTAAAAAATTAAACCTCCCCCCTATTCCACCCCGCACAATGAAAATCACGATTTTTTTAAAAATGAAACCTCCCCCTATCCCACACTTCCATAATAATTGACTACGGGAGCTCCAACCGCAGGAGTCTGCGGACTTTAACATCGTGGAGCTCGTGGTCCCTGGTTAACCTATTTCGGGAGCTTCAACCGCCCCGATGCGGGGGCTTCGACCACCCAGTCGCGAGGGGTTCGATCGCCCCGACGGATGGTTCGACTGCCCCGACCGCGGGAGAATAAAGAGGGAAGAAGATTGGACTTTACTGCCTTCCATCACAGCGAGGAATGTGGGGAATCCGCCCTGGTGAATGTTTATGTTAACTTTTATGCAGTTGTGTGTCTTGTTGCTTTTTTTTTAGTATGGCTGTACGGTAATTCGAATATCTCTGTACCTTAATTGATACATGTGACAATAAAAGATCTCTGAAACCTTTGAACTACTAGCAGGCCCCAACAGTTTTCTCATGCTCTTAAATGAGGAACAGAGTCTATGAGAACATGGGCAACCCTCTATGTGATGGATTATTAATTTTTGCATGGAAGCATCCATCTTGTTTTCTGTGAATCAATAATTCTAGTCATACTTAAAATATTGCACTTTTACAAATCTATTCTAAATTCAAACAAGGTAGACACAACGTTTAATAACGTAATTTGATATGGTCCCACATAGAAGATTAGTGGGCAAAATTAGGGCACATGGTATTTGGGGTAGAGTGCTGACATGGATAGAAAATTGGTTGGCAGACAGGAAACGAAGAGTAGGGATTAATGGGTCCCTTTCAGAATACAGGCTGACAAGTGGGGTACCGCAACGCTCGGTGCTGGGACGGCAGCCATTTACAATATACATCAATGATTTGGATGAAGGAATTCAAAGTAACATTAGCAAATTTGCAGAAGACACAAAGCTGTGTGGCAGTGTGAACTTTGAGGAGGATGCTATGAGAATGCAGGGTGACTTGGACAGGTTGGGGGAGTGGGCAGCAGCATGGCAGATGAAGTTTAATGTGGATAAATGTGAGGTTATCCACTTTGGTATCAAAAACAGGAAGGCAGATTACTATCTCAATGGTGTCAGGTTGGGAAAAGGGGAAGTACATCGGGATCTGGGTGTCCTTGTTCATCAGTCTATGAAAGTAAGCATGCAGGTACAGCAGGCAGTGAAGAAAGCGAATGGCATGTTGGCCTTTATAACAAGAGGAGTCAAGTATAGGAGCAAAGAGGTCCTTCTGCCGTTGTATAGGGCCCTAGTGAGACCACACCTGGAGTATTGTGTGCAGTTTTGGTACCCTAATTTGAGGAAGGACATTCTTGCTATTGAGGGAGTGCAGCGTAGGTTTACAAGGTTAATTCCCGGGATGGCAGGACTGTCATATGCTGAGAGAATGGAGTGGCTGGGCTTGTACACTCTGAAGTTTAAAAGGATGAGAGGGGATCTTATTGAAACATATAAGATTGTTAAGGGTTTGGACACGCTAGAGGCAGGAAACATGTTCCCGATGTTGGAGGAGGCCAGAACTAGGGGCCACAGTTTAAGAATAAGGGGAATAAGTCCTCCCTCCACCACCTCCAGTTTAAATACCATTTGGAATATGTTGGAGGACCAGGAAACCAAGAAGAAGTAAGCCATTCAGAACAGAGACGAGGAAACACTTTTTCTCAAAGAGAGTTGTGAGTCTGTGGAATTCTCTGCCTCAGAGGGCGGTGGAGGCCGGTTCTCTGGATACTTTCAAGAGAGAGCTAGATAGGGCTCTTAAAGATAGCGGAGTCAGGGGATATGGGGAGAAGGCAGGAACGGGGTACTGATTGGGGATGATCTGCCATGATCACATTGAATGGCGGTGCTGGCTCGAAGGGCCAAATGGCCTACTCCTGCACCTATTGTCTATTGTAATTTATTACATTTAGTAAAGTCTTTAATATTTAAAGTCAATTATCTAATTTTGGCTAGTAAATTTGACTTTGAAGATTAGATTAAAAAGTCAAATTGTTAGACTGAAATTTCAATTACTTTTTCTAAATCTGCAATGATCGATTTCAGTCTTTTGCCTGCTCAAAATATACAAATTAGACAAAACGCAAGATTTTAAATCTAAACAAAGTACCATTTGAATTAAAATAACTTTGAAGCAGCAATTATTTCCTATATTTAAAAATAAAGCTCGGTATATTTTAGTACTTTGGTGAATCAATAGATTTATGATGCTGTTTTACCAAATGACAAGATGTCAGTTTTAATTATGCCATTAAGGGAATGGTTAGGGGTTAAGACATCTCTGTTGAATGAATATCAAGAATACAATGGATTGATATCAATGTCAATATTTGCTTTAATATAATGATTGACATTTAACCCAGGCTTGCGGGAGGCAAAATAATAAAGCTATTTTAATGAAGATCAGTGGCTGATTTTGCCAAACTATTTATTAAAACTATTGGTCTGAACCTTTACAATAAATTAAAGTTAAGGTAGAAATGATTCAATGGTAAAAAATATTGACAACAGTTGATTATTAGCACTGCTCTCTTTGATCAAAGAACTAAATAAACATCAAATTACATTTTCACAATGCTAATATAACACATTTGTCAGTTTTTTCAGGTCTGACCTTGGACGAATCTTCTCCAGAATATCAGGTGAGCAACACATATCAATACGTATCAATGTTTTCCAGATTAATGATAATTTGAAAGTTCAAGTAGTTTGAAAGATCTCTTTAACCCGTCTAAATTTAACCAAATACCATTAAAAATAAGAATTGGGAGAGTAAACGAACCAAAGTGCTTTTGAGTTATTTGCATATTGAGGTTAAATATAACATGTCTATCACACTTTAAAATGTCAAATTTGTGAGAAAAATATATTGAATATTAATAAAATCTGGGTATATTGCTTCCAAATTAAAAATAAGGACAATTTTGGTAATTAAATTAAAAAAGGAGCTGTGTTTTCTAAATCTCTTGCTGAATGTTCCACCTCCACCATATTAACACAAAGTGAAAGATAGAATGTTAAAAGCTCAGACCTGTCACCAAAATCCTACGTTATGTTACAGTTTCAAGAAACAAATTTCAATTGGCAAGATTACAAAGCAGAGGTTAAAGTAGTTGGCAAGCTTCTAAGCAAAAGGTTAAGCTATTACAAAGGAAACAATATCTGAAATTCACAATTCAACATGGGCTGCTCCAATGATAAATAAAAAATCCACAAAATTAAGAGGAAATCAACAAGTTTTATATTCTAAAATTGTATGATCCTGCTGCAAGCTGTCATGACTTATCTTTCAGTATGCACATATGATCTAAGCAACTGATCAGATCAAATGCACATCTTATATTTTACAAGTACAATATTTTTTAAATGGATAATAATGTAAAATCCATCTGTAGAACCTCCAATTACAGTTACTGATCCACCACTTAAAGAATGAATTAAGCAACGTATGAATCATTTTTTCAAATCAAGTATGAAATATTAATTTCTGTTACCTCTGCTTGGACTGTAGTTTGCCACTCTTCTTCTCCTCCTCCTCAAGCCGTCTGCGTGCCTCTTCCAGTTGAGTCAGAGGGTTAGGTGCAGGGTTGGGTGGCATGGTTGGATCCTGAATGAATGGATGCGACGGTTGGACAGGATTTCGCAACTGAGCGCTGACCCATGGATGAACAGTTCCTGGCCTCTCAATTGAACTTGGTCTAGAAGTATCATGACTAGGTTGTTTCTTGGCCCCAGTCAAACTGCAAAACAAGGCAAATGTAATGAGTAATTAGTGCAGGTTTGCAAAAATCCTATTCATAAACAGCGTAAGTATAAAAGATGCAACTTTATAAGTAATAAAATGGTAAAATAACAATCAAAGTAGATTAACTTTGTAAAGCTTAGATGAATTTAAATTGCTTTACAATCGAGGTGTAGAGCAGCTTTTCAGAAAAGTTCAAAAAGGTACAGGTTGAGGACACATCCAAAATCCAATTTTAATTTTGTGTAGGAAGCTGATACAGGTTTATACCAATGCTAGACACAAAGTGCTGGAGTAACTCAGCAGGTCAGGCAGCATCTCTGGAGAAATGGCATAGTTGATGTTTCGTGTCAGATCCCTGGAGACTGATTCAGACTTTCTTCAGGTCTGAAGAAGGGTTCCGACCCAAAATGTCATTTATTCCTTTTCTACAGAGATGTTGCCCGACCCGCTGAGTTACTCCAGCAGTTTGTGTCTATCTTCTATTTTTATTTGAGTGTGGGGTTTCTATGCACATAAATATTAAATATCTGTTTCACAAACAAATCACAATGCCCTCCATAATGTTTGGGACAAAGGCACGTCAATTATTTATTTGCCTCTGTACTCCACAAATTGAAATTTGTAATAGAAAAAAACCACACGTGGTTAAAGTGCACATTGTCAGATTTTAATAAAGGCCATTTTTATACATTTTGGATTCACCATGTAGAAATTACAGCAGTGTTTATACATAGTCCCCCCCATTTCAGGGCACCATAATGTTTGGGCCACAGCAATGTCATGTAAATGAAAGTAGTCATGTTTAGTATTTTGTTGCATAACCTTTGCATGCAATGACTGCTTGAAGTCTGCGATTCATGGACATCACCAGTTGCTGGGTGTCCTCTCTGGTGATGCTCTGCCAGGCCTGTATTGCAGCCATCTTTAGCTTGTACTTGTTTTGGGAGCTAGTCCCCTTCAGTTTTCTCTTCAGCATATAAAAGGCATGCTCAATTGGGTTCAGATCGGGTGATTGACTTGGCCACTCAAGACTTGGCCATTTTTTAACTTTGTTGCTTTGGCAGTATGTTTGGGATCATTGTCTTGCTGTAGAATGAACTGCCAGCCAATGAGCTTTGAGGCATTTGTTTTGAACTTCTTAAGCAGATAGGATGTGTCTATACACTTCAGAATTCATTATGCTACTACTATCAGCAGTTGTTTCATCAATGAAGATAAGTGAGCCAGCACCTTCAGCTATACATGCCCAAGCCATAACACCCCCACCGCTGTTTCACAGATGACGTGATATGCTTTGGATCTTGGGCAGTTCCTTCTCTCCTCCATACTTTGCTCTTGCCATCACTCTGATATAAGTTAATCTTCGTCTCATCAGTCCACAAGACCCTTTTCCTGAACTGGTTGCTCTTTTAAGTACTTCTTGGCAAACTGTAACCTGGCCATCCTATTTTTGCAGCTAACCAGTGATTTGCATCTTGCAGTGCAGCCTCTGTATTTCTGTTCATGAAGTCCGCTGTGGACAGTGGTCATTGACTAATCCACACCCGACTCCTGAAGAGTGTTTCTGATCTGTCAGACTGGTGTTTGGGGATTTTTCTTTATTATAGTGAGAATTCTTCTGTCATCAGCTGCGGATATGTTCCTTGGCCTGCCAGTCCCTTTGTGATTAGTAAGCTCACCAGTTCTCTCTTCCTTCTTAATGATGTTTCAAACAGTTGATTTTGGTAAGCCTAAAGTTTGGCTGATGTCTCTAACAGTTTTTTTTCTTGTTTCTCAGTCTCATAATGGCTTCTTTAACTTTCATTGGCACAACTTATGGTCCTCATGTTGATTTTTCAGCATTAAACATTTCCAAAGGCGATGGAAAGACTGGAAGAAAGACTAGGTGCTGAGAGCTCTCTTGTACTGCATTAAGGAGGCACTTAAACATACCTGAGCAGTTACAAACACCTGTGAAGCCATGTGTCCCAAACATTATGGTGCCCTGAAATGAAGGGACTATGTATAAATATAGCTGTAATTTCTACATGGTGAAACCAAAAACACCCTTTAATAAAATCTGACAATGTGCACTTTAACCACGTGATTATTTACAATTCTCAAATTGTGAAGTACAGTAGCAAATAAATAATGATGGGTCTTTGTCCCAAACATTATGGGAGGGGACTGTATGTGTTGACCAAGAAGTCAGTTAATTGACCATAATGGTTGGAATTAGATTACAGCATGTTGAACTTTTGTTACAAGAATGAGAAAATCCCTTCTGCACATGCTTTCATTGGCTTTGGATTCTTATTCCCATGGAAAATTTGACAAAGGATCAAAGTAAAAGTTTTTTTTTTTTAAATCACCTGTAAAGTTATGGCATGGCATACAACATGGCAACACCATGTTATAGGAAAGATATTGTCAAGCTTGAAAGGGTTCAGAAAATATTTACGAGGATGTTGCCAGGACTAGAGGGTGTGAGGTATCGGGAGAGGTTGAGTAGGCTGGGTATATATTCCATGGAGCGCAGGAGCACGAGGGGAGATCTTATAGAGGTATACAAAATCATGATGGGGGATATATTGGGTAGTCTTTTACCCAGAGTAGGGGAATCGAGGACCAGAGGACATAGATTCAAGGTGAAGGGGAAAAGATTTTCCGAGGGGTAACTTTTACACACGTAGGGTGGTGGGTGTATAGAACAAGCTGCCAGAAGAGGTAGTTGAGGCTAGAACTATCCCATCGTTTAAGAAAATGTTGGACAGGAATATGGATAGGACAGGTTTGGAGGGTTATGGGCCAAGCGCAGGAAGGTGGGACTAGGGTAGGCTGGGACATTGTTGGCCAGTGTGGGTGAGTTGGGCCAAAGGGTCTGTTTCCACACACTATCATTCTATGTCGCTGTGACTCTAAAATTAGGAACAGTCACTATAGTTTCAAATATACAATTAATTATGTATATTGTGGTCAGAAAATCATGTTTTATTACTTATGTGGAGCCTTCTTGTGCCTGTGAATTTCCTTCTCTCCTTCAATTATCCATTGTAGTATCTTCTGATTCCGCTCCATGTCCTCGGGAGGGGCAGGGGTTTCATAGTTCCCAGTATCAGCTTTTCCTGGCTCAGTCTTCTTGGTATTTCGTTTTGACAGTGTGTTGACTTTACTCCTGCACAACAGTATTCAAGCAATTTAGTAATTTAGCAAGTCATACAGCATTCAAACAAGTTACTTTGCCCGTGTCCATGTTGAACATGAAGTAACCGGCCATACTCATTTTCCAGCATTGGATTACATACAGCCTGTTATGTCATCGCAATTCAAATGTTCATATATTTATATGTGGTGAGTATCCGCACCATCATCCAGGCAATGCGTGCCTGATTCCAACAATCGTGGACGACGTTCTATGCTCTTTGCTTAATGACACCTTTGTTGAGAGAAGTTTTGTACTCTACCTAATTTACAAATTTGTGTACCTCAGTTGGGTATTCTCCTGAGACCTCCACACCAAGAAAAAAAATCTAGTCAATAACCAAAGCCTTCACCGATCAATCCCTACTATTTGTTTTTACTGTTGCTGAGCCAATTTGCCGTTTCCCTAGAATTGTCACACATCTACCATGCGTATATGGCAAAAGCCTTGCTGGAGTTTGGTTGGGTACATCACATGTTGGTTTAATGAAATCGTCAGTCAGTTATCGGATCCCTCAAATCTACACTTACTGTTGTTGATTAATCAGTGCTGTTTCATATGAACATTTAAGTCCGGGCCTCAGAATTGCCATAATAACTTGCCTACCACAGTAGGCAACCCCCCCCCCATTTTGAAGTTTTAACACACATAATTACTTGCTCCTTTTATAATATTGACAGTTCTCCAATTATCTGTCACCACCTGGAAAGCCAGAGGGATGTGGTGTAGGGACAGGTTAATATATTTGTGCTTGCAGGGGAAAGTACCTGGAGAATGGGGAAGGGGTGGTTTGTGTGGGAAGGAATGAGTGAACCAAGAAGTTGCAGAGGGAGTCCCTAACCTGCTACCTCATGTTCATCCAGGGATCCCACCAACCCTTTCAGGTGACACAAGTTCATATACATCTCCTCTAACCTCATCTACTGCATTTGGTATTCTTGCCATGGTTTGCTTTATAATGGCAAGACCAAGCATAGACTAGACGACTGCTTCACCAAATACATGCACTAGGTCCGTCTTGGCCTTCCTGGATCTCCAAGTTGCTAACCATTTTAACTCCCTGTCCCATACCAACTTTTTTGCCCTGGGCCTCCTCCATTGTGAGAGTGAGGCCCCACACAAACTGTAGGATCTATTCCTCATAATCCTCTTGGGTAGCTTCAATAACATCGAATTCTCATATTTTAGGTACCAGCCACCCATCACACCCCCCCCCCCCCCCCACCTTCTCTGTGCCCCACCTGGAAGTGTATGCCCTTCTCCCACTATCCCGCTCACTGTACCCATGTCCCTTTCCATTTAAATCCTCTGGCCACACCATTTACTTATTTTCTCTCATTTTCTTACATAACCGCCAGTTATCTGTATCCACATCACTTGCCAGACTTGATTCCACCCCCACCTCTTACAGCTTTCTCCACAAGCCATCTCCCCCCCCCCCCCCCGCTACAATTTGTCTGAAGAAGGATCCCGCTCTGAAACCTTGCTTGTCCATTTCTTCCAGAGATACTACCTGACCTGCTGACTTCAGCACTTTGTCTTTTTTTGTAAACCAGTATCTACAGTTCCTTGTGTTAGCATAATTTGTTTCTTAAGGGGCCACAAATTCAGACAGGATTGCTTCCCTCGTTTATAAAGACATGTCAATAAACATTTATTGTGGTGAAGCTTTCAGAACTAATTACCAGGGAAAACATTAATAGGTCAAGGAAGTTTGAATGAATGTAGAGCCAGTACAAATCTGTTGAAACCAAATCATAAGAGTAACCTGATTAACCTTTTCAAAGAGCTAACATCAAAAAAAATAATGATGGCAATACAGTGCATGTCATCTACTGGATTCCAAAATGGGTTAAATATAACTGAAAACTAAAGAGGTAATGGTGATAAACCATAATCCCCCTGCCTGTACATTTTATGTCTCGTCAAATTGCCTTTTAAACACCTTAAGGACATGTCCTGCCGTCTTCCAAGATCACGTCCTTTGGTGCCTCCACATGTCCAGTATCCTTCCTCAAGTTGTGGCACTTCTTCAAACACTTCATCTCATTATATTTAATTAAATGCAAAACCATTTGCCCTTTTTCATCTAACTGACCAACCCAGTGACCTGCTCATAAATATTTTCCATTGTCAAACACATATATAATTTTTGTATCTGAAAAAGTGTTATACCCCCCATTTTGAAGTTTTAATCAATACAAACAATAATACAAACAGGAAAGAATCAAGTAAAACCTTGAATCCACTTGAAATAGTCTTCCAATATCAAAGAATACACACTTGTTGACAGTTATCCTTTGCTTACTGATACTTAATCAATTCTAATCACATTTTCCATTCTCCTTTGGATCTATATTCCTTTACTTTCATAATCAGCATAACACATGAGACGCTGTCCAAAAATCTCGCTAAAATCCATGTAAATATTCATTGACACTTATCTCCTCAAATGTTTTAGGTAGAATGCATTCTATACAAATGCATGTTGATTGCTCTGGACTCATTACAAAGCACAACATAGCAGGGGTGGCCATTTGGCTCTTCAAGCCTGCCCCACCATGTAATACAATCTTGATGTATGCAATTCCTCTTCTGTCATTCCTCCATGCCCTTCTAGTCTTAAAATTAATCAAATATTTATCCAATTCAAATTTAAATAGTTCTATTAATGTAACGTTCACTACCAACCATGGCAGAGAATTCCAGAGCTCCATCACCCTCTGCAAGAGGAAATTTCTGTGTACCTCAATTTCCCCACGTTATCTTGTTCCTTGTTCAAGGCTCTCCCAAGAGTGAAAATAACCTAACATTTATCCTGTGTGAAGAAGGGTCCTGGCATGAAACGTCACCTCTCCATGTTCTCTAGGATTGCTGCTTGATCCATTGGGTTATTTCAGCACTTTGAATGTTTTTTTAAAAATGATCCTGTCAAGCCCACTTCGTTGCTTGAATACAATAGCCAACATTCTAGTAAACTCCAAGGAATACAGGCCCAAATTATTTAGTCTTTCTTGATAGGACAACCTCCTCATCCTTAGAATTAGCCTGGTGAATTTCGTTTGGATGGCCTCCAATGTTACTTTATTTTTACTTAGGCAGGGAGTCCACAACTGTATGAGGTTTCTAGGTGAGGCTTCATCACGCCCTGTACCCTTCATCACACCAGAGCACCGTCCCGTCAACCGGGGGTGCCGGCACCTCCCTAGCCGATGACCTGAACTCTTTTTATGCACGATTCGAGACGGGCAACATCACCCCTAGCCTGCCGGCTAACAACAACATCACCAGTGCACTGGCTAGCGAGGCTGGAGGGAGGTCCACAGCTGGGATGTGCACACAATCTTGGTGACCGTGTACCACGTGAGGAAGGCTCTGACGCATGTGAACACGAGGAAAGCTGTGGGCCCGGATGGTATATCTCGGCGAGTACTATAGTCCTGTGCTACTCAGCTTGCTCCAGTGCTCACAATAATATTCAACCTCTCCCTGGCCAAGTCCGTGGTCCCTGCCTGTTTCAAAAGATCCACCATTGTACCAGTGCCAAAGAATGCCTCTCCAGTTTGCTTGAATGACTATCGACCGGTGGCCCTCACCTCGGTAGTCATTAAATGCTTTGAGAGGCTGATCAAGAACCACATCTGCGCCTTCCTCCCTCGCACCATGGACCCACTGTAGTTCGCATACCGTCTGAACAGATCCACTGATGATGCGGTCTCCCAGGTTCTGCACACTACTCTCTCTCATTTTGACAGCCAGAAGGGGTGGGGGGGGGGGCTATGTGTGGATGTTGTTCATCGATTTTAGTTCAGCTTTCAACACCCTAGTCCCCATCAGACTTGCTGAGAAGCTGCTGGAATTGGGGCTGAACACTCCCCTGTGTGCCTGGGTCCTGGTCTTTCTCACCGCCAGGCCCCAGATGGTCCAGATGGGGAGACATACCTCCAACCCCCGCACCCTGAACACAGGATCCCCCCAGGGTTGCGTCCTTAGCCCCCTACTGTACTCCCTGTACACACATGGTTCAGCTCCAACTCCATCATCAAGTTTGCTAATGACACTTTGGTGGTGGGCCTGATCTCCGATAACGATGAGAAGACCTACCGGGAGGAGGTGGCTGATCTGACACTCTGGTGTCAGGACAACAGCCTCCTCTTGAATGTCAAAAAAAACTAAGGAGCTGATTATGGACTTTAGAAGGGCTCAACATCCGAGGACGTACACGCCACTGGAGATAAATGGGACTACTGTGGATAGGGTGAGCAGCTTCAAATACCTGGGAGTCCACATCACAGAGGATCTGACATGGACATCATACACTGCCGTACTGGTGAATAAGGCAAGGCAGCGCCTTTATCACCTCAGGAAGCTGAGGAAATTCAGAGTCTTTCTGAGGATCCCTCAGTGCTTCTACTCTGGGGCTGTAGAAATCATCTTGTCTGGCAACATCTCAATCTGGTTTGGGAACAGCTCTGCCAGAACAGACAGGGTCTGCAGAGAGTAGTGCGTTCGGCCAAACGCATGATGGGAACAACACTCACCCGCCTGCAGGACCCATACACCAGGAGGCGCAGATCCAGAGCCAGAAACATGAGGGACCCCTACCACCCCAGCAACGGACTGTTCCAGCTGCTACGGTCAGGCAAGCGCCTCCGATGTCACGCTGTGAAAAGATGAGATGGAGTTTCTTCCCACAGGCCATCAGGACTGTAAACTCCTATCTCACCAGGGACTAATTTATTGTGTTGCGTTTTATTTTATTTTATTTTTCTAAAATGTAAATACTGGTTCTGTTCTATTCTGTTGTTCTTGCACAATCCGCAGGCATTGCCACTTTCATTTCACTGCACATCTTGTATATGTATGACAAATAAACAATTTGACTACAATCGCAACACATCCTCCCCATTTTTACACTCCAAACCCCTTTGCAAAGGAGGCAAACAGACAGCTTCCTCTATCTGTGCCTTCTAATTGAAGGTTTATTCTGGTCCTCTCAATTAATTCCAAGAATTCCAAGACCCCAATTCCTCAGATTATCCCTTTTTTTGCATAACAGTTACATTTCACTATCTCTCCAGTCTTCTGGCATCATTGTTAATGCCAGGGATGCTTAGAAAAGCATCTCTGGTGTTTTTCCCCTTCTTAACAGCATGAGAGGAATTTCATCTGAACATAGCAATTTATCCACTTTAATGATACTAGATCTTTCAGTCTCATGTTTGCCTAAACAACATTTTACACACTTCTCTTTCTGTTATACCATCAGCATTATAGTATTTTGAGGGCCGTGGCAAATGGATTCTTTATCAATACTTCATATTTTTTCATGTCCCCTTCTTTCTTAATTTCATCCCTAGTTTTCATAGTCCTCTCCAAAATATTAAACCCTTGATGCCTGACATAAAATTTCCCTTTTCACCTTATCTTACCCGCTAAGAGTATCATCGCCTGGGGATTCTAGACTTGACAGTTACACTTTGGCACAAAGAATAAGCAGAGATAACAGACCAAATCCCATTTGTAAAGAGTATTGCGTAACAAGTGCATAAATCCATCAAAGTTACAGGGCATGATGAGAATGTTCAATAAATGGGGTGCATAAAGTAAGCAGGTAACATTGAACATGTAAACAGTGGTTAGGCCATCTATTCGTCTATCTGACACGTATTGAGGTAAGAATCTGTTTTCTCTCAAGGACCTTTAAAACATCTACTAGAATTGTTCTGAAGATGAAGCATTTCAGTTATTCATTTAAAATAGAAGGCAGAGTTATTTCACTTGAAGGAAACAAGACTGAAGAGATTTAATCATGACCACATTAGACCAATAGCAGATTTGATAAATCTTGCCATAGGATAAGCTGTCCACATTGGAAGATAGCAGCCTAAGACTAAACAACAAGAAAGCATTGAAAACACGATGCAGATGACCAAATAGTTGGGTAATCTTGAACTAGAAGGCTAAATCAGGAACTAACCACAAAGTTGATTACATACCCAGAGCAGTGGATGATGGAGCTAAAGAGCAGCAGATTTGAAAGTTGCCATTGTCTCGAACCATAGTCCTGCAAGAGCTGATTGTTACTAATCCTTTGGTCCTGCTTCAGTTGATACTGCTTTAGTCAACTGCAATTGGAATTGTTGCCAATCCAACCAGTCAACTTGAAAAAGTACATTGGCTCTAATTAACTGAGGAATGTTTTTAAAAAACAACTAAAGTATGGATCTGTGAGCAAAATAGTTTTAGACTGGAAAGACACAGATTGTAGTAATGGTTAGAGTAATTATAGCATTTGTGGTAGTATCATACACAACCTGAATAAAGTTACAGAAATACAAAACACTGGAAATGCTAAACAGATCAAGTAGAATATGTGGAGCAAAAAACAATTTTAACATTTCAGGTCAGACTTTTTATCAGAAAGAGAAAAGTTAGAAATCAAACAACCTGACTAAATTTGTTCAAAGGCATTTCAATTGGCTTTATAAAACATGAATTCAAATTTATTTTCAGAAGGATTGGTAACATTCAGCTCTTGCAGGACTTTGCTTCGAGACAAATGGCAACAAGAAGAAATTATTCTAAATCAGGCAATATTCCAGATCATGGAATATTGTACCAGGAAAATAACTGCTTCAAGAGATGAACATAAAGCTATTTATACGGCGCAGAGTTGGGGCCCAGGAAAGCTTTATGAGATAGGGATAGGCGGTGTAATAGTCAGAATTTCTTTCAGTGCACATTAGGTGAGAAAGAATGGACAATGATTGGAGCAGAGGATTCAGAAATTAATACAAAACATACTGCTTAAGGTAATCGAGGTATCCAAAGATACAAAAATTATGGGGATGTGACTATTGGAGCTGCTGCTGGAGCCAAGTGGCAGCATGTGTCCAATCCTGCCCTCAATTATTGCACATGTGGCATTTACACTTCCCCCAGTGGGTTTCTTAATCTTCTTCCACAACCAAAATACATGCAAGTTGGCAGCAAGACTGGTTAATTGTAAATTATCAATAATGTTTAAGTGGTAGAATGGGTGGTGGTGTTGATGGGAATGTGGCGATTTGGTGGACCAAATAATATGATCCGTGTTGTATGATGTTATAATAGAGAGCAGAGTAAGTACAGAGGAACAAAAGGACAATATTCAAGGTGACCATTAAGACTTGTTGTACATAACGCAGTGGGCAGAGTGAGTTGGTGGAAATCCTGTTGTAAATGACAAATTGCAGAATTGAAAAGGCAGGTTCACCGACATGTTTATGATACGATAGAACTATATTTATCCCAGGAGGGAAATTGATCGTAGTTTAATATTAACTACTAGAACCTTGTGGGAAGCAATTTTGCAAGCAAATGATGCAACAAAATATAGATATGGTAGCCCTTCATCTCCCCCATAGACCTTCTGCAACAATGTAAATGTGCTCCAAAAGCCCAATAGGTTCAATGGGTGATTCTACAAAGCAAGTTTCGGGTGGAAGAAACAAGGAGAAGCAAATGATGATTCTATTTACTTGAAGTAATCAAAAGGTATCTAGAGGCTTACCTACAGTTACAAAAGAGAGGATAACTTTCAAGACTGTATTGCTGCAAGGACAGAGGAGTGCGGGCAGACTATTCATTGAATAGGTTAAAATCTAACAGAAATCAGGTAATCTCTGAGAGTCCACGAGTGATGTACTCATGGAATAAGCTGCAAGATTATGCCAAGCAAATTTTAAATTTCACATGCTTTGAACTCTTGTACAATTTGAAAACAAACATCTCTTTGATGACCATTTTCTAACGTTGCATTCCACTTTCAAAATTGCTCTCTCCTGCCATGCAAGTAATTTTGGACCTCAGCTATAGAATGGATGACCCAGGATAAGTTAGGTTAGAAGTCTAGAGGTACAGCATGGAAACAGACCCATCTGCCCAATGCATCCATGCTGGCCATTAGCCCCCTCCTCCTCACCACTTTCTCATCAAATTCCGACACACTGGGGGCAATTTGCAGAGAGCAATTAACTTACATATCTTTGAGATGTGGAAGGAACCTAAGCACCTGGAGGAAACCCACATGGTCACTGGAAAAATGTGCAAACTCCATACAGATAGCACCCAAGATCAGGACCGAAGCTGGGTCTCTGACCTGTGAAGCAGCTCTACCAGCTGTGTCACCCAAAAGGACCAGAGCATAATCCTGAAGCTTAAACCCATTGTATATACACATCCACTTCTGATGCTTAGGAGGAAACTCTTTAGTTACATTTCTAATGTTTCCCTCTTTCATGTATTGATGCAAACTGCACCACACATTACTTTCATTATCAAATAAACAGCAAACGTGGCACAAAATGCTACAGGACATGATTACTTACCCATAATTCGACGACTCAGCTGGATTAGGTACCATGTTCGTGCTTTCTGCATAATTCCGTGATTTTGTTGCATAGTGGTGAGAGTCAGCATTCCAGAAGTTACTCTGGACCCTTTGTGTGGCTTCTGCCTCAATTTGTTCTTTTGGTTTCATCCCATTGTGATGATGAATATGGTGGTAAACATGTTTGTGATGGTACATATTGGGAGTCTCAACTTTCACACCTGTCTTAGACACATGTTTATGACCTGAAGGTAGCAACGACCCAGCTAATCCTGCTGCCTTTCCACTGGATAAGCCGTCTGGAGAGCGGGACTTTGGAGAATGCCGTCCAGGTCCTGGAGACTGGCAGCCAGGAGTCTTCATTACTCGCTGGACATGTTCATCAAGAATCGATTCTGGATTCTCCTCGTGAGCATCAAGCATTTGCAATCCACTGCAGCCCATCTCAGAGTAACGAGAATTGAAGTGGTGCATAGGTTGGGCAGGTGGCAGTTTGTGGCTAACTGCAGAGGGACCTGATGAAGCGTCTGCATCCTCTCCTTCTTCCTCCTAAAGAGAAAAGGAATCTCAGGATTAATTTAACTAATATAGATCGCTGTACTCCTTAGTGCTTAAGTACTGCTTCAACGATTATGTTCACTTCAACTGCACAGGATCCTCATTAAAACGTTTTTAATAATTACCAATAGCAAGATTCCATAAAATTGTTTTTTATCTACACTGTGATCCAAGTTTAATCGTTTAATCTTATACTTTCAACTCCCTTTTCATTGCCGCCACCACCAATCTTTCCTTTGTGTTCCAAAGGGACTGTTCCCTCCTCAATCCTCAGATCTGCTCTTCCAATCACTTCCCTTTTCATTACGTTTCCCCAAAAACCACGGGAGAAGCTGTTTTTTTTTAACCTTTTCCCTCCCCATTATGCTGGAGATCCAGCAGTTGGACATGATTTTGGGTGGGGGAAGGTTTGTAGGACAGTATTCCATTCCGTGTTTTCTTTTTTTAAAAAGGGCCATATTTTGAAGGTGCTTTCAGAGTAGCCTCGGTGATGCATTTTGTGCATGGTACACACAAAGATCACCGTGCACCTGAGCTGCTTTGCATGAAGTTGTGCTTTGAATATTGTTGGACTTGCATTCAGTAAAATAAGCTGAAAGTATTTGTATATGGTGAAAAGGCCATATATGACCAGCTGAATTTCTAGTTAATACTCAGCCTCAGGTTGTTGAAGGTGGGTAAATCAATGTTTATGCCATTGCATGTGAAGGATATGCAAATTAGTCCCTGTCCTGTTGGAGTTGGTTACAGACTGGCAATCGTAGAAAAAAGGTTATGCACCATATCACGTATTAATCTCCATGCAAATTCATCCACTGAATTGCAGCAAGTTGAACTAAACATTTCCTAACTTATAAATGAATGATCATTGATGAAGCAAATGAAAATAGGAGGATATGGGACAGCCTGAGAATGTCACCAGTACCCATTGCTTTTGCAGTTTCTAGTACTCGCAGTAGGCTTGAGTGAATTGAACTGATCCCAGTGGTGGCAGGAATCTCAGGAGGGAACTGGGAGGGATCACTGACTTGGAACTTAACACGACTGAATACTAGAGCTCTGTCTTTAGCATGTTAAAGTTTCATGCTAATTTTCGCCACCACAAAGGTTGGAGATGCTCTGATGGCTCCTCCACTAATTAGTCATTTAGTTGGAGCCCACTCTTCATGACTGGATGCAACAGGATTGCCGACTGTGATCCAATTCATTGGTTGTGATATCACTTGGTGCGCTGTTGCCGCTTGACAAAGTGTGCATCTCATTTTTGGTACACGTGGACACACTCCTGGCATGCCCTTCTGCACTTTATTAACCTGGGATTTATGTAATCTTGAGTGTAATGGCTGGCTGTGTGTAATAGAGACTAGTGGCATAAATCTCAATCTAGATGCCAGTTGTTAAATGCTACCTGATTGCATGTATTTTTTGCATATAATGCTACAAAGATGCTGCATTTGAAATTTGAACATTGACGTTAAAAACTGAAGCAATCTAAAAAATAAAAAGCTTTCATATATGTATATTTTTGGTATTTTCATTCGACTCGTGTATTGATTGTGACAATAAACTTTACTAAATTACTGCATTCAACCTGCAGGTGGCACTACTGAATTGGTTTTGAAACTATGAAAACACTTTGGACAAGTCTTGCACCTTCTAATTAGGTATTTTCTTATTTTACTTTAATTTGCTAATTAATAGTTTTAGAGCTACTTTCTAATCAGATGTGACAATTATTACAGGTTATTGTCTGTTTCAATATTACCCCTTCACAAATGATCTGTACACCACTAATGATTATGGAAGAGGTTTGCAAGCTTTGCAAATGGTTTTAATGTAAATGAAAAATAGAGAACATGAAGTCAGAGCATTTTGTATCTTTCGCATTTCCCTCCTTTCTCACACTTGCGGACAAATATTGTTATGTTTGGTGTTAATATTGGAACATTGCAGGTTATTTCTACATTCCTTGTATTACTGCTTCAATGTTTGTGAACATGCTGAAACAATAAATAAGTTGTTTTGCTGGGTGTAACTAGAGTCAGCAGGAGATAGAGCAACAGATATTTAGGTAGATAGAGAGATGCAATAAAAATAGGATTATTGCACTGGACAATTTCAATTTCTCAAATATTCACTGGGATTGCCTTTGCGTTAAAGGCTCAATGGAGGGCCAAAGTTTGAAAGCTCCCAGGAGAGCTTTTTAACACAGTATGTAGTCAGTGCCATGAGAGGAGGAGATTGCTGGACTTAAAGAAAGCAAAGTAACTGGTCAAGTTTTGAATGTCAGTTGGGAGTTATTTTGGAGACAGACATTTATGTATCTTTTAAAGTGGTTATGAAAAAGGATAGAGGTGGACCAGGAATTTGTAAGGACTTAAATTGGGACACAGCCAATTTCATTAACACAAGGGAAGACCTGGCAAAGGTAGATTGGGAGCATTCACTTGCAGATAAGTCTAGAAATAGCAAGAGTCAAGGCCACAATTTCCTGCAAGGGTAAAAGACAAGTATACGTGAACCTGCCCATTCAGGTCAACAAGGGCAATCTGAGTGGGTCCAATAGGTATAGGTGAGATTGTAAATGTATACTTTTTATTGATATCCATAAAGGAAACAAACTTTTTATTCCATAAGCATTAATGTATCCATAATCACCTAATCTCTTTCCCAATTTTATCATTTTTGTTCTTTGTATCTGTCCCAGTGAACATGACCATAATGTTTTATTTTCATGCATGTTTCAGTTTCAACTTTACATTGTATCTTTTTACCTCTAGTATACTATGGCTTTTATTTTAGGCCTAATCCCAATTTTTTTTTATAAACAATATACTCTGGAAATATTTTCATTTTGCTGCTCACAGGCTTCGTCTCTCTAAAAATCAGCCTTTCATCAATCAAGAATCTTAAACAGATGTTTTGTATTTCTTGCTTTCATATATGTTACCGAATGTGATTTTGATCACTGCCAAATAAATATTAATACTGATTAAGACAAAATTTGGCACAATACTAAATATAAAGATGGCCTTAGTTCTAGAACATATAATAAAACTGATGATCTGCTACCCAAATTTTTGGAAATACAAGTGGTTCTTGAACTGGCTCACAGGTGATGTTTATTACATTAATTTCAATGTACTATGTATGTTGGAAAATGATAGCATTGTGCAGCATCTGAAAAGACTTGAATTGAAGTATCAAATGAATAACATCTAATAGTCCAGAAACTATAGTCTCGCATCTGTACTGATTGTATTGGATTATCAATTGTACCATTGAAATGAGATACACTTCCAATTTCATAATGTAAACATAATTATGGCTACGTTTCGGTGCATACATTTAAAAAATCCACATTTGTCAAATAACTGAACTAAAGATGTACAAATAAGCATATATTCAAAGGCAATGAGAAATATTAAAGATGTGCATAATGGATAGATATACAGTGCATTCAGAAGGTATTCAGACCCCTTCACTTTTTCCACATTTTGTTATGTTACAGCCTTATTTTAAAATTGATTAAATTATTTTTTTTATCATCAATCTACACACAATACCCCAGAATGAAGAAGTGAAAACAGGTGTTTATAAATTTTTGCAAAGTAAATAAATAACTGAAATATCACATTTACATAAGTATTGAGACCCTTTGGTATGACACTTAAAATCGAGCTTAGGTTCATCCTGTTTCCATTGATTATCATTGAGATATTTCTACAACTTGATTGGAGTCCAAAGTGGTAAATTAAATTGATTGGACATGATTTGGAAAGACACACACCTGTCCATATAAGGTCCCACATTTGACAGAGCATGTCAGAGCAAAATCGAGGCCACGGGGACGAAGGAATTGTCCGTAGACCTCCGAGACAGGACTGTGTCAATTCACAGATCTGGGAAAGGGTATGAAATAATTTCTGCAGCAATGCAGGTCACGAAGAGCACAGTGGCCACGTCATTCTAAAATGGAAGAACTTCGGAACCACCAGGACTCTTCATAGAGCTGGCCGCCCGGCCAAACTGAGCAATCAGGGGAGAAGGGCATTAGTCAGGGTGGTGACCAAGAACCAGATGGTCACTCTGACAGAGCTCCAGAGTTAATCTGTGGAGATGGGAGAATCTTCCAGAAGGACAACTATATCTGCAGCACTCCACCAATCTGGCCTTTATGGTAGAGTGGCCAGACGGAAGCCACTCCTCAGTAAAAGGCACATGACAGCCCTCTTGGAGTTCGCCAAAAGGCACCTAAAGGACTCTCAGACCATGAGAAACAAGATTCTCTGGTCTGATTAACCAAGATTGAACTCTTTGGCCTGAATGCCAAGCGTCACGTCTGGTGGAAACCAGGCACCGCTCATCACCTGGCCAATACCATACCTACGGTGAAGCATGATGGTGGCAGCATCATGTGTAGTAATATTTTTCAGCGGCAGGAACTGGCAGACTAGTCAGGATCAAGGGAAAGATTAATGGAGCAAAGTAGAGAGATCCTTGATGAAAACCTGTTCCAGAGCATTCTGGACGTCAGACTGGGGCGAAGGTTCACCTTCCAACAGGACAATGACCCTAAGCGCACAGCCAAGACAACACAGGAGTGGCTTCGTTACAAGTCTGTGAATGTCCTTGAGTGGCCCTGCTAGAGCCCGGACTTGAACCCGATCGAACATCTCTGGAGGGACCTGAAAATAGCTGTGCTTCGACGATCCCCATCCAACCTGACAGAGCTTGAGTGGATCTACAGAGAAGAATGGGAGAAATTACCCAAATACAGGTGTGCCAAGCTTATAGTGTCATAGCCAAGAAGACTTGAGGCTGTAATCGCTGCCAAAGGTGCCTCAACAAAGTTGAGTAAAGGGCCTGAATACTTATATAAATGTGATATTTTAGTTATTTATTTTGAATTATTTTGCAAAAATTTCTAAACACCTGTTTTCACTCTTTTATTATGGGGTTTAGTTTGTCGATTGATGATTAAAAAAATGAATTGATCCATTTTAGAATAAGGCTGTAACGTTACAAAATATAGAAAAAGTGAAGGGATCTGAATACTTTCTGAATGCACTGTACCATTCTAATTAACTGTGCAATACTACAAAATACTACAAAAAAAATTCATCAAAAGTGTACAGCACAAGGGGGGAAATTATATTTCGTCATCTCTGGATTCCTGTTGCACATGTCACCATTTTAGGTTTAGGTGTATTATTGTCATGTGTATTGAGTTACAGTGCAAAGCGTTGCTCTGCATGCTAACCAAACAGATTAGATATACTGTACATAAATACAATCAAGTTAACTCAAGTACTACAGAGCAATGGGGAAGATACAGAGTGCAGAATATAGTTCTCAGCATTGCAGCACACCAGTTCCAGAGGCAAAGTGCAATGTCCACGATTAAGCCTGATACCGGAGGATAGAAGCCGTTTCTGGAGTCTGGTGGTGCATGCTTTCAAACTTCAGCACATTCTGCTGGACAGGAATGACTGGGATGGGATGTCTTTGATTAGCGTGGCTGCTTTTCCCATGGCAGTGAAGTGCAGATAGTGTCAATGGTGGGAAGTCTGGTCTGTACTCAAAATTAGACAAAGACAATACGACAGATTAAAGGTAAATCATGCCTCATAGCAGCTGAAGGCACGTCATAACCCATCAAACCATATAACATTTAACTGTGTGCATTAATATTACAAAACATACCGCTCTCACACGTTTAAGCCGTTCTTCCAATTTCTCCTCTGCTTCTCGTTCTCGCAATACACTCTCCAGCCGACTGATGAGTGCTGCAGCAAACTTTTCTGGTTCAACATGAATATCCTTTGGCATCCGATACGTGCGCTACGTAAATCAAGAGACACATCAGACGAATGCAAATATGATCTGTGAAATATTTTCATATTCTGCTCAAACCATTAATTATAACGTGATTTAATACATTTTAATACTTATTTTGCTGAAGTTAAAATGAGAAAAGCAGAGTTAAACAGTAACTTTTATGACCAATCATCATCAATTAAAAAATTGTTACTTGGATTTTATCACAGCAGGTAGGTGGTTAATATGAAGTGGTAAAACAACCAAATGTCGCTAAACGAGAAGTGTTTATGGATTTAAAGATTAAAGATAGAACTAAAAATACCACAGAATGTCAAGTGGACAGAAAAATAACAAATTTTATGCGGAACAAATGTAGAGTGATGAGCTCAACAAGTGTTGCTGAATTAAATAAAGAGCTGCATATTCTCCCCCACATCCCCACTTACACATACCAAACTTGCGCTAATCTTTCCTGCAACGTCATGCTTGAATCCCCCTCCCCATAGTACAACAGGGCGGCATGGTGCCGCAGCGGTAGAGTTGCTGCCTTGCAGCCTTTGCAGTGCCGGAGACCCGGGTTCGAACCCGACTACGGGTGTTGTCTGTACGGAGTTTTACGTTCTCCCCGTGACGTTGTGGGTTTTCTCAGAGATCATCGGTTTCCTCCCACACTCCAAAGACATACAGGTTTGCAAGTTAATTGGCGTGGTAAAAATGTAAATTTTCCCTAGTGTGTGTAGGATAGTGTTAATGTACGGCGATCGCTGGTCGGTGCGGACTCGGTGGGCCGAAGGGCCCGTTTCCGCACTGTATCTCTAAACTAAACAACTATTGGTAAAATCATTACATACTCAAATGTTACTCTCCCTTCTCATCTTCCTTCTCCCTCTGCTATTTATGACAGTGGACCGACAACATATAAACATTGGTGTCCTTTTAGAAGGGATCACCGGCACTATTCCATTTGTGCCCAGTCATGACCAAAGAATCTTCTGCAACAGCTTTCCTCTCTACACGTGCGGTTTACTCTTGTTTCTTTTGGAAATGCCACTTGACCTGCCCATTATATTTTCGACTTCCAGCATCTGCACTACTTTGCCTTTATATGACTGGAAACATTTTGTTTTGCACGATTAATTTATTGATAGGGTCATCAGCTTAAATGATGACAATCTGATTACATGTTGTTCAATTGTTTTTCAAGTAAAGTACAGGAACTTTATTTCTAGCAGGTGAATCACATTTGGCAAATCTGCTAGTGTTCAAGGATGTAAAAGCTGATACTGTATTTGGATTTCTGGGTTGCATTTGAGAAATTGCCAAATAAAAGGCTGGCAATCAAATGAAAGGGGAGAGTATACTATAACTGAGAGAACCCGTCCAAGCATTGATGAACAGAGGGATCCTGGGATACAAGTCCATAATTCCCTGAGAGTGGTGACATATGCAGATGGGGCATAAGACCTCTTGAGCAAGATGTCACGCTGGATTATAATTAGCTTGAGGAAGCTGAAAATCTTGGTTCTTCTGAGCATTGAAGGCTGAATGGAATTCTGATAGAAGTATATAAAATTATGAGGCATAGATAAGGTAGACAGTCATAATCTCTTTCCACAGGTGGAAATGCCAAACACTAGAGAGTATAGGTTCAACGACAGAGTGGTAACGTTCAAGAACATGTGCTGGGCAAGATTATTTTGCAGAGTTCTGGGTTCCTGCTGGGTGTGGGAGAGGGAAGATGGTGGAAGCAGACATATTAAGAGGAATTTAATCACTCACATGAACATGTAGGGAATGGATGTATATGGATCATGTGACTCTGCAGAAAGGTGGGGTTAGTTTAATTTGGCATCATGATGAAGGGTCCGTTTTCCATGTGTACTATTCTGTTTTCAGATCTTAAGACGACATGATAGAGTGGCTGTTGAGATCTTTCCATTGGTGAGATGCTTGAACAGCATTAAAGGACAGTACCTCCAAACAGCAATAAAAGTAATCCATTTTCAACTATGCAGCCGAATGTTTGATTGACCATGAATGCACTTTAACAGGGCGTATTTTTCTAGCTATATTATAATAATTTTATTAATAGAGTTTTGCAAAGATTATTTTCATTGGTAGAAATACAATTCAAAGATGGAAGATATGAAAACGTGAATTTAATTTTAAAGTACATCCTAGTGTCAGTTATTTGGTTTTGCAACCAAACTGAGATCATTAAATTTTAACGAGCATTCACAAACAGGAATCAATTCTATTAATAAAATGTATATCCACATATTTAAGTTAAAACTGTTACAGTTGAATGACAAAATGTATAGGAAGGAACTGCAGATGCTGGTTTAAACTGAAGATAGACACAAAATGCTGGAGTAACTCAGCGGGACCAGCAGCATCTCTGGAGAGAAGGAATGGGTGACACTTTGGGTAGAGACCATTCTTCATCAGTCAGAAGGGTCTCGACCCGAAACGTCACCCGTTTCTTCTCTCCAAAGATGCTGCCTGTCCCGTTGAATTACTCCAGCATTTTGTGCCTATCTACAGTTGAATGACAACTTCAGCTGAAATGAAACTCCAGGTGTGGCCTTGAAGGGAAAAATAAATCACTGCACTTGTTTAAGCTCACAAAAGTTTGCTACAAATTTTTAAAGAAAGAACTGCAGATGTTGGTAAAATCGAAGGTAAACACAAAATGTTGAAGTATCTCATCTATGGAGAGATGGAATTGGCGGCCTTTCGGGTCGAGACCCGAAACGTCGCCAATTCCTTCTCTCCATAGATGTTGCCTCACCCGCTGAGTTACTCCAGCATTTTGTGCCTAAATTTACGACAAAATTATTCAACACAGTGAAATTGTATAGCACATTATGTAAATGTATGTAAAATTATCCCGTAAAATTAAACTGGTTGACAAATTATTTATACCAAACCAGAATTAAACTGGACAATAACATTACTTCTTTCAAAACATTGTGTTCATTTTTATATTAAACAATTTAACATAAGTTGGAACAATGCTGCCCAATGCATTCATTGATAACTGAACTCTAAATTATACTAAATATTCTATGGAAAGAAAAGTTAGATGAATATAAAATGAGACCTTGATACTTGTCAGGTGGGTTATGTTGAAAGTACAGATGTTTTTCCACAAAATCCCCCCACGGCCAAAACAATATAAATTAGCATATTTTATTGCACAAATGGTGACTATTTCCTTCTGCTCCAAATATTACATTTTACTTTTTACAGATACACTCTTTATAATCCTGCTCATTCTTCACTTTTAAGCTAAATGCTATTTGAAAAGATCACATTGTGAGGATAAAAAAAGATATTTGCTTCACACCTTATTTTCAAAATGAACTTTTATACCTCTTTATACCTCTTTCAAAATATCTCAAACTATGCTTAAAATTTCAATAGATGTGCACCCAAAATTATTTAGTTACATTAAGAATACCATGGATATGATACATTTTAACATTTTATTGCTGAACAAAACCAAAATATCTTGACCTCTTCAGGTACAAGTTTTACTCTGCACTGGTGGAAAACCCATCAATTTTCTCCTACTTAAGAAATGATGAATCAAGCAAAACCATATCCAGATAGGGTTCATCAGGCTACATTTGTGTTCTCACTCTGTAGTTGCTATAATGTTAATGAATAGTATGCTGTGCAGCTGGGAATAGTCACTAGCCTATCCGTGCAGCTATTCACAGCCAAATGATCAAAGCCAAAAACCAGGTCTTGTGCAGCTTGAGGATGAAAATAATTTAATTTAAAACCAAAGCTAACTGAACTCCCTTAATAGGATTAGTTTGATGGTGGATTTGCTTTTGCCTTATTGGATGTGAACAAACAGAATGGAGCTTCTGAGAACCCAAGCTGTTTCTGGTGAAGAACTTCTGACTGTACTGATGGAATTAAACCCAATCTGATTATCCCACTGCAAAGCTATCTTGCATCAGAACAGTTAGAAACCACCTCCCTTTTATGCCAGTGGCAGAGATTTCTCACTCCAGTAGTGGTGCACTTTCATTTGAGGGATTTAAGGAACAGAGAGAAAAAATTCTGCCTATATCTAGATAATAAAACAAGTGGTGTTATTTGTTAATTATGGAGCATAAACATAGAGCATACATCAATAGCTGTAATGCAACTAAACATTATAGATTCATTTGTTTCAATTACAATTTACAATTACACATAAATAATGCTGTGCATTCCATGAGCAGTAACTTTTAGACCTTGGGCCAAGGTGTTTTTCATTTCATTTTGTGACACACATTCCATATCTACCTGTATTTATAACATATTGTGTAAAAATATTATAGAAATCATATCTGAAACGCGTCAAGAACAAAACCTGCACATATTTTTAAAATATGGAAAAAAACACAAATTTTCCGAGTAGTAATTGTCCAATCAAAGCACGTTTGATATTGAGTCAGACACCAATTGACAAATCACACGCTTTGTTTCAGGCTTGCTAGGCAGCGAGCACACTGGGATCATGACTGAGAGGAAGGTTAGTGCAAGAGGTTTGAACTGTCAAAACAATAATACAAATAACCTCACATGATTATCGTACACCATAATAAACCATGACAGTATGATTGATGAATACTGTGAACTTTCAGCAAGTTGTTTTAGTTTTTGCAAGAGAGTGAACTGTTACTGTGAACAGATTACTGTGCATACATACGTTTGAAAGAGTTCAACTTTGAGTAATAACCAACTGTACTGAAGTAACAATGTTCTCCAAAAAGGAGACTGGTCCAAGACATGATTATTATCATGAGATTGTAGTGTTTTTTCTTTCATACATCACATGTACTGATATCTTATAACTATTAAAAGACTGTGTGCGTGCGCGCGCGTTAGTGCGTGCATGCGTGTGTGTGAATACTGCTCGAAAAAACAATGTTTTGTGATGGTAAATTTTTAACATATTCCTGCAGAGATTTATTCCATGGTCAAAAATTGGCCTACCTGAAAAATTTTAGCTTTATTTCTTGAGTCATTTATGAAAATGTTCAAAAATTTCAAATATCTTGAGCTGATGATGTCACAATGGGTCTACTCGCGCCGCCCGCTGCGCAGTTTTCCACACGCCGCCTACTGCGCACTGTATTCCACGCGCGGCGAGTTACGTCACCCCCCCCCCCCCCCCCCCCCCCCCCACTCGCAGTCATTTGGTCCCCGCCCGTTTGCAGTCTACTCGCTCTCGACGAGCAAAACTGGCACCAAAGTGGCATCTAAACTTTAAACAAATCTGCAACATTCATGTGGAATGCTATGAATACAACATCCAGGCCCTATCCAACCTCTTCACATTATTTGATAGCATTCAATTACAACACAATCCACATGGAAAGAAAATTCTTGAAATGTATTTTGCACCTATTTGGATTTAAATTAACATTAATTAGTAGCTATTTGTAGCGATGTTCAACCATTGTTTCAGTAATTTAATTGGAAAGCCATGCAATTCAAAAAATCTTGAGGAGCTTTCCCTTGATAACTATATAAAACAAATAGGAGTGCAAAAGTGCCTAATTTCATCTATCGTCTTCTAACTCCTGCCTGTGCAGAATACAGGGATCACTGCATCCATTCGTCTGTATACAAGCAGTCTGAAATAGTCTGAAGAGAATGATGCAGGTGTACCAAATTTGTAATTCTAATACAACTTTATAGAGTGACCTAGCTAGAGTTTAAAACATCCTCACTTCCCTACATTTTACAATTTGTGAAATGCAAGGAATAAAGATTTAGTCAAATATAGGCTCTGGAAATGTTCTTAATTACTTCTAATATAAATAATCTTATTGATTAGTTTTGATTACCAATCCAGAAAAATAATAATTGGAATGGGCTTCTTCAATTGGTAAATAATGCATATCAGAATTAGTTCAGGTTCATTGGCCAGCACACTCCTTTGATTTGTTCTGGCTTTGAAGGTATTTTAATGAGCATTATTTCCTAAAAAAAAGCCTTCCTCAACACCTTGCTAGTCTTTAATTTTTAATCAGCTGGAAATTTAAGTTGGGAAAATGTACACTGACCACCTTGCACTGCCTTAATTGTTAGATAATATAGGTAATCTTGCATGCATGCTTCCATCTGACTCAATGTTAACTTTTCATACTAACACAGCTTAAAGCAAACTATTTATTACAACACATGGGGTTCACTGAACATTTTGCAGCATCTACATATTCAAACAGAAAATAGTAGACCATCTGGTCCATCAAGCCTGCACTGCCATTGAACAATATCACTGTTGACTTGATTTTAATCTCAATTATATTTCTGTCATAATCTTTAATTCCTTTGTTTATAAAGAATCTGACTTTGTCCTAAATATATTCAAAGGCTCTGCTTCCACTGCCCTTTGGGAAAATCAGTTTCAAAGACTCGTAGCACTCAAAATATTTCATAATATCCATGCCTTAATGGCCAACCACCTATGAACAGTGACCATTAGGTTTCATATAAGAGGAAAAATCCATGTCAAGATCCCTTAGGATCTTGGTTGAATCAAGCCTCTGTCCACTCCAACAGATACAAATGAAGCCTGCCCAACCATCCATCATTTGAAAGCCCACCCCCATTTCATTCACTAGTTCCTCAGTGAATACTGGGCCCAACATGTCGAGTTATTTTCCTGATGCCTCCTCCTCCTGGAGGCTGCAGCGAATCGTCCGATCAGCGGAGAAGATTATTGGCTGCAACCTTCCCTCTATTGATGAACTGTACACTGCAAGGGCCAGGAAGCGCACAGGGAAGATCATCTCTGACCCATCTGATCCTGGCTACAAACTCTTTGAAGCCTTCCTTCTGGAAGGCAACTCCGGATTGTCCAAGCTGCCACAGCCAGACATAAAAACAGTTTTTATCCATGAGTAGTTGCTCTACTCACCTGCCAAAAATCTGTAGCCTCCCTATGATCTGGTATTTTGTTGGCTCACATGCTTGATCAACGATGTTTTATCATTAACGTTTTATTATTATTAATGTGCTGTGTTTTCCGAGTCATTCGTAACTGTCACTATGTCATGTTTTTTACTTGTGGGCGGAGCACAAAGGCAAATTCCTTGCATGTGAATACTTGGCCAATAAACTTACTTACTTACATACCCACTTCGCATCCCATAACTACCCTTTCTCACATCTCCAGCACACTTCATTCTCCTGAACGCCCACTTCTGGCCCTGCCACTCTCTTGGCTTTTTCATTTTCAACTGACTGCCTCACCAGCCTAAAGTTTGATGTCCTAATCACGCATAATCCGCTTCCATCTCTTCAAGATTCACAAACAGGACTGCCGTTGTAGGCCTATTGTTTACGCCTTCTCTTGCCCCACTAAACTATTTGCATCATTTGGCAATATCCAGTCTCCCATCCCCAGAAAGGAGAGAAATATCCACTGGTCTTCACCTTTCATCCCACTGGCTTCGACATTCAGAATAATATCTTTTGCATTTCCAACTGGATCCCGACACTACCCCACTTTATGCAGAGAACACTCTCTCTGCACGTCCTATTATAACAACTTTAATAACAGCTTCAAATGTTCCCAATAACAGGCGAGCTAACAAGTTTGCAGTCTCCTACTTTATTTTTCTTGAATAAAGTTATATTTGCTATTATGCAATCCAAAACAACCGTTCCTGAATAAAGGGATTTCTGAATCTTTTTTTAAAAATTGTCTCAACTGCCACTAACAAGTTCTTTTCACCCTTCATTGCAGAAATGGAAACTACATCTTCCATAAAAAATGTATTAATGCTTGAAATATAAACTTGACCCTGCAGTAAAACGATATTAAAGGGCTCAGCCATAAACATCACTAGGAAGATCATAATATAAGTTAGTACTCAAAATAGGGAAAAACAAGTCTTCCTCAACGCTTTTCTCCTATTTACATAATTATTTTATTAACCCTTTGTGATCCAAGAATGATAATCAGGAAATATTACCAGGTGGTATCCCAATTTATTAGCAAAACAGTGCTGAAGGAACTCCGGTCAGTCAGCATCTGTGTAAGAGATGTCTTGTGTCTGGTCCCTTCTTTAGATGAAAGAGAATCGATCCAAAGCATCCAGTTTGAAGGGTCCCAACCCAAAATGTCACCTATCCCCTCTATACATGGTGCCTGACTTACTAAGTACCTCCAACTCTTTATTTTGCTCAAGATTTTAACATTTGCAATTTCCTGTGATCCATGAGATGCTTGGAAAAATTGAATCACATTGGCAAAACATGTTAAACTATACTCTGGAATAAGTTCTAATAAATAGGGCCTTGAGGATATCCAAATCTCTTTCATGTGTTATTTAATTGACTTTGTTTAGGCCATGATTTGTGTTGTTTATCAGGCACTCATTCCTATTGCTCTGTTAAAAGAATGAAAAGATAAAAGCTAAACATGAAAGAAATGCCTCAAGAGGCCTTACGCAAGGAGAATAACACTGAATATAATTTTATTTTTGTTTAATGTAAGCAAATAATTGTGCTTAATATTGTAGAAAAATGCGAGGTGTTGAGTGTAAGTTTTTGGCAAGAATGTAAACAAAACACTATCCTATAGAGAAACAATTCACAGTAGCAGCAAAATATAGAATTAGCTAATCATTGACCATGGCAATATATAAGCAGCTTTATGGCGAATACATATTTTCTCTGTAACAGCGTTTAAATATTTCAACTGACACATCAACTCCAGATGCTATCCGACCCAGAAAGTGTTTTAACATTTCCTTTGTGATTCATATTTTGAACATCTGCGCTCTTGAATTTTGCTTTAAGTACATAGTATTCACAACAGTGAAATGTAATTTAAAAAATGCAAGTCATCGGTTATCTATGCAGTTTTAAAACAGCTAACTAAATATTAAAAAAGCAAAAAAGCAATGAATAAGCATGTGCTTAAGCCCAAGTGAATATGTGTCCATTAAAACAGCCACACAGGTAAGTTTGCTTTCATATCTATACATTCACAGAAGAAATGCTTACCGGAATGTGAGGTAGTGGCACTCGTCCATTCGCTTTGGCACTTTCATGCATTTCCCGCCGATGTTGCTTTCGGATTCGATATGGGGGAATTCCATCCCTGTCCAAAAAAGGTGACATTTTAGTTTTATAATTGTGCACCCATTTCAAATTAACATCTTCATCATTAGGAACCAAAGCAATAGCGAACATGAGCATCTTTGAGCAAAACATGTGTAATAGAAAGATGTTTTGCCTTGACAAAGTGAAACTAGAGTGAAATTTTCAGCTGCATATTTCATTAATTGATGCATCAATTAATATGTTAAAGATAAGGAAAACCAAAACCGTGTCAAAATTTTAAGTGTGCCCTCCACAACATTAGACTACAATTTCCACAAGCAATCTCCAGAACTCACTTAACCAATAGAAAGCTACAATTGCATCTGAAATAATGATACACTTACGGAAGCGGTATGAAGATATTACAACCATGTCTATCTAATCTTTTCCCAGCTCTGCTGTGAACGGTCAAGTGCGCCGAGCTCTGAGAACTTGTATCAGAAAATGTCCTATCACTGTAGCTAACAATAGAGTCAATTCCACTGCCAAAAACATTAAATTATGAAAAGACACAAAATAATTAGTGGATTTCTGAAGCATAAACAAGCCATCAGTTTGCATTGTGCGGTTTGCTGTGGATCATCAATACGAAAATTCAACTTTGTCAAGAAGTTATGATTTGCAATTTACTAAATTATGGATACTCTATTTATATTTTGACATAAACCTTTTAAAGCATTGATAAATTACCTTCCCCCACATTCTTGATTTGTATAATCCTTAAAACTCTCAATAACAAACTGGTCTATCTTTCTTCTGTTGAAATTAAAAAGCTAAAGATAGAATTTGGCAAGCCTATTTATCCGACAAGAGTGGCTACTATCATTACAAAACAAAAAGAGCAGTGCGACCAAAGTGGCACTCGTTTTTTGTCATCCTCATTTGAAAAGTTTTATTTTCTTATGCAATGGGAGAAATTTGCATGACAAATCTACCCTCTATTATTGTATGCTGTCTGATTAAGTAGACTAAATGTAGTTATTTAACCAGGACACCTGGAAGGTTACACTCTGTAGACCCAACCGAACTACAGAAGAGACCAACGGTATCAAAATACAAACTGAGAAAAAATGCAAATCTCTACATATTATAGTCAATACTCCATGAACATTGCTTTAATTGGAATTATTTTCATCTACATTGTATACTGAAAAAGGAAAGAGGCATTAAACAAAAAAAGTACCTAAGGCTAAAATGGTGTGCTCTTAAGTTGCTGACAACATGCATCACAATAAAAGAAACTCTGTACAATGCCAGCAGCTTCCACTGGAATTGCTGGCATTGAACAGTTTAAAGTCCTGGACTACCTCGCATTCCCTTATCAAATGCGGAAACGTGGGATTTAGACAGGTTTGAAAGGCCAAACCTGTCAGCTTGCTCCACTGCTGAACTCTCCAGTCTTGGAGGCAGGGAAGGGTAAGAATAAAACTTACTTCACATCCTGCACAATATTCTAGACACTATCCATTTCAATAAGGATGGTGGGGAAAAGTAAAAATTTCCTTTATTGCTTAGGGTATTTTCAGTTGAATTACATTAACTCGTTTATCGGTAAATGAGAAAAATATTTTAAAAAACTCAAATGTGATGACAGCTTTGACAGAAGACAAAGCCCAAGACTAGTTTTGCCTCCTGACAAAGACTGTCAGGTTAGTGTGGGATGAAGCAGCTTCATGGTAAGATTTAGTGGATGTGGAGGAAAATGGACAGCGATTTCAGTCCTGGGAACAGCAAGATTGGCACAATAAACAAAGCCATAAAAGGAAACTAAGGTACACAAAAATGCTTGAGAAACTCAGCGGGTGCAGCAGCATCTATGGAGCGAAGGAAATAGGCAACGTTTCGGGCCGAAACCCTTCTTCAGACCTCACCTCTGAACTTGAAAGGAAACTTAACAAGTGTCACTTTCATAAACCATTAATACTCCTTCAGAATCTGTATTGCTCAGAAGGGAATGTTGGTCTAATACACAGCTATCTCATGATTAGTAACAATGTAGAGATGTAGTGGCAAAATTATGATTCTTATTACCTTGTATTCCCAGGGTAAAACAATGCATGGGTACCAGGTAGAGCATTGGCAAGTTACTTTATTTGAAAAAACATTTACTAACCCCACCCCCAAAGGGAAAACATGCTTTTGTTCACCACATCACGGCAAATGACTGATAATGGCCTCTAATCTGTTCAGTCTCAAACACATGTTCCGTCTTGCTGTGCTGGCTTTGAAGTTCCCTTGGCTCGATTCCCTGGTGCCACCTCTGAACTTGAAAGGTTTGACTTTTTTTTTCTCTTGACGTTATTTGCCAACTCATCCATTAGCAGCAGGTTCAAACAAAGCCACATTCTGATTCATAAATTTTATCTTGGCCCTCCTCTTCAATGAAGAACTGCATTAACATTTTAGTCTGTGTGTTTGGGGTCACACTCTTGATTAAAGAATGGAGTGTTAAGATGTACATGTATCAAGAAATATAAATAAATGTATCATAATTTATTAGTAACAAAGCGGAGGTGTGAGAAAATTCATATAAAGGATCCTTAAATTCTGCTTTATAAAAGGTTTTCTATTCAATTTTGAATTGTCAGCCAAATAAAAAAATGCTTGATAACTTAAAGTATACAGGGTGAATGCAGATTATCGGAAGTTGAAAGGATTTGAAAATTGCATCTCAATAATTACAGGTGGTTTTGATGTATCCTGTTCCTTCCTTATGTGGAATAACTAATTCAAAAGTTTCTGAAAATAGAGTTCTACTATTTCTACTAACATAGTTGCTGCAGAACTCAAGCTTTAAATAATGGCTAACATTAACTGTCTTTGTATTACAGTCTTGCTTGCATGACAAACTACTGAAGTCCAGTCTTTACGAATTGGGCTTGCAGCTTCAACCTCAAACTAGGAAAGCGCATCACAAGTAAACCAAATTATCCATGGCAATTGATTACAAGTCAGAACAATAATAGTGCTACTCAATTCCCATTATAGTGAGGCTGAGCAGATGAAATTTAAAGGTGTAACATATTATGCTGAAATTAATATTTAGAAATAAAAGATATTGCCCAGAGTTGGTAATTCAGAAAACTCTGCCATAGTACTCTAAATCATGATTATACGTTTAATGATAGATCCAAGTATTCTGCTTTTGCGTTCCCAACCCCAAACCCCTGCCTCATTCTAGATACATTTCTATCAGCAATTATGCCATTTAATAATCTTCTTTAAACTCTTGGATCTTTCAAAGTGGAAATGAATCAGAAAATTAAAATGCAACCTGTTATTGTCTGAAGGGTCCTGAACCAAAACGTCACCTGTCAACGTTTGCCAGAGATGCTGCCTGACACACTGAGTTGCTCTTGTGTTTTGTGTCCATCTTTGGTACAAACCAGCATTTGCAATTCCTTTTTTTATCACATTATACTATAGTGTTTCCTTGTTTAATCTTCTCTTGAAAATGTGTCAATGTTGCAAATCTGGGCTCTGGGGAGAGGGGGGATTGGGGGACAGGAGGAGAGGAGGAGGAGGGGGAAAGGGACCCGATCTGAGATGGTTTTGACCCGAGACAGACCAGACCAGATATGGACCCGACCAGAAACGGACCCGAGTGCTCTAGCTCTGGGCCCTACTTGCTCGCTTTTCACTCGCAGCGCAGTCTTCAACTCTGATCTTTAGTCGACGGGCCGACTGTTGAATAACAGGGGGAGGAGGGAGGGGTGGGGGGCTGACATCACTCGCAGCGTGAGCAGACGCAGGCAGATACATTATGACGTCATCAGGGAATAAGCAGTTATTTTTTCCCCAGTTTCTTCAGATTTGTGAACATTTTGATTAATAACTCGAGAAATAATGCATTAATTTTTCAGATAAGGCAATTTTTAATTTCATGGAATAAATCCCTACCGGAATAAGTAAAAATTTTACCGTTAGCGCGTTGTTTCTTCGAGTAGATGTGATTGCACACAAACAAATAAACGCACACACACATGATCAGTTTTATAGCTATATAAGGATGAAATTAACAAATAAATGTGGCCCTCCTGTTTTCACCTTTGATTTTTCATTGATTTTAAGTTTGTTCTCCAAAACCACCTCCACTGGACATGTTGTCACAAATACAATACACGTTATGTTAAGTTAAAATGATTTTCTTTTCCAAGGATTATCAACAATTTTAAATATTCTATAATTAATTTGATGAAATGTCATATTTGCATAACGGTTCCCATGTAGAGTCATCATCCTACAGCAGGGAAACCAGCCCTTCCACCCAACTCATCCATGCTGATCAAAATACCCATCTATGCCAATGCCAGACGACAATAAGATGGGTTAAGTGCTAACAAAGGAAAAGAGAAAACGTTGCAATTTCAAATTTTCAGAAAACCACTCATGTTAAATAGATTAGTTTGGATAATTAAACCCAATGTAAAACAATATAATTACAAGAACTTTAAGCATGCTGCACTTAATACTTAACTGACAGGAATTAAAGCCATTCCTTTCTTTCAGTAATACTTTCCAATTCCAAAACTGAGAATTCAGCAAAATTGTTCGCAATCTAGTATCAATGGCTTTGCTCCAGTCTAAAGCCCAGGCATTAAAATCAGTTATGTCAATCAGCGCCTTCCTTACCAGTCAGCCAGCAACTCTCCCAGGAAACCCTTAAACCACAGATAAGCTTCTTCAAAGTATTTTACAGTTCACTGAATGAACACAACGAAGGAACATCAAACTTCCTTTTTTTGGGGGTGTAAACCTCCACCTAGAACGCTAAGAGCCATGTGCAATGAATCTTTTTCCATCTCTTGCTTTTATCTGCTCATTACATAGGCCCTTTCCCCTTAATCTCCATATAAAAAAAAGAACCAAAGCTCCCCGTAGATCCAGACATGCTGTGCCCCAGTCTGTGAAGAATCCCAAACTAATTTTATGCTGGTTTCTGCTTCTAATATTAACCCTGGAGTGCTGGCAGCACAGAGATTCGTCCAAATTAAAATAAAAATGCAGTAAGTATTCATTCAAAATTAGTTTAGAAAATACGTAATTTTGATGGTGACGATTATGTTTTTAAGTGATTGCAAATTTATTTTCATGGCATGAAATTTCATGCAGCATTCCAGTTGATAAGCCAATTCAAAAGTAATAGGCTGGGTTTTAAGTATTTAGTATATTCAAAGCTGCAAGATAAATTTTCAGTTGAGTGGTATCAATGGTTATGGGGATTGAACAGAAATGTGTTGAGGCCAAAAATCAGATCAGCCATGATCTAATTAAATGGCTGAGTTAGCACGTCTTTACAACCACAGTGAAATGAGAAATCAGGTAGCTTCCCTGCTTCTGCAGAAGCCTTGCCCGAGTCATATTTCATTGAGTGATCGAGCACCAACAAATACCACAGGTTCTAACATTGACTAATTATTAACTAGTCTGATAAAGTCTTGCCCATTCGAGTGAATAAGTCTTTTTGACTACCAAACACCCCAATACCAAAATCTAATTTTTGAAAGCACCTTACCCCATATTTAATTTAGTGTCTTTCACAACCTGCACATTATTATATATTACTAGGCCAAGTGTGGTTGCAGGGGGCGGGGCGGCCTGCGGCATCACACACACACACTAACCACCCACCCCCCCCCCCCCCACCCCACACAACCACCCAACTTGATACTATATTAATATTATTAATTCGCTCCTTTTGCTGCATCTCCACCTATCCACACGCGTAGCCCCCAACTCGCAGGCGCGTCTAGAGAGGGAGAGGGAGGTGTAGGGAGGGCAGAGACTGAGAGAGAAGGTGAGGGGGGTTGTAGAGAGAGGGCTGAGACTGGGGGAGGGGGAAGAGAGAGGGGGGGGGGGGGGGGAAGAGAGAGGCCAGGGGGTGGGGGAGGGAAGAGAGAGGCCGGGGGAGGGGGGGAAAGAGGGGAGAGAAGAGCCGACGAGAGAAAGTGCCAAGAGAAAGCAACCCCCAGTGTCTTTTGAATAACGGGGAGGGGGGAGGGAAAGAGGAGGGGGGTGGGAGGAGGGAGAGTTGTGGGGGAAGAAGAGAGGGGGGGGGTGTGAGAGGCCTGCGTCTTTTGAATAACGGGGAGGAGGGTGGGATCAGGGGGGAGGAGAGAGAGGTGGGCAGCGGGCTTCGACAAAAGGACTCGGTGGCTTCAATCCAGTGGCCGACTTGCTCGTCTTTTGAATAACAGGAGGGGAGGAGGGAGAGCTGGGGGGGGGGAGGAGGGAGAGGTGGGGGGGAGGAGGGAGTGGTGGGGAGAGGAGGTGGGGGGAGGAGGTGGGAGGGGGAGGAGAGGGCTGCATCTTTTGAATAACGGGGAGGAATTGGAGGCGGAGGGGGGGCGTCACACGCAGCGCGAGCACGCAGATCCATTGTGACGCCATCAGCGAAAGACAGGCGTTTTTATTTCAAAGTTTTATTGGATTTGTGAACACTTTCATTTATAACTCAAGTAATAAAGCATGAATTTTTTAGAAAAGGCGATTTTGGACTCCAGGGTGAAAATCTCTACCGGAATATGTAAACATTTTACTGTTAGCGCATCGTTTTTTTGAGAAGATGCGATTACACACACGCACAAGATCAGAGTGTTAATAGTTAATAGATTTTTGTTTTCTTATTTTAAAATAAATTAAATAACCAAATATACACATCAGACATCATGGTTATGAATATTCTCTAGTTGGCTGAACAAGACATGCAGGCACTTGGCTATTCTCTCAGGTCCCACATTCCCTGTAGAAATTGCCATCCCCTGTAAGATATCAATAACAGTAGCTGATCAAAAAGGTTTATTGTATTATGTTCACGTATAAGTATAAATGAAATGCTTTTCCTATATCAATGATTGCAAAATCCACACCATTGGACCATTCAATGTAGCTGTGTGCAAATTCAAATGTGTGAACTTTTATAGATGGAAACAAAGTAAACCCAAGTCTAAGAATAGACAAAGTTTCGTATTTGCTTGGTTAAAAAACTGTTCAAATTGAAACAGTCTCAGGTTACTGAGCACGATTGATGTCTGCTTGTGCTTGTTGAGATTCGCAATATAGCATTTTAATATAGCCTTTTGATTTTCATTTATGATTGCAAGCCGATTTGTTAATACATTGCAAATGGAACCTTCATGGTATTGCCTGTGATAAAGGAATAATTTTAGACTAATACATTTCACATATTTTCCTAATGTAGATGAAACACATGCATATATGTATTCCCCCCTCCACCAAAGAGTTAATGGTCTGTCCCACTTGGGCATCATTTGCGTGTCATTTACGCGTCACGGCGTGCATGTGATGCGCGGATGGCGTGTATTACACGCGCGTGGTGGCGTAGGCAGGGTCGCGCACGGTGCCAGTGGACTTTGGGATTGACGCCCAAGTGTGACAGGCCCTTTACATACAGTGCACTCCATAATGTTCGGAATAAAGACTCATCATTTATTTATTTGCCTCTGTACTCCACAATGAGATTTGTAATAGAAAACATCACACGTGATTAAAGTGTACATTGTCAGATTTTGTTAAAGGGTATTTTTATACATTTTGCTTTCACCATGTAGAAATTACAGCCATGTTTTTTCACCGTCAGCTTGGAACACGGGCACCATAATGTTTGGGATACCTGGTTTCACAGGTGACTGTAATTGCTCAGGTGTGTTTAATTGCCTCCTTAATGCAGGTATAAGAGAGCACTCAGCACCTAGTCTTTCCTCCAGTCTTTCCATCACCGTTGGAAACTTTTATTGCTGTTTATCAACATGAGTTGTGCCAATGAAAGTCAAAGACCCATTACGAGAATACGAAAAAAGAATAAAACTGTTAGAGACATCAACCAAACCTTAGGCTGACCAAAATCAATTATGTAGAACATCATGAAGAAGAAAGAGCACTGGTGAGCTTACTAATCGCAAAGGGACTGGCAGGCCAAGGAAGACTCCACAGCTGATGACAGAAGAATTCTCATTATAATAAAGAAAAATCCCCAAACACCTCTCCGACAGATCACAAACACTCTTCAGGTGTGGATTTGTCAAGGACCACTGTCCACAGAAGACTTCATGAACAGAAATACAGTGGCTACGCTGAAAGATGCAAACCACTGGTTAGCGGCAAACATAGGATGGCCAGGTTACAGTTTGCCAAGAAGTACTTAAAAGAGCAACCACAGTTCTTGATAAAGGTCTTGTGGACAGATGAGATGATGATTAACTTATATCAGAGTGATGGCAAGAGCAAAGTATGGAAGAGAGAAGGAACTGCCCAAGATCCAAAGCATACCACCTCATCTGTAAAACACTGTGGCGGGGGTGTTATGGCCTGGGCATGTATGGCTATTGAAGGTACTGGCTCACTTAACATTATTGATGATAAAACTGCTGATGGTAGTGGCATAATGAATTCTGAAATGTATAGACGCATCCTATCTGCTCAAGTTCAAACAAATGCCTCAAATCTCATTGGCCGGCGGTTCATTCTACAGCAAGACAATGATCCCAAACATACTACTAAAGCAACAAAGGAGTCTTTCAAAGCAAAAAAATGCTCAATTCTTGAGTGGCCAAGGCAATCACCCGATCTGAACCCGAGCATGCCTTTTATATGCTGAAGAGAAGCCCCCAAAACAAGCATAAGCCAAAGATGGCTGCAATACAGGCCTGGTAGAGCAGCACCAGAGAAGACAGCCAGCAACCATGAATCGCAGACTTCAAGCAGTCATTGCATGAAAAGGATATGCAACAAAATACTAAACATGACTACTTTCATTTATATGACATTGCTATGTCCCAAACATTATGGTGCCCAGAAATTGGGGAACTATGGATAAACATTGCTGTAATTTCTACACGGTGAAATCAAAATATGTAAAAATTATCTTTATTGAAATCTAACAATGTGCACTTTAAGCACATGTGATTTTTTTTCTAATAACAAATCTCAAATTGTGGAGTACAGAGGGAAATAAAAAATGATGGGTCTTTGTCCCAAACATTATGGAGGGCACTGTATCAATCTTAACACCAGTGGGTATGTTTGCATATGCAGTAATTTGAATACATTAACATTATGATTGATGCAAATTTCCATGCCTAGTCTTTTCAGATGAAAGGCTGGTGGAAGATTTCTTGAACTTTGGCATCCAAAAGCTCGAAACAAATATATATTCCCCTTCCTCCTCCACCAACAAAATCATCAGCCTACACCCAGCTTTGTCACATCATATTCTTTAAATTTTTGATATTAAATATTTATCCTCACCACTACTCCCCAACCTTTGATCCTTTGCAACTAAAATTCAGCGCTTTGAAAACCATCATGTTATGCACATTGCTCTCTTCTGTTTAGCTTTAGATGGAAAGCAGGAGCGGGAGACTATGCAAGGAGCAAGAGGATTGGGTGTTGAAACCTTAAGAACCCCACTAGCCATCTACCAGGACTGCTGAAACACTCACTACAAGATCAACTGAAGGAAAACTCCCAGAGAGGAGGTGGCCCTATCGGGTACACCGGATACAGTAGAAATTAGAGGGGTGTGCATGAACCTCTACCTCAGCTGGAAGTACTGTTGGTATCCCTGGATGGAGGTGAAGGAGGAGGTATAGGGTCAGGTGTTACATCTCCTGCAGTTGCAAGGGGAAATAACTGGGGAGAGGGTGGTTTGGGTGGGAAGGGATGAATGAACCACACAACGTTGCACAGGGAGTGGTCTCTGTTGAAGGCAGAAAGGGGTGGGTATGGGATAGAATCATAGAAAATAGGTGCAGAAGTAGGCCATTCAGCCCTTCGAGCCTGCACCGCCATTCAAAATGATCATGGCTGATCATCCAACTCAGTATCCTGTACCTGCCTTCTCTCCATACCCCCTGATCCCTTTAACCACAAGGGTCACATCTAACTCCCTCTTAAATATAGTCAATGAACTGGCCTCAACTACCTTCTGTGGCAGAGAATTCCACAGATTCACCACTCTGGTGGCAGTGGGATCTTGGAGGTGACAGAAATTTGGAACAATGTGTTGGATGCAGAGGTGGGTGGGGGGGTGAAAGGTGAGAAACAGGGGAACTCTTATCCTTGTTCAGTCTGGGGGGGGGGGGGGGGGGTAGGGGGAGCAAGAATAGAACTATGGGACACAGAGGAGACACCTGTGAGGAATCTATCAATGACACCAGGGGGGGAATCCACATTTACTAAAGAATGGGGACATCTTGGATGTTCTAGAATGGAAGCAGGGAAGACTGAAAGATTGAGAGTAGGGTTTAGTGTCTTTGCAAGTGGCTGAGTGGGAGGAAATGTTGCCCAGATAACTGTGGGAGTCGATAGGTTTGTGGTACACATCAAGCAATAGTCTGTCCCCTGTGATGGAGGCAGAATCAAGAAAGAGTTGAGGGGTGTCAGAGATGGTCTAGGTGAATTTGAGGACAGTGTGGAAGTTAGTTGGAAAGTTAATGAAATTAATGTGTTCTGCATGGGTGTAGGAGGCAGCCCCCAATGCAGTTGTCAATCTAGCGGAAAGAGTTGGGGATGGTGCCAGTGTACATTTGGAACAAGGAATGGTCGACTTAATTGACAAAAAGGCAGGCATAGCTAGGGTGGGAGCGTTTTGCAATGATCAATTCCTCTGCTGATAATCCAAAGCCTTTCCACATTCCATAAGGCACTAAATATGGTCCAGTTGACTGGATGACGGCAGCATCAGCAACACAAAATGTTTGACACCATCCAGGTCAAAATAACCTGCTTGGTTGGTACACCATGTACTATCTTTTCATTCAGTGTTTGCATATAGATTATTCACCCAGGCTGTTCCAACATCTCCCAAATCAACTAGTATAATACTGAGGATGACAAGGAAATGACTACAGTAACATTATCAACTTTGTGTTCCAAGCTACACAACACCTTGATTTGGAAACATAACATAATGTCTTCGTTGTCACTGGGTCTATTTTCAGTAATCTATTAACTGATACAACTGAGGAAGCACTTTCACCAGGCAGACTGCAGCAGCTCCAGACAGTTCACCATCCTGTCAAAGGTAATTGTGGATGGCTAATAAATGTTGGCCAGTAACACATTACAATCCGAGAAACATTTTATCACTGATCAACTCATTGGATACCTCAACACCAAAGGAACCAAGAGGTAAATGGTTAATTCATGTCATTGGGGTCAAGTTTACCAAATTTCAAAGTTATTCTTCTACAGATTAAACCTACTCATGCAGAATCGATATTCTCTTCATGAACCGACATTCGTACTCATTTCTCTGGATTATTGAATAGTCCCTATAGATTGAAGGGTGACTAAAGTAATCCCACTCTTAAAAAAATAACTATTGAAGCAGAAGTTCGAATAGTAGAATAAATAAGGGAGAATCTGTTGATGTCATGTATTTGGATTTTCATAAATTATTTGATAACATTTAAAATAAGAGATAGTGTATAAAATTAAAGCACATTGGATTGAAGGTAATGTTGGCACATATTGAAAATTGGTTGGCAGACAGGAAACAACCTGCTGCCTCAACTAGGAACCTGGGTTCAATCTGACCTTGGCTGCTGTGTGCACAGAGTTTGCAAATTCTCCCCGTGATTGTGCGGATTTCCTCATATCAAAAAATGTTTACTGATTGGTAGGCTAATTGGCCATTGTATTGACCATGTGGAGATGGGTGGTAGAACCTGGGGTAGAGATGAAGGTAATACAGGAGGTGTGAAGAATAAAATGGATTGTGTAAAATTGTGTTAGCTGCTGGTTGGTCATCATGGTTTTAGCAGGCCAAAGGACCCATTTTGATGTTATATACATATGGCTCCAGTATATGGCAGATGGTAAATAGTGGGATATTGTTGTGATTCGTGCTTGTGATCAGCTGTACACAACTGATCAATGATCAGGATGGATGAACCAAATGTAATATTTCTAAATTTACCAATGAAATAAAATTGAATGGAATTGAGTATTAGTATGCAATGAGGTTTCAAGGTGATGTAGCCCCAGTGTGAATGGTACAAAGTTACTCCAGCACTTCGTTTTGCTCAAGATCCAACATTTGAAGTTGCTTGTATTGCCATTCAAGTGCTACAAGCAGGCAAGGTGTTAAATAGTTTTAATGTAAGAGACGTTCTTACTACGATGATACAGGGCTTAATGCCCCCACAAAATCCAGGTGCCACTTGTAAATAGAAACTCAAATGGACCAACCAAACAAAAGATACAAAAAAAAATCAGGGATTGTGTCAACTAATGGAGCCCCTGACATCCCAAAGCCTTCTAACAATCTACAAGGTACACAAGAGTGATATATACTATTTTCACTTGAATGATGAGCACAGCTTCAACACAAGCCACTCCACAATGACAAAACATCCATTGCCTTGAATGTTAATTTCTCTCACCACTAGCATCCCAGTTGCAGTCAATCAAAATGCAATTTCACATGGTCTACTCCAATAGTACCATACAAATTCACAACCTACAATATCAACATTTTCCCCCTTCCAATAAATCATCCTTTCGTATTTTACTACATTCAGACGCATATTTAATCATTTTAATCAAGTAACAATCTGTAATTCTTTAATTAAAAATGCTCATCAAGCATTGCCATTGACAAAACATTGGCAAAGTATATTGTTAACCAAGGCAATATAATAACCAAATAGTAATATAAATATATAAATACTAGACCAAGACTGGGGGGGTGGGGGACAGAGAGGGCCGGGGGGCAGAGAAGGCCGGGGGGGGGGGGGGGGCAGAGAGGGCGGGGGGTGGGGGGGGGCAGAGAGGGCCGGGAGGGGGGGGGGGGGGGGGGGGGGGAGAGCAGAGAGGGCTGGGGGGGGGCAGAGAACGATTTGAAGAATGTTCTCGAAACGCTAGGCCAGGCGCGAGCGTTCGTCGACCAAAGCTCGACAGGGTGACTTTTGAACAATGGGGGGGGGGGGGGGGGGGGGGGGGGGGAGGGGTGGGAGGTGATGTTTGGCTCAGCGCAAGCAGATGGCAGATCCATTGTCACGTCATCAGCAAAAAAAAACAGGCGTTTTGAATTGGAAGTTGGATCGGATTTGTGAACATTATTAATTACTGAAGAAATATAGCAAGAAATTTTCAGTTAAGCCGATTTTTGACTCCAGGTGTAAATCTCTACCAGAATATGTAAACTTTTCCTGTTAGTGCGTCGTTTCTTCGAGTAGAAGTGATCACACAAACAAATAAATACACACAGACCCACGCACATCCCAGATCAGTTTTATAGTTATATAAGGATAAGATAGATGGATATATAGATGTGATGTACGTGGCACCAATGAGGCCATCTTTTGTTATCCAAATCTAATTATTAAACTTTCAATTTAGAGAGCAATTAAAAGGCTTTGCAATCACATATGTGCTGGGTTAGGCCGGCAGATTCTTCCCCTGAAGGACATTTGCTGGCAAGGACTCAGTGTCCTGGGATAGCAACTATGTAGCGGGTAGGGCGACAATCCCATTGTGACGCCATAGTTGGGAACTGCCAGTGCAGATTTGATGAAATCCTTCTCAAAGTGGGATTTTGTCAAGCTAAAAATGTTAATAACTTGTAAAATATAACATCAATCTGAACAAAACTTGACACAATCCACCACAGGACAATTGTGAATAAGGTGGTGCAATATTTTTTGCGTTATAGTGTACCGTATCGGCGTAGTTCCGGAATCACATACGCTGCCAGACACACAGGCATAGAAACATACAAGATGAGAGTTTTAGTAATATACTAGACTAAGTGGGACCCGTTAGGTCCCATGTTCACACGGGAGGGCTGGTCCGCCAATGCAATATTCCACCTCTCCACCAATTCCAATATTGGTGGCCAGTGGGGGTAGGGGATTTCTGGAGTGCTAGTATGGGTGTTGTGGGCTGGTTTTCAGATGGCTAGTATGGACATTGTGGGCCAAATGGATTCTTGGGCTAGCAGCTCAGTCGGGCTGGCAGTTGACTCACGGCTATTCCTTGAAATTCCATTCCATTTCAAGCAGAGTGCAGGCCACCAAATTCAGATGAAGTTTCCTACCATTTCAAGCTGGGTGCAAAGCCACCAAATTCAAATGCAGTTTCCACCATTTTGAGCAGGGTGCAAGGCCACCAAATTCAAAAGCAGTTTCATACCATTTCAAGCAGGGTGCAAGGGTGTAAATCTAAAAATGTTAATAACTTGTAAAATATAACAATAATCTGAACGCAACTCGACATAAACCACCACAGGACAATTTAGCAATGTTACAAAATTTTGAGATTTTAAAAATCAAGTCTGCAATCTATCCCATCAGATAAAGCATAAAAAGAAGTTTAATTTGACACCTATTTCACTTTCATATCTTCAGTATTAAAAAAGTTATGGCCATTTTCACACTTGGAAATTAGCATCTTGTTCCCCATTGCCTTTCCATTGACTTAACACAAAAGCTGTGATCTAGAACAGTCAAAAGCCCATAACTTTCTTAAAAATTAAGAGAACTCAATGAAATGTTCAGTTATTATAGATTGAAGCATTCTGAAACAAATATGAAACAATATTACTTAGATGACCTGAAATTAAAGCATATAATTAGTTAATCTAATTGTAGCTAATTACAAAATTCAATTACTAGATCTAAACATCTATCAATTTAAAACATTTTTAAATTGTCTAAGTGTCCAATTAACATTCACACAATAATCCACAATATAACATGATTTTTTAATTTCATTTTCATGAATTTATAGGCCAAATGGAAGGAATTTAGTGTTTAATGCCTGTAAATTAATGGCCATTTAAATCAACTTGCAAGTGGGTTTTAGTGGAATGCAGTGGATTAGAACGTTGCGGTTTGCGCTGAAGTCGGCAGGGAAAATACAGCCGGTTCATACATTTTTTTTGTCCACTTCTCGCAACATGAAAATGTGATTAAATGCTTCCTAAAAACAAGTTTTTATGTAAAAATAAACTGTCGCTCCTTTTATTGCCTACGTTAGGTCCGTTCTGCTTTCAGCGTTCAGAGCTTTAGAAGATGATTTTTAAACTACTCTAGTTAATAAATAATCTAGCGTAGTTTAAAAATAACTTCATGAAGGAAATGTCGGAGCGATTTCTCTTTAGCGACGAAATCGCCCGACATGGATCGATTTGGACCGTCTAGGGAAAAACGGGATTTTAAACCCGCCCCCCTCTGAAAGGCGCCAAAGTCACACACGGGGAGCGGCAGAACTGCAGCGCTGCTTAAGGTAGGTATTGTAACATACCTAGACAATTGTGAATAAGGTGGTGCAAAAATGTTAGCGCCTTCATGTACCGTTTTGGCTTAGTTCCGGGGATCATATACACACGCAAAGATAGAAAAAAACAAGACAAGAGTTTTAGTAATATATAGAAGATAGATAGATTACACATTCATCTTATGGGTGTGCATGCAAGTTTAAATGGCTGAAAGCTGGCAATTCAATTTAGACCAGAGGTCACAGCCATGAAGACCTGGCCTGTTAGCTAGGCTTTGTCTTTCCTAACTCAATTACAAGTGCAGGCAAGAATTGGAAACAATCATTTCTCCAGGACAGCAAATGTAGATCATAACATCTGCACGATGATGTCTATTGATAGATTACAGATTTCTCTGTGAAGAGTATTAAAATTAACACAACGCACATTCACAGAAGAATCCAAAAATAATTGATACAAACTTGCTTGTTTTTTTTAACTTTGGAAATTATAAGTATTTGCAATCAAATAAAGCTTTCTAAAAGTCCAATGGTATGATTTAACTTGAACATAACCTGAGCTTCACCAGGATCAAACATACTTTGATCTTATTACTGCGCTATATTTTTTTACATTAGCCAAAGCAGCAGTCGTACCCAAGAACTGCATTGTTCAATAATTATTTTTTGACCAGTTATTAGACTATTAACACAAAAACTATTTTGGTGAACACTTTCATTTTTTATCCATTTGCTGCATAGATCAGTTATCCTCAATGATCACTTACAGCAAACATTCAGCAGATGTTCTCTTAAACTAGCCCCTATTAAAAGCTTTGTGCCTTACTTCAAAGAAAGCCACAATGCCTTCAAGCTAAGTGGGATGCTGAAAGGATTAAACCATCAGAAGGACAAGGCCCAACTTACTACATTTGCCATTGCATTAAAATGTCACTGTACTTAACAGATGGGGTGCAATCTGCGGCTCTCTCAATGTGGTAACTCTGATGGCAAATTGCCCAAATGTACACAATAGTATCCCGCTGCTGCTTATCTAGAGAGACTGAAAAAAAAGTACCAGTACTGTAGACTAATGCTACAACCAAGCTAATTTTTTTCTATCAAAATTTCTGCTTTTTCTCCCTCGTGTCCATTAAATGAAAAAAACAGAATATGATCCAGAGACATATTTTACCATCAGCCTGATCGATACGATGCTTGATCAATGTTTTGGTATGATCAATCAGAATAATCACTCAAAGGGTGCAATGTTATACATACTAGTGCCCAAATGCATCTTCAGAATTAACTGGAGAAAAAAAGAACTATAAAGATATGCAACTTTCTCATTTGGAATAATCTTCTATTTTAAACTCTCAGCTTGTCCTGTCGAAAAAGCACAGCACCAAGTAAGAGAAAGTTAATGTTTCAGATCCTGGAGCCTTCACATCTTTGTTGATGATACAAAAGCAGTGGGTTTCAAATGAACTTCAATGTAATATAAACAAGCTGAGTGAATAGACAGATTGAATAAGGCAAATGTGAAGTTACTCACTGATGGGCAAGATTTTAAAATAATTATTTTTGTTAAATCGTGAGAGATTTGATAAAGTTGATTTTGACAGAACTTTGATGACTATACACTGAAATCCAATGTAGATGCAGCAAGGGCGGCATGTTGCCGTATATTATGAGGAGAGTTCAAGACTAAAATGTTTAACTTCAAAAACAGAGCTCTGGTAAAACAGGTCTGGCAATTACATTTTTGGTCTTTCGTGCAATAGTCAGGTGGGTGAAGATTCATTACACTAGTTCCAGGGAAGGTGGATTCACTGTAAAATGAGAGATTGAGTAAACTGGGACTTTATTAAGAGTTAAAGAGATCTTGACCAAGCTTATAGAATGCTTAACCAGCTTGACAGAGGAAGAGTCCAGAACCAGGGTACACAATCTCCAATCCCATATTTTAACAGATGTCTTCAATGAAGGGTAATGAATCTCCTCTATCCTGGAAGACAATGGAAGCCGAGTCATTGTATTCTTTCAAAAATAAATAACATTTTGAATAAGGTAATCAGATAATGGAGATACTGCAAGAAAAATGGCAGAGGTAGTAGATCGGCAATGATCTCAAAGAGAGATGAGCGTGCTCCAAAGGCCAAATAGTCTACTCTAATTCAATTTTTTTCCCTTAAAGCTACACTAAGAATTATTTATCAATACTTGCATTGTATCTTGTTTATTGAAAACTCAATTCATGATTGTTATATCCATTTCATCATTCAGAAACATCACATAATTAAGAAACTCTCCCAAGTCTTAATGTCTAGATTGAGCTTGACTCAATCAAAAAAATTCAGAATACACTAAAATCTCAAACAGCCAAAATCAAATATGATTCTGCCAAGTTACACCAGGATTGACTCATTTAAATTTATACTGACCAACAGTATATGTAACAGTACCAAAGACAAGAGATCTGCCTTGCAACAATACTTTGATTTATCCCTCTGCACCTGAATCATTGATTTCCTGACCCAGACAACAATCAGTAAGGACAGGCAACAAAACATCCTCCACAATAATTCTCAACATCGGTGCCCTGCAAGGTTGTGTTCTCAGTACTTTAATAATCCATTCACAACTGTGGACCAAATTCTGCTCCACCTCTCAAAAAAAAATAGATGGATTATAGGAAGGGGATAGAGAGCAGAGTAATATGGTGATTGACCTATTGCCATTATTTTTTAAGACAAGATAATCAAACATATGATTGCTGATTTTGGTGATGGCCAAGGTAGGAAAACAGGATGTGAAGACAAAATGAGGCCACGATGGGATCTAGATTAATCAAGTGCACAAAGATCTGGCAAATTAAGTATGTGGGAAATTTTGAAATTCTTCGCTTTGGCAAGAACAATAATAGGTATAAGATTGCACAGATATCAGGTGCAGAAAAATCTAGGTGCCCTAGTGCATTTGAAAAGGGCTAACAATAAATTAGGAAAGCTAACTACCATTTATACTTGGAAATTGGATATAAATTTGGCAGATTGTGCTTCAGTTATACAGGTGAGAGCAATTCAGAGGCATTAAGTGCATTATTGGTCCTACGGAATGATGCAAGTCCATTGGAAGCAATTCAGAGATTCAATACATCAATCAGTACCTGGAATGGACAGGATTCTGGTTAGAATTCCTTGTTTCTACATCTTAACACCATATTACAATGATTTGCCTGTTATCTTGCATTGTCCAAGTGCCCCAAATCTATGTCAAGGAATGTGAAGCTTCGAGCCATTTCCACTTCAGCACCATCAATGCTGATTGGGGTTTGTACACCACCATACTTCCAGAAGTTGATAACTGGCTCCTAGGTGTTGACTCCAATGTCCAGGAGTTTGGATGGGTTTAAGGAGTTGAAGGCAAAGGTATAGTCAATAAATAAGAATCTGATGTGGATATTCTTGTTATGTAGGTGTTAGAGATGAGTGTAGGGCTAGGGATACAGCATCTGCTGTGGACCTGTTGCGAAGGTAGGCAAACTGCAGTAGATCAAGACAGACTGGGAGGCTGAGTTGATGTGCGCCATCACAAGTCAAAGTACTTCATGATGGTGGATGTCAGGGGCACTGCATGGAAAGTTAAGGCATGCTTCCATCCTTTCCATTGGCACAGGGATTACAGTGATCATCTTAAAGCAGGCAGGGACCACAGAATGGAGTCAGGGAGGTTGAAGAAATCGATCACTACATCTGCAAGCTGGTCCTCGAAGGCCGAGGACTCCTCCTGGGCTAGTTGCTTTCCAGAGATTCACTCCTAGAAAGGCTAGTCTTACATCTGGCATAATGTCCATTGGTATAGGTGCACCGAAGGCTAATGGCATGGGTGACATATTTCCATCGATGTTCTGTTTAAACTAAACATAGAATGCATGAGCTCATCACTGAGAGACAGGTTGTTGCCAGTGATACTGTCCGACTTCATTTTATAGTGCGTTATAACATGCAGGACAATCAAATGGGCATCCGTGTCACTGTCTCTGGACTCAAGCTTGATCCGGAATTCTGTCTAGTCATTCCTGATGGCTTTGAAGTTTTTAAATAGATTTCTTGTATTGCTCAGGGTCATTATATCCAGTTGAGTAAATCAAATTGGGTGAACTATTTAGGTAGAGAATTCAAGAGAAGGCCAAAACAAATAATTTATGTAAAAGTGCTACATTTTAAAACCAAAATCCATTCACAGTGAAAGCAAACTTGCATTATTTAGAACAGCCAAACAGCACATCTTGACTTGCATACAAAAGTTGGATCATGGTGTAAAATAGGTTATTTATGTTTTGTTCTTAACAACCAAATGCAAAATGATCAAGTCTATTCCTTCAATGAAATTTAAAACAAACAGTAATTACATAAAATAGTGGGAAGCAACTAAATTTGTAGAACAACTTGATAAAGTTGAAACAAAAACATATTAGAAATTGTAGAATTAAGTCCATTCAGAAATGTAAAAAGAGCCAAAAAATCCAGAGATATAATTAATACTTTCAGTTTACGTTGCCACTTATTTGGCCTACAATGTACAAATATTTAAGCTCACTTTCTACTTATTTCAGATCCATGCATTTACGAGAAGTTTTTTTGCCTGCCTGTGTGGGATAGAAGAGACTACAATTGATCAGTTGAATTGATAAAGGTTTGCTTGATTGACATTAATCTGACAAAGTAGACCACCGAGTGACTGACACCGAACATAGTATTTTCTCATTTGATGCATCTGACCACAGGATGTGGAGACACGATTGGCTGACTCTGATTTCCTCAGTCATTGAACCAGCGGTTATGTTTAAAGTGCTAACTACCCACTGTCCTAATGCACCCCATCCCCCACTGACACCACAAAATGGATGTGCAACAAATCTAATGAAAGGATCCTTTCCACAATAACACAAATTGTGACAAATGAATCATTGAAAGCATTTGAGGAAACATCTTCAATGACTAGGCTCACGAATATACAAATTCTACAGCCAGGTGCCAAAATACCCAATAGGAAATAATTCCAAAATTGTAAATCAATTTTAAAATACACTAATTATATGTAGTTTATTTCCAAATCACCACCACCTTTAGGTCAACAGGATTAAGCAAAATATGAGCCATGCCCAGTGATTCACACTGGGATGCAAGATCAATTGAAGCTGTTTGAAGACGAGGCGACATTAAAGGCTGGTAAACAAGCATATGGCATTTTTAACTACAAACACAGACATGATTGTGTAAACGTGTAACCTTTACAAAAAAGAGAAAACAGAGCTGGAGTGTTCTGGCCAATTCTAGGCATCTTCCTCCATGAAATGCAAAAACTTCAACTGGATAGACAAGGGATTTATCAGAATTACACCAGAAATGATGTACAGCAACAGGTAGAGAAGCTAAAGATGAAGATAGACATAAAATGCTGGAGTAACTCAGCAGGACAGGCAGCATCTCTGGATAGAAGGAATGGGTGACATTTCAGATCGAGACCCTTCTTCAGACTTCTTCAAAGTAAAGCCGAGGTTGTTTACCTTATAACCAGGGTGGACAAGATGAGATTAGTCTGAGGTATTCATAGTCATAGAAATGTACATCACTTCGCCCACACTGGCTGTGATGCCGACCTACGCCAAGTCTATTTGTCCACCTTAGACTTTTATCGCGTTACACCTTTCCTTTTTAAGTGCCTATCCAAACAGCTTTTAAACATTGCGATTATATCTGCCTCTGGCACCTACTCTGGCAACTCATTCAAAATAACTAAAGTGTGGAAAAACTTAACCCTTCGATGGCCTTCAAATATTTTCCTTCTTCTTGGGGGGAAAAAAAGACTCCAACTACCTAACTTGCCAACTTTGACATGATTTTACCTAATTTGTGTTTCTTTTATCTATCCACCCCCCACTAACCAGCAATAATAAACTCAGATTTCTATATTCCAAGAATAAACCCAGCCAATCAGATCATTATTGTCCTCATTACATGCAATATCCTGGTGAGTCTCTTCTGCACTTTATGTGCAGCAACCAGAATTGTACGCAATACTCTAAATTTAGTTTAACCAACTTCTTTGCAATTGAACCTCGAGGTTCCAATTCTTATACTCCATGCCTTGACCTATGAAGGCAAATATACCAAGTACCTCTTTTGCTCTCCTATCCACCTTTATCACCACTTTCAGAGAGCGATGCGCTTGCACCCCAATGCCCTCCTACAATTCAACAGCAAGATTCCTACCATTTTCTCTACTTTCTACCAGGATTTGACATCCCAAAATATATTACCTCACACTCTTCTGGTTTCAATCTTCCAACTCGCCACCCAACTTTCTATATGATCTGTGCCCTGCTGTATTCTTAAACAACCTCCACTATCCACAACCACCAATTTTTGTATAATTTGCAAACTTGTTAATCAAACCCTCCATTCTCATCCAAGTCATTAAAATATATTACAAGCAAAGGTTACAGCACCAATCCCTGCAGTACACTACTATTTCCTGTCAGAGAAACACCCACCCAGCACGACCCTTTACATCATATCAACTTTCTTGAAGGGTTTCAGTGGAATAAATGATAAACTTCCCCCAGAAAGGTCATTAGTTGAAGGATGCAAGCAGATAACTTGTGGGGGGAAAAAAATTGTTCAACAAGTTTTATTTATAGAAATTCACTGTACAGCAATATGTTATTTTCTTCGAAAAGGAAAGATATGTTGGTCTATGGTAGGGACGGTAGTAACTTAGTAGGGACCTGAATAAAGCAGCAGAAATTAATGCTGGTCAAAAATAAGTTCCCCAGGCTCATTCCAGTCTGAAGAAGGGTCTCGACCCAAAATGTCACCTATTCCTTCTCTCCAGAGATGCAGTCCCGCTGAGTTACTCCAGCATATTGTCTACCTTCAATTTAAAGAAGCATCTGCAGTTCTTTCCTACTCATTCCAGCTCTTGATCTATAGCCTTGTAGGTCACATCATATCAAGTATCCAACTGTAATTTAAAGGTGAAGAGGGATTCTGCAGCTATCAGATTTTCAGGTAGTGTGGGACACCCAACCATTCTTCAGGTCAAGCAACAGTGTGTCAACTCCCCTCTAATGTTTTTCTTCCAAGTGATTGTAAATCTTTGTTTCTAGTCACCAACTTTGCAATTCCTATCCACTTCATTCAAGTCTCTTAAACCCCCACAGCTTTATTTTATTCCAAACAAACATCCCACGTTAGCCAATCTTTCCTCATAACTAATCCCCTTTCTCACAGCAACATTTTCATAAATTACCTTCACATCATGCTCATACGTGATAGTAGAATTAGGTAATTTGGCCCATCAAGTCTACTCCGACATTTAATCATGGCTGATCCATCTACCCCTCTCAAACCATTCTGCTGCCTTCTCCCCATAACCCCTGATACACGTACTTATCAAGAATCTCTATCTCAGCATTAAATATATCAATTGACGACCTCCACAGCCTTCTGTGGCAATGAATTCCAAAGATTCACCACCTTCTGCCTGGAAACATCCTCTCCACATGCACTCTATCCAGGCTTTTCACGATTCAGTAAGTTTCAAAGATGTTCCTCTCGCATCCTTCAAAACCCCAGCGCGTAGAAGCCCAGCACCATCAAACGTTCATCATATGTTAACCCACTCTTTCCTGGGATCATCCTGCCTCAACTTTTCCACTCCCCTTATTTACTCTAACCTCTCCCCACCTGAACGTACAACCCCTCCGCTCACTCTGCAGTAACCGAGCGATATAACCAAACCCTATGACAAGGGAGGTGTCGCTTAAGTCTGGCGCGCTGACCTCTACCGGGCTGAGGCCAGGCGACAACTCTCATCGACATCTCCTTCTGCTTATCGTTGGACCATGACACCTCAGACAAGCACCAGACCTAAATTTCTGATTTCATTACTTCCGGTTCTCTGCCCTCTAAAGCCTCCAACCTTATTGATCCCCAGCACCGCACAGCCCAATTTTATCTTCTCCCCAAAATCCACAAACAGAACTGTAATGGCAGATCCATTGTTTCTGCTTGTTCATGTCCCACCAAATCAATTTCCACACTCTAACCCCCTTGGTCCAATCCCTCCCTACCTATGTCAAAGATACTTCACACACTCTTCATCTCTTCAATGACAAATGTTTTCCAGGCCCCCACTCCCTCATCATTACTATGGATGTCCAGTCACTCTACACCACTATCCCCCACCAGGAAGGTCTTAAAGCCCTCAGTTTCTTCCTCAACTGCAGAACCAGCCAATTTCCGTCTACTAATACTCTCCACCGCCTAGCAGAGCTGGTCCGTACCCTCATCAACTTCTTCGACTCCTCCCACTACCTCCAAATCCAAGGTATGCCTGCCTCTTCGTAGAACAATCCCTGTTCCAGGCGTACACTGGCACTATCGCCGAACTCTACTGCCACTACATTGACGACTGCATCAGTGCTACTTCCTGCACCCATACAGAACTCACTGACCATCAACCACAACTAATTTCCACCCTGCAAACAAATTCACTTGGACCATCTCCCTACCGTTTCTAGATCTCACCGTCTCCATCACAGGAGACAGACTATTGTCCGACATCTATTACAAACCCACCGACTCCCATAGCCATCTAGACTTCTTCCCACCCTGCTTCCTGTAAAGACTCTATCCCCTACTACTACCAATCCCTCCGTCTCTGCCGCATCTGCGCCCAGGATGAGGTTTTCCCATATCAGGTCATCGGAAATGTCCTCATTCTTTAGGAAACAGGGATTCCCCCCTTCCATTATAGATGAGGCTCTCACTAGGGTCTCCTCGATATCCTGTAGCTCCGCTCTTGGTACCCCTCCCACCATTCGTAACAAGGACTGATTCCCCCTTGTCCTTACCTTCCACCCCATCAGCCATCACATACCGCATATAATCATTCAGCATTTTCGCCACCTCCAACAGGATCCCACTATTGGCCACTTCTTCCCATCTCTAACCTTTTCTGCTTTCCGATTAATTTGCTATCCCTGAATTTACTATCTTAGTAACTTACAAGAATATACTGTCGGAAATGAATAGCACAAACAAATTTCAAAAATAGCTTAAGAGGTATATTCAAACATGGCAACTGCGCTGCATGTATATATTTAAAAAATATATATAAAATACTGCATAGACATATGTATGGAGGAACAGAGCAGAACAGTACTGAAGGGAACAGGCCCTTCAGGTCATCATGTTTATTTTTAGTTTAGAGATACAGCATGGAAACAGGCTCTTCAGCCCACTGAAGACGTCATCCTAACCTTGATATCAATCAAACTAATCCCATCTGCATGGTCCACATCCATTCTCTGCCTTTACGTGTCCATCTAGATGCCTCTTAAATATACACTTCCATCATGCCAGTGTTTACCATACCTGCGTCTACCACCTCTCCAACCAGGGCATTTCAGGGACCTCTCAAAATACTTGCTTCTCAAGTCATCTTAAACCCCCCTCCCCTCTCACATGAAACCTCTGCTGTCTGGTGTTTGACATTTTCACCCTGGGGGAAAAAGACTCTACTTCATCTATGGCTCAATTTTATACACTATCAGACTGCCCCTCGGCCTTTGACCCCAGAGAAAACAATTCAAATAGTCCATCCTCTCCATGTAGTTAATAATCTCCAATTCATTCAAAATTCTGATGAACATCTTCTGCACCTTCTCTAAACACTCCCCATTCTTCATATAGTGTGATAACCAGAATAGCACATGATGCTCCCAAATGTGCCCAACCAAAATTTTACACTGCTGCAATGTGACTTGCCAACATTATATTCAATACCTCAACCAATGAAGGCTTATACTGCATGACATTATTACCACCTGATCCACTCATGTTGTCACTTGAGGCAACATGGACCAACACCCCAAGATCCCACTGTACAACAGTGTTAAAACTTTTATTCTTTATTGGTCAAAACTCATGCATTTGCCTTCCAAAACACTTCATCTCACATTAAACTCCATGTGTCATTTGGCACCTAAATTTCCAGCTGATCTATCCTGATGTACCATTTTTGTCTCATCTACAAAGTTACTAATCAACCAAATCATTTATATGATGAGCAAAGTATATTACATATTACAAAAAAGAGGCCTTTATAGTGAATCTGTGAACACCACTGGTCAGAGAACTCCAGTCCGAAAAACATGCCGTCAATGACCAAGCCAAATTACCAACTCACTGTGGACCCCATGTGACTTAATCTTCTGTCCCCATTTTTTCATCTGTACACATTCATACCGCTTAAACAAGATGGATATAACCCGAATGTGCTTTTAGGTAAACTGCAAGCTTGGGTAAGTCCTTAAATAGAGTCCAAGAATACAAAACTTAATAGAGCATTGAAGTTCCATACACACAAAATTTATTGTTTTTGAAATTTAAGTCAAATTTATTACCACCTATAACCAGAGTACACAAGCAAGGCACTTATGATATCAAAAAGGAAAAAAACTTCTACACATGATACATATTTCTTCTACACTTCTACTGACATGATACAAATTTAAACACTCCTACATACATGATACAATGGAAAAGGTTGGAACAAAGTTCTGTGCACATTTCAACAGACGGAATAGCGATATGGCAAAAAATTCTAAGATATACTCCCAACAACTCTCTAAAAAATAATGCCATATTGTACTTTACATCATATGGAATTTACTTGATTATCTTCAGCTTCCAGCATCTGAATCAAACCTGCAATACCCGTCTAACAAGCTTAATATTGCATAACAGCAGTTTCAACTTCACAGCACCAAAATGTGTTAATACTAATTATTACTCAGCAAAACAATTTAAGATCCAAAGAAAACGTTCACACTGAATTGACTATAAATGGTAGGAAATCAAGTCACATTCAAAAGAATCCTAATAAAAAGCTATATTTTTTGTTAAATTCAATATTGCACAAATGAATATCCTTCAATAATTGCACAGAAAAACATTTAAATAGCATTTTGCCATGTGAATATACTTACACACTACTGTCTGTCAGCGACATGGTATCTGCATCACTTGACATACTCTGTTGCTCACTGTCATTAGCACTCGTTGCTGGTGCCAAGGCATACCCTGTGTTCACGTAGTAAGGATTGACTGGTTCCCGCCATGAACCATGTCTGGATAAAAAAAGAAACATAAATTAGGCAAAATCATGTTAAAGCTGGAAATATTAACCTACATCCTGGGAACGCAAGTAACAGTCATCAGTGAGAGAGTATCTTGAATATAGTTAATGTCACAATTGCGTTACTAAACTTATTTTCCCAGTAAATAAAGAGTATTTATACCTTCAGGAAAAAACAGCCAGTAAGGCAAGTCTTGTACAATTGTTACAAGCATTAATTTCACATTTTACAGATTAAGCTCAAATGGCTCACAAATCCACCTCTCAAGGGTCAGGTGCTCAAATGGGCCACAACTTTATCAGGAATGAAATACGGAATTTATATCTGATTTGGCAAAATTTAGCTTTCAACTGTACTTCATAAACATTTGCAATTTTTCTGCTGGAAGTTGAGACCTCAAGACGTGTATATCCTTTAAATTCTGCTGACTTGGATTCAGTGCATTTTCACTTGTTGATCACAAAACCAGAAATGAATGCTTCAGAATCAGTGCCATCAGAACTAGTTCTCAAAATAAATAATAACAAGTTTATTTTTGGAATAGTGCACTTCTAAAGAACAGAAATGAAAATTACCCCAATGCAAATAAAGTGTTTATTTAGACCACATCAGTTAGACCACAATAGTTTATTTAGACCACATTAGACGCGATCAGCAAACCATTAATCATGCTAGGAAAACATTCACAGCTGAGAGGTATGTTTTTGAGCCTGGATGTAACATTAAAAAATAAAACATCACATATTACAAGCGAATGCAACATATTTCTGATTGCCATACAAAAAAGGTTTATTAATTGGAAATTTCATCTGAAAGAGATAACAAAAACAAAAACTATCTTGAGTAATTGCTTGGCCAGCCTTGCACACCAATCAGTTTGTCCAACATTAAAACCCAAAGGTTTTGGTTGCTGTGTTATCAAGTCATTGGGAGGAAATTTGCTTGAGATGGAATATACAAGTACATCTGGCTGTCAATGGACCTGTCATATAAAAATAAATAGTTTTGTTAACACATTATATAATGTGCAATGACAATACTGCTTAATTTTATTGCCAAAACGTTAATTATGATGCTGTCACCATGATCCATTTGTCCTCAATACCCATGTCAAGGTACAGGAGTTGACAAGAGTTCTTGAGTAGTGAGCTTCGACTAATAATTTGGAATTGCCTGGAGTTTTCAAACTAATGATGCTAATAACATGTCAAATGAACACGGGCATGTGCTATTTTTTATGATTGGTTTCAACGTCCCTCTTTCTTGCGGTCTAACATTCTAATAATTTGTCTTGATGGCAATTAAAGTGAACTTTCAAATGTCAACTTTAAAATGGTTTGTAAATTTTAGAGAGAAGGTGAAATGGAGATTTACTCATCTGCATGCCATTCAAATTTCCCCTTTAAAAAAAGAAATTTGCAAACAACCAGGCCCCAATTATCACTTTATTACCCATGTTACATTCAGATTTGGAGCATACAAACGTAGATGAAAGACATTAAAAGAATTGCAAGCAGACAAAGGCAAATGTGATACAAATGCAACAAATTTGAAAGGCTATTAAGTAATTTTGATTTTGTACATTCAACACAAACATTATAAAATTCTGCTAATGGATTAATGACAGATTTTAACTTGCTAAATGTGCAATTCTACAGAAGGTTCGGAGGTCAACATACCCAAAATAATTTTTATACAATAAAAGCAACAACAAAGTGGCATTTAAATGAGTCAGGCCATTATTTTTCTCTCACCATATTCCAACGCTTACAAGGCTTTGAGCACAAATATTGAACATGTCGTCAAATTTGATTAGTTCGGGTGTCAGAGGTTACGGGGAGAAGGCGGGAGAATGGGGTTAGATTTGAATTATGCAAAGGTCATGAAATTTAGGACTTTGCACGCCATTTTCTGGAATCTGCATGTAACTATGTATTTATGACTAGCTCAATACTCAAATGCAGACACATTTTTGTTGGATGGTATAGCACACTGGAACCAAACGCAAGATACTACAGAATTGTAGGATGAGTTACAACTCTTCCAATTCTGCTATGTTCCTGATAATAACCAAATTGCTGTGAGAAAGGCACCATGGAGTAAGCCAAGCATTACTTGGGTAGACAGAATCCCAAGTGATATATTGAACTGTTTTTCAAAAACATGAGTAAGAGAGCAGATATCCATCTCTTTAAACAACATCTAGATGTACATATTAAAACCAATAAGAGCTGTGAATAATTATATCACAATAAAAGCTTCTATATTCAAAAATAGCTCAAGGCTCCTACTGTGTGTTGGTCCCATTACCATACTCCTTTGAAGCTTAGTTCTCTTTTTGTCCTTTACCAGGATCCTAATACTACTCTCTCTCTCTCTCTCTCTCTCTCTCTCTCCTCCCTCACAGCAGTGTCCTGTGCTCCACCCCAGCACGTCTAAGCCACAATATTGCTTTAAAGAGTTCATCTTCCAAGAATTTAATCCCTGCTTCAAAAGAAATTTGCCCTGTGTACATGAACAGCAGGAGAGATCTGGCTGGGTCCACTATAGAAGTTTGAGACAACAGAGCAAACGTCTCAGCTCTTAAAAAGTGCCAGACCTGGCAATTTATAAAGGTTACTCCTGATGTGCCCAGAGAGCAACAGTTTCCACTACTTCAGTCCCAAGAGCTGTACATAACTTTAAGGCGTTAAGAAAGAAACAGACAGGAGATTTGCAGACTGCAAAGCAACTTGCAGTCTGCATACTGCCTGTGGGACATATCTTGAACATCACTGCAGTATGGGCTTCAAAGTAAATCTTCAATTGATGCAAAACCAAATGTAGCAAAAGGCCATAAAATTAGAACACTATCAAAACCTTAGTTACCAACAAATGCAAATTATTTGGTGCTCTGTAAAATCTCCAAATTAAAATTTTCCACTCAAGAAAATGTACAGTAAAATTCACCATGACACTGTCCATGTTACTTCAGCCAGTGGTAAAATTGAGACCATGGGCAAGTCTATCATTTTTATTCTACTATAATCTTCAACATTTTTTCAAAAATCTAAATACTCCAACTTGATAACTTGTTAATTGCTTCAACTGATTATACTATTTATAACTATGGAAAAAGCAGCCTACCAGAGAACTGGGAGAAATTCAGAGTCCAGCAGAGGAGGACAAAGGGCTTCATTAGGAAAGGGAAAATAGATTATGAAAGAAAACTGGCAGGGAACATAAAAACTGACTGCAAAAGCTTTTATAGATATGTGAAGAGAAAAAGATTAGTTAAAACAAATGTAGGTCCCTTGGAGTCATAAACGGGTGAATTGATCATGGGGAACAAGGACAAGGCAGACCAATTGAATAACTACTTTGGTTCTGTCTTCACTAAGACATAAATAATCTGCCGGAAATAGCAGGGGACCAGGGGTCAAATGAGATGGAGGAACTGAGTGAAATTCAGGTTAGTCAGGAAGCGGTGTTAGGTAAATTGAATGGATTAAAGGCCCATAAATCCCCAGGGCCAGATAGACTGCATCCCAGAGTGCTTAAGGAAGTAGCCCCAGAAATAGTCGATGCATTAGTGATAATTTTTCAAAACTCTTTAGATTCTGGAGTAGTTCCTGAGGATTGGAGGGTAGCTAATGTAACCCCACTTTTTAAAAAGGGAAGGAGAGAGAAAATGGGGAATTACAGACCAGTTAGTCTAACATCGGTAGTGGGGAAAATGCTAGTCAGTTATTAAAGATGGGATAGCAGCACATTTGGAAAGTGGTGAAATCATTGGACAAAGTCAGCATCGATTTATGAAAGGTAAATCATGTCTGACGAATCTTATAGAATTTTTTGAGGATGTTACTAGTAGAGTGGATAAGGGAGAACCAGTGGATGTGTTATATCTGGGCTTTCAGAAGGCTTTCGACAAGGTCCCACATAAGAGATTAGTATACAAACTTAAAGCACACAGTATTGGGGGTTCAGTATTGATGTGGATAGAGAACTTGCTGGCAGACAGGAAGCAAAGAGTAGGAGTAAACGGGTCTTTGTCAGAATGGCAGGCAGTGACTAATGGGGTACCGCAAGGCTCAGTGCTGGTATCCCAGCTATTTACAATATATATATTAATGATCTGGATCAGGGAATTGAATGCAACATCTCCAAGTATGCGGATGACACGAAGCTGGGGGGCAGTGTTAGCTGTGAGGAGGATACTAGGAGGCTGCAAGGTGACTTGGATAGGTTGGGTGAGTGGGCAAATGCAATATAATGTGGATAAATGTGAGGTTATCGTAGCGAATGGTATGTTAGCATTCATAGCAAAAGGATTTGAGTATAAGAGCAGGGAGGTTCTACTGCAGTTGTACAGGGTCTTGGTGAGGCCACGCCTGAAGTATTGCGTACAGTTTTGGTCTCCTAATCTGAGGAAAGACATTCTTGCCATAGAGGGAGTACAGAGAAGGTTCACCAGACTGATTCCTGGGATGGCAGGACTTTCATATGAAGAAAGACTGGATAGAATCGGCTTGTACTCTCTAGAATTTAGAAGATTGAGGGGGGATTGTATAGACTTATAAAATTCTTAAGGGGTTGGACAGGCTAGATGCAGGAAGATTGTTCCCGATGTTGGGGAAGTCCAGAACAAGGAGTCACAGTTTAAGGATAAGGGGGAAGTCTTTTAGGACCAAGATGAGAAAATCATTTTTCACACAGAGAGTGGTGAATCTGTAGAATTCTCTGCCACAGAAGGTAGTTGAGGCCAGTTCATTGGCTATATTTAAGAGGGTGTTAGATGTGGCCCTTGTGGCTAAAGGGATCAGGGGGTATGGAGAGAAGGCAGGTACAGGATACTGAGTTGGATGATCAGCCATGATCACATTGAATGGCGGTGCAGGCTCGAAGGGCCGAATGGCCTACTCCTGCACCTATTTTCTATGTGTCTATGTTTCTATATTAACACAATTAACAAATGCACTTAATTTAAAGAAACAATGAGAAATGGCACCATAAATACTATCTCTTGCATTTTGAAGAAACATAACAAAAAAAGATTGAAAACAGGTACATTGAAATCACATTGCTACAAGTTAGGGGCCTGTCCCACTTTCACGACCTAATTCACGACCTCTAGCATCACGAGATCGTAGGTAGGTCGTGATGCTAGTCATAGGTACTCATGGCATCACGTAGGTCGGGGCGTTTTTCTAGCCTGATAAAAAATGTCCATGATTAAAAAAGGTCGTGAAAATGGCACAAATTTTGATTACTTCGTAGCTTCTCAGTCCTTTACACAGGTATGTTACAATACTTACCTTCAGCGGCGCTGCAGGTCTGCCACGGGCCGTGTGCACGACTTTGCGCCTTTGAAGGGGGGGGGGGGAGATTAAAATGCCGTTTTATCCTGCCTGTCGGAGTTGATCTTTCTCAGGCTGTTAAGCTGCTGAAGAATAATCGATCCGACTTGCGTTCTCGGAAGTTTTAAAAAATAAATCACGGGACAATTTAATCCCTGGAGTTAAATAAAAATATACTTCTAACGCAGTCAACGGGACGGATCTCACGTAGGGGACAAAACATAAGGCAAGTCGTTTATTTTACATATAAACTTGCTTCTTAGGAAACCTTTAATCAAAATTTCATCAGCGAAAATGTGATTATGGCCCCATACGAACCGGCAGTGTTTTTCCTGCCAATATGGGGTTCAAATTCACCGCAAACCGCAACGTTCCAATCGATCGCGTTCCACAAAATCTCACTCGCAAGATGATTTAAATGCCCATTAATTTACGGGAATTAAACACTAAATTCCTTCCATATGGCCTATAAATTCATAACAATGAGATTTTAAAATCATGTTACATTGTGAATTCTTGTGTGGATGTTATTTGGACACTTAGGCTATTTAAAAATGATAACCTTTTCTTAAGAAACGGATAGATGTTTCGATCTAGTAATTGAATTTTGTAATTAGCTACAATTAGGTAACTAACTAATTATATGCTTTAATTTCAGGTCATCCAAGTAAGATTGTTTCAAATTTGTTTCAGAATGCTTCAATCTATAATAACTGAAAATTTCATTCAGTTTTCTTAATTTTTAAGAAAGTTATGGGCTTTTGACTGTCCTCAATCACAGCTTTTGAGTTAAGTCAATGGAAAAGCAATAGGGAACAAGATGCTAATTTCAGAGTATGAAAATGGCCATAACTTTTTTAATACTGAAGATATGAATGTGAATTAGGTGTCAAATTAAACTTATTTTTATGCTTTATCTGATTGGACCGTTTACACTTGGACCGTTTCCGACATTTCCCTACCATTCCTTGACCTCACCATCTCTATTGCAGGTGATACACTCCTGACCGACATCCACTACAAACCAACTGACTCCCACAGCTACCTGGACTACTCTTCCTCCCACCCTGCTTCCTGTAAGGACTCCATCCCCTATTCCCAATTCCTCCGCCTACGCCACATCTGCTCCCAGGATGAGGTGTTCCACACCAGGTCATCATAAATGGCCTCATTCTTCAGAGAACGGGGATTCCCCTCCCCCACTATAGATGAGGCTCGCACCAGGGTCTCCTCCATACCCCGCAACACTGCCCTCTCTCCCCATTCTCCCATTCGCAAACAGGGCAGAGTCCCCCTGGTCCTCACCTTTCACCCCACCAGCCGGCAAATACAACACAAAGTCCTCCGCCAGTTTTGTCACCTCCAACGTGACCCCTCCACTCGCCACATCTTCCCATCTCCTCCCCGTCTGCCTTCCGCAAAGACCGCTCCCTCCGCAACTCCCTTGTCAATTCTTCCCTTCCCTCTCGCTCTACCCGTTCCCCAGGCACATTCCCTTGCAACTGCAAGAAATGCTACACTTGTCCCTTCACCTCCCCCCTACACTCCTTTCAGGGACCCAAGCAGTCCTTCCAGGTCCGACAGAGGTTCACCTGCACCTCCTCCAACCTCATCTACTGCATCCGCTGCTCCAGATGCCAGATGATCTATATCGGTGAGACCAAGCGGAGGCTTGGCGATCGTTTCGCCGAACACCTCCGCTCGGTCCGCAAAAACCAACCCGACCTCCCGGTGGCTCAGCACTTCAACTCCCCCTCCCATTCCGTATCCGACCTCTCGGTCCTGGGCCTCCTCCACGGCCAGAGTGAGCAACACCGCAAATTGGAGGAACAGCACCTCATATTCCGCTTGGTGAGTCTGCATCCTTTGGGCTTGAACATTGAATTTTCTCAATTCTGTTAACCCTTGCTGTCTCCTCCCCTTCCCACCTCTCCCTCAGCCCTCGGGCCCTGGCATTCCCTCTATCTCTATCTCCCTCCCCCACCCTAGTCGCACTAGCTTCTCATGTTCACACCACAAACAGCTTACAATGGCTTGTTACCCTTATCATCCATACTTTTTTGCATATCTTTCATTCATTGTTCTTTATCTCTCCACATCACCATCTATATCTCTCGTTGCCTGGTCCCTGACCAGTCTGAAGAAGGGTCTCGACCCGAAATGTCGCCTATCTCCTTCGCTCCTTAGATGCTGCTGCACCCGCTGAGTTTCTCCAGCTTTTTGCGTAACCCTACAGCTGATGTATCCCTCCCCATTCTTCCACAAATACAGAAAACAGGTATTGGTTCATCGTTACGTACCAAGTTGGTGAAAAACTTTGTGTATTGTCCAGGCAAATCATACTACACTCAAGTACATCAAGTAGTGCAGAGGGAAAAAGAGTTTGCAGAATATAGTCTTACATCTACAGAGAAAGTGCAATTACAAAAAGAGTGCAAGGGACACAGCGAGGTAGATTGTAATATCAGGAAACATATCCATATCATACAAGAGATCCGACAAGAGCTGATAATGGTGGGGAGGAAGCTGACCTTGAACATGGTCGTATGTGCTTTCAAGCTTTATATCTTCCACTTGATAAGAGAGGGAAGAGGCAATGACTGGGGTATGAGTGGTCATTCATCATACTGGCTGCTTTCATGGCATTGTGAAGTATAGATCAAGTCAATGGGGGTTGAGGCTGGCTTGTATCATGGATTAAGCATTCACAACTCTTGCAATTTCTTGCAATGTTGGGGAGTGCAGCTGTCTCACCAAGTTTGATGCAGTCAAACCCGGTGGAAAACCCGGTGTTTTGAGAGGTGGGGGACCCCCCCTCAAGTTTTTGTCATCCGGATTTTAAAATCTCCGCTTTCCGCAAGACAGTGGAGGTGGCTGCTGATCGAGGGCGTCGATTGGACGAGAGAGACGTCGGTCAGCAGGCAATGGGGCGGGACACGATTCAGTGCGATGATTGGAGGAGGGAGGAGTGGGGGGCAGTGGGGGTGGGACAGAGGATAGAGTGCAGTGATTGGAAGAGGGAGACGTGGCACAGACCTGCGCCTCATCCACAGCCAGGATCGATCCCGGCCGGGTCTCCGGCGCTGTCCCGTCCCCACCCCCACGGGTGGCCAGAGAGGTCGGGAGTCAGACGGGCGCGGCGCCCCAGGCCCACAGCCAGCGCAGAGAAGCAGCGCTAAAGCGAGCTCAACTCTGCCTGTCCCGCCAGGTCAACCTGCCTGGGCTTGCGGGAAATATGACCAGCGCGGAGAAGCAGCGCTGGTGTCCCGTCAGTCCAGTAGTTAACCCGGCGAGACAGGCAGAGTTGAGCTGCATTTAGCGCTGGATTGAGCCTCCGAAGCCTCACGCGTGCGTGCGTGTGTGTGTGTGTATATGTGTGCATGCGCGCGCGGTGCCACAAAATTGTGTCCCCCCGTCACCTGGTCCCCTCCATATTTTGATAGCGAGTTCCGTGCCTGGATGCAGTCATATAGAACACTTTCCATATTCATATACATAGCATTTCTATAAAGAATGGATTCATTTTCTGCCATTTACATGGGCAGGGATGTGATATATGAAGCCAGGCAAAGGCAAATAGGACTTGCTCAGTTAGGCAACTTGTTCAGCATGGCAATTTGGCATGCTGTGTGGCTCTATGACTATAAACAACAGGTTCTTGGTGGATAGGCAGCTCATTATCTCTATTTCACCCAACAGGCTTTCTCAAAAACAACAGTGTCACAAGTTGATGAGGACTAACGCCCATAAAGATGGATTAATATTTTGAAGACAATTACTGCTGATATTGATGATTAGTCGAAAACTGTACCCTTCCTTGCAAAGTATCCCATGTGTTCGAAAACTGACAGTTACAAGATACTGGTGGTATGCACATTCATTTGTTTTAGGTAGAAGATTGTAACACTAATGCTAGAGATAAAATCAATGGCAACTTTGATTACCAGGCTGCAGATCTATGGTCTCAAACACTTGTTCAGGAGTATGGTTTTGATGAATCAATTGAAAAACTTAGATCCTAATATTTGTTTTAATCTTGTATCTTGTCATTTATCTGACCATCTCCCCTCACACAAGTATACGGATACAATTGAAATGTGGACTACTGACCCAAAACTATTTCCTGCAATTCAGATTCCCGATGAATTGGTTCCTGCCTAAATGGATCTTTGGCTATCTGTGTTGGAAAGACTGTTGTGTAAGCACTTGGATTAACTGTCCGAGCCTTCTCCCAAAAATTGACGTTACATATTTAGAGAGACAAAGGGGAAACTCCAAACATTTAAAGACATCCAATCATTTCAGTTTGACAATGCAATGTATTCATAATGAAGGAATTCACTACACTTTTCTGGAGATTTAAACTTTCCCAGTCAGACATGGATTTTATTTTACAAAAAGATAGCCAATGCAGTTGAACTACAAATTGTTTAAAACTGTACTGACAAGATTCCCATAAAACAGACCTGACTGGTTTTAGAGCCCACAGACACCCAGCAAGAATAAATGCTAAACAGCTAACTAAAAAACCTGGTTGTTAACACCTAAATTGTTTCAATGCTTTAAGTGGCTGATGTTTAAAATTTCATATGACACTTCAAATTTCAGTTTGAGAGGGAAACACAACATCATATGTTCATTAAACAAGTACACTCTTGCTGTTCATTTAAAAATGAATATGCTATTTGTATACATCATGCAGAATTTCGAACTTTGTTTGATGTACTAATTGCAGAGATTGTGCACTCAAGCCCAGGAATAGTAAAAAGGTAGCTGGAAGAGGTTCAAAACAAAGTTTGAGTTTGCGTTCAGAATGTTCAAACAGCAACACCATCTTGGTGGAGGTTAATAAGAACTCGGAAGTTTTGTCTAGAGTGTTGGCCACACAGTTGCATTTTACTCCTAAGGAGGCTTTGGCAAAGCAGCCCTCACCAGGTGGTGGGTTGTTTTCAACATTTTTCCTGGGGGGTTAATATTTGCTTTGGCAGCATCCATAACTTCCTATTTATGATAATTTACCACACCGTGGAAACAATTTTAACATAAAGTTACGAATAGGTGGAGGTATTGATTGAGAACTCCAAGATTAGATTGCTATATTGTTGTAAAACACTTAGGGAGCAGGATTCAAGATTATTTATTCCAGGATTCCGTTATTAATCATTACTCCTTTGTCATGCCTGCTCATGTTCCTCAAAGATTTGCTGTCTTAATACTTTTTGTGGAAACATATTTTAATTTCTGCTTTGAATGTTTGGCATGTTTTTCTGTGGGTCATTCATGCCAATGATTTGCTTATAAATCTTAATTCACAAATGCAAAAAAAGATTTTGGCCCAATAAGAGGTAGAAACTAATAATGTGATTAGCTTTTGTCACATGCTTGGAGCTCTGCTATCAGATTAATGAAATGCCTGTTTTATCATTAAAGAGGCAGATTCTTATGCTGAAAGCCTTCCTCCGCATAACATAAAGGCATTTCTTGCTGTTATTCACTAGCCTCGTTAGAAATCAAACAAATCCCATGAATACCAGAAATACAGGATTTCAAATTCCACACTTTAAATGTTTTAATCTGAAAAATTCTGTTAAGTTTTAAATTTAAGCACTTAGGTGTTTCAAATGGCTTTCACCTTTGGACTGAGGGTAAAATTAAGAGTGTGAACACAAATGAAATGCAGTTCACCTGTTAAGTTTTTTATTTTAACTTCTTTGAATGTAAAATTTAAATGGTAAGCTTTCAAATATAAATTATGCATTGGCTCGATAGATCTTAATGAAATGTCAAAAACTCCAAAACACAACTCTGACACGAGAGAGGTGATGCACTTTCTACAGCCAAATAGGGGTAGGTATATAGTGTAAATGGTAAGGCACTAAGCAATGATGATGAACAGCAAGACATTAGTTTAAAGTCACTAATTCCCTGCCAATGGCAACACAGGTATATAAGGTGAAGAAACCATACGACATGCTTATTTTCAAAGGTCAGGGAATAGAATACAAAGGTTGAGACATTATGCTGTAACTTTATAAAACATCGGTTGGATTGTAATTGACAGTTCTAGTCACTGCATTATAGGATGAATGCAGTTGGCTGGAGAGGCTGCAGATGAGATTCATCAAGATTTTTCCTATATTGGAAGACTTTTGTTACAAGGACACCAGGCTTCTTTTCTCTGGACAGAAGGGGGACCAGATGTGACTTGGTAGAAGCACCAACAGCACTCCCAAACTCTCAACCACTGAAGATGACTTGGGTTTCATATTTTGGAAATATCAGCATCTACATAATCCCCTCAAGTCATGCACCATACCAACTTAGAAAAAATACCTATTTCACTGATACTAGTATAAATCCTGCAACTCCCTACTTGCCAGAAGGTCTGCAGCTGTTCAAAGAAAGAGTTCATTAAAATATTCTGAAGGACAGTAATGAATACGGATTCAAATGCAATTAAATGCTGAGATTTAGGCAGACCAAGGTCCATGTTGTAGACAATCAGCACAGTTCCAGTTGAAGCATTGTTTCTGTCTTCTCATTTTTTCTACTTTCCAGTCATCCCTCACCCAATGCTACCACATTTCCTTTAATTCCACAATGTTTTATGAAGATTCTATATAAAACATTGGTGTGTGTATATATATATGATTATATAAAATACAATTATTCTGCTCTGAGCCACGATTGATGTGCAAAAAAAAGTTGGAATTATAGACAGTGAACAGAGGGAAAGTTTTTCCTACGGTTGAAGGGTCAAGAATTAGAGACATTCAAGATGACTCACAAAAGTAACATAGAAACATAGACACATAGAAAATAGGTGCAGGAGTAGGCCATTCGCCCCTTCGAGCCTGCACCGCCATTCATTATGATCATAGCCGATCATCCAACTCAGTATCCTGTACCTGCCTTCTCTCCATAACCCCTGATCCCTTCAGCCACGAGGGCCACATCTAAGTCCCTCTTAAATATAGCCAATGAACTGGCCTCAACTACCTTCTGTGGGAGAGAATTCCACAGATTTACCACTCTGTGTGAAAAATGATTTTCTCATCTCGGTCCTAAAAGATTTCCCCCTTATCCTTAAACTGTGACCCCTTGTCCTGGACTTCCCCAATATCGAGAACAATCTTCCTGCATCTAGCCTGTCCAACCCCTTAAGAATTTTGTACGTCTCTATAAGATCCCCCCTCAATCTTCTAAATTCCAGCGAGTACAAGCCAAGTCTATCCAGTCTTTCTTCATATGGAAGTCCTGCCATCCCAGAAATCAGCCTGTGAACCTTCTCTGTACTCCCACTATGGCAGGAATGTCTTTCCTCAGATTAGGAGACCAAAACTGTACGCAATACTCCAGGTGTGGCCTGTACAACTGCAGTAGAACCTCCCTGCTCTTGTACTCAAATCATTTTGTTATGAATGCCAACATACCATTCGCTTTCTTCACTGCCTGCTGCACCTGCATGCCTACTTTCAATGACTGGTGTACCATGACACCCAGGTCTCGTTGCATCTCCCCTTTTCCTAATCGGCCACCATTCAAATAATAGTCTACTTTCGTGTTTTTGCCATCAAAGTGGATAACCTCACATTTATCCACATTATACTGCATCTGCCATACATTTGCCCACTCACCCAACCTATCCAAGTCAGCTTGCAGCCTCCTAGCATCCTCCTCACAGCTAACACTGTCCCCCAGCTCCGTGTCATCCGCAAACTTGGAGATGTTGCATTCAATTCCCTGATCCAGATCATTAATATATATTGTAAATAGCTGGGATACCAGCACTGAGCCTTGCGGTACCGCACTGGTCACTGCCTGCCATTCTGAAAAGGACCCTTTTACTCCTACTCTTTGCTTCCTGTCTGCCAGCCAGTTCTCTATCCACATCAATACTGAACCGCTAATACCGTGTGCTTTATGTTTGTATACTAATCTCTTATGTGGGACCTTGTCGAAAACCTTCTGAAAGTTCAGATATAACACATCCACAGGTTCTCCCTTATCCATTCTACTAATTACATCCTCAAAAAATTCTATAAGATTCGTTAGACATGATTTACCTTTTATAAATCCATGCTGACTTTGTCCAATGATTTCACCACTCCAAATGTGCTGCTATCCCATCTTTAATAACTGACTAGCATTTTCCCCACTACCGATGTTAGACTAACTGGTCTGTAATTCACCGCTTTCTCTCTTCCTCCCTAACATTGAGAGTACACCAGACAGATGGTGAATTCACTCTTGCTGTAAAAGGGAACTGGATCAGTAACTGAAAAAAAGTCAGGGCTAGAGCAAATGAGTCAGTGACTGGGCCTGGCCATATTACACCTGGGATAGCCAAAATGGAATAAGAAAGGTTCTTCTCTCATCATTCGACAATATTAAACTCAAATATCCTCTTAAAACGTACGTAAATGAGGTCCGATGGTTAAGCAATTTCATTACATTTAATAGTCTTGTAACAAACTGCTCCAAAAATTGTCTGGCTTAACCGAAGATCCATGTTTTGATTGCATTGAATGAGGATATAGCATGGAAACAGACCTTTGGCCCACCTCGTCCATGTTGACCATAACACCAGTTCCGTGTGTCCCAATTTGCAGTAGTGTTATATTTCCCACATCTGCCCTCTAGTATATCACCCAACCATAAAGACATCTTGAAAATAATGCTCACAGACTCCTGTAGGCCGATTTCTTTCCCATGATTCTCAGATACAGTGATCCAAAATATACATCAGCCTCATTGTGCCAGTTGATTGTCCAAATTTAAAGACGGCAAATCTGGAGGTAAGCCTTCAATTTCATGGCTTTTGGACAGCAGAGGTATATGATCATTAAAGTGCAATAGAGCAGTGTCAATAGATTATATACCAAATCTATCCTCTGGTAGCTTACAGTTGGTACCAAATGCATCTAAGATATCTAGATGCATTTAATGCAAACAGATTTGTGCGCTATTCCATGGGAATGATGAAAGTTATTGCTCCGAGAGAATTGATTTATTTATAGCTGCTATTAAACTACTAGAGCGACTGAAATTAAAACAGTTTACTAGCAATGAACTCATGACACAGTTCTATAGAAAATATTTTTGAGAAAAAATCTTAATTTTAGATGTATTTCTAATAAAGTCATTATTCCAAGAGTAAATTATGGTTAAAAGTAAATTTACAGATCTCTAAATAGAAATGAAACTATTTTCAAACATATCAACATCATACTATTTTAAACATTGCATGTTGATTTTTAACATCCCATGGGCATTGAAACAGGTAAGATTTCAGAGCTAAATTAGGTATTGATGAGTTCTGAAGCTCATATTTAGGAGTCCATTCAAGAGTGTAAAGGGCCTGTCCCACTTGCATGCGATTGCATGAGTCTGGCGCGACCAAATGTGGTCGCTTGAAGCATACGGGCACCGTATGGCCGCGCGGGGCCGTTTCCACTTAGATCCTGCACTGTCTTAAAATTTTGCGCACCATAGGCGCATTTGGCCCACAGGCGCATTGCGGGCGTACGCAGCGTCTTGACGGCGTGGCGTCGCGCGATGACGTCACCGCCCGGCCTTGGCGTTGCGTGATGACCTCGCCGTCCGACCCCGAAAATCTGGCGGCCTGCCTCCTGCCCAGCTGATTGGTAGGTATGACACAAATGACGTCAAGCGCGAACTTCACGTGAACTTTGCCTCAGTTTGGTCGCGCCAAACGCATGCAATCGCATGCAAGTGGGACAGGCCCTTAAGGAGTACATCACCCTTGTAACACTTCAGGGTCTCCAACTTCTACAAGCAATAGCCCAGACTGGTTACTCCATTGAACTATTTCTAAATGTTATATTGGAGGCGCCAGAAGGGGGGAAGTGTTCTATATGACCAGCCAAGAGTAAGTCACGACAGTAAGCAACAGTGTTAGCAAGTTGCCCATCAGCAAGTTAATTATAGAACAAATCAGTGATTTAGTAATGCAGGTCGCAAAAATCAAGGAGTTGGGAGGGCTGAACTTCAGGCATCTATTGGATATGGGAAAGCCAAGCACAAATTTCTGAAAATAAAACGTTGCATTTTTTTGAGATACATCATATGTGCCTGAATGCTAAAACACAAGTTTAAATCAAAATGCATTTTACATAATTCCAGAGCCAATTTTGTGAACAGTGAAAATTTACAGTTCCATTTATGAACAATTGGTTTATTCTTTGCAGTTCCCACAATGACATTTTCAACAACTGGCTCCTTAACAAACCACAAAGTTCTGGAGGAACATCATTGGAGGGAATGGGCAGATGTTTCAGGTTGGGACCCTTACTCAAACTGCTCAGGATTTCAGCATCTGCAGTTTGTGTCTAAACAGTATTAATCAAAGTTTAATCAAAGTTATATGCCTTTTAGGTAGCATGTATACTTTATTACCTAATCAGCCTTGAAATTTTTAATGTACATTCCCACGTCGCTCGATACATGCACCATATATCAAAGGTACACTGCCTCCCCATGTTTCCATTAATGCACATCGTTTCACTCTTATAACAATGCCATCCTAAACCTAGATACCATACAGTCTGCTCTTAACAGTAGAACACTAATTGATTATTCAAAATTGCAAGCACCCTATTCCCACTTGACCATTTAAAATGCTTCATTAAGTTGGAAAAAAAACGTTTTTTTTTAAACCACACACACACAAACTATTTAGAACGTGGTTTGCAACATATCAATAATGCTGCATTTGAAAATTGAAGCGAATAGTATCCATCCAAGGATAAAAAAGAGCAAGTAGCAGGCCCCAGTTCAAAAAACAGATACCCTCCAACTTTGATGAAATAACCTCCCACTGGAAAGAGGTACAACTATCCTACCTAGAATTACAGAAGTTTAATACAGCTTCAAATTCAACACCACTGCATAATATAGCCATGAATAATCAGCATAAAACAGTAGATAATTTGAAAGATCCTTCCGTGGCCTCCTTGGGCAGCACGGTGGCACAGCGATAGAGTTGCTGCCTTACAGCGCTTGCAGCAGCGGAGACTCAGGTTCGATCCAGAACCTTTTTTATTGTTTTTATGGCATTCTATCATTTGCTTTCTACATAATCATTCACTACTTGGTCTCAATGCAAATGTAATTTATTCCCAAACGACAGTAAAACTAAGAAATAGGTTCCAAGAATTCTCGTGCCACAGCAGAATATTTTCCCAACTACTAGATTTTAGTCCCATTCACACTCGAACACATTCAATTTTCTTAAACATCACATGGTAGTTTAATAAATCTTCCTGTGAACCTAGGGAGTAAAGAGCACAGGAAACAAGGTCCCAATTAACTTAAAGGTAGCTTAGGGAATGATGCCTTCTTGATAAAGGAAATGCTGGAAGCAGAAGCAGAGTGCAGGAAACAAAGCCTTGGCAAGTTAAAAATGTATGCGGGAAACAGGACTGGTGTATTTAAAGTCGGGGTCGGCAACTTTGTTCTGCATAGGGGCCGGGACGCATGTCTGTGAGCGGATGGCGGGCCACATCTATCACGTGTACACATGGATCCCGCCCCCATCTCACCCCGGGTGGTAGGCATCAAATCACGTGTTCACAGAAGGTAGACAAAAAAGCTGGAGAAACTCAGCGGGTGAGGCAGCTTCATGCAATCCTTGCATGTCTCACCCGCTGAGTTTCTCCAGCATTTTTGTCTACCTTTGAATTTTCCAGCCTCTGCAGTTAAGAAAGCGTGTTCACAGAAGGTGCGAGGCCGTGCCGACGGCTTTCTGCGGTACAGCCAGAGCTCAGCCGCGTTCTCGGGGCGGGCGCTCGGCCACGCTCGGGGCGGGCCGGATGATTGCGGGGGGAAAAATCCGCCTGCGGGCCGGATGATTTTGGGTTACGGGCCGCATTCGGCTCGGGGCCGTAGGTTGCCGACCCCTGATTTAAAGCAAGCACAGAAAACCAAGCCTGGTGAACTGGATGTCACACCAGATTACACTGTATATGCAAAGTGTCAGGCAATGACCACCTCTACTGATGATCAGTAGCCACTTGCAGAGAGAAGGGAGAACAGCATGAAACCAAGGGGTAGAAAGGATAGCAGGCTGGAAAATCTGCAGTATGAGTCATCCACTGATATTGTAAAGGCTTTTTACATGCACAATTTACATGTTAGTTGTGTAATCTTGTGCCAACTTGCCAGAACAAAACAGTTCACTGCACTATCTCAATTCCCACACTAAATATTTATTTCCTCCTACACCATCAAAACGTAGCTGCGGTAAGCACCATCTACAAAATACACTGAAGTTGTTTACATAGACTACATTAACCATGCCCAATCACACAACCTTCACTACTAAAGAAAGGAGCATCAGGCAATCATCCCAAGTCCAGGTTACCCTCCAAGTCACATTCTATCTCAACTTAAAAAATACATTACAGCTCCATTCTCACCTGGTGCTAATTCTTGAACACATTCCACAATGTAAAAATACAAACATTTTAGTTCAAAATATTGGAGGACGCAGGCAGTAGCAGAATATTCATTAATGATTGCTCAATTACTGTTCATGTTCCAAATTCAAGAACATCTGAGATATCATCCTCCAAATGTTTTATATTATTTACAATTTTAAAAGTATCCATATTCCCAGTTAAAATACCAATGAACATATTCTATACTATTTCTTCTCTCCAGACATGCTGCCTGGCCTGTGGAGTTATTCCAGCATTTTGTGTCTACCTTATTCGATATATCAAAATATTTTATAATTTAATATCAAATAGGGTGAAGCCGCACTGTTTTTTTAACATTCAAATCACCAAATAAACTTAAATAACAAACTGCACAGGGCCTAAATTTGTGACTGATCATTCGAGTCAACACCAGCAATCTATTAACTAACGAGTAGGAGTGAATGGGTCCTTTTCAGAATGACAGGCAGTGGCGCGTGGAGTCCCGCAAGGCTCGGTTTGGGGCCGCAACTGTTTACCATATATATTAAAGATTTGGAAGAGGGAATTAGGAGCAACACTAGCAAGTTTGCGGATGACACAAAGCTGGGTGGCAGTGTGAACTGTGAAGAGGATGTTAGGAGGTTGCAGGGTGACCTGGACAGGTTGAGTGAGTGGGCAGATGCAGTATAATATAGATAAATATGAGTTATCCACTTTGGTGGCAAAAACAAGGTGGCAGATTATTATCTCAATGGGGTTAGGTTAGGTAAGAGGGAGGTACAGCGAGACCTAGGTGTCCTTGTACACCGGTCACTGAAAGTTGGCGTGCAGGTACAGCATGGAATGTTGGCCTTCATAACAAGAAGATTTCAGTACAGGAGTAAAGAGGTTCTTCTGCAGTTGTATAGGGCTCTGGTGAGACCACATCTGGAGTATTGTGTACAGTTTTGGTCTCCTAATTTGAGGAAGGACATCCTTGTGATTGAGGCAGTGCAGCATAGGTTCACGAGATTGATCCCTGGAATGGCGGGACTGACATATGAGGAAAGATTGACAAGACTAGGCTTGTATTCACTGGCGTTTAGAAGGATGAGGGGGAATCTTATAGAGACATATAAAATTATAAAAGGACTGGACAGGCTAGATGCAGGAAAAATGTTCCCAATGTTGGGCGAGTCCAGAACCAGGGGCCACAGTCTTAGAATACAGGGGAGGTCATTTAAGACTGAGGTGAGAAAATACTTTTTCACCCAGAGAGTTGTGGGTTTGTGGAATTCCCTGCCACAGAGGGTAGTGGCCAAATCACTGGATGGAATTAAAAGAGAGTTACATAGAGCTCTAGGGGCTAGTGGAGTCACGGGATATAGGGAGAAGGCAGGCACGGGTTATTGATAGGGGACAATCAGCCATGATCACAAAGAATGGCAGTGCTGGCTCGAAGGGCCGAATGGCCTCCTCCTGCATCTATTTTCTATGTTTCTATGTTAACATATATTAAGGTAAAGGTTGTTATTTATGTGAAAATGCAGTAGAAACATCATCCAAGGGCAAATGCAATTAAGCACGATATCCAAAGTGTACCTTTACTCAGGGCCATCTTAAAGCATGGGCACGCTGGGCAGTTGTCTGGGGCTGCATGAGTATAGGGCCCCCATGCTAATCTATGTATTGTAGAATGTTATTGTAGAACATGAAAATGGAGAAGAACATCCCAAGTGCATGACGGCATATTTGATTCAGCATAATGAAACTGGAAGTGTAGGGGCCCCAGTGCACTGCTTTGCCCGGGGGCATATCATGCTGTTAAGACGGCCCTGCCTTTACTGTTGTGAAAATGACACAGACTACCTCACCACTGAAATGCATGGAAAGAGTTAGGTTTTTGTATTGCATGGGCAGCTCATGTACTTCACCATAATGGCATTCTTTGGAGTCTGAGCATTATTTGAGAGACATGCTTAATAGTGCCCACCATAATGGTTGGCTCAAACACCCATCATTTATTTGCCTCTGTACTCCACAATTTGAGATTTGTAATAGAAAAAAAATCACATGTGGTTAAAGTGCACATTGTCAGATTTTAACAAAGACCATTTTTAAACATTTTGGTTTCACCATGTAGAAATTCCAGCAGTGTTTATACACAGTCCCCCCATTTCAGGGCACTATAATGTTTGGGACACAGCAATGTCACGTAAATGAAAGTAGTCATGTTTAGTATTTTGTTGCATATCCTTTGCACGCAATGACTGCTTGAAGCCTGCGATTCATGGACATCACCAGTTGCTGACCTTCTCTGCCAGGCCTGTTTTGCAGCTATCTTTAGCTTATGCTTGTTTTGGAGGCTAGTTCCCTTCAGTTTTCTCTTCAGCATATAAAAGGTATGCTCAATTGAGTTCAGATCGGGTGATTGGCAACTCAAGAATTTACCATTTTTCAGCTTTGAAAAATTCCTTTGTTGCTTTAACAGTATGTTTGGGACAGGCACGTGCCATCAGGGTAGGCACTGCCTCCCCCGACTAAAATTATAAAATGGCAATTACTAAATATAAATAGTAAAGGAATGGGAGAATTATGTCTATCTAAGAGATCGATCTCTTACGTAGACATAATTCTCCGCGCCTTTCATCTGCAGCACTTGGAACAGGCGAAGGTCTGTGCAGCCCACGTGCAGTCAGCGCTGATTCAAGCCATCAATGACAAACGGAGCTGAAGGCAGCTGAAATTCTGCCTTTGCTGTACTGTGCAGGCGCAGCAGCCTACTGCGCACGCGCAGCGCTAGTTTTTTGGCGGGTTTTTCAAATATGGATTGCCATTATCTGAAAAATATCTTAGGAAACAAAGAGAGAAGAATGAAGTTCATGCACCAATAATGTGTTAAGTATATTTCTTGGTGCTTTATGTTTTTAAATACCGTATTTCCCGGGGTGGGGGGAGAAAGAGTTCCTTTCACAGCATTTGGGGAGTCTGGCCCAGGGTAAAGTTGCAGGGAGGGCAGGAGCATTGTGAAGGAGGGGATCTGGATCATGCCAATAACCCACTTGCGACGCTCCTTGCACGGAGCCACTGCATTGAGGCGGGGTGGGGGAGAAGTAGCTCGGGTGGCTTTGAGCAGCCGCCGGGCCGGACAGCGGAACCTGCCGCCACCTCAGCGCCTTCTGCCGGCCCCCGCTCACCTCTGGCATCTCTCCGTCTAAAAACCTCTCTCCTGTCGCTCGCTGGCCTCACTGACCTCGCTTCCCGCAAATCCTTAAATTCCGACAGCGAGATTGAGGTTACTCGGCTGTGGGAATTTAAGGATTTGCAAGAAGCGGATGACATGAGCAAAGTCGGTGAGCGGCAGGTGACAGGTGTTCAGACAGAGAGCACTGCCAAAGGTGAGCGGGCCGGCAGAAGGAGATGCAGTGGCGGCCAGTTCTGCTGTCGGGCCCTGGCGGCCGCTCGCAACCACCTGAACTGCTTCAATCCCCGGCTACAATGCGGTGGTTCCATGCCTGGAGAGCCGCAGCAGTGGTGAGTGAGTGATTGGCAATATCCCAGACCCCCTCCTTTTCAACACTCCTGCCCTCCCCGCAACTTTACCCCTGGCATAGACTCTCCGCACGCTGTGGAAGGAACTCTCCCCCCAATTGGTCCCTTGAACAATTGTTGTCATTCAATAAGATGACAACCGATTCAACTTTTCCCTGTACTCCTGTTTTTCCCACCATCTCTCCATCTGCCATCACCCTTCAACCCCCCCCCCCCCCCACACACACATTCAGTAATTCAGAATAAAGGAGACTTGGAAGCCTTGGGCAACTTGAATTGTTACTGTTTTTATTTTTATTTTTTATTTTTACGGAGAGAACAATCTCCACATGCGCTGTTTGGGATCATTGTCTTGCTGTAGAATGAACCGCCTGCCAATGAGTTTTGAGGCATTTGTTTGAACACGAGCAGATAGGATGTGTCTATACACATCACAATTCATTATGCTACTACCATCAGCAGTTGCATCATCAATAACGATAAGTGAGCCAGTACCTTCAGCAGCCATACATGCCCAGGACATAACACCCCCACCACTGTGTTTCACAGATGACGTGGCATGCTTTGGATCTTAGGCAGTTCCTTCTCGCCTCCATACTTTGCTCTTGCCATCACTCTGATATAAGTTAATCTTCATCTCATCTGTCCACAAGACCTTTTTTCCCCAGAACTGTGGTTGCTCTTTTAAGTACTTCTTGGCAAACTATAACCTGGCCATCCTAGTTTTGTGGCTAGCCAGTGGTTTGCATCTTGCAGTGTGGCCTCTGTATTTATGTTCATGAAGTCTTCTGCGGATTCATACCTGACTCCTGAAGAGTGTTTCTGATCTGTCGGACAGGCGTTTCATTTTTCTTTATGAAAGAGAGAATTATTCTGTCATCAGCTGTGGAGGTCTTCGTTGGCCTGCCAGTCCCTTTGTGATTAGTAAGCTCACCAATGCTCTCTTCTTAATGATGTTCCAAACAATTCATTTTGGTAAGCCTAAGGTTTGGCTGATGTCTGACAATTTTACTCTTGTTTCTCAGTCCCATAATGGCTTCTTTGACTTTCATTGGCATAACATGTTGATAAACATCAATAAAAGTTTCCAAAGGTAATGGAAAGACTGGAGGAAAGACTAGGTGCTGAGAGCTCTCTTAGACTTGCATTTAGGAGAAATTTATAAATACTGCTGTAATTTCTACATGGGGAAATGAAAATGTATAATAACACTCTTTAATAAAATCTGACAAAGTGCACTTTAACCATGTGATTTTTTTAAATTACAAATCTCAAATTGTGGAGTACAGAGGCAAATAAATAAATGTGTCTTCATCCCAAACATTATGGAGGGCTCTGTATCGACTCATCAATTTGCCACTAATACTCATTCTTCCCATTTTAACTGTTGGAGTTTGACCTGGGATTGTTTACTTTACACCTATTTTCATCCGTAGCCTTTGTCCAACCATCTGACCGAGCGGAGGTGTTCGGCGAAACGATCGCCAAGCCTACGCTTGGTCTCAATGATGTGGATCAGCTGACATCTAGAGCAGCGGATGCAATAAATGAGGTTGGAGGTGCCGGTGAGGTTGGAGGAGGTGCAGGTCCACATTAACCAACCTGATCACACTGTGGCTCAGCACTTCAACTCCCCCTCCCATTCCGAATCCGACATTTCTGTCCTGGGCATCCTCCATGGCCAGAGTGAGTACCACCAGGAATTGGAGTAGCACCTCATATTCCTCTTGGGCAGTCTGCACCCCAGCGGCTTGAACATTGACTTCTCCAATTTCCGGTAGCCCTTGCTATCTACTCCCCTTCCCAGCTCTCCGGCTCCTCCTCTTCCTTTCTTCTTCCCACCCCACCCTGCATCAGTCTGAAGAAGGGTTTCGGCCCTGAAACGTTGCCTATTTCCTTCCCTCCATAGATGCTGCCGCACCCGCTGAGTTTCTCCAGCACTTTTGTCTACCATCAATTTTCCAGCATCTGCAGTTCCTTCTTGAACATTCAATCTATTACCCGTCAGGCTTTGTATTGCCCCTCCTCTTCCAGCTTTCTTCCCCCATCACCACAATCTGAAAGGTCCCAGCCCAATAAGTCATCTATCCACGATCTCCAGAGATGCTGCCTGACCAGAGTTACTTCAGCAGATTGTGCCTTGTTTTTTTTAAAACCTCTTTCCATCCCAACTATTTATTTTTGTTGTCCAATCCCTATTGATCCAGGTATCCAAATTTTACATGAAATTCACCACAGTTTTACACTACAATCTGCCCTATGCTGTTAATTTTGCAAATTTTCAATGTTTGCTTGACAATATCTTCCTTAGATCCTAGATGCTCAGATACAATATTTGTATCAGCTCATCCTTCAGCCAACTGTCATTCAGAAATTATTTCAATTTACGGTGAGGATGAAGAAATGTTACATTAAACCAGGATGTATATTTTAAACGTACATTTAAAAAATCTAGAAATACTAAATGTTCTACATTTCTATTCCACGCTTACAATTGGCTTTGTGGGGAAACAGTTTAATCATTAACAATTTTATGATACACACCAATAAAGCTACAATTGGATTTATTTGCAATAATCTGATAGGTTCTCTGAATGTCAAGGCCAGGATAACTGAAATCTTCAAGATTGCCTGTAGGTCCATAGATGAGTGAATCAGTAAACCACAAATCTAAATATACAAATTATTCCTGGAGCCATACTTAAAATTGGTTGAAAAATCAAAATGGTCCACAAGATCAATATACAATTAGTTCTCATCTACCGAAACAATTAGCCTTGTTACCCAAATGAAAACCCAAGGCTGGGTTAACTATGATTTTAGAATAGACTTCACACTGAAAGATGTAAACATATGCCCGCTGTTTTAGGAGAGAGCAAATAAGCAATTAGCCCGACAGCACCAGCAGCAATTGCTACTGATTATTCAGGACAGTATTAGAGCACTCAAACATTAAGCAAAGCCTAAGATCTAAGATAAAAGTTTGATGGCGTTTTTACCTAGCAAAGTAGATATAGGGCAAACAAGATTTAATTTTGATATACACAATAGATTCTTGTGGACCCCTACATCAAGTTAGAACTCATTAAATTGCAGGCATTAAATTAGAAAGGATTAACCATTAGTTAACTCAAGACACTACACAAATGGGTACTTGGAGCTCATATTTTACAGTCCATGTTAAATCATTCATATAAAAGATCCCGGGACCGTTCATAATGTATAAAAGTTGTGTGACAAAGTTTGGTTGAAAACTAATCCGTGACAAAGACGCAATGAGATTTAGCGAGGTAAAGTGACATAATACAAATGTAACAGATGTACTTTAATTGGAAATGTCATCTACGAGAGAAATAAGATTAAAAAAGACAATTGCAAGCATTCAGAAATATCTGGATTTTCTTATGGGGCAAGCTATTGGAATTTGTTTAAACCTTTAAGGGATTGCATAAACAATGCAATGACACCGAAAGTCATATTTGGACCATGCTACATAAGTGACCAAAATTATTTTACACGAGGTACATTAGATCGTTTTATATCAAGGAGATGGTAGACAAAACAAAGGCCTTTGTTCCCACCGTTCATGCAAACGACAGGGAATTTAATTCCATTTTAATCTTAAGGGGCTTGACAGCATAGATCCTAGCAAGGATTTCAAGTTTCAAGGAAACTATTTCACGTTTCAGGTATTTTGTGTTTTTTATGACTGTTGGCAGATCAATCTCTCTCCTGGTATAAATAAAGTTATGTTCACCTAGCTGAGAAATATAAAACTGGGGTTCATAGAATAGGTTGGGTAAACTGGAGGGGGTGGGAGGTTTAGTCACTTCCACAAAGGAGGTACATTTACTTCTCCAGTGAGCCACAAATATTCTTGTAAGTTATTAAATATGTAATGAAGACTTGCATCTAGTAATTTCTACATACCACAAACAAGATTACAGATCATCCCCGCTTCACAGCAGGATTCCATTCCCAAGAATGGTCTGCAACCCAAATAGCCTGCCAGTCAGAAATGTGGCTGTGACCAGAGTTCAAACAGGGCAGAAGATGCTTGCAGCTCCGCAGCAGTCCGAAAATTCATCTTGTAAATCTCCCGCTTGTCAGTATGCATGTAACTTGCAGAGGTACTTGGTAGAGCTGCTGCCTAATGGTGCCAGAGATCCAGGTTGACCTAACCTCAGGTACTGTGTAGAGTTTGCACCTCCTTGAAACCTTGCGGTTTCCTCCGGGTTCTTATACCACTTAGCAGGAATGAATGGAATAGTTCGGAATTAATAACAAAACCAAAATGTTAGAAAAGTATTAAGAAATTACAATGATGAAAATAAAAGATGCAGTCTAGTATCCAATATAATTCTAAGCAGACATTTCTAAAAGATGGTCAAAAATATTGCACTGATGCTTACTGAGCATAAATTAACTATGCCATCCAAATAAACCAAAGTTCTGGACCAAAGTATCACATATCTGGGACCAAGAGTTTAAAAACTTTTGTTTTCAAATTCAACCGATAGAATTCAGTAATCTTTAGAACTTATTTGAATTCTTTCAGATATTAGAAACCAGGGTCAAAGAAAGAGTAGATGTAAAGTAATGGTATTGAACATTGGCTAGGAAATTGAAAGGTATTTGGAAATAATACCATGGCATATTCCTTGAAAAATCCCCCAAATTATATCTCAAAAGTTTTTCATTGCCTGAAAAGAAATCTGGACAAAAGGGCTTAGAAGACGAGTCTTCTGCTTTTATAGTGCTTCACATATTACTAGTTACTTTTGGATGTAATGTAGATAAACAGTAGAGTATGCCCCAAAGGCACAAGGGATAAATGTCACCCTAGACAAAGAAAAATTCCTACAAGAGTTGATTCTCCAAAACCATTAAACCCGGCAGAGGAAAAAAAATGGTTAAATATATTACCCAAGAGACCAAGTTGCATGCTCACACTAGGAACTGGGCTCCACTAGTATACTTCAGAGTCGTGAGGTCAGAGCACCATCAACTCAGCCAGATTAATATACAATTCTCTATAAGATTAGAATGGAAAGGTGAACATTTCATGCATTTTGAATTAGCCCTCAATTAAGTTTTCAGAAAGGAAAATCTTGCATAACGTTCACTAACTTTGATACTGATACACATTGAATAACTTAATATTTAAAGAAGTTTCAATATTAAATTAGTTGAGATCATGAGCTACTGTGAAACATTGTCTATTTTTGTGGATATTACAAATGTTTTATCAAGAACTTAAAAATGAAATTTCCCTTTAAAGTCAATTCTCATTTGGCAGAGTTCATGTCAAAACTGATTCTGAATCCATCACAACATTCTTCCTAGTACAGACAATAGTTGAGAAAAATGTGTTCAGCGGAAAACACTACCTGGGATAGTTTTCAAAATTGTGCATGGACATCTTGGCTGTGACACGCATCCTTTTACATTTTGGCAAATGATAAGTGCAAGCAACAGGTTAGCAAAAACAATGTCAAAGGGTAAAACTATGGTTGTAATTGTACCGATTCAATGTCCAGACAGATTCAACAGAAGGGGAGTTTTTAGCAAGAAAGAGCTTGAATTTTTTTTAACAATAAGCTAAAAAAAAAAACTCCATTCCAATGAATTGCTTATGTTCTGGACCTACCCTCAGGCGCAAATACATCCTTAATATTCGGAACAGTATCCTTTCTCAAAAAATACTGCTGGGAATAGTAATTGTAATCACTACATAAAATAAAGATAAAAATAGAAAATGTTTAAGAAGGAACTGCAGCTGCTGGAAAATTCGAAGGTAGACAAAAATGTTGGAGAAACTCAGTGGGTGAGGCAGCATCGATGGAGCGAAGGAAATAGGCAATGTTTCGGGTCGAAACCCTTCAGTTCCTTCTTAAACATTTTGTCTACTTCACTGCTAAATCTCCTCAAGGTATGCCTACTTTGAAGAAGTTCTCCTCCTCTCTCCGAAGACAGTTTAACTGCCCCCCCCCCCTGTAATTCCCCCTTCCCTCCAACTCTACGATAATAAAATTAAAAAGATGCTTACTTTATTGATTAGATAGTTCATTCAGAAACATATTTCTCAATAAAAAAGAATATTTAAAATCTGATAAATAAACTAATTCAAATGTATTATTTTGTAATCCATGCTACCTTTTCTGGTAATTGCTTGTAAGGCTAATAATTCCAAAATTCACTCCCGTACAAGTTCACACGTGGAGAATATCCTTGGTACCATTTAAGCCTCTTTGACATTCTACATGCACTTTAGCCTATGTCACAACCAAGTAACTGGAAACTGGAAATATGAGAAGTTAATATAACTGCAGATACTGGTTTAAACCGAAGATAGACACAAAAAGCTGGAGTAACTCAGCAGGACAGGCAGCATCTCTGGAGAGAAGTAAAGGGTGACGTTTCGGGTCAAGATCCTGCTAGAGATTAAATCTGATAGTCAAAGAACTTTGAGTTAAAATACAAAACCAATTCTCGTTGCATATTCTGGACCAGAATCTTCCCACAGGTTCAAGATGAGGACCTGCTGAAATCTCTCAAATACCTGTGAGTGCTAATGCACTGGCCTTGCCACAGATTATCCTGCCTGTAGTCATTCTAGCCTATTACCATGCAGCAAGCCCCCACAAAGTGAAGGTGATTAGGTTTTCTATTTTAGGTATCCAGCATGGAAACAGGCTCTTCAGCCCATTGCCTACGCAGACCACCGATCACACTAGTTCTATGTTATCCCACTTTCTCATCCATTCCCTTCAGTAAGAGCAAAAGGTAACCCAATGTAGCTAATTAACCTACAAACTTGCACGCCTTTGGGGGTATGGGATGAATCCGTAACATTCAGATAACTCATGGGGTCACAGGGAGCATGTGAAACCCCCACACAGACAATATCCAAGGTCAGGATCCAACTCAGGTTTCCAGCACTGAGGCAGCAGCTCTATGCTACTGGCCTGTTTCTGTGTTTGAGGAACAAATAGAATTAATAATGTACATTGTAATGTTGTGAAATGTTCAGGAAGACCCTAAATGTCCCGTCCTGCCATCTATATATTCCATTTCTTTTAATCTAGTTGGTATACGTAGCCAATTTAGGTGTCCTATGAATCTTCAGATGGCAAGGTTGTATCTTTTGTATGAACCTTAACTGCGGCATGCATCTGACAACTCAATTTGAAGTACCATTGATTTACCATCTTCATTACCTTGTGTACATCACTACTGAGGAGTATAGGAAACTGGAACAGCAAAGGAGGTCAGTGGTTGATCAGTCATAATCATAGCGAAGTACAGGGCAGCATTATAAAACAAAGTGACCTAGCCCAGCTTCTATTTCATTATATTTGTACAATAATTTCCTTCACCAACACCACTATTCCTGTTTGAAAAGCCCAAGGTTTGTCCAATTTGTTCCCAGTTTGAAGGGTTCCTACTTGAAATGTTGTCGGCCCATTTCCTTGCAGAGATGCTGCCTGCTCCACAGAGTTCCTGCCTGCATTGCTTATCTATATATACTAGACCAAGAGCTAGTCTCCCAACGCAATATTCCACCACGCCCCGAGCGGCTTGGAGCCAGGGGAGGGAGAGACCGAGGCTGCGGCCTAGTCCCTGCCCCGGATCCCTCTCCCTCCCCGTGGGCCCGACCCAGCCCCCAGCGTGGCATCTCCCCGCCCCCCGGGCCCGGAGCACCAGCTCCAGGGACAGGGGGGATGGAGGGACAGGGGGGGACGGGGGGGCAGGAAGGACCCCTGGAGGCATTTGTAAAATAAAAGGAAACTTACCCTTGGAACCCCATTGTGAGGCCAGGCAACCCTCCCCCAACTACGCCTCACCATCCCTCTTCCTACCCCTATCCTCCTCCATTCCCCCTCAGTGCATGTGTGGGGTTGTGGGCTAATGTGGGCGTGGGCCTATGTATGGGCTAGCACGCCCACACACACGGCAGCCCACGCCCACACAGTGACGGGCTGGAGTTGGAATTAATATAATTCTCTAATACCACTCACAAGGGACAAAGGTGAGCAAGGTGGGTGGCAGTTGAGAGCGATATCATTGTCGGGTGGCGGAATGTTCTGGGCAGCATATGTAAATGAGATCCCATTGTGATTGGACGACTGAGATGCCATTGTGACATCATAGCTGCAACTACCAGAAAATTCTCACAGCAGTCAGTTATTCTTCTCAAAGTGGGCTGCTTTTAAACGTTTAAATGTCAATAACGTGAAATATATCAATCTAAACGAAACTATACAAACGATCACGGGACAAAGGTAAGTCTGTGCAAAAATTTTCACGCTAAGGTCTGTTTTGGCTTAGTTCGAGCTCACTCAAACGCATGCAGACAAACAAGACGAGACTTTGAGTAATATACACTAGATCAAGTGGGACCGGTTGGGCCCCATCCCCAAACGCGGGGGGGGGGGGGGGGAGCATCACACGAGAGGGCTGGTCCCCACTCACCCCGCAGCCAATCACCCCAGCACCCATTCCCGCAATGCAACCCGTTCGCCAACGCAATATTCCACCACTCACCCATAGCCCCCAACTGTGCAGGCGCAGCTCATTTCCCCTCATCCCCATCCTCTTCACCCTCCCTCTTCTCTCCCCTCACCTCCCCTCCCGCTTTCCCCTACCCTCAGTCACTTCCTCCCACCCTCCATAACACCTCTTCCCCCCTAACCCACTGACCCATTGGGCCCCGTTTTCCCAGCGCAATATTCCACCACTCACCCATTTCCACCACTCACCCATTACCTCAATGTAACCCGTGCCCCCATCACAATCAATCATTCCCACATGGGGGTGGGGGGGGGGGGGGGGGGGGGTAACCTCGACTTTTGGGTCGGCGTCGGTGCTCCCTTGAGCGATTTAATCGGTTTTTGGAATCTTCACGGCAGCTTGTGTAAATGAGACCCAATTGTGATTGGATGACTGAGATGCCATTGTGACATCACTGGAAACTGGCAGAAGTCTCCCACTCACAGGCAGTTACTATTTTCAAAGTTGGCTTTTTTTTTTAAAACTTTAAATATCAATAACTTGTGAAATATAACATCAAATGTGAAGAAACTTGATACTAACTACCACAAGAAAAAGTTTTCACGCTATTGTGTACCGTTCCTTGATCTCACAAACAGACAAGACTTTTAATAGTATGTATAGATAGATAAATAGAAGATAGATAGATAACTAAAAGTCTCATCTTGTATGTATGTGTGTATGTTCCCAAAATACAGCCAAAATGGTACATGATAGTTCAACAATTCTAGGGGCACCATGCTCACCATTAGCCTATGGTGTGCAGTATCAAGTTGTTATATTTTACAAAGTAATTCACTTTAAAAACTTTAACTTTATACTCTGAAAGGGACGAGTTTCAACATGGCAGTCGCGCCTGCGCAGTTGGGGAGGGTTGCCAGGCCCTGTATCTGCACATACGCAGTTGACGGAATTTGAAAGAACTGAACGTCTCGAAGATCTCTGGCACACAACGGGGACCAACGGGTTGTCTAGTGCATTATAATTCTAACTTGTTTTGCAATTTTCTTCATAACTACAAATGTACAGTGCTCAAAACTGACCACTGTAGTCTGGCCACTGACTACATATTCTACAGCTTTACATATAGTTTTAACATTCTATATATTTAATAAATATAACAATATTTTGTTTGCGTGATAGTCAGTTGCTCAAGACACAAATTAGGAAGTGAACCCAGTGCAGATATTTTAGATACTTTACAGATCATGAAACTATTCAACTAAATCAAATTTCAAAACCTTCCAGATTTATCAGTGGCTTGCTGCAAACATCTGTAAAATGATTTAAAACAATATAATCTGATTCTAATCTTTATGAAACAAAAGTCTAACATGTTAAGCACTTCCTATTTTCTAGAGTGTAAGTTCCAGAACTTATTTTGACCAAAATTCTATTCCTACTAAAAGAAGCTCCACAATGTAGTAAAACTTTCTTTCACTATAATCCAGCCCACCAATAAATATAGTCTTTCACGATAATCCAGCCCACCAAGCCATTGGTGAAAAAAGGACAAAGGACAAAATATCAAAACACAAATGGAAGATGCAAGATGCAAGGCACAATGAATATTTGTATACAACTGCTGAAAATGAACAGAATCTAATTTAGGTCAATTCCATCCCCCAGAATGCCACCAAGTCGAAAACTGGTTCCACTAATCACATGCATTTCTGTTTATGTTGTGCGCATGCATGTTTCTCTTCTGCCACCAATGGTCTGAAATTTGTCCTGCAACTTTAACAGACATACATTAGTATCTAATCTTTTTCATTACGTTGTATAACTTCTGTGAAATGACGGTGAATATCAGCTAGTGAAGCACTCATGGCTGCCATTCCCCAGCCACTAGATTCATTCACATTACTGAATAGGGTGGGCCCTGTTCAAATATCAATGGAGTATCTTTTTTTTTCAACTTTGATACATTGTGGAACATCACATGGATATGAAAAACGTGTTCATAACATGTGAGACCGTTTCATAATTAAGCCTGCACCTAATCTTTACAGAGACCTACCTATACTTTATGGGCAGATGACAATCCCAGAAAACAGTCAGTATAGTGATTTTCTGCCGCTCAAAGTCACGACATTTGTGTGTGCACCAGGAAATGAGTTGAAGTAAATTGTATTCACCTTTTTTCACATTAACTTCAAGCCCGCAGTAACTTCAAGCCTGCTTACAGAGCAATTTTTAATTGTGTACCATAGTTACAATGATTTGAGAATTTTGCAAGGGCGAATTGCCATCACCAAAATACTGCAACAGAGGTCGCTTGTACACTATAAATGCAGGCTAGAGGAACCAAATCATTCTTTTTAAAAACACTACATGAGCAAATAATCTTAACTATTACAAAAAAAAGTTCTTCATGCATGTTTTTTTGTTTTTTTTTAAACTGCACTTTATGTCCTAAGGTATCCAATTGATATGGATCTTATCCGTCAAGTTCTTATTTGATGAGAGGAGTTCATAAATAAATGCTTTCATCATTCAAACCACAAGTACCAGTTGGGAGCTAACAAGGATCTATCTGGACACCATTTACAAAAAAAATTAAATTGAGAATTTTTAAATACAAATACACCAGGCAGTATACATTTGCGAGGATTGGTGTAGTTTACCACAGCTGGGTAGTTTGTCACATGCAGTCCATTGCCTACTGCTAGGCCAATGCTACATCAGCTCCGTTTGTGGCATATACTCAACGGCTTAAACAAAATGTGCACTGAGCCTATTCTCAAATTATTTTGTGCTTGACTTAATGGCTTGTTTTGAAAAGGCATTTAAGGAGCATGTGGTTGCATAATGTTACCGCCACATGAACAGTGCTTGTTGGTCGCAAGTATGTATACAAACTAATGAATTAAATCAGATTTTTCTTTGCTTTATTTGAACCATGTTGTTGAAGTTAAGAGGCTTGTGTCAACACACAATCACTTCAGCCCTTTAGTAAAATAGGGTTAAAATCTGAATGAATTATTTAATCCAATAGTCTCAAAAGAATTAAAGTTTCAACCTCTAACGTATTCCTCAAAAGAATATGTTCACACATATTGTGTACAAAGTTCTTTATTTTGCCAATTGCTCATGATTAGGAAAAGATAAAATTTTATACAGGCACCTAACTAGCAGCAGGAATCAAGATGAAAGAGTGGTGACTTTTAAACCTGTTCCCTTTGACAGCTTCTTCTTCTTGCGTATGGCGTGCACAGCCTAAAGTTGTAGGACAACTTGTTCCATTAGATCTTATTTGATTGTACACGCCAGGATGATTGCATTCACCAAACAAGGCGGACCATGTGAAGGTTGCAATCTCCCACCCCTCCACCCCCCTTGACAGCAAGGATGGTGAGAACATTTATATCCGTGTTGGAAAATGTTGAGTAAATGGGTCCAACTCTAATTACTTTAAATGTAAAAATAAATTTGAAATGAAAGTGATCAACCAGAATGTGTGGAAAGTAATACTTATTCTGATCAGACTCACCAGAAGGGAAAAAAACGAAAATACCACGACTGTCTTCTTTTCCAAAATAAAGTTTCCAATTGCAGAAGTGACAACGGAAAGAGAAGTGCTACGATGCAGCACGGCCAGGGCAATATGTTGATTACAAAGCCATCGGGTTGATTGATTAATGATGGAAATGAGAGATTTTTTAAATCTCGTCCCATTGGTAAACCACACTCAGTTGGGTGAAGCACTTTCATTCAGTCAGTAGGGCAGCCTTTGGGACTCAATATCAAAGTCAACAATTTTGTTTGTTTCAGTATTGCCTTCATTAATCTGCCAACTATGAACAGCATTGACCAATGCAAACCTGGTACTTTCGGCAGTTTCCTGAAATATTTATACTTCTGCATTCTTTTATTTAGATTGGCTTCCTATCAAAATGTTTGCATGATGCAAGAGAACACAGATTTTGTCCATTTATTCAATCAATTTCACAGCCAGCAGAAAGCCAGGTGTATGTCAACCCATGACCTCAAGAGTCTCCCCAACACCTTCTGTCTTCAATGACAGGATAGCTTCTTGAAAAATCCACTAAATTTTCACTGTTTGCTTCCAATTCATCCTTAGCAACAAATATATTGTGAAGATGACTGGACAATTCTTAAAAAAAGAATAAAGGACATCTTAAAACCAAAATTTCCAACTTTAAAAAAACGCATTCTATTTCAAATGCACATCTGCAATTACATACCACAAAAAATATAAAATTAGCTCACGGTCTTAGAATTTACAAGTAATTGTGCCTATTTCCTTTGTTCCATAGATGCTGCCTCACCTGCTGAGTTTCTCCAGCATTTTTGTCTACCTTCGATTTTCCAGTATCTGCAGTTCCTTCTTAAACATTTTGTCTACTCCACTGCAAAATCTCCTAAAGGTATGCCTACTTTGAAGTTCTCCTCCTCTCTCTGAAGAGAGTTTAACAACCTCCTGTCTCACTGCCCCCCCTCTGCAATTCCCCCTTCCCTCCAACATTATGACCATAAAAATAAAGATGCTTACCTTATTGATTAGATAGTTCATTCAGTAACATATTTCTCAATAAAAGGAACATTTAAAATCTGATAAATAAACTAGTCAAAATGTATTTTGTAATCCATACTATTTTTTTCTGGTGATAATTGCTTGCAAGGCTAATAATTCCAAAAATGTTAAAGCATGTCTCTTACTGCAAGGCTGCTCTGGACTGCAACCAATCTAACCAAATTCACAGAAATATTATTTTCCTGTCCATGTTACATTACAAATAGACTAGACTGAACAAAGTTTTCATTGAGTTGCAAGAACAAAATGCAAAGCAATAGTTTAATTACACCAATGGTTTGGAGATGTTAAATCTAAACTCGATAACTTAAATTGATTAATTTAATCCCATAGTGTGACTGTATACGAGTCACCACAAACTGATTTTTTACACCAAATATCTTTGATTGATTAACACATTTTTCAACAGCAAAGTATACATAAATTACAAATCCAGTAAGTTAAATGACGAGTAAACAAGAAAGCAACTATCATTGCTGTAATGGAGGAAATAAAGTTCATAAAGGAGCATTTCAGCAAGTAAAATGTAGCTAAAGTTTTAAAGAAACAAAAAGATGAAGACTTCCACTGAAACAAAAACAAATTATAACTAAGATCTTACTGAATAACAGAATAAGCTTGAAAACATTAAAGGCCTACTTCTGCTCAATGTTGCATTAATTACACCGACAATAATTAATTTTGCTGCATTCAGTATTTCACAACTGATTTAATACATCATTTACCTGTATTCCCGAACCTCATCGAATCGCCTGGTTGGACCAGCACGTTGTGGTGCTGTTTCCATGAGCAATTTCTGTGTAAGCCTATTTACAGTAGCCAAATCTCTCCCTTTTTGTTCATCTGTGTCTTGGTCACATTTCCATTCCTCGTCTTCATTCAAAGTAGGTAAATATCCTAATAATGCTTTTCCCGTCCCAGATCCCGAGCTCTGATCGCTAAATAACTTTGGACTTTCGCCACCTGTCCTTGTATACTCCAAATAAATATCAGACTTCAGGAATACAGGGTAGGTGTTCTCCTCCATCATTGTCTGAATTTCAGTTTGTGCCTGGTCAAACATAGCAGGGTCTATCTGTTGCTTCATAACACAATCCTTTATGAAACATTTTGTGGCTGGCTTGATCTGCCTAGACACAATACCATTGTTGTCCAAAATGTATTTCTTGTATATGGCTTTTGCCAATTTAAGCCTCTTTTCTTCATTAGAATCATTAGGTTCCAGTTTCCTGAATCCACTGCATGCAAACCAAAAATCCAGCAGGTCCACACAGTCTTCTTGCTTTAAGAAAGTCCTGAATAAATTTATTCCATCCTGATCATCCAGCAAAGAGTGTAATGACTCAGCCCATTTCAGGTACGGGGGTGTTGGTGAAGCACTCCCCTCTGGTTCATAACCCAAATCCAAATCTGGTCTCCGTGGGGTTGCTGTGGAAGCCTCACTTTTAAGCCCATCATTTTTTATGGGGTAGAAACAGTGGTTTAATTGCCTACTGTCTGTGGATGCCAGTTCTCCCTCTTCACCTGGGACAGGTGGCCTTGGTGCATCTTCTGTGAAGCTTCCCCCTAGGTCTGATAAATATGCTTTTCCTCTTGCACTCATTTTTGTAGCAACCACATACACAGCACCAAATCCAGTGCAATCACAATTCTTCGCAAGTTCAAATATTCAAGCAGAAAACTATTATCGGTAGTATTGTATTCTTCCTGTAATCAAAGACAAAAAGTTAAATTCTGCACTTTTAAAAAAGCTAATATAATGTGCTTTAATTCAAAGTTATTGTAGATCAGGAGGAAATTACTTAAGCTATAAATCACAGCATTAGGGTAAAATATTACTTTCCAGTCCCCTATCCCCATAACAAAATGAACAAATGAAAACAAGGGACGAGGGTCCATCACCTACTATGTCATTTCAACATCACCTCACCACTTTCTTTAAAATTCATATCCTATTATTGAATTACAAGCATACATTACTTTCAATTGAAAAATACTTTGCACTCTGAAAGATGAAACTTCTGATAATTCGATAAAAGCTTACACTTAACATTACCAATTCTCCCCAAAAAGGAATAGCACAAATTAGTAAGATATTTTTCCAATTTTGCATTGAAATACTATAAAAGGTGCAAAGAACAGCTAATGAATTGTAAAATGGCAATGTTAAATTATATTGTCCCAGGAGAGTCAGACTACATATACAACTGATCCCTTAGTCTAAGGACGTACCATTAAGTGTCAGTTCTTTTGGTTGAAACATAGTTTGAGAAACTGCAGCAATATTTAAGTCAGATATTTCTGGCAGAAAGTGTAGGAAAGAACTACAGGTGCTGGTTTAATTCAAAGGCAAACACAAAACGCTAGAGTAACTCAGCGGGACAGGCAGCATCTCTGGAGAGAAGGGATGGGTATAGTTTCGGGTCCAGACCCTTCTTCAGATATTGGCAGAAACTTAATTTATCAATGAACAAAGATTTGTGTTTACAATTTAGTAAAAGTAAAATAAAATCAATTCAATGTGATTCGCTTCACACACGCATTATAAAATAGTGGATACAAACAGTTTCAGAAGACCAAGGTGTAACATTTCAAAAATGCCATTAAATCCCGATTTATCAGGTGCATATTAAAAAATCTATTAGATTAAGAAACAGAGGGGGGTGAGATTCTCCTCGACTCTAGCAACATTAACTGTTCAACCACGATCAGTAAAACAAAATTTATTACACAATTCACTTGAGCCAGGGGAGGCTACAGAAGCAGATACTATAACTAACAACTTTCAAAAGATTTTGGACCGATATATGGATATGAAGGGTTCAGAGAGATGTTGGTCAAATGCTGGCAAATTCAACTGGCCCAGAATGCAAACTTGGTTGGCATGGATAAGTTGTGTTGGGGGGGGGGGGGGGGGGCTTGTTTCCACGCTGCACCGATCTGATTCACTGCAGTTCCTCCATTCTAACTATATTTAACTTGAATGCTAGGAACGAAGGTTACAAAAAACGATGAACACTGCCCAATCCATCACAGGTACTGGCCTCTCCACCGAAGGGATCTAGAAGAGCGGTGTTTAAAAAGCAACCAATATCATTAAAGACACACACCACTTTGGTCAAGCTCTCAAGATGGTCATATAGGAGCCTGAAAACAGTAACGTCCAGGTTCAGGAGCAGCCCAGCAACCATCAGCCTATTAAATACTAGGAACTCCAACTAAACTGAGCTATGAATTGCCTGGGTTGCACTAGAGTGTTCAGGGTTTGTTTTGTACTACATTTGATTTCTTTAAATTTATTGAAGTTGTTTTCCTGTTTATTATATTATCTATTGAATACTATGTTTACAAATCTGTGGGCTGCTACACCAAGTAAGAATTTCTTTGTTCTGTTGCAGAGCATATGATAACAAAACGTTTGACTTGATTATATGCAAATTACAGCTTAATTATTCCCATTACAATTATGACTACACCAGAAAAATGATATGGCCCAAAGTACATTGAGATATGGTATTACAGGAGGTGTGGGCTTATTGACTAAATTCCCTTTAAGCATTTTTCTCCAAAGGAAGATATTGCTTGCAATTTTTTGAAAGCTATAGTCTGTCAGTATTTTAAATCACAACTCAAAATTTCAATGCACAACAATCCAAATCTATTCACATGACAAATATGATCAAAAATGATTGCTTCTATCCGTTGTATCTTGTTACCTTCTATCACAATTTTCACCTATAGATAAACTGACAATAATTTAATTTTAATTTCATGGTTGTCACACCCAATAACATTAGGACATTATAGATAACTATAAATTCAGCAAAATGGAAAATCCTACCTTTGATGAAAAGTAAACCTATCATTTGATTATTTGTTAAATTTCTCAGGGCGACTAGAATACTTCTCGGCTCCATCATCCATTAAAAAAAGATTTTCAACAGTATAAATCAGTGGTTGCTGCGTAACATCCACAGAAATAGAAATCCAAACTGCCAGCCAATGTTCCATTTACTCATAAATTACATCCCCCTCCCCCCCAGCAGATTTGCTACTTGCTAAAGTGATACCCATTCTGTTCAAACTCTAAACATTGTTGACACTTCCCTGTACTCAGAACAATACATCAACCCTCAACATTAGATGCAACATGATTATTTCTCCTGCTATTTCTATATATATTTGCTTTGCTGATTGCAAGAACTTGCCACGTGCAAAATGACTACTGCAATTCCTTTATCACAAAATTGTGAAAGGTACCAAATAAACCCCAACGGAGCGCTCTTTTACGACTGAAATTGTCTAAGACAACAGAATTGCAAATCAAAATTTCCTAAAAGCTGGCTGTCATTTCAACTCAAACTAAACCATTGTGTTATGTATAATGGAATCAAAGATTAAATTGAACATTAAGCAACATAAATGTACAACATTAATGAACACCTTACAATACATAACGAGATCTCTTTCAGGAAGCAAAAGACATCCAATGAAAATGAGAGAACCATAAGTATAATGAGCGGCTGTAACATTCTGTCTCCTACAAGTGTGGAGGTGCATCTCAGATGAAAGCCCCAACATTTTGCTGGGAAATCCCACCCCAGGCACCTCACAATCCGTTTGATAATCTAAAGTAAACTTTGCAATTGTGATGACATAACACAATACTTTTTGCAAAGGTGTCGATCCCGTTAATCCCAAATTAAACTGTGGGCACAGACTTGAATTAGTGCAAATATCCAACAAAATACAATTCAACTTTGATGTGCATGTCTGCAGAATTAATTTATCTGATTAAAGATGTTGCATTGTGCTAATTGGGAAGACCTGAATATCAGGATTTTTTAAAAAAACAATCTACATGAGATCTTAGAGTGGCCTACTTTTCAATGATGCGCTCCATGGGGGAACCAACTGCTGATAAATATATTCATTTTCTGTTTTTAAAATCCTGCTTGAAAACATTACAGAATGAAACCCATGTTACAGAATGAAACCATGAAAAAAATTAAACACCCATCACGGCCCAAAAAAAATCCACATATATATAGGCAACATTTAAAATTAAAGAGCCATTAAAATAACCAAAAAAAACCGATTCTACTGGGCAAATACCGAATATAAAAATAATCAAACGATACTCTTTCCTCGCAGGCATCGACCTTCATTTAAAAGCAGCCTCCCGTTTGATGTTTTGAAACCACCTACAATCGCTGTTTAATCTGCTGCAATGTTTAAGCTATTATTCCTTAGATACTTTTACTACTGAATCCTTTCCTGAAGGGCAAATCTTTATTCGTCCACCTTCAAACTATAGTTAAATAGATATATCTAAACGTGCTAGTTGCAGTGATTGCAGATCAGGATGGAACAGAATCGCTATACCTTGCACTTGCGAGATGTTTGTGCACAAGTCCTCTCGATCTGACTGATGCATTTGCAGCCCGCATCACATTCATTTCTTGGCCTCTCGAACAACGTGGGGGATGGGAAAGTGCAAACGAGACCCCTTTTAGCTACTTGTTCTCGTTTGTTTCTAATAGAAACGGTCCAAGCTCCCCGTTTTAAACACGCTACATCTTGTACGACTTTCTAATATCGAATATCATAGCGTTAACCAATCTACGAAAGATCTCGCTGGAAACAAATCTCATCTAAGCTTGATCTAGAAATGATTGGCATAAAATCCAAGTACGATTCAACTCACCCTTTGCACATTTTCAGGCACAGCTACCTCACACTGCAATTAAACACGCTCCTGGCTTCGCGACCTACCTTTAAAAATCTGTGCTCAGCTGACGTGTGCATCGGGGAACTTTAAAGTCCAAACGCCCAAATATTAATAACAACAAGAAAATATTTAAACACTTTCTTTGTTATTTTCAATCTCTCGCACACTCAGGAGACATACACATTCCCTGGCCCCCTCTAAGACGGTCCAGAGAGCGCCCCCTGCCTGAGTACAGATACTGCATGGAGTTCACCAAACATCCAGATACGTACATCGTACACACCGAAAATCCTTTGGCCTAATCCACTAATTGTACCCGGCAAAAAAAAAAAATCTAAAGATTATAAATGCAACTTTTTCTGTTGATCGTGATATGCATTTAGAACAAAGCAAAGTCTCAATGCTCCCGCGAATGTCAATCACGTTTAGCAGCATGCCTTTGTATTCCCCACGATGTCATTCTCGCAATCAAACCTATTTGCGCAAAAAAATGATTAAGATACTAGACAGGGATAAAATACAAAACATTTATATTCCCAAAAAAAACAGGTATGGATCATTGGTAGATACAAATAATTTCCCATCGCCATGCCAAATGCTACATTGTATAAACTGGGGTTTACACCAACTCACTCTTGGGGAAGTAACTATTTATTTACCAAAATTGCAACATCCGAACTGCATTGGATTTGAGATTTTCATGTTGGTATACCACAATACAATTATCAAGGGCGCAATGCATTCAGCAGAGTCTGTAAGAAAGTCAAATCCCGGAATGCAAAACAACTTAGGTCTTCGTGTGTAATTATATCTGATTAGAAATAGTGAACATGTGTTAAAATATCTTAACTCCCGAATAAAAATTGGAGTTATCTCGAAATACCATCAGCAGTCCTCAGATGTTTTATCGTTCATGTCACTGGAGCATTTTTACACACATTGGTACTTATTATCCTTTAAACAATCAGTACTTTGAACCAATTAATACCATCCAAACATGAAGATTCCCTCTTCAGACTTAATTACAATATGGGTGAGCACATGCAATATTTAATTTAACCCGTTATAGAGACCTTACATATTTACACGCGATTCAAGTTAGCCCTTCTAGCGTGGGTATTAATGCGTTCTGTACAAAAACCTTACTCAAAGACAAAATGTTCCAGATATTTGATTTTCATACCCTAAACTTGTCCACTTCATCCTCTGTAGTAAATTGTCAGAAATATATATTTTTTAATAACAATTGAATTAAGAACTCGTTACCTCATTTTAATTTGTCTATGTTGATGGAGCTGTAATGATTTCTGGATCGACTTGTTAGGCAAAGGAGTAGTTTATATTCGAAGTTCAAAGGTCAGCCAAGGTCAAATGTCCTACTAATGCTTAAACCACACCAAATAATCAAATCGTAACTACACCATGTTCGCAACAGGGTCAATTCTTAATACTTCCAGTACTCGCCGGTCAGTGAAATAATTGTATTGGACTACTTGTTTACAAATGAGATATCTTTAGCAAACTATTTTCCAAAAATTGTTAAGCTCCCCCCTCACCCGAAAATGATCCACACAGACGTCGGGTGGAGGGTTTGAGAGAAGGAAAGCCAATGTTTTGAATACATACAAAATTGTAATTAAAAATTTTTGATGAGGAAGCTAATATAAACAATATACAGGCTGATCAGTGCGAGAAAAAAAAAACTGAGAGCACCTGCCAAAACTGCCGTTGAAAAGCTAAAATATACAGGTCAATGGTTTTATGTTTAGTTTCAACGAAGAGTAACGTTAAGACCAATGAACAAACGCTGAAGCACCACTTTTGTGTTCAGCTAATGTTTTTGTATGCAATGTAACAGCTAATTCAGCTCAGGAACGCGAACAGATGTCACTACTATTTGGACCAACAACTGTGAAGTTGGGCAAAGTTTCCAGCCATTAAATAACTGGATTATTTGCCGTTCGCCTTCCAAAAACCCCAATGTTCCCTTTATGGAAGAACTGCAGCTTTCCTCGTTTGTTGCTATAAAGTAGAAAGATCTGGCATGTGGCGCAAGATTGCTCGTCAGGAAGAAAAAAGTGCATTACAAACCAGATCCATGTAAACCGACCAAGAAAGTTGCAAGTCCCAGATTTTTCTCCCCAACAGATCTGCCCATCAAAGTGTACGTCTCAAAATGCTCTCCCCAAAGTGCAAGTGCCAAAATGTTCTCCCCAGTAAAGTGCAAGTCCCAATTTTTTATCCAAAGTGCAAATCCAAGACTTTTCAGCAGTATAACTACTTTTGCAGTTGCTTTAACCTCACCTCCCTCCACCCCACGCCACCACCAAAAAATAGTTTGCCGCAGAGTGGCTGAGCCACTTCCACAGCTCCTCTCCCTTCTATGTTTTCCCTCTCACACGCACGTACATGGACAAACACAAACGCACACAGAAAGGGTCGGATTTACCTGTTCACTCTCACCCTCCCCGTCCTACACATGTAGGGCGGCGAGCAGCAGCAACTCCTCGATCCAGCCGAATCTGTTGCAAAGTTTCTTCCAGGACGACGATCCGCCGCGACGGCCGGGTAGAAACGGCGGCGTCGGCCGCCTCCGCCCCGGCTCTTGCATGATACTTAGTGTACAGATATATATTTATATTTTATCAAACACCCTCTCTCTCCTCTCCCCCCCCCCCCCCCTCTCTCCTCTCCCCCCCCCCCCTCCTCGCTTAACTAAAAAAAATGAACAAAAGACCCGAGCAGATTTTTTTTTGTAAAACACCCTCCCGGGAACGGCGTTAATCTTGAAGAAGAGGGTTTTTTTTTTGATTTGGGGGGGGGGGGGGTTGAGAGCTTTTTTTTCCTTTGCCTGGAGCTGAGGAGAAATGTCGACGCCTCTGCCTCCCGTTGCCGCCGCCGCCGCCGCCGCCCGCCCGCTCCCGCCCGCCCGCTCGCGACTAACCGCCTCCAACGGTTTAACTCGAAGCCCCTGCACCGCGAGCCGACATCAAAGCGCGCCGCCGCCGCCGCCAGCAGCACCAGGTCCTGGCAGCTCACCGCGCACCTCACTCACTCACTGCTTCCCTTTCCCTCCTCTCTCTGCTTCCCCCCATGCCCCAGGAAAAATAAAAAATAAAAATAAAAATAAATATATATTTATATAATCACACAGGCGCCTATACTCCAGCAGCAGCAGCAGCCGAAAAAGGGGTGAAGCGGAAGAGAAGTTTCCCTCCTCTATCCACTCTCCCTCCTCCCCGAATAAAATTCCATCTGTTCATCAGGTCGGACCTCATCAAAGCATTCTCCCACTGAAAGCGCTCGGCGACCCATTACCTCATCGACGCCCTGCGGTTCCCAGGTTGCTGATTGGCCGGTCGGGGTGGCGGGGCATGCTGGGAGATGTAGTTCCTGATGAATGTTGTTGACGGCGCAGGGGGAGGGGGCGGGGCGAGGCGAGAGCTTCCAGCGAGCATTGCGAATTGGGCGCAAGCGCATTGGAACGGCGGCGTCTGGAGGAGAGTTGGCAAAGTTGATCTTGGAGCCCAGGTAGTGATTGTGTTGGATTTAGCCGGCTCCCTCCCCCTTCCCCCACCAACATACATACCCTCCGCACAGGTTGAACGTTTGACTCTAGGTAATTATAAACTACATGAAAGAATAATAGAGATACTATATATATAATGTGATAATATGACAACGGCCCAGGCCCATCCACCGGCGCACATTCCTTTCCAACAATATAAAGGCAATATTTCTCCTCCCCGTTAATTATTATCACGTGTACCGAGGTGCAGGGAAAAGTTTTGTTTTGCGTGCTAGCCAATTAAATCAGATGATACCATTCAGCGATACAATCATTCCAAACACAAGTAGAGCGATAGAAAAGATATAGAGTGCAAAATATAGTTCTCAGCAACAAAGTCCAATGTCAGGCAATGCGGATAGATAGAGGTGAATCGGACACCACCCTAGCTTATGCTACCCTTAAAACACTCTCAGCCCCGCAGTCATTTTCCCCAATCTCCTGGATATCTTTCCTCAACTCTTTGACTTTGATTACTCTACACAATAAGTAAGTAAGTTTGTTTATTGGCCAAGTATTCACATACAAGGAATTTGCCTTGGTGCTCCGCCCACAAGTGACAACATGACATACAGTGACAGTTACGAATGACTCAGAAAACACTAAACACTAATAATAAAACATTAATGATAAAACACCATTGATCAAGCATGTGGACCAATAAAATACCAGATCAAAGGGAGGCTACAGATTTTTGGCTATTGAGTAGAAAAATTACTCGTGGATGCTTACACCTCCTGTCCAAGGTACACAAGCATTGTTTCCACTCCTGCTCCACTGAACTTATTTCCTCTTGCCTTCTTATTTTCTTCAGTGCTGTCCCACATATATCTGTAAAAATCTGATACCTCTGCCACAGGCAGCTTCCAATTCCTTGGTCCCAAATGGTCTATCTCTATGGAGGCATAAGGAACTTTAAATATTGGAATTGTGAGTGAAACGCAAAGTATTGGAGTAACTCAATGTTGGTGTAATCAACTCAGCAGTAATCTCTGGAGAGAATTTTTGAGTCAGAACCCATCTTCTGGCCTGGCTTAATCATGGACATCCAGCTCCTATAGTCCACCTTCTCACACCATCCGCCTCTTCTGTGTACAGAAACCTCATCAGTTCTCCACCAATGCAATTATTTGCCTGATCATGCTTTGAATAACTACTTCAACTCCTCCCACTTTCACCAATCAAAGGTGTCTCTTAATGGAAACTTGCGGAGGCCCGTATAACCCTTCCTCTTTGTGAATTACATGGAATGGCTTTTGTTTTTGTTCTTGAGCACCATATCTAAACTAATTTTTCAGTATATCCTGTACTCATGCAGAATTCAAAATTTCATTATTTTGCTACAAATTTCCACCCAGCTCTGACCTTCTCATGGTCTTTCTCTGGCTTCTCTTTCCGAATCTCTATTTCCATCTTGGGGAATAAGCTAGCAACTAAGATCCTCTACAAACCTACAGACTCAAATAGCTATCTCAAGAAGCGTCCTGACCTAAAATGGTGTCTGTCATTTCTCTCCATAAATGCTGCCTGATCAGCTGAGTTCCTTCAGCACTTTGTATTTTATGAAAGATTCCAGTATCTGCAGTGACTTGTATCCCCACAACTGTGTCATCTACTGTTTGTGCTACCCTGATTCCTGCATGAATTCTACTTTGTGAATCACCCGGAATAATTGGGTTAACATATGATGAGCATTTGATGGCACAGGACCTTCACTCACTGGAGGTCAGAAGGATGAGGTGGGACCTCATTGAAACTTACAGAATAGTAAAAGGCCTGGATAGAGTGGATGCAGAGAGGATGTTTCCACTAATGGGTGAGTCTAGGACAAGAGGGCATAGCCTCGGAATAAAAGGATGCACCTTTAGAGAGGAGATGAGGAGGAATTTCTTTAGTCAGAGCATGGTGAATCTGGAATACATTACCACAGACAGCTGTGGAGGCCAAGTCCTTGGGTATTTTTAAGGTGGAGATTGACCGATTCTTGATTAATATGTGTGACAACGGTTATGAGAAGGCCAGAGAATGGGGTTGAAAGGGAAAGGTAGATCAGCCATGATTGAATGGCGGAGTAGACTCGACAGGCCGAATGGCCTAATTCTGCTCCTATGACATAAACTTATGAGCCTCTGTTTCCATCACATTTGCTTTGATGAGATTTCCCACATAACTACATTCTGAGTTATCTTCCCTCTGAATCATGGTTTTCCCTCAACCATAGTTAACAGTGCCCTTGTGTGCATCTTATTTATTTCCCATATTTCAGCTATCGCAACTTCTCTCATGGACAGGGCAAAGATAGAGCTCCCTTCTTCACCACGAGTGTGCATTCAATTGATTATTTTTTGCAATTTCATAGGATTCCATCGCCAATAACCTCACCCCTTTCAGCATTTCCATGCGAGCATTTTGCTTGCTATCCACTCTCTTCCATCTCCACCAACAACTCCCACTCCTACCTATCTGTTAGTGGCCCCTTGCATGAGGAGGTCCAAGTATGATGAACATCACCTCATCACCTTTCTGGTTATGTCGAATCCTACCAGATACAATAATTAATTGTACAAATTCAGGTAACTTGTTTTCTCTGTCTGTATCAGAATAGACCAGGTCTTCTATCTGTCAGGGCAATAAACAGTTTGAAAAAGAGTCCTGACCCAAAATGTCACCTATCAGTGTTCTCCAGAGATGCTGCCTGAACCAGCTATTGAATAAGATTTAAAGATTTAAAATGAATTTGGACAGGTTCATGGTTAGGAAAGGTTTAGAGGGATATGGACCTAATACAAGCAAGTGGAACTAATGTAAGCTAATGTAAGTAAATGTAGATGGGGCATCCTGGTCAGCATGGGCAAGTTGGGCTAAAGGGTCTATTTCCATGCAATAGGACTCCAAGATCAAATCGGATCGAATTGTAACTTCAGTTCTTCATTGTGGCTTCCCCCTAGTTACCCTTTAGCCCCTCCCCTAGCAAGTATCTATTTAGCTCGCCTTTAAAAGTTTCCATGGTCTCATTTCCACAGCCATGTAAGGAAGAATATTGGGAAATGCTTGCAACCCTGTGGAGAAAATTATTTTTCCTCTGCCCTGAGTGGGTGACTCCACAATTTTAAACATATTCTACATTGTCCTTCAGCATGAAACCTCCACATCCACCCTGTGGTAAGCCATCAGGGATTTTAAATGTTTCAATCAAGTCACCCCTCATTTTACCAAACTACAACAGATGTAAGCTTAGGCTATCCATCCTTTCCACCAATTTAAGGCATTACTCTATTAAACCTTCTCTCAATTTGCTAGTACACTCACGTTCTTAAATAAGGAGAGCAGTACTAAACACAGTACTCCATATGTGTCCCAACACTGTCCATGTAAAAGAGTTGCATTTTTATTAGCCTTTTAGGGAGAGTGGGTTAGAGGAGGACGAGTTCCAAATTTCTCTTAAAATATTTTGGGGTAGAAAGTGAAATGTTCACTCAGAGAGCGAGAGAGAGTGAATATTAGTTGATGTTTCCAAATTATTTTAGAAGAGGGGCGACAATGGGGTGGGGAGGGGACCGAGTAGACAAAAGGTTCACAATTTCAGCCTCTTTGCTGTGATGGAGAAAGGGAGTTCATAAGTCTTAGGAGCAAAATTAGGCCATTCGGCCCATCGATTCTACTCTGCCATTCGATCATGGATGATCTATCCCTCTCAACCCCATTCTCCTGCCTTCTCCCCACAACCCTTGATACCCTTACCAATCAAGTATCTCAATTTCTGCAAAAATACACAATGTCTCGGCCTCCACCGCCATCCGTGGCAATGAATACCACAGATTCACCACCCTCTGACCAAAGAAATTCCTCCTCATCTCCTTTCTAAAGGTACGTCCTTTTAGTTCTGTGACCCTTTCAAGGTGGAGAAACAGCCCTATTTTGGAACAGACAGGTAACCTGTATGCAGCAAATTCCTGCAAGCAACAGTGTGATATAAACAAGTTTTTTGTGAGGTTTGTTATGGAACATATATTAGCTAGGACTGGAGGGACAGAACTGAAATTCTTCAATATAATGTCATGAGTTATTTTACTTCTATCTGAAAGAATGGATGGGGCCTAATTTTAACATTTCAGATGAAAAGCAGTGCATTCTCCATCAGTGTCAGGTTATATGACTGCGCCCAAATCTGCCTGTAGGACCTTAATCCTTCTGACGCAGGCAAGGCAGTAACTTTGGCCTCATTGATATTGGTATTGATTTATTATTGTCACGTGTAATGAGATACAGTGTAAAACTTTATTTATATACTATCCAAGCATATCATACCATATATTAGTACATCAGGTAGACTTTAGACTTTTAGACTTCAGAGATAGGGTGGAAACAGGTCCCTTGGCCCATGGAGACCATGCCAACCCGTACACTTGTACTTTCCTACGCACTAGGGACAATTTACAATTTACCGAAGTCAATTAACCTACAAATCTGTAGGTCTTTGGAGTGTGGGAGGAAGTGGAAGTACCCAGAGAAAACCCATGCAGGTCACAGGGAGAACATATAAACTCCGCACATACAGTCCCCAAAGTCGGGATTGAACCCGGGTGTCTGGCACGGTAAGGTAGTAGCTCTACCAGTGCGCCACTGTGCCGCTCCCCCGCCCAAGTCTTCTGCAATAGTGTTACAGCTACAGAGAAAGTGCAGGAAAAAAGTGCAAGAGATGCAATAAGATTCATTGGATGATCAAGAATACATGCTCAGCATATGAGAGGTCTGTTGAAGAATCTGATAACTGAGGGAAGAAGCTGTTCTCAAATCTGGTGGTATGTGCTTTCAAGCTTTTGTAACTTTTGCCTGACAGGAGTGGGGAGAAGAGAAAACGACCGGGGTGTGAGTGATAATTTTGGCTGGTTTTCCTTGGCAGTACAAGAAATCAGTGGGAGGGGAGGAGGTTCATTTGTGTGATGGACTGGGCTGCGTCCATGACTGTCTGCGGTTTCTTGCTGTTTTGGGCAAAGCAGTTGCCATACCGGCACTTATACATAGTGATGCTTTATAATCATTTAAGTTTTGAAAATGTGAACTAATGGTTTTGGAGGCTCTTTGAAAACACAAATTTTTCTGTCTACTTAATGCCATCTCTACAATATATTAAATATTTCACAATCACTTGACATAATCTAACAATTTGCCATCACTGCCAGACTAATTAATTGGTGAATGCTTTTGTGAACATTATGGAAAATATAAATCCTAAAAAATATTTAAACCTATATTAAAGAGATAGAAGAACATGGAGGTGCTCAGGTGAATAAAATATACTTTTTGGGACATTTATTAAATCCATGGAATGAATTTACAGGTAGAGTAGAGGCAGCAAAAATGAATTAAATTTAAAAAAAAAAGAACAAAGAAAATGTTTAGGATCTCTGCTGCTTGATGAAAACAAACATGGACTTTCTTATCTGTTAGAAAATGTGCAATGATCTGAAGTCCGAGTTTCATTATCAGTTTGTGCTTGACTACTGTATTCATTCAGCTACAGAGGTGTTAAAGGTGGCCTGATTTCTCCCAGGAGGGCAAAGCCATTGAGTTTTCGTGTTTTGATCTCTGCCTGGTGAAGGGAGAGCTTCTCTAGCTCTAGGCATTGCTGGAGATTTTATCATAAAATGTCCAACTGTTTGGACTTCTAACACCTCTCCATGTGATATCTGATGACATAACTTTTGCAAACAATATTGCTTCTCTCTCCTCAAACCCTTCCAGTTTGGCTTTGTTATGTAAAGCTATTCACTATGCTGGAAATTATAATCAAAGTTGCACTTGTTAAGCAGCTGTGACCAAACTGAGGAAAACCACACACTGGTACAGCATGTAGAGCAGCTGTCTCACGGTGCCAGCGAACTGAGTAAATCCCTAACCTTGGGTGCTGTCTATATGGAGTTTGCACATTGCCATTGTGAGCGAGTGGGCTTCTTCCAGGAGCTTTGGTTTCCTCCCACATCCAAAAAAACATGCAAGAAACTTTAACAACATTTTAAATAAAATGAGACAAGAACATTGTTACGAAAGCTTTAAAAGGATATGGAATGATATGGAATGAAGGATATGACAGGTGAGACTGGTGTAGATGGGGGCACCTTGGTCCGCATGGCCAAGCTGAGCTGTATGTCTCTGTGCGGTATGACCATAACCATTTCACTACCACTTTGACAGACTCTATGTCACTCCAGGTTGAGCCATGGAGGATGGGCAAGGGTTAGTTAGGAGGGTTTGCTACTATATTGTGCATTGATAACAAATAAGGATGAATGTGCAGTGGACTTGCAGAATGCACATGATAGGTGATAACTCAATTTCTAATGGCCGAATATTTTAATGTAAGGAATTGGGGAGAAACTTCACAAAATTCTGAAATTGGTAGTGAAAGATGGGATGCCTATGTGCTAATCTGAATGGTTACTGGCATGAAATAAATGTTTCTGCCTGCTCTTCTGTGAGAACTACAGAGACCAATTTCCTTCAGGTGGGCTGGAAAGATACTGATGACAGTTTTATTAATAAGAACATGAGAATTCGAAGCAGGAGTAGAGCTTTCACACACTCCCTTTTGTGCCACCATTCATTGAAGATTATGGCTAATATTGTACCTCAGCATCATTTATACATATCTTTTGAATTCCTTAATTTCAAAAAGTCTATAAATCTCTGACTGAAAAAGGGTCTAGACCCAGTCTGAAGAAGTGCCTCGACCCAAAATGTCACCTATCCAAGTCCTCCAGAGAATTTGCTGTTGCTGACACCCGCTGAGTTATTACAGCACTTTGTGTTCTAGAAACATAGAAACATGGAAACCTAGAAAATAGGTGCAGGAGGAGGCCATTCGGCCCTTCGAGCCAGCGCCGCCATTCAATATGATCATGGCTGATCGTCCGCTATCAATAACTGCCTTCTCCCCATATCCCTTGACTCCAGTAGCCCCTAGAGCTCTATCCAACTCTCTTAAATCCATCCAGTGATTTGGCCTCCACTGCCCTCTGTGGCAGGGAATTCCATAAATTCACAACTCTCTGGGTAAAAAAGTTTTTTCTCAGCTCAGTCTTAAATGAGCTCCCCTTTATTCTAAGACTGTGGCCCCTGGTTCTGGACTTACCCAACATTGGGAACATTTTTCCTGCATCTAGCTTGTCCAGTCCTTTTATAATTGTATATGTTTCTATAAGTTCCCCCCTAATCATTCTAAACTCCAGTGAATACAAGCCTAGTCTTTTCAATCTTTCCTCATATGACAGTCCCGCCATCCCAGGGATCAATCTCGTGAACCTACGCTGCACTGCCTCAATCACAAGGATGTCCTTCCTCAAATTAAGAGACCAAAACTGTACACAATACTCCAGATGTGGTCTCACCAGAGCCCTTTACAACTGCAGAAGAACCTCTTTACTCCTGTACTGAAATCCTCTTGTTATGAAGGCCAACATTCCATTAGCTTTCTTCACTGTGTGCTGTACCTGCACGCCAACTTTCAGTGACTGGTCTACAAGGACACCCAGGTCTCGCTGCACCTCCCCCTTACCTAACCTAACCCCATTAAGATAATAATCTTCCCCCTTGTTTTTGCCACCAAAGTGGATAACCTCCAATTTATCTATATTATACTGCATCTGCCACGCATCTGCCCACTCACTCAACCTGAACAGGTCCCCCGGCAACCTCCTAACATCCTCTTCACAGTTCACAGTGCCACCCAGCTTTGTGTCATCCGCAAACTTGCTAGTGTTGCTCCTAATTCCCTCTTCCAAATCATTATATATATGGTAAACAATTGCGGCCCCAACACCGAGCCTTGCGGCACTCCACTCGCCACTGCCTGCCATTCTGAAAAGGACCCGTTCACTTTGCTTCCGGTCTGCCAACCAATTTTCTATCCATGTCAACACCCTACCCCCAATACCATGTGCTCTAATTTTAGTCATCAGTCTCCCATGCGGGACCTTATCAAAGGCTTTCTGAAAGTCTAGATACACTACATCCACTGGCATCCCATCACCCATTTTACTTCTCAAAAAATTCCAGAAGATTAGTCAAGCATGATTTCCCTTTCATAAATCCATGTTGACTTGGACTAACCCTTTTACTGCTATCCAAATGCTCCATTATTACCTCTTTAACCATTGACTCAGCATCTTTCCCACCACCGAAGTCAGGCTAACTGGTCTGTAATTCCCCGTTTTCTCTCTCGCTCCTTTCTTGAAAAGTGGGGTAACATTAGCTATCCTCCAATCCACAGGAACTGATCCTGAATCTGAGGGGTGGAAGATTGCAACCTTCACGTAGTCCGCCTTGTTTCGACTAATGCAATTAACTCGACGTGCACAAACGGAAGATCAAATAGAACAAGTTGTCCAACAACTTTAGGCTGTGCACGCCACACGAAAGAAGAAGGTGTTCTATGACAGATTTTAGCAGCTGCACATCATTGTGCCTCCAATGTCTGACTTGAACTCAACAATGAGCCTCCACAACTTTCATGGTTAGTGAACTCCATGGATTTACTGTCCTCGTGTAAAGGCCTTCCTTGACAAATGCTGTAAGAAATTTCTGCATTTCAATGAGATCACCTCTCAGTCTTCTGAACTCTAATATGTCCAGTATGAATCTCGCTGTCCAGGACAATCCTCCCATCCTGGGAATCTGACGAACATTTGACCTATTTCCACCATTACAAGTATAACCTTTCGCGGGTAGAGATGCCAAACTTGTACACAACATTGAAATTGCAGTCTCACGGATGAGTTATGTAAATGCAATATTTATTATTTTATGTAAATACTACTGTAATGGCCTAGGTAACATTTTCCGTCCTAACCACTCATTAATACTGCATTTTAACTTTCGGTTATTCATATACACTGGAGCTTTACATAAATTGCAATCTTCATTCTTATGTAAATATTGTATTGAAGTCCTATGTACCACTCACCTTCCTAACCACTTGCTACAGCTGCATTTGAATTTTCAGCTATTAATTTAACAAATACTCCACATTGCTACGGTTTCTGCTTAGTATTTTCCCACGTGATACCTGTGCTCTATTTGCCATGTCTTCATCCACTTAAATTGCCCTTTTTTCCTTTGAAACTTCTCTGCATCCTGTTCACCCAGTTTTGTATCATCAGTAAACAATATCTGGTCCTTTTATGCAAGCATTGATAAAGTACCAATCTCACCAATGTGGCACCCAATTAGTGACAATCTCCCTAACCAAAAATGAAATGTTTGTTCCCACTCAATGTTTTCTATCTTTTAACCAATCCTCAATTCATGTAAATATATTGCCCCAATGCAGATAGTTAATAGCCTCTTGTCTGGCATCTTATCAAAAGATTACTGAATATCTGATTTCCATTGAATTCCCATCATCTATTCTGAGGGTTGCAACCTCAAAACAAATTCTCAACAGGTTTGTGAAACTGAATTTCCCTTTTGTAAATCCAAGTTGATCTGCCGAATCATGTTATTATGTCCTAATTATGCTGTTACCAATTTCTTTTCCCTACTACTGATGTTCAGACTAACTGGGCTTCTCTTTGGTTTTCTCCTTCCCTTCTTTATTAAATAGTGGGATTTTATTCACTTCCTGCTAAACTTTGAGAACCATTCTTGAATCCAATTAATGTTGGAACATCACAAGCAACACATACATTAATGTACTATTTTTAGCCACTCTTAATTTATTTCCACCTTCGCATATTCATTATTTTCTGTTCAATCTTAATGTGCACCAAGGCCAATAGTTGAGGGAATTATTTTTCCTTTTCCCCCTTCCCCTTCCACCTATATTCCTTCCTTTGGCAGCACATTTCACTCCTTTCCTTTTTTTTTTTTTTACAGCCTTTTGTCATTTTCATTTCTGGCCTTTGTTCACCCATCTGCCATTGAAAATGCCACTCACCTGTATCCACCTGTCTCAACCCGAAACATCACTATTCCTTTTCGCCAGAGATGCTGGCTGAGCTGCTGAGTTACTTCAGCTTTTTGTGTCTATCCACCTATCACTTGCCAGACTTTGCCCTGCATCAGTTTCCAGCGTTCTCCATCCCTACTACAATTCATTTGAAGAAGAGTCCCAACCCGAACTTCACTTTCCAGAGATGCTACCTAACCAGCTGAGTTACTTAAGCACTTTGTGTTTGTTTTCTTTTTCATATCTCTTTGTTCCTTCACTGACACCTTGATTGAATTGTTCTCTTTATGTAGATGGTTCTCATTCCAAGCCTGATGCAGATAAGTAAGGTGTTAAATAGTTTCCTTCTGTTGTTCTCTTCAAGGCTAAATGTTTGCCAGAGGATAATAAAAAAAACAAGCTGAATAACTTAATTAGTTATTAAGGGACACACAGCAAGTACTATAACAACATTTAAAAGATGCTTGGACAGGTACATGGATAAGAAAGGTTTAAGGAATACAGACCAAATGTGGGCCAATGGAACTACCTTAGATGGGGAATTTTGGTTGACCTCTTTCAGTGCTGAATGTTTCTATGACTATGACAATACATAAGATAAAAAACTAGCCAAGCCAAGCCAAGGAATCAATAATTTCCTAACTAAGTTTTTTACATTGCTATCTAAACAAGTCGATGACAATAACACATTTATAAATGGATGTGGTCAGCTAAAATGTATATTATTTCCACTAACAATTTTTTATAACTATTGTGGGCAAATATTTGAGCTAGGAAGCAGCTCCAAGAATATCAAATTTTAATGAAGATCTGTCTACCTTCATAAAAGCTGCAAGTTATCTAAAATGTATATATTTAATGTAGCTTGTAAACCAAATTGTGTAATTTAAAAATGATTAGATCTTGATAAAAATAAGTGAACTCCTTTATTCGCAAATGTTATGTCTTATGAGGCAATTGCTGAAAAAATATTTATCATTTTATTCTACCAAACTCCATATAATCATCCTTTATAATCTGTTGGGTAATCCATCTAGAAGCTTGAACCATGACTCATGAACAAACAACTTCTAATATCCCAAAAGAGCCACATGAAATCTTCTATAAACTGAGATCAAATACCTTAATTTTTCTAACCTACTGCCAGTGACAGGAACATTAAATGTCTATTTTCAAAGTCTCAGAAGATTCAACTGAGAAGGCAAGACATAAATGCCAATCAAATAATGATTCCAGAATGGGTGCTTCCACGATGCTTTCATTGCTGGTCCCGAGATCTATCAATGTTGTTATATCTAATTGTTATTTTAAGATTTTGGTCAGCGCAGGAAGATAAGGGGTGATCTCATAGAGGTATACTAAATCGTCAGAGGAATAGATCGGGTAAATGCACAGAGTATTTTGCCCAGAGTAGGGGAATCGAGAACCAGAGGACATGGGTTTAAGGTGAGGAGGGAGAGATTTAATAAACACCTGAGAGGTTACTTTTTTTACACAAAGGGTGGTGGGTGTGTGGAACGAGCTGCCGGAGGAGGTAGTTGAGGCAGGTAATATCATGACATTTTAGAGACATTTGGACAGGTACATGAATAGGATAGGGTTTGAGGGATATGGGCAAGCATAGGCAAGTGGTGGGACTAGTGTAGATGGTCTGTGGGCAAGTTGGGTGGAAGAGCCTATTTCCACGCTGTCTGACTATATAACACTATCCCAGAGAACTATGATGCTAATTTCACGGTTAGTACACCATAGACCTGTAGCAAATTGAAGATATCCTATTTGGGCAGGCAAAGTTATATTTCTATAGTGCTTGCAATTTTGAAGTCAATTATCTACTGATTCCGTACGCTTATCATACCACTTCCTTAAATGATATATTCTATTTCTGATGCCCCTGTGGTTCAAATTGTTTCAGAATGTTAATTTAGATTTAATTTATACATTAAGATTACCACATCATTCCATTGGTAGAACGATTGCAGGTTTAGCATGAGTCTATATTCACCTGGTCCTACATGGATAGTGATTTAAAATAGCACATTACCTCTCCTGAACTATGCCGCGCATCCCTCCACACTGACTGGTTACCATCTTAAAATCTATATGAAAAAATGGACAAAGATGGTATGGCTACTTCTGATTCTTCTTATTTCACTAAAGAAAAATGGACCTAATATAATTAGATACAAGTTAATTAAAAAAAATAGGAAATCAATTAAGTGTGTAGGAGAGATGTGCAGATGCTGGTTTATACCGAAGATAGACACAAAATGCTGGAGTAACTTAGCGGCTCAGGCAGCATCTTTGGAGAAAGAGGACGGGTGACGTTTCGGGTTGGAACCCTTCTTCAGACTGAAAGTAAAGGGAGGGGGGACTGGAGATAGGAAAAGGCCAGAACAAATCAGGGCCGACGACAGATGACAATGGAAGGGTGGGCCCCACATTGGCCAATTATTGCCTGGGGAAGAGGTGATACGGAGAGGGATACAAAGATGCGAACAATGGAACTAGTAAAAGGATTAGGGTGGGGGAGGGAGGGAATGCAAGAGTTACTTGAAATCAACGTTCACACTGCTGGGTTGTTAGCTGCCCAAACGAAATACAAGGTGCTGTTCGCCCAATTTGTGTGTTTCCTCTCTACGGCTGCGGAGAAAGCCCAGGACAGAAAGGTCAGTATGGGAAGGGGATTAAAATGTTTGGCAAAAGAGAGATCATGTAGGCCAAGGTGGACTGAGCGCAAGTGTTCAGCGAAACGATCGCCTAGTCTGCACTTGGTCTCGCCAATATATAGAAGACAACACTGAGAACAACGACTTTGGAGGAGGTGCAATAAGCCTCTGCCTAACCTGAAAGGACTTGAAAAAAATCAGCATCTTCAGTTCCTTCCTAACCAGGCAGCATCTCTGGAAAAAAAAAGGACGGGTGACATTTCGGGATGGAACCCTTGTTCAGCCTGACAGTAGAGGCGGCGATGGGGGACTGGAGGTAGGAAAAGGTCAGACACAAATCAGGGTCAGCAAACAGATGACTAAGGAAGGGTGGAGCCCAGAATGGTCCATTGGTGCTGGGGAAGATGTGCTGATGAGAGGGATACAAGGATGGGAATAGTGGAACTAGTAGAAGGACTAGGGTGGGGGAGAAGAAATGCAAGGGTTGCCCGAAATTAGAGAAATAAACATCCTGTAAATTAGTATTGATTCATAGAACAATAAGTAAATATTGTATGATTGTTCTAAACTCAAAATGGTGTGAAGATATTGTGCTAGCTTTATGATGGCAAATACTTTTTTTTAAATTTGGATCAGAAAAGAAATGATCAAAGTGAGTTGATGCTTTTTTTTTAAAAACAAATGTGACATTTTGAACAGTTTTCACATTTGATTCCTGAAAGTCTCCAAAAGTACATTTCTAGTTAAAAACATAATTGCCTCTACCTGCCAATCCCATTGACTGCCATTGACTGCCAGTTATGCCATCAATTAAAAATGATCGTCCATTTGAAAAATTACACATCGCATCCATGGCCAAAGCAACGTGTTTGTCAACAGCTCAATCGACTGAGATGCAAGTAACTCTTGCATTCCCTCTCTCTCTGTCGCTCCCCCACTCTAGTCTTCCTACTTGTTTCATTGGCCTCCTGCTTAGTTTCACTTGTGAGTTCCACTCGTTATCACCTTCTCCACAGCCAACAATGGACAACACCGCAAGCTGGAGGAACAGCACCTCATATTCCGCTTGGGGAGTCTGCATCCTTTGGGCTTGAACATTGAATTTTCTCAATTCTGTTAACCCTTGCTGTCTCGTCCCCTTCCCACCTCTCCCTCAGCCCTCGGGCCCTGGCATTCCCTCTATCTCTATCTCCCTCCCCCACCCCAGTCGCACCAGCTTCTCATTTTCACACCACAAACAGCTTACAATGGCTTGTTCCCTTTATCATCGATACTTTTTTGCATATCTTTCACTCATTGTTCCTTATCTCTCCACATCACCGTCTATATCTCTCGTTTCCCTGATCCCTGACCAGTCTGAAGAAGGGTCTCGACCCGAAACGTCGCCTATCTCCTTCGCTCCTTAGATGCTGCTGCACCCGCTGAGTTTCTCCAGCTTTTTGTGTAACCAACAATGGACATTGTTAGCTCCACCTTTCCTTGATCATCATTGCTGGCTTTGATTTGTCCTTTTGCTCACCTTTCATTCATTTGTTCTTTGTCCCTCTTCACATCTCAAGTTTCCCTCTCCCCTGACTCAGTCTGATGGTCTCGACCAGAAATATTATCTAGTCCTTTTCTCCAGAAATGCTGCCTGGCCCAGCATTTTGTGCCTATCTTGGACAAGGTCCATGCTGAGTTTCAGCGCCATCCATTCACATACAAAGCTAACCAGAGCGTACAGGTTGCTACAGCGGGTGAAGTCTCCTGTTGGAAACTGCCTCAGCTGTTCTATGCCTGCTGCAGAATCTCAAGGAAGGGAGCACACGTCCCTTCTCAGAATCTCAAGGAAGGGAGCACAAAAGTCCACTCCTCGTCATCATGTGCTAGATTGTGGCTCATACAATTTAAAGTTTTACACAGGGTTCATTTAAGCAAAGCCAGGCTTGCTAACATATATCCAGGGACGGACGCTGGCTGTGACAGGTGCTCGTTCTCTCCAGCCAATCTAGCTCATACAATCTAGCTCATTCATTGCCCCAAACTTGTTAACTACTGGGCAGTGGTTTTTAAAACCATCAGTGAAGTCCTTGGGATGACAGTGAGACCTTGCCCGCTTGTAACTGTATTTGGTGTAGCAGATAAAACCTTAGGTTTAAATACAACCCAGTCTGATATCATTACATTTACATCACTTTTGGCCCGTAGAAGAATCTTGCTGGTCTGGAAATCTAACACTCCTCCATCTGCTGCTGCTTGGCTGGAAGACGTCGTGTTTTTTTTAAGGTTAGAAAAGATTAAATTCACATTGAGGGGGTCTGTGAAAAAGTTTTATTTGAAATGGGAACCCTTTTTATCATACTTTGAGGGTCTAAAGGAACTACCTGTTGACTGAGGGCACTTGACATTAAGTGGGGATCTGCTTTTATTCTGTTTTGTTACTTTATTATTGTTAAAAAGTGCATTTGATTTTGTGATATATTTGGATTGTGAAAAAATAAGCTGCCAAGGGGCATTTAGGGAGGGTGGGTTAGGATTATTTTGTTTATATTATTATTATTATTTCTAAAAAACAAAATGGAGGAAAATGTAATGCTATACATCAGATGTACTGTGAATTTTTTTTTTTCCCTCCAATAAAAAACTATTAATTTAAAAGAATCTCAAGGAAGGGAGCACACGCCTTCCTGACATTTCACACCTACTATTTATTTGTGCGGTGTGGACGGGACATCGGGTTTTTCATTCGTGTCGGTGAAGCGCTAAAATAATAAATTGAGCTCCAAGGGATAACTCAGTGGGGGGGGGGGGGGGGGGGGGAGAGAATTTAAAAAAAAATCCACAAGCATTTTAAATGTTTATGCTCAACCTAAGACATCAGAGTATGCATTTCTCAATTGATTGAAAGGGTCTGCTTATTGAGTTGGACAACACCACCAACTCCTTTATGTAGAAATGAGGCTCATTAGTGCCTGCTTACATTAAATCTTTTTTATTTTGACATTAGAGATAATAATACATATCTTGACTCTTTAATTTAAAATTTCTGTTGCTCTGAATGCCATTTGCATAAATTCCTCCGGTCATCACATGCAGAGAACCTGCCATCAAAAGTTCCAAATATGAAAAGCTTAGGTGGTGAGAGGTTATTAAAAGGTATTCTCTATCACATACTGTTTAATACTAATAATACACTACCCTCCATAATGTTTGGGACAAAGACCCATCATTTATTTATTTGCCTCGGTACAATTTGAGATTTGTAATAGAAAAAACTCATGTGTGGTTAAAGTGCACATTGTCAGATTTCAATAAAGGCCATTTTTATACATTTTGGTTTCATCATGTAGAAATTACAGCAGTGCTTATACATAGTGCCCCCATTTCTGGGCACCATAATGTTTGGGACACAGCAATGACATGTAAATGAAAGTAGTCATGTTTAGTATTTTGTTGCATATACTTTGCATGCAATGACTGCTTGAAGTCTGCGATTCATGGACATCACCAGTTGCTGGGTGTCTTCTCTGGTGATGCTCTGCCAGGCTTGTATTGCAGCCATCTTAAGCTAATGGTTGTTTTGGGGGCTAGTCCCCTTCAGTTTTCTCTTCAGCATATAAAAGGCATGCTCAATTGGGTTCAGATTGGGTGATAGACTTGGCCATTCAAGAATTGACCATTTTTTAGCTTTTAAAAACTTCTTTGTTGCTTTAGCAGTATGTTTGGGATCATTGTCTTGCTGTAGAATGAACCGCCAGCCAATGAGTTTTGAGGCATTTGTTTGAACTTGAGCAGATAGGATTTGTCTATACCCTTCAGAATTCATTATGCTACTACCATCAGCATTTGTATGAGCAATGAAGATAAGTAAGCCAGTACCTTCAGCAGCCATACATGCCCAGGCCATAACACCCCCACCACTGTGTTTCACAGATAAGGTGGTATGCTTTGGATCTTGGGCAGTTCCTTCTCTCCTCCATACTTTGCTAAGTACTGCATCACTCTGATACAAGTTAATCTTTGTCTCATCTGTCCACAAGACATTTTTCCAGAACTGTGGTTGCTCTTTTAAATACTTCTTGGCGAACTGTAACCTGGCATTCCTAGTTTTGCGGCTAACCAGTGGATTGCATCTTGCAGTGTAGACTCTGTATTTCTGTTCATGAAGTCTTCAGTGGACATTGGTCATTGACAAATCCACACCTGACTCCTGAAGAGTGTTTCTGATCTGTCAGGCTGGTGTTTGGGGATTTTTCTTTATTATAGAGAGAATTCTTCTGTCATCAGCTGTGGAGGTCTTCCTTGGCTGCCAGTCCCTTTGCGATTAGTAAGCTCACCCGTTCTCTCTTTCTTCTTAATGATGTTCCAAACAGTTGATTTTGGTAAGCCTAAGGTTTGGCTGATGTCTCTAACAGTTTTATTCTTGTTTCTCAGTCTCATAATGGCTTCTTTGACTTTCATCGGCACAACTTTGGTCCTCATGTTGATAAACAGCAATAAAAGTTTCCAACGGTGATGGAAAGACTGGAGGAAAGACTAGGTGCCGAGAGCTCTCTTATACCTGCATTAAGGAGAAATTTCAACACACCTGAGCAATTACAAACACCTGTGAAGCCATGTGTTCCAAACATTATGGTGCCCTGAAATGGGAGGGGAACTATGTATAAACACTGCTGTCATTTCTACATGGTGAAACCAAAATGTATAAAAATGGCCTTTATTAAAATCTGACAATGTGCACTTCAGCCGCGCGTGCTTTTTTCTATTACAAATCTCAAATTGTGGAGTACAGAGGCAAATAAAGAAATGATGGGTCTTTGTCCCAAACATTATGTATTTTATGGTCAACCAAAGTTGGGTTGAAGATACAATGATTTTAAGATTATTCGATCCCCCTATTAGATATTATTATTCAATGTTCAAGACTAACTGTAGTCGACCAGCAGCTGCTCGCAAACCTGACTCGGTCTGAAGATAGACACAAAATGCTGGAGAACTCAGCGGGACCGGCAGCATCTCCGGAGAGAAGGGATGGGTGACGTTTCGGGTCGAGACCCTTCTTCAGGCTTACAAGGTGCAATTATCATTATTTGCTTCAAACTAGATACTTATTGCATTATTGGCAGAAACGCTTGCCACATCCTTTCGTATAAATCACACCGCTCCTCAGCTGTCAGAAACCCGCGGAGAACGAAAAACAGCAGCATCTTAGAAAGCTTCGGGGGAATACAAAGCTCGGGATCTGTCAACCCACTTTTTTTTTAAATATTGCGACTGAGGATGGGAGAGCCGTTTCAATGCAACAACACAAGGGCTATGCACGCTCTCAGCTTTTGTTGGGAAGAAAAACCTGTTAACTGTTGACAGGAAACATGTCCACGGTTCCCAGACATGGAACCAGAGCCATAAACAATAAAACCAAAAGTACTGACAAACACACAAAAAAAAAGGTCTGACAGCTTTTAGAAAGAACACTTTGAAGGGAGTGATGCAAAAACCACAGGGATTTATTCCTTCAAGGTTTATGTTGTCATGTGAATATCCTCAATTACATTACAGCCGTGTAATTATACCTGTATTGTTTTGGGTGTGTGTTGCACGCATATCCAAGTGTTTTGTAATCAAGGATTGATGGAGGCCGCACAGAAACGGGGCACTCAACCAATCAACCCGTGCCCGCTCTTTGAAAGGGCTAAAGATGGGCACAAAATGCTGGAGTAACTCAGCGGGTCAGGCAGGATCTCTGGATAAGAGGAACAGGTGACGTCGGACTGAGAGTCAGGGGAAAGGGAAACGCGAGATATAGCGGGTGATGTAGAGAGACATAGATCAGATGAATGAAAGATATGCAAAAAATAACGATGATCAAAGAAAGGTGGAGCCCACAATGGTCCATTGTTGGGTGTAGGCTAGGTGTTAGCGGGTTATACAGACAGTGACTAGGGTGGGGGAGGGACGGGGAGAGAGGAGATGCAAGGGTTACTATCTCATTGGTTCCGTTCCTCTGAATCTTTCCAAGAACGCTGCATCGTTTCCTTCCCGTCTCTTATCGAGCACGTTCCCACTGCCTTATGACATTGGAGTGTCTAAATGTTTACAGCTCGCAGGAATTGGAGGATAGACAGCCTCCTTGTGCCGCTTCGCGATTTACTAGGCAATACATTGAAGCGCGCCGAGTTGGAGGATTCCTGCTTTACGGGTCATTGCAACTGGGGACATTTGCCTGGCTTCACATCTTCAAGATTTTGGCGAGCTGATGGCTACGCCCTCGTAATAAAAATAGGTGGGATTTTATTGGTGGAAGGTACACAATTATTTGCAGAAAACGTAATATTCTCAAATATTTTTTTTTCAGACCAAAAAATGGAAACCCTTCTGCGCTATAACAGCAACGCGCAGATTTGCTTAAACCATTTTATTTTTTAAATGCGAGGCTCTGAATCTTGAAAGTGCCTCCTGACTATGTCGCACACACTTGCCCACATGGAAAGAGGGGGAATTAAATGCAAGGTGTCGCTTCAAAGTGCGGTTCCACATTTCAACGAAATTGGGACCAACTTTAGCGCAGCTCGATTTCGTGCCTCCGGAATTATGCATGACTTGAACAGTACGGGGGAAGATAAAATAGCAACATTATTTATCCTTTTGTTAAGTTTGAAGACATCCATCAAATAACACCCCATCTGACATCTCTCCCTGGGAAAAAAAATAGCATTTTCATAACAGCAATTCACGTGAACAATATAAATGATCATCTCACCCCGGCGCTTTATCTGGAACGATTTTCACAGGGAAAAAGACAATCACAAGCTATCGAGACACACATTGTACCTACATTATCAACAGCAGCTGCTCAGAGTTCTGTGTTGAAGCCGGGTAGCCAGGCAACCCCGAGATGCCGTTTCAGTACAAATTCTCTGTTACTTCCAAAAAAAAAATGATTTGAGCAAACAACAGCCGCCACAGTGCGTTATCGTTTTTTTTTTGCACGGCTGGTATATTTTACAGCGATGGTTGTGATCCCTTTATCCGACGTTGCTGTAGTGAGAGTGGATCTCAATAAATGAAATGCCCTTTAACTCTGCGCGGTTACATTCTTGTCTTTGGCAGGATTGAAGTCTCCAGCCCTTTACAAAGTCAACTGATAACATCCCCTTTTCAATGGGATTACATGTCAGTTGCTAGGAAATGAACGCAATATTTTTCAACATTCCCCTTCATCCTTCCAATACTAATTGAAATCTATGTCCCCTTGATACCACTCCACTGATAGGGGGACACTTGGGTCTCGATTATTAACCCTTCCCAACCAACGGGTGCTTGGCGATTGAAATTCGAGAATCACATAACCCGATAACTGGTCTGAAGAAGGGAGCCGAGCCGAAACGTCGCCTGCCCATTTCCCCCCTCCCCCGAAACGTCACCCATTCCTTCTCTCCAGAGAGGCTGCCTGTCCCGCTGAGTTACTCCAGCATTTTGGGTCTCCTCCTCCCCCCCCCCCCCCCCACTCACAGATGCTGCCTGACCTCTCTCCCCCACCCGGCTTCCGAGTTCCTCCAGCACTTTGTGTTCTGCTCAAGATTCCAACATCTGCACTTTCTCCTGCCTCGAGTGTGATACTTACAGCCAAAGATCCTATAGCTTACAACGGCTGGCCGGGTCTTGGATGAATTTCTCGCTAAGAGCAAGACAATATCGCTAAGGCCGCGCACCGATTTTATTTTAAACCCCGTTACATTTCTGCATCCAACAAAAACAACAACGGAGCAGGAAGACCCGCCTGTCCAGAAGTTTCTGAACTTTATTTGGCTTGGAGCTCCTCGGGGGCCATGGTGAGCGCGGCAGCCCCAGTGAGCTCCCCAGACCAGCCCTCTCCTCTCCCCTATCGCTGTCATTAGCAAGCCCCTTGTCTCCCCTTTAGCTCGAGGCCATCTGCAAATTACCTCAAGTTTCACAGTCTTACAGCCCTATTACTTCCGCAAATCCCTTTGAATTTTTTTTTTTTTTGGTACCGTTCCCCTCTATCTTTCACGTCCTTTAGCTGCCCACGGTGGATGCAACGCACAGCATTGTTCCACAGTCCCCATTATTTCTCAGCCCAGTCCAGTGAGAGACAGTTTGAACGGGAACTTTGATGATATTCTTTCTAATGCTATAATTGCCTGCGTGGTTGGCGCTACAATCCCACGCCCTGTTTCCTTTCCCTATCTCGTCTGAACATTTTTACAGCCAGCAATGTTTGGTTCTTAGAGCAGACCCAAACGAGACCGGTTCTGTCAAACTGAGAACGTCCGTAATTAGAGAGTAATTACTGTTTCTAGTTCTCCGATGTTGTCCCTAACGCTTCATACACGTACAATAAAGCCCCATTCCATCATTACTTTATTGTTCTAGTTTAAAGATACTGCACGGAAACAGGCCCTTCGGCCCTGACCATAGATCACCCGGTTCTATGTCGTCATCCCATTCCCTGCAAACTAGGGAGTACTTTACAGAGGCCAATGAGCTGCAGGTTGTTGGGATGTGGGAGGGAACCGGTGCACCAAGAGGAAACCCGCAGAGAGAACGTGCAAACTCCACGCAGACGGGGATCAAACCCTGATCTCTGGCGCTGGGAAGCAGCAGCTCTACCAACTGCGCCTCTGTGCTGCCCTTTTATTTTGCTTTCTCTTCATTTGATCAACTATGTTTTTCTCCCTTATGTACTCCAATATAACTCAATCCCCCCACCCCTCCTATCGTTCAAATATTCATCCACAGCATTATTGATGCCAGGATTTTAGTGCAGCCATTTCCCCTCCGCAGCCTGCAGTTGTCCGTGAACTGGTCCTGATGCCATGCAAACTTTACACTAGTTTTCATGCATACCTTCTTCAGCTCTACATCCTGTTGCCTTTGTGACTCAAGCCCAAACTACGCTAAACCATCATGGACACTTATAAATATATTTCGGAAATAAAATCTATTAATGTATTCTTAAGACAAGTGATAAGGCAGCACAGTGGTAGAGCTGCTGCCTCACAACCTCAGAAGCCCTTGTTGGACCCTGACCCCGTGTGGAATTGTCATCTTCTCACTGTGATCACGTGGGTCTCCTCCGGGTGCTCTGGTTTCCTCCCATATACCAAAGATGTGCAGGTTTGTAGTTTAATTGGCCTCTGTAAATTCCCCTCCTAGTGTGTAGGGAGTGGATCCGACTGTGGGACACAGAACTAGAGTGAACGGGTGATCGATGGTCAGACCTGTTGGCCGAATGGCCTGTTTCCATGCTGTATATCCAAACTAAATTAAACTAAACTAAAACATTACACGGAGCTCCAACACTTAACCAGGCAGAAGGTATGAAGAACCAATCAATTACTTAAAATTGGCACCATGGCAACCCCAAGATGAGGCCCAGATTTTAGGCTTAACATTAGATTTACATTTTTGTATTTTTGGTAACTGGCACTGATGCAACTGCAGAAAAGATAGCAGATTAGTTTTATTTTGTTTTAAATTAGACAGCCTTGACTGAATGCATCAGCAATAACCTGTAAACCTGTCCTATGCAGATGGTTCTTAATAAATAAATTAATGTGTTGCATGGATGAGGGACATTGTTTTTTATTCAACTCATTTTTTGGTAACAAATTCACACAAATGAAGAATGGTCCCGTCTGAAGAAGGATCCTGACCCAAAGCATCACCTGTCCATGTTCTCCAGAGATGCTGCCTGACCTGCTGAGTTATTCAAGCACTTTGTGTAGGAAGAAGGGCCTTAACCTGAAATCACCGGTCCATGTTCTCCAGAGATGCTGCCTCACCTGCTGAGTTACTCCAGCACTTTGTGTCTTTATTTTGTTAGTTATTTTGTCTCGACTATATGGTTGGATCCCAAGACGTTACATTGCCTATCCATGTCCGCCAGAGATGCCGTCTGACCCACTGAGGATCCAGCACTCAGTGGTAGCATTAATGTGTCATATTCTGCCTCTGAAACTCCATCCATTGACTTAAATTTCCAGCACTTTACGTCCTTTTTTGTAAGTTGACCACATCTGCAGTCCTTGTTTCTACACTAATGAGACTAGTCTCCTCAAAAATGTATTGTTATCAGATCGTGAAAATGTGTGTTGGAGGGGGAAAGATATGCCTCACAAAACTACCAGAAAGGAATTCTTCATGAAATCAGAATGTCGTTAGGCATATGTTGTGTATATTTGTTTTTGATGGTTTCATGCTACATTCTTGCATTGTAATCACATCTTCTGTGAACGTGGGCTTTAGAAGGACAGAATTTCAAAGACTGAATTAAAATGAACACGTGTAGCCTTGGACAAATGCTTTGAGTTTAAAAAAAAAAGATGAAATGCATACTGAAGTTGGATATGGGGCTATTGGAAGGGTTTCAAGGTCTCACCCATTTGGTATCAATACAATGCTTAAAGAGAACGAAACCACAGGGACCATGCTGGGATTAAAGCCGCTGTACTCTAATGAGAGAAAGCATAAAACTAGTACAATCAATTAATATAAATGCATCAAGGAACCAAGTGACTGAGAGTGGTTAAAGTTTAGTTTAGAGATACAGCATGGTAACAGACCCTTTGACCCAATTAAATCCATGCAGACCACTGATCAGCCATTCACGCTAGTTCTATGTTATTAAACTTTTGTGTTCACTCATAACACACTATTTACAGAAGCCAACCAACCTACAAACCTGCACGTCTTTGGGACGTGGGAGGAAACTGGAGCACCTGGAAGAAACCCACGTGGTCACAGGGAGAACGTGCAAACTCTGCACTGGCAGCATCCGTAGTCAGGATCGAACCCGGTCTCTGGTGCTATAGGGCAGCAACTCTGGTGCTGCGCCACTGTGCCGCCCCAAAATTCTAAATCCCAGTTATTTGCACATTTAGTCATCCTAGTCCCTAGTTTGAATAGTCATGATCTTACTTGTGTCAATCCAATTTTCATCTTATAATGTTAGTCAAAGAAACCATAGAGTGGTGATAAACATCTACTGGTATCTGACATTCATCAATGCGTTCCAGCATTAAATTCATTCTGGTATTGCAGAATCCATCTACACTATGCTGCCTCGAAAAACTAGCTAACATAACCTTGTTCTATCTCGATCATCCGTTCTTCTCCCAGCACACATCGGGCAGAAGGTACAGAAGCTTGAAAGCACACACACCGAAACTGAAACAGCTTATTCGCCTCTGCTATCAGGCTTCTGAATGGTCCTTCCAGAAGCTAGGGTACTGTCCGATTCACCTCTATCCTATCGTGGACATTGGAATTTGTCTAGGGAACGGGCGCATTACAATAGAACTATATCATGCCCTGTGCTACAGCTTCCCATTTGCTCTACCTATTGTACTTGAGTTTGCCCTAATTGTATTTATGTATAGTATTATCTTATTTGATTGGATACCATGCAAAATAAAGCAATTTTTGTACCTCAGTACACATGATAATAATAAACCTAATCTAATCTAACATATTTTACTGTATTTGCCTCTATTAACTATGACTGCAGTAAATGATTGTTGCTGTCATATTTTTGAACTCGTTTTTAGTTTAGTTTAGTTTAGAGGTAAGGTGCGGAAACAGGCCCTACGGCCCACCGAGTCTGCACCAACCAGCAATCCCCGCACATTAACACCATCCTAAACACACTAGGGACAATTTTACATTTACACCAAGCTAATTAATGTACGAACCTGTACATCTTTGGCATGTGGGAGGAAACAGAAGATATCGGAGTCACGGGGAGAACGTACAAACTCCATACATGAAAGCACCCGTAGTCAGGATCGAACCCGGGTCTCTAGCGCTGTAAGGCAGCAACTCTACCGCTGTGCCACTGCGCCGCATCTAGTTGTATTATGATTGCATATTAAATAAATTGTCCTGGCATGTTTTCCAAAGGTACACTTTCATGGTCAGTTAACATAAAAAGTGCACAGACAATAATCTGTACAATCTTACCGAGTCACGGATATTCAATAGATTCCAGTCTATCATCATATTACAATTTACAAAATTCCTAGCTGTACTAAATTGATGTTTGGATTTGACACTTGGAATTTTACACAACTCGTTTTATTTTCCTTTATGTAAAAAAAATATAAGCTAAGTTAAAAAAAAGTCACCTGATTAAGTTTTTGGTTTAACAGAAGTTTGGTATATTTGGGAAATAACTTAAAGCTTATGCCTTAGAAAACAAAAACGTTACTTTGTGTTCTGTTGAAATCAACAGCTCTCATGACATCGTTATTTTGTTTGCGACATTAAGCTGGATAATTTGCTGGATTTCATTTACTTTCAAACTTTTCACCTCTTACCACAATATACAAGCAACTGGCAGGAGAACAGATGTGAGGTCAACATTATCTTTTGTTTAAACCGAATGCTGGTTTAAATCAAGCAGCAGCATCTCTCAACTAAACAGGTTGCCTTCAACTTTCAAACCCGAGTCAATTCCATTCACAGATGCTGCCTGACCACTGAGTTCCTCCAGCACTTTGTGTTTCGCACAAGATTTCAACACCTACAGTTCCTTGTGTCTCCATTTGACGAAAGCCACTGTTATTATTAATATTCAGACAGCCAGTGCCAGGAGTAGAGGATGTTTATGCCAGATTTATTGATGGGGAATGGGGTGGGAGATTGCAACCATCACGTGGTCCGCCCTGTTTCGACGAATGCAATCAACCTGGTGTGCAGAATCAAATAAGATCAAATAGAACAAGTTGTCCTACAACTTTAGGCTGTGTACGCCACACGCAAGAAGAAGAAGATTGACGGGGAAGATTGACTCGCTAGAATTTAGAAGACTGAGGGGGGATCTTATAGAAACGTACAAAATTCTTAAGGGGTTGGACAGGCTAGATGCAGGAAGATTATTCCCGATGTTGGGGAGGTCCAGAACAAGGGGTCACAGTCTAAGGATAAGGGGGACCGAGATGAGGAAAACATTTTTCACACAGAGAGTGGTGAGTATCTGCCACAGAAGGTAGTTGAGGCCAGTTCATTGGCTATATTTAAGAGGGAGTTAGATGTGGCCCTTGTGGCTAAAGGGATCAGGGGAGTATGGAGAGAAGGCAGGTACAGGATACTGAGTTGGATGATCAGCCATGATCATATTGAATGGCGGTGCAGGCTCGAAGGGCCGAATGGCCTGCTCCTGCACCTATTTTCTATGTTTCTATGTATGGAAGAGGTTAGACTGATGTTAGAATGGACATCCCTATCAGTACTAAAAGTACTGGCCTCCAGGGAACTAACTCTACCACCAAATTCTCAGATCATGTGTCCCTCTACTAGTCTGCCATAACCATTTAGACTTTAGACATACAGTGTGGAAACAGGCCTTTCCACCCACCAGGTCTGTGCCGACCAGCAATCACCCCGTATACTTGCACTATCTTACACACTACGGGCAGTTTATAATTTACCAAAACCAATTAACATACAAACCTGTACATCTTTGGAGTGTGGGAGGAAACCGGAGCTCCTGGAGAAAACCCACACAGTCACAGGGAAAACGTACTAACTCCACCCATAGTCAGTACAGACAGCACCCATAGTCAGGATCGAACCTGGGTCTTTGGCATTGTAAGGTACTGCAGCGACACTGTGCACCACAACTTATTACTCCCCAGAACCTTTAATTTATTTATGTATTGATATATTTCTTTCGCTATCATCTTTTGTCTTGTACCTTCTTTATTTTTATTATACAATTACTTTTCCCTTCCACCCTTAAAGTGATCTCCCACTGTTTTCCTTTTCATTATATGTTGCCCAGCAGTGTTTTACTCTTGCATCAAAGCTGTTCATTTCTGACATCTTGAGGTTCTGATATTTTAGATTATTACTGCATTTCTTACTCTATTTAATCTGCCTGGCCTACCATAGGGCAGCACAACGGCTCAGTTGGTGGAGCTGCTGCCTCACAGCGCCAGAGACCCGGGTTCGATCCTGACCTTGTGTGCTGTCTGTGTGGAGTTTGCACGTTGTCCCTATGGGTTTCCTTCGGGTGCTCTGGGTTCCTCCTAAGTACATGTGGGGTTGTAGGTCAATTGGCCACTGGAAATTGTCTCCAGCGTGTAGGGAGTGGATGAGAAAATGGGAAAAGATAGAAGTAGCATGAATGGGTGATAGATTGTCGGTGTGGACTCTGTGGGCCGAGCGGCCGGTTTCCATGCTGTAGCTCTGAAGTGAATTAAAGTGTTTCTAGAGGCCTGATTTTATTGTAATATTTTTTAGGGTATTCAAAGGCACTGCATATTGGTGCATGGTTATTGCTGATTAATATATGTTCATTTAGTAATAATTCATGTATATGGTACACTTTTGGAAGTAACTAATTTAAGACATGCTCTTGATAGTAATCGGTATAAGGCGTACTGTTGGTAGTGATTAGTATATGGTGCACTGTCAGTAGTGATTATTATACGGTGAACTAGAGATATGTATATGGTAAATGATGCACATTTATTTTAGCAATTTAACTGTAAAATAGCTTTCATACATCAAGAAAGTAAATACCAACCAGCTGAAATGTTTTTTTCTGTAATCTAACCAAAAATCCTTGAAAATATAGATTTTGTTCTCCTTTGAAATCACATTAAAAATCTTGGAATTACGGGAGGACCACATTAAATGTTTTCTCATGAGTATTTACAATTTCAGGTTTAGAAACAGTTTGCGATAACACAGAAGGGTAATTCATTTATCAGCTAATGGTTTTGATATATTCTTTGAAAATTACAGTTCCAAATTCTGTTCACAGTACTTAAATGTCGCTGTTTTTATCTTGCTAACGTCAGCAGTGATTTCTTCTCATTACTTCACAGGCTTCTCTGCCAGCAGTACAGCAAAGTTTCAACTTTGACATAGTGTTTATTTAATCACTTATGTTTGCAGAATTAATGAGATTCTGGAAAAATCTGGCATATGCAAAGATAATTTCAATTAAAATCTTTGATCCATGCTAACGTGGAAATAAAGGGGAAATGTGGAATAATTCTGGGGATCAAATAGGTTGATGTTTACAACAATAGATAGTGACACTTCATTAATAATCTAATAAAGCATATCTGGCAGGGGACCAAGGAATGCAGAAAATGTTTTCAAAGTGACTATTTTATGGCCTGTCCACATGTTTTTATAGCCAGTGAAAGTGTTTTAAAACTGGAAAGTTTACTACATTTTTTGATGGTTTGAATTATTGTTTTCATTACATGCTTGGTTTTACAGAGGTGGAGCAGCATTAGGCAGCAGTGTAAGCTACACATATGCTGTTATATGGTGCACTGCTGTTTTCAAGCCCTTTGTAGATTTGAGTCAGATATATCCTGCTATTCTGCAGCATTGCAGAATGCTAAATTACTCATTCACCAGTGTGTTAAGAAGATGTATTTAAGGGTACATGAATTCACTTTAATGTTATTAGTGGCTGTTGGTAACAGCAGCAGCCTCTAATAGGAGGTTTAGATTATGCTAAAACTAAGCTTAAAACACGTAATTTAAAAATTCTATTTTATCTTAAATGTATGTATCATATTTACTTCCCAGCATATTGCTCTGCTGTTATGAATGCAAAGCAGATTGTTAATCTTTAGTAAGAAACGAGTGCAGGAGAGAGGACAATGAATTGAACTAGTGCCCTCTGAAAAAATACAAAATGCTTGACTGGTGTATTAATCCTATATTCATTGATTAATATATGGCCTATTTATATCCTCCATCTTGGATTCTCAGGCAGACTAGTGCAGCCTGGAAGATTGTGATGCAAAGCTGTTTATACTGCCTATAAACGGTCTACCCTCTACTGATGATTGAAGGTGTTTATTGCCCTGATGAAACAGATCTATACCTGGGCAAAAGATGTGCCCATGGTCTACAAGGCAAAGAACAATGCTGTCCCTCCTGGAGGTACCACATAAAACTCATGTGATTTGGGGTAAAGTGGCTCATTCTCATGGTAACATGGTAACAGTTCCATGCCAAGTTCAGAAGGCTATAGGGCAAAGGATTCATATGATGCTGTCCCCTTTGAACATTTAAAGCAAACCTGTACATGAATTGTAAATAAATGGTAAAATGGTCTAAATAACATTGCATTCTCACTGGAACTCAATGCCTTATTCTTAACATATGTTTGTACATTGTTACTTTGGAGCCAAATTTCCACAATAGGAACACAATGATTCATATCAAATTCTTCGGGTTTGTGAAAAGACATGTAGCATAGAGGTGAACCAAAAATCAAGCCTCAGTTTACATTACATATTTGTTATATGGTGCTCGGTAACATAGCCAGTTATCATATTTTCTTTGGACAAGTTCATTTACAAGAATACATTTATAACACAAATCATATTATTAAGTAAGGACTGGATCCACTTGGCAAACCCAAGAAAGTTTGGAATAACAGGGGCTAAAATAAGAAAATATTAATCTGCTTTGGTTCATAACTTCACGCGGCTTCAGGAAAGCAGCCAACATAATCAAGGACCATTTACTCAGTCATCCTCTCCTCTCCCCACTCCCATCGAGCAAGAGCTTGAAACCAAATACCACCCGTTTCAAGAACAGCTTCTTCCCGCTATTATCAGACTACTGAATGGTCCTCTCATTCACTAAAGGTGTAGTCCTAATCTCCCAACCAACCTCATTACAGCCTTTGAAGTTTTTTTTGGTCTGTACTTTCTCTGTATGTATACACCATATTCTGCACTCTGGTATTTTTCTCTTCATACTACTTGTTGTACTTGTGTAAGGTTTTATTATACTCACGTGATTACTGAACGATTTGACCGGGTAGCATTCAAAGTGCTTTTACTGTATCTGACTACAGGTGACAATAATAAACCAATGCAAATACTGAAGAAAAGGAAGGATTGGTGTCACCTTGTAGAAAATTAGTCAAGCACGATATTATAACACGTTCCAATTAGCAAAGGTGAATTTATAATCAAACTCTGAGATTGTTTCATCCTATAAAACATTATCGGTGCTAAGAATGAACTGGCATTGGAAGCAAAAAAAATCATTAGATAAGGAACGGGTGAATAGTGAAAGGGCTGCGGATAGATTATAATTCTTTCATGGGATGTGGACACCACTGGCAAGGACAGCATTTATCATTCATCACTAATTACCCTTGAGAAAGTGATAGAGAGCTGCTGGCTTGAACTGCTGCAGTCTTTCTGGTGAGAGTTATTCTACCATGCTGTTAGATTACAGAATTCCTGAATTTATGATCCAGTGAAGATGAAGGAAATGCTATATATTTCCAAATATTGATGGGCCTTAAAGGTGAACTTGCTGTGGGTGGAATTCCCAATTGCTTGTCTTTGTTAACCCTTTTGTTTTTAGTTTAGTTTAATTCAGAGATACAGCCTTGAAACAGGTCCTTTGGCCCACCCAGCCCGTGCCATCTATCAATCACCCATACACTTGTAAATGGTGCAAAAGGATTTCACTGTGCCGTGCATACGTGACAATAAAGAACCATTGACCTAGTTCTATCCTACACACTAGGGACAATTTACGGAAGCCAACTACCCTACAAGCATGCACGTCTTTGCAATGTAGGAGGAAACTGGAACACCCGGAGAAAACCCACACAGTCACAGGGAGAACGTACAAACTCTGTACAGACAGCACCTATAGTCAGGATTGAACAGTGCCTCTACCGCTGCGCCACTGTAATTAGGAAAAGGGGAGGTGCAACGAGACCTGGGTGTGCTTGTACATCAGTCACTGAAAGTAAAAATGCAGTTACAGCAGGCAGTGAAGAAAGCTAATGGCATGTTGGCCTCATTGCAAGAGGATTTGAGTTTAGGAGCATGGAGGTCCTACTGCAGTTCTACAGGGCCCTGGTGAGACCGCACCTGGAGTATTGTGTGCAATTTTGGTCTCCTAATTTGAGGAAGGACATTATTGCTATTGAGGGAGTGCAGCATAGGTTCGCCAGGTTAATTCCCGGGATGGCGGGACTGATATATGATGAAAGAATGGGTCGACTGGGCTTGTAATCACTGGAATTTAGATGGATGAGAGGGCATCTTCTGAAACATATAAAATTCTTAAAGGATTGGACAGGCTAGATGCAGGACAAAAGTTCCCCATGTTGGGGGAGTGCAGAACCAGGGTCACAGTTTAAGAATAAGGGTAGGCCATTTACGACTGAGATGAGGAAAAACATTTTCACCCGGAGAGTTGTGAATCTGTGGAATTCTCTGCCACAGAAGGCAGTGGAGGTCAATTCACTCGATGTTTTAAAGAGAGAGTTAGATTTAGCTCTTAAGGCTAAAGGAATCAAGGGATATGGGTAAAAAGCAGGAACGCGGTACAGATTTTAGATGATCAGTTATGATCATATTAAATGGTGGTGCTGGCTCGAAGGGCCGAATGGCCTACTCCTGCACCTATTTTTGTATGTTTCTATGCCCCTTGTTCTACATGTTTCTATATAACAGGAGCATATAGACTGATCAGCAAGGGTTAACCATAATATTTTGTGATCAGTGTGATGCTCAGTACTGTCAGAAGACTCCAACCGTTGTGGATGCCACAATTCCTATGTTGCTAGTAAAATGCTTTTTATTTTCTCATGGCAACCTCTGGCATCTAGTTGCACAGTTAACTACGGACGGCAACGTGGTGACCCAGCGGCAGAAACTGTAGCTGGATTTCAAGCAGATGTCTCCAAATGTTTCTGCTGCATTGATTCAAACCGCTGTGCCTGTGGGTAGCTGCGAGTCGACAGATCATGCTCAGACGCTTGCTCCATTGTGCAGTCTCCCCTCATGCCATTTGGCAGCAAAGGCTTCACCTTCTCCTTCCAAAACCGCCGAGAAAACGAAGGGCGGCAGGCGCATGGAAATACCACCGTCAATAGTTTCCCCACCACATCCCACTGCTGGTGGCTGATAAAGAGCCTCGGTGTAGTCAGTTTTCAGTTAATCATAGGCTCAAATAGCTAATACTTTTTTAATGCCAATGTTACGTAGTCCTATTTCATGGAGGTAATTAATTATTGAAAAATGGACTGGATTATTTTGCATTCTCCAAAATACCTTTGCAAGTGCAACAGTGGCTTATCATTGTATTGTTGTGCGCAAAGACTGTAGTTTAAACTCAAATACATACTGTAACTTAGGTAACCAACAAGGCTCTCAGTCTCGGCAACATATTGACATATAGGAACTGATCAAGCCTGCAACCACCAGAGTCCTTTGCATTACTTAAATCCTGAATAACATACCAGGCAGGTAGCCAAGATGAAAACGTTAGTCACTGTCACAAATAAAATACATTTCTCTTTATTGTTTTCTGTGAACACCTGCTGATTTCACCTTTACATTTGGGACTGAGCTCTTTGTCATCTGCGCAGAAATACTGTTGCAACTGATTTCTGATTGTGTGGTTCTTTTCATGAATTTTCTTTTGCATCCCGGCATCTTGCTTTGTCATTCTTCCATCTATTTCTTTTTCAGTTTTGCTCCTCCGTAATTACTGACTCAGTGGATGATACATTGTTATTTTGTCCTCCACTTCTTAATGTTAGATTCTTTTGTGTTCTGTAATATTTCCGATTTCTCTCGGCTCCAGAGAAATTAAAGCACAGTCTTTAATGTCCACTGAAGCAAGCAGGCAAAACACCACCAATGCCAGAACATAACCCTAATGATGGACCTGTGCATCAGCCTAATGTATAGTAACAATGTTTCCAATTCACATGATATAGGATGTGTAGAAACTGGGCTGGCTCAGGGTGTCATATTCAGGCACAAAATGAAGCTGAACCTGGGTCTGAAGAAGAGTCTCGACCCAAAATGTCACTTATTCCTTTTCTCCAGAGATGTTGCCTGACCCGCAGAGTCACTTCAGCATTTTGTGCCTATCTCGAAGCTGAACCAAAGATAAGATATCAGTGGCAGTGGCCCAAAACCTGGTCAGAGAGAAAGGTTTTAACGAGTATGTTAGAAGTGCAGAGAGGTTGTTGGAGGTGCAGCTGGAGAGGCAGAGAGGGGAACAGAGGGAGGGGGAACATAATGCCTATGCAGCAGGGAAACTCAGATGTCTCTTTTGAGTTAGATTCAAGGAATGATGCACAAAAGATTATGGTCACTTGCCTAAGGGCAATGCTGAACTATTAGGTAGGGTTGTGATGGATACAGTTTGCCAATATTCAAACTAACAGGCTTGCTGCTCTTACATGTTTCAAGATAAAGACTTAGCCTTACGGCAAAACTTCAGGATTGAGTCTGCATTTATGTTGTCTTTACAGGAGAGAGTGTGGATGGGGATAACAAGAATGGCACTGATGATTAGTGTATTGAGGTCATACAATTATATCAATATTGCTTGTTATTTTTAAATAACTTTGAAGTAGAAACATATATGCTTGTATGCTCATGTAAATTGACAATTATACATTGCATTCCACATCCAAAACTCCGTTCCATTGGCAATGAATTTGCCGTCAGCAAAGGGTGGCACGGTGGTAGACCGGCTGTCTCACAGTGCCAGAGACCCAGGTGCGACTCAGACCTCGGGTGCTGTCTGTGTGAAGTTTGCATGTCCTCCTTGAGATCGCATGGATTTTCTCCGAGTGCTCCGGTTTATTCCCACATCCGAAAGAAGGGCGGGTTTGTAGGTTAATTGGCCTCTGTAAATTGCCCCTAGTGTGTAAGGAGCGAATGCAAAAGTGGTATAGCATAGAACTTGTGTGAAATGGTGATTTATGGTCAGTGTGGGCTCTGGGCCATGTTTCAATCAATTAATCTGGGAAAAGAAGCTATATGTAAAGATAAAGTGATTTTTTTTTTTTGCAAGGACTCTTTTTCCTAGTCCTGTTTAAGGGTATCAATCCTGAAGTAATAACTTTGTTTTTGTTGCCTGATCTGCAGAGTGTTTTTAGCATTTTCTCTTTTTATTTCAGATTTACAGCATCTCTACTTTCCCTTTCTGGTGTTTGTTGATAATAGAAGAGAAAATCATTGGTATTCAGCAGCTGTGATGTCATCAAGCAGCTGAACAATCATTCACATTAATTAACTCTTACACACAAAAAAAAGTAAGTAGTTTTTAAATTAAAAGCATTAAAAAAAGAATTGACCGCATGGGTGGCACAGTGGTGCAGCTGAGAGCTGCTGTCTCACAAGGTCAGATACCCGGGCTCGATCCTGACTACTGGTGCTGTCTGTGTCGAATTTATATGTTCTCCCCGTGACCGCATGGATTTTCTCCAGGTGCTCTGATTTGACGTGCAGATTTATAGGTTAACTGGCTTCTGTAAATTGCCAATATATGGGATGTGAAAGTGGGATCATATAGAACTAGTGTGAATGGGTGATCAATGGCCGGCGTGGACTTGGTGGGCCGAAGCGCCTGGTTTCATGCTGTATCTCCAAACAAAACTAAATTTAAAAATATGATTAAAGGTGATGAAATGTAAACGCAAAATATTTTCTCAAAATCCATTAATTTTGAAATATTTATGCAAGATAATTGGAATATACCTACCTAAAAGTAGTTACCTCAAACTAGCTACCATCAGGAAAATAAGTCTGCAAAACAGCAATTATCATTTTGTACATCATTAAAATTCACTTGGACTACATGTAAACAAGTGCAAGACTTTCAGGATTTGTTCAGGTTGGACGAGTTTGTAAGAAGCCTAAATTCTCGCCTGTTCAAGTGATTTTAGCTGATTGCATTGGGAAGGGCTGCAAATAACACTGCCCACAAGGAAACTTTACTAACAAGCTTGGGATGTCTGCATTGAAGTAAGTATCCAAAGATTTTAGTTTAGTTTAGTTTATTTTCTGGGTGGCACGGGTGGCACAGCGATAACGTTGCTGCCTTGCAGCTCCAGAGACCCTCAATTCAATTCTGACTACGAGTGCTGTCTGTATGGCGTTTGTACGCTCTCTCCGTGACCACATAGGTTTTCTCCGAGTGCTCCGGTTTCCTCCCACGTTCCAAAGACCCACGGGTTTGTAAGTAAATTGGCTTTGATGAAATTGTAAATTGTCCCTATTGTGTAGGATAGTGCTAGTGCATGAGGATCATTGGTTGGCGTAGATTCGGTGGGCCGAAGGGCCTGTTTCCGCGTTGTATCTCTAAACTAAACTATTGTCACGTGTAACAAGGCACAGTGAGAAGGTTTTTGTTGCGTGCTATCCACTCAGCGAAAAGATTAGACGCAATTACAATCAAGCCGCCTGCAGTGCACATATTCAGGATAAAGGGGATAATAACATTTAGAGGATGATAAGAACTGGTAAATACTGATTAAAGATAGTTCAAGCTTCAATAATTTGGTGGGAGATTGGGACCCACTGTAATTGGTGAGAGGACGGTTCTGTTTCCCGAGAACAGTTGGGAAGAAATTGTCCCTGAATCTGGAGGTGTGCGTTTTCCATACTTGCTAGCATTTGCATGGTAATGATAGTGAATGCCAAAAGATCACCATTGATGATCACAATGACATACTCCAGACCACTGACTTCCACTCAAGTGAATTCCATAACCCGAGTGCAACACACAGTTGGTGCGACACCTCCACGATGAAAGCAAGCAAGCAAGCAAGGACAAATTTCTACATCTAACTTTTTTTTCAGGTGGAAGAAAGTTTCAAATGGTGCATTGACAAACAAAGCTCTTCAAGACTAAATAAAACAAACCACAGACACATATAGTTGGCATATTTTCAGTATATTCTGTCATTTGCTCGTCTCATATTGTGACTACTTTTTTGAATTCTTTCCAGGATATTCTTTATCACTGATCTTTGCAATGAGAATTTTGAGTTCCTCAGTTTTCCAGTTATGTCTGCCTCATTGCTTGTGATCGTAGAGTCTCACCCTGCTAATGCAATAAGATTGGCAGATATACGCAGAACAAGGCAAGAACTGTACGCATTTGTTTACCACAGGTTACTGGCATGGAAATGTTACCCCTGCCAGTTTTGCATTCTTTACACTTTCGTTGTTCCTTTCTCAAAGAATAAATTCTATTGAAGTGCCAAAAAAAAAAAAACTTTTCACTTGACAGAGAGATTTCACACAGATGGAAGTCTGCTGTCACGCATTATGGTCTATAACATTTCTGTGATTCAATGTGCAGGAAATGCTACATGAGCTCACTTCAACAATGGTCAGCAAAGTTGATTAATGTCCTTTAAAAATAAAAATCTCTACCGAGAAAATGAAAATAATCTGGTATATCACCGTGGTACTGGAGCTTGCACAACACGGCTTCTCCATTATAATGTGATTGACTGTGACGAAAGAGGATCGGGAGAGACTGGAGTCTATTGATCTTAGAAAAAGGTCCTTTCACTCAACTTCAAGCTTAATTGGTATCCAGAAGAGACTAGGTTGTTACTGTGAGGAATATTTCAATGAGAATGCTTCTGATGTCAGCAGAGATGCCTGAAGATACACGGAGGAAAGTAGGAGTCAAAATAACTCGTGTTTTGTACTGTGAATGAGATGGACACGCGTTTGAGCCTGAAACTGTGAACTTTTACACTTGGCTACATTGTTTGGAGGAATCCCAATTAGAACCAAGTTGTTTTCCACCCAATATTTTAGTAATAGGAGTAAGACTGTGAGTAGATAGGAAGGATATGTTTTATCCTTCAGCAACTCCATCTTGCTTATAGCTTCTTTAGCAGTGAAAATCATCTTAAACTATTTCACAGAAACATTTTGAAACATAATTCAACACCAAGCAACATTCGGAGATACAGTATTAAGACAGGAGTTTGGTTAAAGATTACGTTTTAGGAAAGAGGAGAAAGGGATAGAGAGGGGAAACGGTTTTGGGAAGGAATTAGGGATGAGCAGCTGGAATTCTATTTTAACAAAGAAATTGTGGAACGTATGTGTTTTGGAACTCCAGCAGTTTATATAAACCATACAAGGTTACAGAACAGTGATTATAAAAATTCAGATGTGTCTGGTTAAAATATTGACATAGGTCTCAACCCGAAGCATCACCCATTCTTTCTCTCCAGAGATGCTGCCTGTCCTGCTGAGTTACTCCAGCATTTTGTGTCTATCTCCGATTTAAACCAGGATCTGCAGTTCTTTCTTAGACATTTATATAGCACCTATTTTGGCCCCACGATATCCCAAAATGGTTGGATAATGTAGTCACTTTTGGAATGTAGTAGGCAAACCACAACTACATTCTTTAATAAGCTTTAATCCTAAATACATCCTGAACATTTTGTTCCCTTAAAGGGGTAAAACCAGTTTAAATTATCATACGTTGCCACAGCCCTTCATTGTTATTCTAGCACCCAAAATTACTTGTTGTGTTGGTACAATAATTCATTGTTTAATTTGGACCATGCCTCTAGGACCTTTGAAGTTCTTATTTTTATTACTGTGGCAAATGCCAACTTTTATTTGATTTGTGTTACCGTCAATGGCAATTAGTGGATGGAATATCTGGTAACAATGTGGTCTGGAATTTTTTACCATATTTTATAATAAGAGCAGTCCAAAGCTACCATCTACCTCATCGAAGACCCTTCGACTGTCTTTACTGGATTTTATCTTGCATTAAACGTTATTCCCTTTACCATGTATCTGTACACTGTGGACGGATTTATTGCAATCATGTATTGTCTTTCTGCTGACTAGTTGCCACGCAACAAAAGGCTTTTCACTGTACCTCGGTACACGTGACAATAAACTAAACAAAACTCAAAAATCCTCGAATGTTGCTTTTTTCCCCCTTTTTCCTTTGATTTAAAATTGGAAATCACGTTGACACTGCAGTCATGCACCTTCTTTGTATTTAAGTGACCGCCATCAAGTAAAATAAAGTGGATGGCGTAAAACAACTCCATAGACGCTGAGTTTCTCCAGCACTTTTGTCTCCCTAAAACAACGGAAGTATGCGACTGCAAAGAGATGAATATCTAGATTGGGGGTGGGGAAGGAGAAAGCTGGTTTGAATGAGGGCGGTCATATTCAAACTGTTCGTCGTACCATTTCCTTCCTCCAGTTAGATTCTAAGAGAGCCAGTTGAGCTGATCAAGTGTTACTGGAGCAGGGTGCTGCACAACAGGTGGATTAAAGCACTCCCCTCTTAATGGTCATGCCATTTGATCCCAGTACGTCCCATTCGCATTCACCCAAAATAAATTACAGTAGTCACGGTGAGATTTTAAAATAGAGTTAAAGAAAAAAAGGCCGGAAAACTAAAATAAAAGTAATGTCAAAAATATCTAAGAGCTGTGTTATTTCCCAAAAAGAGAAAATATATAACAGTCCAAATTTGCTACATGGGTCATCTTAATTAAATTTTTTTTTTGCAATTTAGCAATTTAGAATAAGCTTTATTTTTCATCTGTAAATAATGAATTGTTGGTGCCAGCTGGGGAACGACCAGGGATTTGGAGCCTTGGTGAACACATCTGGTGGGCAATGGGCTGGATAATTCTGGCTTAAGAAGCCTGTTGTCTGCCCGTTCATACTTCTTCCAGATGTGGGAATGGTGAGTGATCCCACCTCCTACCCTCCACTGGAGTTGGGTGGTCCAATTGCTATTGGGGCGGCTCAGTGAACACATCTGAACCATCTTACCACAACTCGAGAGTAGTCCTGAACTACTGTCTACCACATTGGGGACCCTTGATCGGACTTTGATCGGACTTTACTGGCTTTACTTGCACTAAACGTTATTCCCTTACCATGTATCTGTACGCTCTGAATAGCTTGGTTGTAATCATGTATTGTCTTTCTGCTGACTGGATAGCGCGCAACAAAAGCTTTTCACTGTACATCCGTACACGTGACAATAAACGAAAACTGAACTGAAACTGAAACAGTGGCACAGCGGTTGAGTCATGTCTCAACGGCACCAGAGACGTTCGATCCTGACTACCGCTGCTGGCTGTACGGTGTTTGTACGTTCTCCCTGTCACCCCGTGGGTTTTCTCCGGGTGCTCCTGTTTCCTCCCACATTCCAAAGACGTGCGGGTTTGTAGGTTAATTAGCTTTCGTATAATTGTCAATTGTCCCTTGTGTGTAGGGTAGTGCTAGTGTACGAGGTGGGCACTGGTATTTGCGGCTGAAGGTCCTGTTTCCGTGCTGTATCTCAAGAGTCTAAAGTCTAAAGGGTCAGAGGTAGAATGAACTCCAGACAAACAACTATGCCTTTGGTATCTCATCCTTGGGATCTTTATTGGACTTTATCTTGTGGCTCTCTTTGGTTTAAACCAGCATCTGCTGGTCCTTCCTACACTAAATGTTCCCTGTTCGCTTTATCAGTGTACTGCGGATGGCTTGATTGGAGTCATGTATAGTCTTTTTTTTGACTGGTTAGCATGGAAACAAAAGCTTTTCACCGTACCTCCGTACACGTGACAATAATAAACTACACTAAACTAAAAAATGTGGCGTCAGAGCTTGGCGACTCTTTGCCTGCTATTCCCAGAAGAGGATCTACCATCATCTGATCAATCCCCCACTCTTTCAAATCTCTTTTCCACCTGTTAAGCTATCACTATTTCTAGATGTACTAACAATATTATTGTTAATGTAAGGGCGGCACAGTGCGGCAGCCAGTACAGTTGTGGCCTCACAGCTCACCAGAGACCCAGGTTTGATCTTGACCTCGGGTGCTGTCTGTGTGGAGTTTGCACCTTCTCCCTGTGACCGTGTGTTCCTCCCAGTGCTCCAGATTCCTCTCACAGGCGGGTTTGTAGTGTAGAACATTGAACCAGTATGAATGGGCGGTCGATGGTCGGTTGTGGATTCCATGCCGTTTCTCTGAACTAAACTCTAATGCTATAAAAATGTTGTCCTGCTGATATAATCCAATATGTTTGATATCATGATAAAAATACAATCCAACTGTTTAACGTTGATACTTCGATTAAATGATGACCGTAGAGAGAAGCGACCGGACTCGTAATCTGAAGGCTTCAAGTACAAGTCGTAAAGCTGCTTGTCTCGGGCAAGTTACAGCAGGTCTTGGCCGAACAGGAGGAAGATGCTCCTCAATGAGGTATTGTCGGTTTTGTTGCGATCCTACAACTCTAGCCATACCTTTTCCTGGGGTGGACGACAATGGCAATGAAGCCTGGCCCTACAAAGGGAAAAGGTTTCTGACAAAAAAGTTTCAACTTTACTAAATAACTGAATAACTATTGCCAACTAATTTTAAAGCAGCTTCTGCCAGTATTACCAGCCACAATTTCTGGTTCCCCGGTATGGTCTGGCCATCAACGTGTGATCAGCACGAACCAAATTCATTTCAACAAAAATAAAAATGTCAGACTTGCTGTTCAAGCTTAAATCTAAGTCAATCACAATGAAATGCTAAGAATGTATTCATAATTTTCCTCATGTGCTAAGGATGGATCCCTGATCTTCAATCTATCTTATTGCGGCACTCGCACTTTTTTAATCTGCAATTTCTTTTCATCTGTAAAACTATGTTCTGCATTCTATTTATTTTCTCTTCTTCACTAACTGATGTATATGATTTGTCCAGATACAATGAAAAACATTGTTTTGCGCTCTATCTCAGCACACCTCACAATGATAAACCAATACCGACCGATACCAATATACCAAGACCAATAATTGTCATTACTCTACGATTGTGTTAATTTGGTCAGTGAATGGAGCCTCGGTGTTTTTGATGCTCCAGCCTGTGATTTCAGTGTGCAAGCCTGAATCCAAAAACAAATCGACCATTGGAGCTCAAATTCAGCCATTGAAAGCATTGAGTGAAATAGGTCCACTCACTGTCCAACAAAGGAAACAAGTGTGGAAGTGGGAAGATAATTATTAGAGATGTGTTGGAAATTAAACTAAAAGTCATCTCCAAATTTCCACCCCGAAGAGGTGTTCTTGGCATATTTATTATTGTTTCTTACCACTTTACATTTCTGTCCATGTCTTTTCTGGGAAATTCTATGTTTTGATGTGTGTCACAATTAACCCTAATTGGGAAAAAATTACAACCAAATCGACCATTCGTCTCCACAAAGGAGACATAATGGTAGATGCAATTTCACTGGCTCTCCACTCCGCACTGGACCACTTGGACAATAAAAACACCTACGTCAGGCTGTTGTTTATAGACTACAGCTCGGCGCTTAATACCATCCAAGCTGGTTATCAAGCTCAAGGAACTGGGACTCTGTGCATCCCTCTGCAATTGGATCCTCGACATCCTCATCTACAGACCACAGTCTGTTCGAATTGGAGGAACCACTTTATCCTCAGTAACAATTAGTATGGGAGCACCTCAAGGCTGCGTGCTCAGCCCCCTGCTGTACTCACTCTATACCCATGACTGCGTAGCGGGTCATAGTGCGAACTCCATCACCAAGTTCGCCGATGACACCACTGTGGTTGGACGAATCACAGCTGGGGACGAGTCAGAGTATAGAAGTGAGATCGGCCGACTGACCAAATGGTGCCAGCACAACAACCTGGCTCTCAACATCAGTAAGACCAAGGAGCTGATTGTGGATTTTAGTAGGGGAAGGATGAGGACCCACAATCCTGTTTATATCAATGGGACGATGGTGGGGAGGGTCAATAACTTCAAATTCCTGGGCGTGCAGATATCAGAAGATCTTTCCTGGACCCAGCACACCGATGCAATTGTAAAGAAGGCAAATCAGCTACTCTACTTCCTGAGAAGATTACGGAGATTCGACATGTCAAAGAGGGTTCTCCTAAACTTCTACAGGTGCACGGTAGAGAGCATGCTGACTGGTTGCATCATGGCCTGGTTCGGCAACTTGAAAGTCCAGGAGCGAAAAAGACTACAAAAAGTTGTGACCACTGCCCAGTCCATCACCGGCTTTGACCTCCCCACCATCGAAGGGATCTATCATAGTCGCTGCCTCAAAAAGGCAGCCAAAATCATCAAGGACCCACACCATTCTGGCCACACACTTATCTCACCATTGCCATCAGGAAGAAGGTACAGGAGCCTGAACTGTAACGTCCAGGTTCAGGAACAGCTACTTCCCCACAGCCATCAGGCTATTAAAACACAACGAATAAGCTATGAGCTCTGAACTGCAAAAGACTATATTATTATATGTTATGTACACTATACAAGCTTGAGGGCCTGTTAATGAACCTTGTTGGCAATGATGAAAGGAGTAACAAAATCTATGTTTTCACAGGCACTCCGGCTCTTTGTGGGTAGAGGTGTGACTTCCTAGTTATTGGGTGGACAAGCTAATATTCATATTTTGATTATACATATTTTCCGGCAGATGGTGGTCTGGCACCATCTTTAATCCAGACAAAATTACCAGAGTGCACTTGAAATCCCCCCTGGAACTGCCCCCCAAAATGTGGTGCCTAGGCCGGGTGAGGCGGCTGATCTCGACCTCATCGGGACTTCCGCGGCAGAACGGCAGGGTTGAATTTACCCCCTGCGGCCAGGGCTCTGGAACTCTCTCACATGTGCTTTGCTACCGCAGGCACTATTGCAATATTTAAGAAACATTTGGATTAGAGGGATATGCCAAACACAGGCAGATGAGGCTAGTGTGGATGGGGGCATGATGGTCAGCATGGGCATGTTGGGCCGAAGGGCTTGTTTCCTCACTGTATGACTCTAAGTGCTCCCTTTTGAGACCACCGTCATCCACAATTTAACACTAATTTTTAGTATTCTTGGAAACCCATAAGATATAACCGGGAAAGAGAAATTATGAAGGCCTCCAATTTGGGATGTGGGAGAAAATCTGAGTACCCGGAGGAAACCCACGAGGTCACGGGGAGAACGTGCAAACTCCACGCAGACAGCGCCCGAGGTCAGATTCGAACCCGTGTCTCTGGTGCTGTGAGGCAGCAGCTCTACCAGCTGCAATGAATTTTACTCATAGAGATTTCAAGCCCACTGTTGCGACTGAGCATCTGTTTCCTGTATTCCTGATGGTACATATTATTGGGCTCTCAATTATTGGCCCAGTTCTTTGGCCAAAATGCTTCTCCAAGTAAGTAAAAGCATAAACATGCAAAACATGCAGCCTCCAACAGGCTTAATAGCACCAAAGTATTCCTGGAGCACAATCTGACTCAATGAGATGCCAGCTAGGGCAATCGTGAGTAGGCCTTAAAAAGACCCTTCCAGAAATCCTCTACACTTCTCTGGTCCAAAAGAGCGTTATTTAAAAATAGTGTACTGCAAAGAACATCTCAAACAATGAATCCAAACTCATGTACAATAGATAGAGTAAAGCGAAACAGAGTGCGGAATATAGTTATTAACGTGGGAGCACAACAGTTCCAGAGACAAAATCCAATGTCCACAATGGTGGTAGACTCTACCCCAGCTATGGGTGGCACAGTGGCGCAGCTGGTAGAGCTGCAACCTGACAGCGTCAGAGACCCAGAATCAATCCTGACCTCGGGTGCTGTTGGTGCAGAGTTTGCAGGTTCTCCCTGCGACAGGGTGGGTTTCCCCTGGGTACTCCGATTTCCTCCCACATCCCAAAGTTTGTGCGGGTTTGTACAATTGATCTCTGTAAATTGGCCCTAGTGTGTAGAGTGGATGAGAAAGCGGGATAAAATTGAACGGGTGATCGATGGCATAAATTCAGTGGGCCGAAGGGCCTGTTTACACGGTGAATCTCTAAAACAAAAACTATAACATTGCAGGTAGACAAAAGTGCTGGAGAAACTTAGCGGGCGAGTCTGAGTCTAAGTCTGAAGAAGGGTTTCAACCCGAAACGTTGCCTGCTTCGCTCCATAGATGCTGCCTCACCCGCTGAGTTTCTCCAGCACTTTTGTCTACCTTCGATTTTCCAGCATCTGCAGTTCCTTCTTAAACGCTATAACATTGCAGGAGGGAGTTTGCATATTGGTATGTTGCTTTAAAAGCACAGCATAGAAATTTAAATCCTTTCATCCTCTCTATGGATTTAAAACTGTTGTCAGTTGCATTTACGATGATAATCTATTTTTCCACATTTATATTTTGTCTTTTCCTATAGAGCTGTTGAGGGCCATCAATGGTACTTAGGAGGTCCTGATTAGAAATACGTTGGGTCATTCACACTCTTTGTGAACTCAACGGATTTGTGAGGCTTGATGTACAGAGCAAATCTCCAACCATTTTTCACCCAGCCAATGGTTTAAATTTTGGCACTGTACTCCGCCTAAAGTGACCTGATTTCAGGCCAGTCCAATCATTTATTTTTCAGGAATTGTTATTTGTGTTTTCTGCTCCGACATTTGTAGTTTACTTTGAAGTAATAATCTAGCTTTACTCTGTATCCATATTATTGAATATTTTAAACACTTCAATGAGGGCACTTTTAACTATCTTCTTTCTTGCATGTAAAACTTAAGCTTCTGTTATCTTCCTACAAAGCTTATTCATTTTACCACTGACGTCAGCTTTGTTGCTCAGATCTTTACTCTTTCCGAATGTACTGAGACTCAATGGGAATCGTCCTGGTCTCCTTTTGTGACTGGCAGCTGGTTCGAGAAACCCTATGGAAATGCTCAATACGTCCATTCCATTTTTTTCCTGGCAGGAATCTGAGAAAACCCAGCCCTAAACCTGTAGGGAACTGCAGATGCTGGTTTAAACCATTGATAGACACAAGACTGAAGGATGGTATCGACCCGAAACGTCACCCATTCCTTCATTCCAGAGATGCTGCCTGTCCCGCTGAGTTACTTTGGCATTTTGTGTCTGTCTCCAGTCCTAAACCATTTCTGCTCTGTGATTCAACCTAATGCACTGCACCATAATTGAAACGCTAGAACATACACTCTGCATTTTTACAGTACATCCTATTATTGTCAGGACACTACATCAGAGTTAGAGATGCCAAAATATCTAATGGGTAACTTTGTTTATGTCAGTATAATGGAACTGAAAGATTTTTTTATTATTGCACAGTGCATCATCATACCCATTTCTGCTTTGCTTTAGGGAAAACTGAAAAATAATTGACCAGATATTGCCCAACATGATTATCCAAGGATGTTGCCTGGACTCGAGGATCTGAGCTACAGGGCGAGGTTGAGCAGGCTAGGACTCTATTCCTTAGAAGGCAGGAGTATGAGAGGTGATCTTATAGAGATGTAAAAAATGATGAGAGGAACAGATAGGGTAGCACACAGAGTCTTTTGCCCAGAGTAAGGGAACCGAGAACCAGAGGACTTGGGTTTGAGGTGATGCGGGCAAGATTTAATAGGAAACTGAAGGGTAACTTTTTCACACTAAGGGTGGCGGGTGTATGGAACGAGCTGCTGGAGGATGTAGTTGAGGCAGGTACGATCACAACGTTCAAGCAACATTTAGGCAGGTACATAGATTGGACAGGTTTAGAGGGATATGGGCCAAATACAGGCAGGCGGTATTAGTGTAGATGGGACATGTTGGTCAGTGTGGGAAAGTTGGGCTGAAGGGCCTGTTTCCATGCTGTATGACTCCATACGTCATCCATGCAGTCCCGGTGCAATGTGTCTGTCAGGAGCACGTGGAATGAGTCCATACCCTGTACTGAGCTGTGGTCAAGGTTGTGCCATTATGGCGCACGGTAATGATTCACTGGAACGTGTAGACACACCCTTTGCGAGTCAGAAAGTCACGTAGCATGGAAGCAGGCATCTCTGCCCCACTCGTCCATGCTGCCCATCCACACTAGTCCCAGTTGCCCACTTTTGACCCAAGTCCCTCGAAAACTTTCCTATCCATGTACCTATCCAAATTGTCTTTTAAACATTGTGTGGTACCTCCTTCAACTGCTTCCACTGCCAACTTGTGTGCTGAAATAAAGCTGGAAACCTTCTGAAGAGACTGAATACTCTGGGTACAGTTGGCTCCAACGTATCATCTTTATGGGCCTGTCCCACTTAGGCGACTTTTTAGGCGACTGCAGGAGACTATACGGTCGCCGCATGGTCGCCACATGTTCGTGGCTGGTTGCCGGGCAGTCGCCTTCATGGTCGTGAGGAGTTCCCGCATTCTGGGAACTAGTCGCGGCCTCATTATAGTTGCCGCAAATGTTTCAACATAATGAAAAATTTGCGGCGACCAGAATGAAGCCGCCATGGAGAGTAGCGAGAATTCTCGTGCCGTAGGTGCAGTGGTAGTGGGTTGCCAGGAGGGTGAAGGTTGTCTTAGGTTCTCATAGGTTGTAGCCGGAGCTGACCGGTGAATTTCATTGGCTCATTGGGAAAAAAACGTAAGCAGTCGTTTTCAGAACAAAGAATAACCGACCGGTAATGTTAATGTCCGCAGAGCCTCACAGCCGTGTATCACTGGCTTCTTAAAAGTGGTGTCCACTCCTTCTCCCCCCCTTCCTCTTTTAAAGGACAACGTGAACTGTGCTTTCACCGTCTTAATTACAGCGCCATCCTTTCTGTTCATCGCGGTGTGTGTCTGTATTAGATTGCCTTTGCACTGTGTGAATTTTACTGACAGCGCCCCCCACCCCCCAACTTGCCCTGTCCCCCGCCTGCATAATGGGCTGGTGAAGAAAGCAATGTGTGTTCGCCGTTCCAGTTGCCGGTTTTTCAGGCGACTGCTGGCGACTTGTGGGGCTGGCCCATTTGTCTAAGATTGTCTAAAATAAAGAGATGACCTCTCGTTGTCCCTCCTCCATTGCAAAAACATAGTAGCTGAACTCACAGCGTTACTTTGATATCAGAAAACTGCTGCATTTGCTGAACTTGTAACAAGGAGCAAGTCGGTTAGCTGAACTAATTTTGATTCTTGGGAATATATATACACAACTAATAGATAATCTGAATTCATTTGTTTACAGACACTACTTGACTTAAGCAATTGATGACATATAAACTAGCACTTATGTAAACCATTCTGTATTCATAGTTTCATTTGTTCAGAAGTGATAGGAGCAGAATTAGGCCATTCGGCCCATCAAGTCTATTCTGCCATTCAATCACGGCTGATCTGCCCATCTATCTTTCCCTCCTAACCCCATTCTCTTGCTTTCTCCCAATAACCCTTGACATTCAGTGCCGAGTGCAATCAAGGCAGTTTGTAATATCCACAATACTGTACGATCACTCACGTTTACATCGAAAACAAGCTGGCAATGGCGGTGGTGCTTACCCAGAAGGACGCGCTCTGCAGAAAGTGCCCTGGACGCAGCCGGACGCCGCTGAGACCATTAATACTCTCAGTGACAGACACAAAGTGCTGGAGCAACTCAGTGGGACAGGCAGCATCTCTGGAGAACAAAGGATACGCGATGTTTCAGGTTCTTCAGAGCGAGTTATTTTCAGCAGTGGGTGGAGGTGGTGATTCCGATTTACATTAAACCTGACTTATGTAAAAGTTGACAGAATGTAATCCTTATGTAAGTCGGGGTGTGCCTGTATTAAGGGAGGTGAGATCACGAACAGTGAAAGGAAATCTGTAGAATTTCTCGACTTCAGAATATCATTGAGTAAAATCACAAACATTATTTTAAATATAAAGGTTAATTTCAACACAGACAATCCAATATACTAAAGGGATTGGATCTTATTCACAAAGTCGATTAATCCTCAATGTTCTTCATTGCCAGATAAATGTACATCCCCAATTGAAATCAGTTAATCGAACATCTGATGTGTTAAAGAAGGAACTGCAGATGCTGGAGAATCGAGGGTACACAAAAAGCTGGAGAAACTCAGCGGGTGCAGCAGCATCTAAGAGCGAAGGTCCGCAATAACCAAGCCGACCTCCCGGTGGCTCAGCACTTCAACTCCCCCTCCCATTCCGTATCCGACCTCTCGGTCCTGGGCCTCCTCCACGGCCAGTGAGCAACACCGCAAGTTGGAGGAACAGCATCTCATATTCCGCTTGGGGAGTCTGCATCCTCTGGGCTTGAACATTGAATTTTCTCAATTCTGTTAACCCTTGCTGTCTCCGCCCCTTCCCACCTCTCCCTCAGCCCTCGGGCCCTGGCATTCCCTCTCTCTCCATCTCCCTCCCCCACTCTAGTCGCACTAGCTTCTCATTTTCACACCACAAACAGCTTACAATGGCTTGTTCCCTTTATCATCGATACTTTTTTGCATATCTTTCATTCATTGTTCTTTATCTCTCCACATCACCGTCTATATCTCTCGTTTCCCTGATCCCTGACCAGTCTGAAGAAGGGTCTCGACCCGAAACGTCGCCTATCTCCTTCGCTCCTTAGACGCTGCTGCACCTGCTGAGTTTCTCCGGCCTTTTGTGTACAATCGAACATCTGATAATGAGTCTGAAGAAGGGTCTCGACCCAAAACATCACTTATTCCTTTTCTAGCCCATTCTTAGTCACGTGTGTGACCAAAGATATGAAAAATTGTGGAATACATCTCTTCTAATTCTGAAAGCATTACAGGTATTTTGTTTTGTACAGTATGATTCATATATTTTTTGAAGTTTATAAAGTGAAATTTTAATGTTATGCTGACAATGTTTGTTTTGTTACGTGTGTGACCTCACACGGGAGCATTTTTTTCACAACAGTTTTATCTTACAAACTCTGTGAGTTTTAAAAAGCTAAAATGTTCATATCTTTAGCAGACATGCACTATAGTTCTATAGGTAGGAAAATAACAATGAATAAGATTAATTTCTTACAATCATTTTTTAATGTATTACTTTAAGTGATGCCATCTGGTCACGTGTGACATTTTGGTTCACTTTCCAAAAAATGGCCCTCCTCCAGAGATGTTGTCTAACCGGCTGAGTTACTCCAGCTCTTTTGTGTCTATCTTCAGTTTAAACCAGCATCTGCAGTACACCAGTCTGAAGAAGGGTCTCGACCCGAAACGTCGCCTATCTCCTTCGCTCCTTAGATGCTGCTGCACCCGCTGAGTTTCTCCAGCTTTTTGTGTACCCTCTGCAGTACTTTCCTACACATCTGCTAATAGTAATTAACTCAATCAACGTATGCCAAAAATCATGTTCTAGTCTGCAGATTCTGTTGAGACAATTCAGTCTTGCTTGTATTTTCTGCAGTTGTTTATCCATCAAAAAATGCAACTAATGTTTGACTAATAAATTGCCGTTCCTCCATTGTTGCTGTTTTAAAGTTGTGGAACTTCTCCACCCATTAAAACCCTAGGAGTACCTATGCTATATGGGCTTTACTGGTTGACACCAATTTCACAGCTGTAGTCAGGGATGGTCCTTGCCTGTGTCCATATCCTGAAACAATTCATTTCATGATGGCGACCTCACTTCAAAGCAGCAGATAGTGTCTGATTGGCTGTAAAACACGCTGCAAATGTCCTGGGTTTATGATAGCTGCAGCATAGATAAAAGTTATTTTGCATCCTTTCATATCAGCCTGTGTGTTTACATGAGAGATTGAGACAAAATGCCTAAATCATTGGAGCTATATTAAGATGGTTTAATTGTAGTTTGAGTTTTTGAGATACAGTGCAGAAACAGGCCCTTCGGTCCACCGAGTCTGCACCGACCAACGATCCCCATACATTAGCACTGTCCTACACACTAGGGACAATTTACACTTATGCCAAGCCAATTAACCTACAAACCTGTATGTCTTTGGAGTGTGGGAGGAACCAAAGGTCTTGGAGAAAACCCACGCAGGTCACAGGGAAAAAATACAAACTCCGTACAGACAAGCGCCCGTAATCAGGATCGAATCCGGGTCTCTGGCGCTGTAAGGCAGTAGCTCTACTGCTACACCACCCCTGATTGAAGCAGTTACAGATTTTACCAAAAAACATGGATTGGTATGAAATGACTTTGCCTCGCGGAGAGTTAATTGTCAGTATGTTCAGTATGTTAGATCGTATAGATACAAAGAAAGAATATATCCATCGTAATTATTTAACATTTACAAGATCAGTGACAAGTGCATAAGAAATGCTAATCTAGCTAACATTTCCACAACAAAATGCTTTTGGCTAATATTGTTAAGGCCCTGTCCCACTTTCCCGAGTTACTCACGAACTCTCCCGAGTTTTCCCCTTGATTCGAACTCGGGGAATGTCGGGTAATGTCGGTAGCGAGCTCGTAGGAGCCCGGAGGAGTCTGTAGATGTTTCGTAGCGGCTCGTAATGCCAGCCGTAGGAACTCGGGGCATCAGGTAAGTCGGGACGTTTTTTCAACATGTTGAAAAATGTCCACGAATTAAAGAAATAGCCCGGAGTACCTACGAACGGTTATTACCGTAATTCTCCGAGTTCGAATCAAAGGGGAAAACTCGGGAGAGTTTGTGAGTAACTCGGGAAAGTGGGACAGGGCCTTAACTTTTAACCGACATCCATCAAAATATCACAGTTTAGTTTAAAGATAAACACAAAATCCTGTAGTGGGTCAGACAGCATCTCTGGAGTAAAGGGAATGGGTAACATTTCGGATCACGACAGTTCTTCAGTCTGAGAGCCAGTGGAGAAGGAAACGAGAGGTATGAAAAGGTGCAAAGAACAAATGAAATGACCTCCTGGCCCGCTGAGTTACTCCAACATTTTGTGTCGACAGTTTAGTTTAATTTAGTTTAGTTCATTATTATTGTCACGTGAATAGAGGTACAATGAAAAGCTTTTCTAGTTGTGTGCTATCCAGTGAGCGAAAAGACCATGCCATGATTACAATCAAGCTGTCCAGTGCACAGATACAGGAAGAAGGGAATAATGTTTAGTTTAAGTTGCAACATGGCCTTGTTATGTGGCCTTATCAGGCGTTGTATGGTTTCAAAGCTTAGATCACAGATCATACAAATGGTTAACTGCAGTTGTAGAGAGCTAATTTCAGGTAAGTGTTTCACATCCTATTTCCTGTTATTTTGATATGAAGTTACAATACCTGTAATCGTTGGCTCTTAGAAAATTAGAAGTTGTATTGATATTTTGGAGGGCTTCTGGTCGAGGAGAGTCTAGGACTAGAGGTCATAGCCTCAGAATTAAAGGACATTCCTTATAGGAAGGAGATGGGAAGATATTTCTTGGTTAGAGGGTGGTGAATCTGTGGAATTCTTTGCCACAGAAGGCTACGTCAATGGATATTTTTACGGCAGAGATAGATATATTCTTGATTAGTACAGATGTCAAGGTTTATGGGGATAAGGCAGCAGAATGGGGTAGAAGGGAGAGAGAGAGAGATCAGCCATGATTAAATGGCAGTGTAGACTTGATGGGCCGAATGCCCTAATTCCTCTCGTATCACTTATGGTCATTTGAATGATATTGTGGACTATACCAGTACCATATGTCTCTAGAGCGTCATCCTAATCTAACGATGGGCCTGGATTTAATCCTTTGCCTCTCCTTTGTCCAGGCATTCGATTGCCTGATCTATATCTCCATGCATCCCAGTATCATGTTTGGTCTGATAAAATGCTTGGAAAAAAATTCATGGAAAATGTTTACAACAGTAGGGGTGCGATTTAAATGCAAATTTCTAAAGGGAAGAGTTAAGGAAAAAAGCTCACAAACAATCTCTGATCTCTTTTTGATACCAATCCTGTTATGACTTTTAACGTTTACTGAGATTCAAAGGAGCAAATACCAGTTATCAAGCAGGCAATGCTCCAGTGTTTTATCATTCATCATGTTGGTGATAAAGGAGCCAATTTGTTTTCAGGCCGTTTCCTGGATGTTCAGCCAAAGCTGAAAGACAGTTGCAGAATCATCACAGCATACATTTGATCTGTCAAGATCAACAACTTGTGTATCCTCACTGGACAAGTGGCATCAGAGGAGTCAGTGGCATCTGGGGAGTCGGGTCAGCCAAGCAGAGGGGTAGCAGAGAGATCTTCTGGAGGCGTTGTCTCAAAAAGGAGACGCAGTAGTAGAGCTGCTGCCTTAGAGTGTCAGAGCACCCGGGTTCGATCCTGACTATGGGTGGTGTCTGTACGGAGTTTGTACATTCACCCTGTGACCTGCGTGGGCTTTCTCCAGGTGCTCTGGTTTCCTCCCACATTCAAAAGCTGTACAGGTTTGTAGGGTAATTGGCTTGGTAAAATTGTAAATTGCCCCTAGTATATATAGCATAGTGTTTGTGTGCGGGGATCACTGGCCAGTTCGGACTTGGTGGGCCGAAGGGCCTGTTTCCATGCAGTATCTCTAAACTAAAAACTAAACTAAGTATCATCAAAGACCCACACCATCCTGGAAAAGCTCTCATTCCCCTTCTACCATCGGGAAGAAGAAGCAGGCGCCTGAAAGCCAAGGCCACCAGGTTCCAGAATAGCTTCTTCTCAACAACCATCAAGCTCTTGAACTCTACACAACACTAATTTAAACTATGAACTATACACTTTTGATTGCACTTTTGGTTTATTTTTTCTGCACTAGCATTGGAGATATTAATTAATTGAATTATTGTTTATTATATATGTATTGTGGTTACAGCCTGTTATGCTGCTGCAAATAAGGATGTCATTGTTCCATTGTTGATTAAACACTTTTGAGGCAAGTGCAGGACACCAGACACCAACTGCATCATCAGATCATTACACAAAGTTATGTAGTTACGTCTTCTGGAAAATAGTGGTATTGAACACCAGACCTCATATCAGGACTGAACCAACAGAACCATCCTACCAACAACTAGAGAGCAGCCCTGGCTTACTAACTACCTCACTGGAGACCCTCAGACCATTCCTCATTGGATTTTACTGGACTTTATCTTGCACTAAACATTATTCACGTTATTCCCTTTATCTAGTATTTGTACACTGTGGGTGACTTGACTGTAATCATGTATTGTATTTCCGCCGACTGGTTAGCACGCAACAAAAGCTTTGTACTTTGTACCATGGTACACGTGACACTAAACTAAACTCTAACCTGTTACCAATCAAAAGAAGATGTGGCAGTCATGGCTCATAGACTTTGGATCTGGGATAGCATAGATATAGGTATCAGTTTGGATAATTAGCTTTCAGAATGGGGTTTGGAGGGATAGAGTAGCTAAGACACCCGAGCTGCCTCCACGACCCTTCAGCAGGTCAAGTCCCAGCTTAATGATTCTATACCAGATCTGAACCCATGGCTTGAGGCAAAACTTGCACTTATATTGGACGTAGACAAAAATGCTGGAGAATCTCAGCAGGTGAGGCAGCATCTATGGAGTGAAGGAATAGGTGACGTTTCGGGACAGTTTGGACAGATTCTTCATTGGACAGATTCTTGATTAGTAAGGGTGTCAAGAGTAATGGGGAAAGGAGGGAGAATGGAGCTGAGAGGGAAAGATAGATCAGCCATGATTGAATGGTAGAGTAGACTCAATGGGTCGAATGGCCTAATTCTGCTCCTACGACCTATGAACATTATCTATCTTCGTTTGGGGATGCCTCTGAAAGATACAAACATTTTCCTCAGCCAGTCTTTTTTTACTCTCTAAAGAGACACGGTTTTGGTGTTTGGCCATGAATGCAGAGCTGTTTTTGTATTGTTATAACATAATTCCTATGATGTTTTATTTCTGTACAGTAAAATAAATATTTCACAAACAAATCAATATAAGACCATAATACATAAGACTGGATCAGAAATAGGGCATTCGGCCCATCAAGTTTGCTCTGCCATCAAAGAGAGGCACAACGTTAGCCACCCGACAGTCCTTCAGCTCCTCACTGGTGTCTAATGATGATTCATATATCTCTGCCAACTCATCTGCATTTTATTCTCTAGCTTCTCACATGTCTTTGGTTGATCAGGCCCGGGAGATTTATCTACCTTCATATGTCTAAGAACATTCAGCAACTCCTCGACTGTAATATGGACTGTCCGCGAGACTTTTCAGAAACTCATAAGGCTTAGGAACAGAATGAGGCCATTCAGCCCATTCAGTCACAGGTGGAGAATGTTTTTTTCCTCTGAACCTCATTCTTCGGCCTTCACTCCGTAACCTTTGACACCTTTACTAAACACAAACCTATCAACCTCCACTTTATAAATACCAATGACTTGGCCTCCACTGCCGTCTGTGGCAATTAATTTCACCGATTCATTCCACTGTATCTCTGCAAGGTTAATATATGGAACCATATATTTAGTTTTAAATATATATTTGGAAGCAGAGGAATATGCAAAGGAAATTTGTATTCAGGCATGTGTGATAGGGGTCAGGGAATGAGATTTGAGCGAGCGCATGTGACATTTGAAAGTTTGTTCTTTTTAAAACAAATTTAGGTATTCTTTTTTGGTGTGGTGGCGCAGTGGTAGAGTTGCTGCCTCACAGCGCCAGAGACCCGAGTTTGATCCTGATTATGGGTGCTGTCTGTGCGGAGTTTGTACGTTATCCCTGTGACTGTGTGAGTTTTCCCCGGATGCTCCGTTTTCCTCCCACACTCCAAAGACAGGGCTGCCAACATTGGGTAAGAGTTGGGAGCGAGAAATTGTGCGAGACCAAGCCTGAGGAAGCGTAGCGACCAAGGGGGGGGGGGGGGGGGGGGGGGGGGGGTGGGGGGAGGGTGTGGGAGGGGGGTGAAACTCCTCCCATGGTACGGAGCTTCTGCATTTTTCAGCTTGTAATTGTGCTATCTGGTGCATATTGTAGCGAGTATTTTAACTTACACTTAAATGCAACATTTATGCTTTAAATTGAATTAGCTATGAATAAGGTTAGGCTAAATAACATTCCTAATTACATTCCACAGTAGAGCCAGGCTCTGATCAACAGGTGCAGCACATGAATGATCTTAGTGTATTCATGTATGGAAATCAGATTATAATCAAACACTTGGCCCATGTTGACCAACCTGGGTCTCACTGCACACCTGGTACTACTCCTGACCCTGACTCCAGTTGCATACCTTCTCTCATTCCTGATCCTGAGTCCATCCTTAAACCTGGCCCCATATTCTACCCTGATCATAGCTGCTTACCTGCTGAGGTTCCCAGTGCTGAACACTCCCATTGTCCCAGCTTTGACTGCACACCTAGTACTATTCCAGACCCTGACTCTGGATGCACACTTGTCTTTTTTCCTAGCCCTTCTGCTCTGACAATATATCTGGCCCACACATAAATCCCCGTATCTGACCCCCTGGACTTAACCTATTACGTTCAAGTCCACAGGTGCTTATATAATGCAGTAATCTTTTATGGGGCACTTCACGGACCAAATTTTGTATAACAAAATTTGCTACATCCATTGGCTTCCTTGTTATCTAATACATAATATTTTCCCATGGTATTCATAACACAACAAATAAAAAGATCTTTGTTTTGATTGCACCTACCACATGCATACATTATTATATTACAGTTAATATATACCGAGAGCAAATTTTTGTTCCAATGCTCCCCATTCCCAATTACTTTTACATTGAAGTGATTGAAATCCAAATTAAGTTTAAATGGCATCAGCAAAATAAAACCTCCGGAATGGATGATATTCATTACTTGGTTAGTTGGAGTCAGTATCAGCACAATTACTATATCAGATGTCCTGGTTCAAGCTAAAACTAAAGACAAATAATAACCTCCTGACACATTCCCCTGCAAGTATCTCTGCCACTTCTTTAAAACATCGCATCTGAATCAGTTTCCATCTGATTACACTCCTTGAGGATGTTCATTATGTGTTCAATTAATAAAACAATGAGGTTGGGGACATTTCTATTCAACCTGTCAAAGGAATTGTGCAGGGGGGGTTAGAAATAGTCAATGAGGTAAACAAACATAATAGTTGAGTGGCAAATGACAACAGTGCTACCTTCCCAATATTTAACTGAAGGAAAGAATGGGTTATCAGGGATGTATGTTGTGACAGACAGCCTGACACCTTGCATGTAATTTTAATATTAAACTTATCCGATCCCCCTGGATATTCCGGATTAATAAATTAAGGTTTTGTCAACTAATTACAAATCAGGCTAATCACAAATCAATAACATTAGCCAACTCCGAAGCACAAAGTGCTGAGCATTGGGATCTGGACATCACAGACAACTGGCCTCAGTTCCCAGCTCAAGTCTGGCAGTGCACTCTGTCTGAATACCTCTCTCCTGCTGCTCGCCGGCCTCGCTCATGTCAGCCGCTTCCCGCAAATCCTTAAATTCCGACTGCCGCCGGGAGCAGGACATGGCCTCACTTGCTGCGCTGGGTGACACTGCATGGCCTTCACTGCCCGGTCCGTGTCTTTTAATGTAAATTTGCATGGGGACATGCTTTGGAGGTGTGTGACGGTTGTCGGTCAAGTGAGAATAACAGAGAGAGTAAGAATGCTGCTGCCTTGTCAACAGACGCACACACAAGCAAGTGGTATTAGTTTTGAAATTCTCGTTGATCACAGAATTTCTCACGACAGGGAGTGAGAAATTTGTGATCAGCGTGAGAGCATGAGAATTGCGCTCAATGCGTGAGTCTCACGCTCAATGCGTGAGAGTTGGCAGCCCTGCAAAGATGTACAGGTTTGTAGGTTACTTTAGCTTCGGTAAAATTGTAAATTGTCTCTCGTGTAGGATAATGGTATTGTGCGGGGCGATCGCTGGTCGGCGAGAACTTGGTGCACCGAAGGGGCCTGTTTCCACGCTGTATCTCTAAACTAAAAAAAAACTGCCTGATGTCGCTGTGACAGTATTTCAATTACTTAGGACACAAGGAACTGCAGATGCTGGTTTACAAAATGTGTTCCAGTGGCCAGGAGCACCTTACATTTATGGAACACCCATTGCCCGAGGCTTCACGATGATGTGAACTCCCTTGGGCCTCACCTTCCTCGCACTCTCCCCAACCCCTATAGGAAATGGGTCACTCTTTGCATTCGGTTCCACAAAGCCAGGGAAGATGCATGGATCATTGAGCGAAAGGATGATATGAACGTCTGCGGCCATGCTCATTATTACAGTTAATTTGTTCCCGTTGCACTAAGTCCTTTGAAGAGACTGGGGCTGCAAATTCTCCCTCACCACGGATTTATTTTCCTGTCTCGGTTCTGTTGCATCTTGGAAGTGGATGAAGGGGTGGAGATGCATTATTTTGTTTGTTCAGTTACTCGAATCTGGCTTTGGCTAGTTCCCCAGTTCTATAACTGCTGAGTGCCGTGTAGGAAAAGGCAATGCAGTACGTAATCGATTTCCATGTATGCAATTAAAAAAACAGTGGCTCTGCTATCCTCTGATTTGCTTCTAATTTACAGAGGCAGTCGGATTTTTTTTCACGAATACAGTACAGTACATAAACTTCATATAAAACACGTTCTTTATTACAACGAGCAATTAAAGGTTTTTTGATCATTTGTTTGGAAAGAGGCACTGAGTGATTGAAAATCGAACTAAACTGTGCTTCGTGGTTATATTTTAGTTAACTTGATTTATAGTTCCTGAACAAATGCAAGTTGTCTGTAGATTGTTACTGGTCTATTAATCAAATGGTCAAATTCAGTCATATTTCTAATGTTTATTTTAATGGCAAAATATTTAGTTCTCATAGTTCGCCTGCTATAAATCCCAACCTTTCTGTTCATCTGGAGCAAAGACTTGCCTGTGGAGAATAACATTCGCATTGGATTTGAGAAAGAGCAGCTGGAGCAAATACAACTCATTCCCTCCACAGACGCTGCCTGGGCTGCTGAGTTCCTCCAACACTTAGTTTTTGTTTTGCTCAAGATTCCAGCATCTGGTCTCCTGTGTCTCCAGATATGAATCTTATGAGTCTTTTCCATAGGAAAGAGGGCGGTAGAGCCCTCAATGTTAGAGCGGATAAAACTGTTATCCACAAGGAAAACCAAATGAGATGACTGAATACTCAAAACTGCAGATGTTGAAATTCTGAAATAAAATTACTGCGTACAATCGGCAGATCGGGCAACATGTGTGGAGAGTCAGATAGTGTTAACAATTTAAGAAGGTGGCACAAGGAGCCGCAGGTGCTGGAATCTTGAGTGAAACACAAAGTGCTGGAGTAACTCAGTGGGTCAGGCAGCAGACTTTGCGACCTCCTCGATTCACTGTTGCACCGAACACCACAGCCCCACCCGGCTCGGACCTGCCCCGCAAAGAGTGGGTCGCCCTGAACCAGCTCCGTAGAGGGGGCGGCCGGTTCAACGGCAACATGCATCGCTGGGGGCTACGTTCATCAGCAGCTTGTGTTTGTGTGGAGCAGACCAGCAAACAGCGCAGCACGTCATTTTCGACTGTGCTGTCCTCCACCTCCCCTGGTGGAGGGGTAGACCTCACAGCCCTCGACAACAGCACATTGAACCGGCTACAGCGCCTGGAGGGTGTTACATAACCTCTGCTGCCTCAGACGCAAGAAGAAGAAGAAGAAGGCAGCAACTGCGGAAGGAATGGACGGGTGATGCTTTGGGGTAGGATACTTCTTCAGACTCATTGTAGGAGCAAGAGAAAGCTGGAAAAGAGGTGCGGGTTGGCCAAAGTCTGGCAACTGAGACGTGGATACAGTTGAGGGAGTTTAGTTTGGCAGATGGCTAGAGAAGAAAAAGGAAACAAAAAGGGCAAAAAGGGAGTGGGAAGGGTGTTACTTACAATTGGTGAATTCAATGCTCATATTAAGTTGTAAGCTGCTCCATTTTACTATTATTGTGCTGTTTGTGGAATTGATCATTTGATGATGGATGATATTGCCGTGAAATACAACATTACTGGCATCCCAATACACTAGTGTTACAAACCAACTGAAATGCCACCGATCATATGCTTGGTATTTTAGTACCATCTCCTCTCTGACACTTTGCAGGCAAAACACTGATCAAAGGGTAAGACCACTATGTTTTATTGTTTATATCTTCCCTTCACTTTTCCCCCTTTAGAGCCCCTCATACCTCCTGCCAGCTCTGAGCTAATTTGATAGGAAGGTGATACGTACTCTAATATCACTGGCACTGCTCACACTTACAAACATTTCCTAATCACAGTTGTGCTCTAACCACAGTAAATTAGATTGATTTCAGGTGCACAAACGTTCGGGTTCTGCAGATTGTGGCTTCACTATATAGTCATTAGGTCTCATTTATTGTGTGTATACATGTGTATATACACACACATACATACATATACACATACACACACGCATATACATACACATTAAATTAGATCTATTGGCTATATATATATTATACATATAGTGATGTCACAATCCACAGAACCCAAATGTTATATTTATATATATATATATATAAACATTTATATAAATGCGGAAATCACTGAAGCAAAAAGCTATTACCATTATCTGCATCCTCACTGCAATGTCGTTGGACTTATAACATGTAGCGCCAGTTCTCTTGAATGTAGTGATTTTTTTTAACCAAAGCAATTTGGTAATTTACCAATGCAATTATTCGGCAATGCAATTTTTAGATTAGAAATTTGACATATCACATTCAATCAGTAAATAACAACCTAAACGAGTTTTATCCCCATACAGATTAGTTCCAATTCCCCCTCGCTCTCACAGGCAGACCACCGTGATGCACCACACAAGGATTGCAGGCTTCTGAATAAATATACAATACGCAAAGCAGGATTGCACTAAATTGCCACTTATGTGGCACCGTTGCTGCTTTGCTTTCAATAAAAACAAGACTGAGCCGGGGAAAATTTCACCTGTACAGTACCGCATATGCCCTCAGCTTTGTGGTGTGAGTGTACACCTTGCAGAGATGCAGCGGGATGAACAAAGGGAGATCACCACCGACCTTAGCCAACAGATGCAGCCTCTTAGGAAACTCAGGAACAGCTTCCCTTGTCAGGGCTTGGAGGGGCTGGGACTAGTGGCACAGGCAGGGGTTGGGGGATGGCAAGACTGGAAGCACGCACCTGAAACAAGACAGTCCCATTGGGTTCATACGAGCTAGAAGTTTGCCTAAGGCACTTGTGGAAGAGAGATGGATTCCAGTCAGTTTTGCAAGCCGCTGATCTCAGTGCATCCACAATATTCAGACCAATTAAACAAATCCATCGCAAGGTTTTGGATCTAGCTTCTGGCATGTGCTAAGTCCTTTGAAGATGTGCTTTCATCTGTCATGCCATCCATTTGTTTGTTTCATTAAAGGCTCAAAATGAAATGCACCAGGAAAACTGTTCAGATTACTGCACCGGAGGTCAGCACCTTGCTCAAATGCAGCCCACAATTAAATAAGTTGTAGATATCAGAGACTAGTCTCCCACCGTTCCAACCACGGGTTAGACTGACTCTCATCAAAAAATCTGATGCTTCCCACTGCTTTGTGAAAGTTCTGGCGTGTTAACTATTGGATTTACTGAGTAGTGTCTTGCAAATTGCCTCTCAAAATTACCGCTGATCACTTCTGACCGGTTATCTTTGAAAATGATTCTTGCAAATGAACACAGAGGCACGTGGAACTGCAGATGTTGGAATCTTGAGGAAAGCACAAAGTGCTAGACTAACTCGGCAGGTCAGGCAGCATCTGTGGAGGGAACCGACAGGTGACGTTTCTGGTCAGGACTAAAGATGGGTCCTGACCAGAAACGTCAACTGTCCATTCCCTGCACAGATGCTGCCACCACAAAGACGTGCAGATTTGTAAGCTAATCGGCTTGGTAAAATTGTAGGTTGTCACTAGTGTGTGTAGGATAGTGTTAGTGTGCGGGGATCGTTGGTTGGCACGGACTTGGCGGGCCGAAGGGCCCATTTCCACACTGCATCTCTAAACCAAACTGAACTGATCTGCTAAGTTACTAGAACACTGTGTTTTACTTGCAAATGAACAGCTGAGGGCTGATAGGAGGTGACACAGAATGCTCTTAAGAATCCAAGTGTTCACAATACGCTATGATTTATATACAGGTACCTTTTAATATCTCTTGGAAATACCAATACATTACATATGCTTGGAAATTGGGTTTAGAACTTTTCCTACCCCTGTCTCGCGCTGCCTGTAGCCATTCGAATCCCTTGCAAATATTGAGAAGTTGACTAAAAAGCTGTTAAAAAGCAACTATGTTATGCAGCTTAATAATTTTTTTAAAGTTTTTAATGGACATTTTCAACCTCTCACTTCTGAGGTTTGATGTTCCCACCTGTTTTAAAAGGGCATCGATTATACTGGTGCTCAAGAAGAGCAAGGTGACGTGCCTCAATGACTATCAACCTGTGGCACTAACGCCTGTGGTGATGAAGTGCTTTGAGAGGTTGATCATGGCGCAAATCAACTCCTACCTCGACAAAAACCTGGACCCACTGCAGTTCGCTTACTGCCACAACAGATCAACGGTGGATGCGATCTCGCTGGCCCTCCACTCTGCTCTGGACCACTTGGACAACAAAAACTCATATGTCAGGCTGTTATTCATGGACTACAGCTCGGCATTTAACACAATCATCCCCTCCAAGCTGGTTACCAAACTCTCAGAACTGGGTCTCTGCGCATCCCTCTGCAATTGGATCCTCGACTTCCTCATTCACAGACCACAGTCTGTTTGTGTTGGTGGAAATGTGTCAGACTCGATAACAATCAGCACGGGAGCACCTCAAGGCTGCGTGCTCAGCCCCCTGCTGTACTCACTCTATACTCATGACTGCACAATAACCTGGCTCTCAACACCAGCAAAACCAAGGAACTGATTGTGGACTTTGGAAGGGGTAGGATGGGGACCCATAGTCCCGTTTATTGCAACGGGTCAATGGTGGAGAGGGTCAAGAGCTTCAAATTCCTGGGCGTGCATATCTCTGAAGTTCTCTCCTGGTTCAAGAATAGTGATGCAATTATAAAGAAAGCTCATCAGCGCCTCTACTTCCTGAGAAGATTAAGGAGAGTCGGTACGTCAAGGAGGACTCTTTCGAACTTCTACAGGTGCACAGTAGAGAGCAAGCTGACCGGTTGCATCGTGGCTTGGTTAGGCAACTTGAGCGCCCAGGAGCGGAAAAAACTGCAAAAAGTTGTTAACACTGCTCAGTCCATCATCGGCTCTGACCTCCCTACCATCGAGGGGATCTATCGGAGTCGCTGCCTCAAAAAGGCTGCCAGCATCATCACTCCATCCACACCATCCTGGCCACTCACTCATCTCCCCGCTGCCTTCAGGTAGAAGGTACAGGAGCCTGAAATCTGCAACATCCAGGTTCAGGAATAACTACTTCCCCACATTCATCAGGCTATTAAACTCAACTCAAACAAAACTCTGATCATTAATAGCCCATTGCACTTTATCTGTTTATTTATGTGTGTATATATATATATTCATTGGTATATGGTCACATTGTTCTGTTCTGTTCTGTATTTATTGATGCCTACTATATTCTGTTGTGTTGAAGCAAAGCAAGAATGTAATTGATAATGACAATAAACTCTCTTGAATCTTGAATACTGGACATGCCACGGCAGTTTTCCCACAGAATTATGTACTAAAATGCGACCTTGAGTTGCTGCCTCACTGCGCCAGAAACCCAAGTTCGATCCTGACCATGAGTTTGCATATTCTCCCTGTGACCAAGTATGTTTTCTCCGGGTGCTCCGATTTCCTCTCACATTCCTAAGACGTGCAGGTTTGTAGGTTAGTTGGCTTCTGTACATTGTCCCTAGTGTGTAGGATAGCACTAGTGTATGGGTGATTGTTGGTCGGCGTGGACTTGGTGGGCCAAAGGGCCTGTTTCCATGCTGTATCTCCAAACTAAACTACAGAAGTTAGGGTGCATTCCCGATTTTCCAACCTATTGCATTGTGGACTTTGGACTTTTTCCTCCGGAACTGCTACACACCAATGCTACATTCTATACTCTGATATCTTTCTCTTCACTCTGCCTTTTATACATGAGTTTGGCTTGGTTGTATTCATGTACAGTCTAAATTTACTTTAGAGATACTTCATGGAAACAGGCCCTTCGGCCCACCGTGTCCACGGCGACCATTGATCACCAGTTCTATGTTATGCCCGTTTGTCATCCATCCTTACACACTATGGGCTATTTACAGAGGTTCATTAACCTACAAATCTGCAGGTCTGAGCATTTCCACACTCTGAAGACAGGTTTGTAAGTTAATTGGCTTCAGTAATATTGTAAATTGTCCCTAGTGTTTAGGATAGTGTTAGTGCATGAGGGGATCAGTGGTCGGCACAGACAGTGAGCTGAAGGGCCCGTTTCCATGCTGTATCTCTAAAGTCTAAAGTCTAGAAGTTTGGAGCATTGATCCAGACATAAGAGTTTAAATCCCAGCATGGGAATTACAGCAAGTAATTCAATAAATGTGGACTTAAAATACAAGCTCATTGCAGGAACAATAAGCGCAAAACTTCTGGATTGTTGTAAAATTCAATAAGTGCAATTTGTTTATAAGTTCATACATTCTAGGAGCAGAATTAGGCCATTCAGCCCATCGAGTCTACTCTGCCATTCAATCATGGCTGGTCGATCTTTCCCTCTCTACCCCATAACCCTTACTAATCAATTTACTAACCTAGTCTGCCTTATGTACCAGTCCAGACCTACCAATGTTGCTTCCTAGCCGCTCTGGAGTCCAGGGACTATTTGGGATGAACAATAAATGCCCATGTTATCAGTAACATCTGCGCCTTGTGAAAGGGTGAATAAAAACAAATTAGGTTTGTGACTGATGCAGGGAAATATGGTTTGGCCATTTTGTATACAATTCAAAAGCAAGTTGTTTATGAAAGGACCCAGACACCTTTTTTCCAAATGGATGTGTTTTCACCCAGGAGTGATAGGCAGCATGATTTAACTCCGACAAAATTATTTTCAGATGTGATTGTTCATGAAAAAACTGGCACGCTAATGGATCTTGCTTTTTCAGGGCTTGTTGGAGGTGAATAAACCAGGACTGAGTGGAGATGATTGAGCAATTTCCTTGTCAATTAAATCTGGTGACAAGCTGCGGAGAATGACTTTGTCCACATCATTTGACTAGCCTTGCACTGCATTTCCCCACTCACTGCATTTTTATGGAGAAATTACCCTGTTGGAACCAGGCTGGAGTCTTTTTCACCTTTGGTTTGTTTGGTTATTTAAATAAACTTTGTTTTCTCAGCAATTTTAGAGGACAATTAGTAGTCGATGGCATTGTCCAGGATAGTGGAGTTATATAAGGGATTGGTACGTAATGGATGTTAGTGCATCTGTTATATAATTGAGCAATTTAACTGAGTTACTGTAGTACATGGCAAGGTCCTTCAAATAGCAATAAGATGAATGACTGAGGGAGGAATGTTTCGCCAAGATACATGGAGAACACTTTGCCATTCTTTGAATAAGACTGGAGACCTTTTATTTCAACTGAACCATTGGTCCGAGAGACAAGACTCTGGGTCATTGAATGAGACCTTTCATTTTAACCAAAGCATTACTGGCAGATAACAGACAAGGCATTGGGTCAATTGGCTGTGCTGTCCTAATGGTCAACCTGTAGTTTTATTAATGCTACTCTTTAGTTGCACTCTGCACCCAAAACATCTGTGAGAGTGGACTGCTGTACGGCAATATAAAGATGTTGGAGATTATGCTTATTAAACCTGTCTAAAGAGGGGTCCCAGCCCAAAACGTCACCCATCCATGTTCTCGAGGGATGTTGCCTGACCCGCTGAGTTACTCCAGCATTTTGTGTCTTTCCTTGGTAAACCCAAGTTCTTGGACTCAGCACTGATGCCAGGCCAATCCTGCGTCACACTGAGATGAGGGACTTGTTGCTCTTCATAGATGTTCCGCGTGTATCCGAATCCCCTCATTCATGTGAATGTGGATTCCAACCTTCATTACAGATGGAAGTAAAGTTAATTTATATCAGTTTATTTTCATTAATCTTACTCGAAAGTGGTTACTAATAAAAGTACTAATTTTAAATGTAGAAACAACGACCTACTGGGTTACAAAAAGAAAGACACAACATACTGAGGGAACTCAGCAGGTTAAGGGCCTGTCCCACTTACGTGATTTTTTGGCGTCTTGCCGGCACTCGTCATAGTCACAGCAGGTTGCCGAAAATGTTGAAAATGTTGAAAATCCAGCGGCGACCCGAAAAAGGTACGACCCTTTGGGCGACTACTCACATGTCGCGGGGTGACTGTATGGTCGTGAGTAGTCGATCCAAGAGTCGTACCTTTTTCTGGTCACCGCTGGATTTTCAAAATTTTCAAAATTTTAGGCGCCTATGATGGGTGCCGGCCAGTCACCGATAAAAAAATCGCAGAAGTGGGACAGGCTCTTTAGGCAGCATAGACACAAAATACTGGAGTAACTCAGGCGGCGTGTCTGGAGAAAAAGAATAGGTGATGTTTCGGGTGGTAACCATTCTTCAGACATTACAGGAGAACATCAATAGGTGACATTTTGGGTCAGGGCCCTTCAGATTAAATTTAAAATATTTTTTAGGTGATTATTTTCAGTAATTTTCTTCTGGCTTTTCAAAATGTCTGTTCATAAATGGCAATTAGAAACAGTGGATAAGGATGCTTTAGCACATACTGTAATCAGGGCACAAAGTGCTGGAGTAACTCAGCGGGTCAGGCAGCATCTCTGGAGAAAAGGAATAGGTGACGTTTTGGATCAAAACCCAAAACCCGTAACTGCAGATGCTGGTTTCCCAGGGAAAGATACAAAGTGAGGAGTAACTCAGCAGATCAGCCAACATCCCTTAAGAACATGGATGGGTGATGTTTTGGGTGGGAACCCTTCTGGTTTAATTCGTCCCTATTCCATCACAAGCTTTCCATGGAAACTGACTGCTCAAGTCTTGTGCAGACCAAAAGGCAAATCTTCAGACAAGGTGAAAAATGGAGTTGAGTCATAAAGTTTGATTTGAACATGAATTCTCGGCTGAGCCATAATGTAGATGGCAGGGTTGAATCATGGAGAACTGAGCAGGCTCGAGCTAACATTTACAAGAATTAAACCAGAAATAGACAAAGGAATTACATGTAACATTTCCAAGTTTGTGGATAGCACAAAGCTGGGTAGCAGGCTGAGCTGTGAGGAGGATGCTCTGAGGCCGCAGGATGACTTGGACAGGTTGGGTGAGTGGGCAGATGCAGTATAAATGTGAGGATATCCACTTTGGTGGCAAGAACAAGAAGGCAGATTTAATATCTGAATGGTGCTAGATTAGGAAAAGTGGAGGTGTAACAAGAACTGGGTGTCCTTGTACATCAGTCACTGAAAGTAAGCATGCAGGTACAGCAGTAAGTGAAGAAAGCAAATGGCTTTTTGGCTTTCTTAGCGAGATGATTTGAGTATAGAAGCAAGGAGGTCCTACTGCAGTTGTACAGGGCCCTGGTGAGACCACACCTGGAGTTTTGTGTGTAGTTTTTGTCTCCTAATTTATGGAAGGGCATTTTGCTATTGAGGGAGTGCAGCGTAGGTTCACCAGGTTAATTCCAGGGATAGCGGGACTGAAATATGATGAAAGAATGGAACGACTGGGCTTATATTCACTGGAATTCAGAAGGATGAGAGGTTATCTTATAGAAACGTATAACATTCTTAAGGGATTGGACAGGCTTGATGTAGAAAAATGTTCCTGATGTTGGGGGAGGCCAGAACTGGGGGTCAGTTTAAGAATAAGTGGTAGGCCATTTAGGACTGAGATGAGGAAAAACTTTTTCAGCCAGAGAGTTGTGAATCTGTGGAATTCTCTGCCACAGAAGGCAGTGGAGGCCATTTCACTGGATGTTTTCAAGAGAGAGTTAGATATAGCTCTGAGCGCTAAGGGAACCAAAGGAAATGTGGAGAAAGCAGGAATGGGGTACTGATTTTGGATGATCAGCCATGATCATATTGAATGGCGGTGCTGGCTCGAAGGGCTGAATGGCCTACTCCTGCACCTATTTTTTATGTTTCTAAATGTTGATTGGTATAGATAACAGAAACAAAAATAAACCACAGGCGGCACAGTGAAGCAGCGGTAGAGGTGCTGCCTCACAATGTCAGAGCCCCAGGTTCAATACTGACCTTGGCTGCTGTTTGTGTGGAGTTTGCACACTCTCCTTGTGACGACGTGAGTTTAATCCGGGCGGTCCAGTTGCCTCCCACATCTCAACGACGTGTGGGTTTGTAGATTAATTGGCCACTGTATAGATTGTCCCCGATATATAGGGAGTGGATGAGAAAGTGGAATAACGTAGAACTAGTGTGAACAGGTGATCAGTAGTCAGGCATGGACACAATGGGTCTAAGGGTTTGATTCCATACTGGATCTCCAAACTCTAGACTGGGTCGTCTTCTTTCCCTTGAGGACAATAGACTGAGCGATAACAACAGAGGCTTTTAAAACCATGAAAGGTTTTGGATAAAGTAGATGCCGATGAAATGGTTCCACTTGTTGGTTAAAGGATAACTAGAGGGCACTATTATACGAAAGTCACCAAGAAATTCTGTGGAGAATTCAGAGGAAGCGTCTTTGCCTGAAGAATTATAACAATCTGCAACTGGGTATCACGGGGACTAGTTGAAGTGAATGTACTGCAAATAGGAGACAGAACAAGCATTTGAGGAAGAGGGGATTTGAGGATAATGCTGGTAGATGCAAATGAAGAAAGAAAGGAGAAAGTTTGAGTGAAGCATAAATGCTAGCATGGACTTGTTGGGCTGAATGGCCTGCTTCCAGGCTGTATACCCTATGGAGATGTACATGAAGAAATGATCTGCTGGTGCCCGACTTACAACAGAAGTGGTCATTTGGGTGTAGATTTTCTAACAAAACTGAATCAAACCCCGCAAAAGGTTAACAGTTTAGTTTTCAAATTATAAAGAATATTAAGGAATTTTATTTTATCTTTTAGTGAAGAAAAATAGTTAAAGAGGGCATGAAGTAATTACTACAACACAATGTACACTTTTATATCCAAATACTCAAGCAGTTCCATTTTGGATGCAAATAAATTAGGCTTTGATGTCCTTGGCAAATAAGATCTGAAATTTGAACCAATTTCTTTTAATGAAATTTTTGCTCTTTTGTGCTTTTGTCTTGGAAAAGCTCATCACGCAGTCTATGAAGGCTGTTCAGTTTCACTGAAGCCACTGTAGCACGACATTCAGTGATAACATAAATGAACTGAAACCTGCGCTTAATTCTTAATTCTTGCTCGCGATCTATTACAGAATAATCCGATTGATCAGGAATATGCCACTTCAAAAATGGTTCTGGTTAAAAGGAAAGGTCAGGAAACACTTTCTCTTTTTATCTATTCAAAACGGGGCTTTATTAGCTGCCAAGTACATGATTGCATTCAGTTCATTCCCTTTCAGGCCTGAAATTAAGAACGAGACCCTCTTGTCATCTTTTATTCTGCAAAAAGGCTTTTGAAACGAGAAGCTCTCATCCTGAAAGCAAAGCAGTTTACCTCCTATCAGCAGAAAAATGCAGCTTTGAAAAGACTGAGCTGACTGCAGATGAAGGTCCCATCATTGCATCTTGAGCATGTCTTGCTAAATCAGAAATGGGACAAATTATTGCAGTTTAGCGAATTTACAAGTTATCAAGGCTCTTTTTTTCATTTCAGTGTGGATCCTTTTGGGATTTTTCAGTGTTCACGCAAACATTTAACACTAAATACAGACAGCCAAAGAAACACGTGGCGCAGAAGGAGGTCAAAGCCTTATCTTAGTTTATGGAATGAGTGACGTTTCGGGACGAGAACCTTCTTCAGACTGAGAGTCAGGAGAGAGTTAGTCCCTCTGACTCTCAGACTGAAGAAGGGTCTTGACCCAAAACATCACCCATTCTTTCTATCTAGAGATGCTGCCTCTTACTCCAGTTACTCCAGTTACACTGAGTTACTCCAGCTTTTTGTGTCCATCTTCAGTTAGTTTAGTTCAGTTTAGTGCAGAGATACAGCATAGAAATACTGTAGGTCCTTTGGCCCACTGAGTCCATGCTGACTGTAGATCACCCATTTCTATGTTATCCCATTCCCTACAAACATTTACAGAGCCCAATTAACTGACAATTATCTGCACGTTGTTGGGATGTAGGAGGAAACCGGAGCGCCTTCTAAACTGAAGAAGGGTCCTGACCCAAAACGTAATCTATTCATTTTCTCCAGATAAGTTGCCTAACACTGAGATAACTAGATAACTAACACTGAGTTAGTCCATTTTGTGTCAATCTTTGGTATAAAACAGCATGTTACAGCCTACCCTCTTGTTCCTGTTCCTTCCCTCACACCCATATCCAGATTCTCCCGCATGATTATTTTTCTCCCAGCTTTTTTGTATACATTAATTTATTTTTGTACTCATTCTACAGCAACAGAAAAAAATAATGGCTCTAAAAACTGATTAAAAGGTGAGAGAAAAAAAGTCGTCATAATTAAAGAATATTTCAAAAAGCCCTGTCACAACATAGATGGGCATTGGTGCAGCGGTAGAGTTGCTGCCTTACAGCGCCAGAGACCCAGGTTCCATCCTGACTGCAGGTGCTGTCTGTGCGGTGTTTGTACGTTCTCCCTGTGACCATGGGGATTTTCTCTGGTTGCTTCGGGTTCCTCCCACACTCCAAAGACGTGCAGGTTTGTAGGTAAAATTTGGATTTGGTAAAATTGTAAATTGTCCCAAGTGTATAGGATAGTGCTAGTGTACGGGATGAAGGCTGGTCAATAGACAATAGATAATAGACAATAGGTGTAGGAGTAGGCCATTCGGCCCCTCGAACCAGCACCGCCATTCAATGTGATCATGGCTGATCATCCACAATAAGTACCCCGTTCCTGCCTTCTCCCCATATCCCTTGACTCCGCTATCTTTAAGAGCTCTGTCAGCGCAGACTCGGCGAGCCAATGGGCTGTTTCTGTGCTGTATCTCTAAAGTCTAAAGTCCACAGGTGGCAGTTACTACACCAACATTTAAAGGCCATTTGGACAGGTACATGGATAGGAAAGGTTTAGAGGGATATGGGCCAAACTATGGCAAGTGGGACTAGCGTAGAGGGGTGTCTTGGTCGGCATGGGAAAGGACCCATTTCCACGCTCAATGACTCTCTCTCTCTCTCTCTCTCTCTCTGGACTGTGACTTGCAACCCTGACTCCTAAGCAGAAGGGAAGAGTGGAGATTTGTGACGCAGCAAGTGTTGGAAGCTGGGGCTGGTGAGGTTGATGCAATGTCACAGCTTGGTTTAATTAAGTATCCAGGCAGAACACATAAGCACACACACTTCTTGAAAGGAGCAAGTGAATAACTGTCAGGTGCACACCGATTGCTCTCCTTCTCTATTGTCCAGAGTTTGAGATTAAGATTAAGTCCAGTTAAGTCCGAATAAGGATAGTCCGAGGTTCTTCAATGAGGCTGCTGTAGGACAGGACTGCTCTCTAGTTGGTGAGAGGAGGGTTCAATTGCCTGATAACAGCCGGGAAGAAACTGTTCCTGAATCTGGAGGTGTGCGTCTGAAGGGAGAGGGGAGAAGAGGGAGTGACTAGGGTGAGACTTGTCCTTGATTATGCTGGTGGCCTTACTGAGGCAGAGTGAAGTGTAGATGGAGTCAATGGATTTGCGCGATGAGAAAACCCTCTTCTAATACAGAAAACCCTTCTCATCAGGCAAACCAACCTCACGTCCATTGATTCCATCTACACTTCACACTATATATATGTATATATATATATATATATATATATATATAAACACACACGCACACACACACACACACACACACACACACATAGGTAGATTTTTTTTTTTGTAAAATATTTTTATTAGAAGTAATTACATATTAAGAGGAAATATAAAATCCAATTAAATATTATCGTTACATACATTCTTAATATTTTTAAAATTTACAATCAATCTTATTTGTACTTCTATAATTTTCTTTTTATTTTATAGCAGTAGGAAATAAAAAAAAAGAAAAAGAGGAAAAAAAAGAGAGATAAACTAATTGAGTGGAATATTAAACAAGATATTCTTCATTGGAGACATATTTATGATCTATTGTCTATAATTCTTCATCCATTCATACATTCAGACTTCCGTCATGGCTTCGAACCGGACCATCTTGACCCTTTAAATATTCAATAAATGGAGACCATATTCCTCTGAATTGGATAGATTTTTTTTTACCCTGAATATTTATGCAATTGAAAGTCCCTTACATTGAAGCAGCATTAATGTACATTTTGGGGGACTGCAGTTTACAAATACATGATTTTGTTTTGTGAAACCAATTGATTCCAGTGGAAAAGGATTCAATGGAGGAATGCCGTTTCCCAGGCAGCTACCTATGGATTTTTTACTGCAAGCTGCAAAGGCAGGGAAATTGCGAGTGTTGCTATTGGTTTCAAAATGTAATGATGGTAAACGCTCATCATTAAAATCCAATCCCAGCTTTTACTTCCTTCTCCATTCCTCAGCGAGAGGCCCAACACTGATTGGACACTGTGTAGGAAGGAACTGCAGATGCTCGTTTAAACCGAAGATAGATACAAAAAGCTGAAGTAACTCAGCGGGGCGGACAACATCGCTGGAGAAAAGGAATAGGTGACGTTTCGGGTCGAGACCCTTCTTCAAACAAACGTACACTTTCAGTTCTCCATTGATCTACCACAACTACACAGTGTTTAGACTTTAGAGATACAACGCAGAAACAGGCCCTTTGGCCAACCGAGTCCACGCCGACCACAATCACCCCATACGCGAGCACAATCATACACACTAGAGACAATTTACAGTTTTTACCATAGCCAATTATCCTACAAACCTGTACTTCTTTGGCACGTGAGAGGAAACCTGACCACCTGGAAAAAAACCAACGTGGTCATAGGGAGAATGTACTAACTCTGTACAGACAGCACCTGTCGTCAGGATCGAACCCAGTTCTCTGGCGCTGCAAGGCAGCAGCTCTACCGCCACGCCACTGTGTCGCCCCAGTCGGTTATGTCTTTTGTATTGGATCCATCTGTGGGCTCCTACGCGATTTCCACTCCTGGTTATTATTCATCGAGGGAAAGTCGAAGTGTTGAAAATGATCTAGTCTATTTGGATAGACACAAAATGCTGGAGTAGCACAGCAGGTCAGGCAGCATCTCTGGGGAAAAGGAATAGGTGACGTTTTGGGTCGAGACCCTTTTTGTCTCAATGGTCTATGCTTAGTGCCCATGGGTATAAGGCCAAGTTACTCATGGAGTCTGGCTGCTGCAAAAATACATATCTGATAGGGCCCAAATTTCCAGCGGCACTCTCCTGGTTTTTCCTTGCCATAAATCCAGGTGGGAGGCTAATGAAGGCCTCGGGGCAATGGCGTAAATGAATACGAATAAGTGGTTGTCAGCAATGACACAACCTGGATTTTATGGTAATTATTAGACTTAATTATACTCTCAAATAAGTCAAACATTTCAGTGGCTCTTATACAGTGGTTTACTTCCCTCGTAGTCCAGGCACTGCTCTCTCACTTGACTGTCACTCGCTGAAGGCTTCAGACCTACTTTCCAATTTGAATCAGTCAGGTGGAGGAAATACTTTCCATAAATTGACGTTACTAAAACCAATTTAAATAGTTATCTGCTAAATTTATTTAAAATAGTGTCAATTAAATACATTTTGCAATAGTCTTACAAGATGTTAATATTGAGTAGACTAGTTTGGCTTCTCCCTTCCCCTTGAATATCTAACTGCTTTGGATAACCAAAGTTGAAATGTTAATATTAAAGTAAAATGGAGTATATTTTTTCTGTCACCCTTTATGCATTGCAACACATTTTAAAATGTCAGTAGAATGATAACTTCTTGACAGAAGCATTGGTTTTCATCGCGGGTCAAAAGATCATTTGGTACACGAGGTTAAAATGTTTTCATTAAATTAATCATTAAAATTAAGATTTAAGCACAATTTTTTAAATGCATGTACAAACATTTTTAGTTTAGTTTAGAGATACAGCGCAGAAACAGGCCCTTCGGCCCACCGAGTCCCGTAATCCCCATACACTAGCATCATCACACTTGGGACAATTTACAATTTTTACCAAAACCAATCAACCTACAAACCTGCACGTCTTTGGAGTGTGGGAGGAAACTGGAGCACCGGGAGAAAACCCACGCAGTCTTGGGGAGAATGTACAAACTCTGTACAGACAGCACCCGGGTCAAGCTCTGTACAGACAGCATCAGGATCAAACCCGGTTCACTGGCACTGTAAGGCAGCAACTCTGCCGCTGCGCCACCGTGTCATCCTTGTGGAGGTGTCAGTCACAGCATTTTGTAAAGCTTGGTGGTCATTGGTGAATTGATGGTCTTTTCAAGATTGTCGGGTGATAAAACTGACAACAATCAATTAATTGGAGAAACTGGTAACTAAACTTGATAGTTCTATTCGAGTGTGGGGGACAAGGTTTTTCAGTTTTACCACAACAGCTGAAAGCTAGTAATCAAGTTATCCAATATGTCCATATTTTCAGATAAATGCAACAAACTTGCTTTGTCAACGCAAACCTTTTGGTAAACCGACAATAAAATGACCATAAAATAAAATGATTAACATGACATTTAAAGCTTTGGTCAATGAACTTGAGTAGATTTCATTGACTTGCAGCCTAACTTTGTGGAACTATTTCTAACAAGGCCAACAGCAAAACCAAAATGGCCTCTCTACATCGTTCACTATTTTGAAACATGGTCTATATTTACATAGAACATAGAACCTTACACAGTACAGCACAAGAACAGGCCCTTCAGCCCACCAGATGGACATAAAGTGCTGGAGTAACTTTCGGGTCAGGCAGCATCTCTGGAGATCCATTTTCTCCAGAGATGCTGCCTGACCCGCTGGGTTACTCCAGCACTTTGTGTCTATCTTCAGTGTAAATTAGCATCTGCAGTTCCTTTCTACACCCTTCAGCCCACAACGTCTGTGCCATATATGATGCCAAGATCATCTCTTATCTACCCTGCACATAATCCATATCCCTTCATTCCCTGCATATCCGCATGCCTAACCTAGAGTCTCAGAAATCATATCGGCCTCAACCACAAACCCCAGCAGCACATTCTGTGTTTTTAAAACAAAATGTTCCCACACAAAATGTTGGCTCTGTCTGACTGTTCCCTTCCTGGTTGTCTCAGAGCTAGGCCGACACCACAGACCAGACCACTGCTGCCCTTCCTTGGCTAGTCCTCCCCCCGTAACAGCATTCAAAGGAGCTACCTGTCATCAAGCAGAACACCCCAGAGGATTCCCACACTCTCTGTCTGCTCCCTTTCCAGCCTGTACCTTAGGTTTTAACCACCTCACTATAATGCCTATCTATGACACTCGCTCACCCCCAGATAACCCCCCCCCCCCCCCTCCAACATCTCAATAACACCAAAGCCTACGAAGAATAACACAGGAAAACAGACCATACCTTAACCTGCTGTTACCCCATCCTCAGCCCTCTCACCAAAACCTCTTGAGCCAACGCTTACCCTCAACACAGCCTCTCCCAAAAGGCCACTCAGCTAAACCTCTCCTTCCTTTTATTGGCTGCTGTGCTTCTTCCTCAAGCAAATCAAACGCCTGTTTTTTTTTTAAATGCCCCTTCCCTTCCCTTGAAAGGAAGAAGCTGCTTTTCAATCAAAACAAACAGCTCCTTCTCTCTCCTGCTGATTTTTCAAAAATGCTTTCAAAATGGCTCATTTCTAACAGGTGATGTCAAATGGAGAGTAGAACAGCATGCCGCAGTAAGGTTCAAAGACAACGGGAAAGCTGTGAATCAGATCTGTTCCCATTTCAAAATAAAACTGACTTCTAAGTTATATCATTTCAAATAGTTATTCTAATGATGGTATAGACGGAATACATAAGCAGCTATGGGAATCAGTCATATTCCATTCCTAATACTGATTATAATTCATTCATAATTTTGTCATAAATCAGTAGGTCATTGTAAGTCATGGGTTATCACTAACTGTTCAGTATGCTCGCTCCATTTCAAGTAAAACAATGAGAAAGAAATATGTAGAGTGATTGTAGTTTTGTGCCGCAGACCAGCGTCGGAGATGCGGCGCAGTGTCGCAGCGATAGAGTTGGTGCCTTACAGCGCCGGAGACCCAGGTTCCATCCTGATTACGGGTGATGTCTGTACGGTGATTGTAGGTTCTCCCCGTGACCGCGTGGGTTTTCTCCGGGCTCTCCGGTTTCCTTCCACACTCCAAAAACGTTCAGGTTTGCAGACTAATTGGCTTTGGTAATAAAAAATGGTAAATTGTCCCCAGGATAGTGCTAGTGTACAGGGTGATAGCAGGTCTGAGCAGACTCGGTGAGCTGAAGGGCATGTTCCCGAAGGGCTGAATCTCTAAAGTAAAGTCACAGAGCTTGCGTCCCTGTGAATTGGTTACGCTTTTTCGAAAGAAGCTTTAGGAACATCATTGAAACATTTTTTCTATTGATCTACTAATGTCTTGCTCTGATGGAGCTCAAGGGTCAAGGGTGTTTTATTGTCATATGTCCCAGAACGGAACAATGAAATTCTTACCTGCAGCAGCGCAACAGATATGTAAACATAGTACTATGGTACATAAAAGAAGTATAATACATAAAAGCAGAACGAAAATAATATGGGGCCAAAGCAAAAAGAAAGCCCCAAGTCCCTAATACAATCAAAGCAGTTTGCTGTTCAGGGTTTGGTTGAAATTCATAGTATTCAGTAGCCTGAAGGTTGTTTTGGGAAGATAGACACAAAATGCATGTGTAACTCAGCGGGTCAGGCAGCATCTCTGGAGAAAAGGGAAAGGTGACATTTCAGGTCGAAACCCTTCTACAGACTGAAAGATAGAGATGGCCAGAACAAAACAGGGCCTGTAATGGATGACCTCAGGGCGGGTGGAGTCCATAATGGCCCATTGTTGGCTGGGGAAGGTGTGATAACGACAGGGGTACAAGGATGTGAATGGTGGAACTGGTGGGATGACTAGGGTGGGGGAAGGGAGGTGAGAGAGGGGGTTGGGGCTTGGGGGTGGGGACGAAATACAGGAGTTACTTCTGGGAGATTGATCGGGGGCATGCAGATAGTACGGCCTACTAATTACGGTTGGGTTAATGTGATGAATTCATTTCACTGCACTTATATATGTACGTGATGAATAAAACTGATTGATTGATTGGTGAAAACCTGCGCATGGTGGGCTAGGAGAGGAATTTTTAAATGGATTTTATCACAGGTTACAGCGATTGGACCTGGCCCATTAAATTTGCTGTATCAGTAATATGTTCCACAGAGTTACACGGAGAGTAAATTCCAACAAGACGTGACATAGTTCTTACTGCTTAGTTCTAGTTTCTTTCTCCCCCTTCCCTGCAGTCAGTCTGAAGAAGGTCCCAAACCTGAAACATCATCTATCCATGTTCTCCAGAGATGCTGCCTGACCCGCTGAGTTACTCCAACATTTGTGCTTTTCTTTGGTAAACCAGCATCTGCAGTTCCTTGTTTCTACATTCTTACTGCTTCGCCATGGTTTTGTAGATGGTGCAGGGAGAACGCAAATCCTTTTCCCACAGTGGGAGTATCAAAAGCAAGAGGGCATGGGTTTAGGGTGGGAGAAGGGAAGTTTACTTTTTACATGGAGAGTGACTGATACCTGGAATACACTGCTAGTGCAGTTGGCAGAATCAGGTGCAATCTCTATATTTTAGAGACATTTTAGAAACTGATCTCATCTACCTGTACATGATCCATATTTCTCTATTCCCTGCACTTCCATGTGCCTATCCCAAAGCCTTGTAACCAACACTATCGTCTCTGCTTCCACCAACACCCCTGGCAGTGCGCTCCAGGCCCCCACTACTCCCCGTGCAGAAGACTTGCCCCACACTTCTCCTTTAAACATTCCCCCTCTCACTTTATAGCTGTGTCCTCCAGCGTTGGACATTTCCACATTGGGAAAAAGTTTCTGACTGTCTACCCTATCTACGCCAAACATTTAGACAAACATTTAAGTAGCGAAGGCTCAGAATGGATGGAATTTTCCATTCCATATTCCAGAATTTTCAGCCTTTATGCCTGGCACATTAAATAAACTGCGAACTCCTCAGTGGGCCAACAGTAATTTGACAATTTCAGGTATGATTTCTCTAATTTCAAGTAACCCTTGCATTCCCGCCCTCTCTGTCCCTCCCCCACACTAGTCACCCTACTAGTTTCATTGCCGTCCTGCTGAGTTTCACTGTTTGTATCCCCTCGTTATCATCTATTCCACAGCCAACAATGGGCCATTGTGGGCTCCATCTTTGATCATCGGCACCGGCTTTGATTTGTTCTTTTCAGACCATTCATTCATTTGTTCTTTACACCTTTTCATACCTCTTGTTTCCCTCTCCCCTGACTCACAGTCTGAGAAAAGCTTTTGTTCCGAAACATCACCTATTCCTTTTCTCCAGAGATGCTGCCTGACCCGCTGAGTTACTCCAGCATTTTGTGTCCATCTTCCTCTTTATCCCTTGCTCTCTCCTTCTAATCCACACAGGCGCTCTCACACAACTCCTCCACCCCCCCCCCAGCCACCTCCACTGTTTCTTTCCCCGACCTCCACCTACACAATCTGCCCATGATTTGCTTGCACTCTTCCTTTCTTATCTACAGCCCAGGGCTGACTCCACATTGCACGGCAGCCTGTGTCGCTCTCTCCACCTGCCCCTCTCTCACCTGACTCCATCTGCTGACCAAGCTGTGTGAGAGATTTATCTGGTTTGGTGGGGGGGGGAAGTTGGAAGATGTTTTGTCTAACATTCCCAGTTAAGATGGGAGACTGGAATCTCAGTGATATTTCTGGGGGTATATTTCCAGTGAACTAATATGATTGAGACGATCAGAAATCATTCACACACACGCATGCGCATGCATACGCACACACATACGCACAAACACAAGCACAAACACACGTTAGTTTAGTTCAGTTCATGGCCACGTGTACTGAGGTACAGTGAAAAGCTTCTGTTGCGTGCTAACCAGTCGGCAGTGAGACGATACATGATTACAATCAAGCCTTCCACAGTGTACAGATACATGCTAAAGGGAATAACATTTCATGCACACACATGCACATTCATACACACATAGCACACGCACGTACACACATGCATGTACACACACATGTATACACAGGCAAAATGCTTTTGTTTTATTCTCCATAATGTACTTCATGCGCTGTATATGCTCCAGCTTGGCAGGCGAGTCCATAGACAGGCCTCTATGACCTTCATTCAGGCAGTGAGCTAGGATTACCGGGACCAGCATCTTTTTGTCCGCTTTCGGCAAAAATATTCCAAAATATTTTAAATAGCAACCGACAGAGCTATTCTCGGTCTTTGCTTATACTGGCCTTATAGTTGCAGTGGGGATAAATGCGGCAGCTCGTTAACAAAGCAAAGCGCGGATGAGATAAGTCAGGAAGCAGGGGCTAAGTAGTGGGAAGCTTGGTTTCTGAAGCGGAGGCAGGTTGAGAAGGAGCAGGAACGGCTGCTGAAACACTGCAGTCCTTTCCATCCTGCAACCATCTGCAGATCCATACCCTGCTGTTCTGCAGTGCAGTGCGTTCAAGCTCCCAGCCCCACCTGCTGCAATCCTCTTCTTACGGCATTAAAAATTCTCAAAAAACCGCAAGGGTTGCAAATCAGAAAATAGGTTGGAGGTGTTTTGCTTCGCACTCATCCCCCATGTGGTGTTCCAGCCATAGCACTTCTACACCTCAATCAAAATTCATGAAAAGCACTCGCAGAATTACCAGTCAATCAAATAAATATTTCAGAAGCAGGTAGCATTTGCTTTAATGGGCTGTAGTGTCTGTGATTGAAGTCTTGGCAGATAAAAATAGTCTCCCAAGATTTTACTGAAGGCATCAGTCTGGGGTCTTTCGAAAGGCACAACCAACCCGTGCCTGTGTGCAGATTCCCTGTAATACAGGAAGGCTGAGGAAATAGTTTTCAGGTTTTGTGCCGAATATTCATCCTTATTGCTCATGTCAAATTACGCGTGCGTTTCGGGTGTTTCATAATTCAGATTTTTTTTTAAATACCTTGCCTTTAAATATGTGTAGGAAGGAACTGCAGATGCTGGTTTACAGTGAAGATAGGCACAAAATGCTGGAGTAACTCAGCGGGACAGGCAGCTTTTCTGGAGAAAAATGTAGGTGATGTTTCAGGTTGAGTTTGAAGAAGGATCTCACCTTGAAATGTCACCTATTCCTTCCTGCCTTCATACATCTTGGTTTGTACTCTCTACGTATTTGTTCAATGTCATTAGATTAATTAAAAAATGTTTGCAAACACAGATGGCTCGGTAGCTCTAGTTCAGTGCCGCACCAGGTGCTCAGCCAGACATTCAGGCCTTACCATTGCACTGGGGAAAGGGAAACGAGAGAGATACACGGTGATATCGAGAAATATAGAATAAGTGTGTGAAAGATGTGCAAAAACGTATAAATCTGAATCTGGAGAGATATGCAGCAACTGACTGAATCCTTGATCATCATTGCTGGCTTTGATTTGTTCTTTGCATACCTTTCTTTCATTTGTTCTTCCTACCTTTCCATATCTCTAGTTTCTCTCTCCCCCCTGACTCATCTGAAGAAGGATCTCGACCCGAAATGTCACTTATTCCTTTTCTCCAGAGATGCTGCCTGACCCGCTGAGTTACTCCAGCATTTTGTCTTCGGTGTACACCAGCATCTGCAGTCCCTTCCTCCACAGGCTGAATCTTCATGTTTAGTTTAGTTTACAGATTCAGCATGGATTGTACCGCAGCAAGTAAGAATTTTGTTGTTCCGTGTCGGGAGATATGACGATAAAACACTCTTGACTCTTGGGCCCTTGCGGCCCAACTGAGTCCACACTGGCCATCGATCACCCGTTCACACTGGTTCTATGTTATCCCACTTTCTCATCCATTCCCTATACATCAGGGGGCAACTTAACAAAGGCCAAGTAGCCCACAAACCGGCATGTCTTTGTGATGCGGGAGGAAACCGGTGCACTCGGAGGAAACTCACGTGGTTACGGGCAATACATGCAAACCCCACACACCCGAGGTCAGGATCGAACCGGGGTCGCTGCTGCTGTGAGGCAGCAACTCTACCGGAGTGCCACCCAAGAGGCACTATCGGGTGTTGGTTAGGTTATTGCTAAGTGGCCTATGTTCTGGACCACAGGCATCAACGTCAGCTGTAACTTCAAATAAGCAAACCTGAAGTTTAAGGAAAATCTGGTCTATTGAACAGGAGCCATGAAACTATCAGGTAAATGGTTCTTTTCCGTGAGTGCCCTGCAAGGAATGAAGTTAGACTAATACTCGGAGAAACGGCACGGAAACAGACTCTTTGGCCCACCGAGTCCATGCCGACCAGCTATCATCTCGTACACTGGCACTATCCTACAAACTAGGAATAATTTATAATTTTACCGAAGCCAATTAACCTACAAACCTTTACATCTTTGCAGTGTGGGAAGAATCCGGAGCACCCGGGGGAAACCCAAGCAATTACAGGGAGAATGTACAAACTCTGTACAGACAGCTCCCATAGTCAGGACCGAAGCCCCGGTCTCTGGAGCTATAAGGCGGCAACTCTAGCAATGCGCCACTGTGCTGCCCCGTGGTATCTGCCATCCCTGTATGGTCTGGCCTCCATGTGACTCCATGCTCATCAAAGTATCCGACTATTAATTACATCTTCTGCTTTCAGTCAGTTCGGAATAGACATTGCCCAAGAACATATTCGGAAAGAAAGCAGGTGTAGATGATTCAATCCTCAAGTCCACTCTGCCAATCAATAAATATCAGATGGGCAGCACAGTGACGCAGCGGTAGAGCTGCTGCCTTACAGCGCCAGAGACCCGGGTTCAATCCTGACTACGGGTGCTGTCTGTAGGGAGTTTGTACGTTTTCCCCGTGACCACGTGGTTTCCTCCAGGTGCTCCGGTTTCCTCCCACATCCCAAAGACATGCAGGTTTGTAGGTTAATTGGCTTCTGTAAATAGTCCCTAGTGTGTAGGATAGAGCTAGTGTACTGGTGATCATAGGTCGGCACAGACTCGGTGGGCTGAAGGGCCTGTTTCCATGCTGTATCTCTAAAACTAAAACTAAACTAAATAATCTACCCTAAAAAACAATACTTCTGCTCAAACACTACATCCCTCATATTCCCTTAGTATCTAAAATTCTATCAACACTGCCTTGAACAAACTCAGTGACTGAGCTCCCATAGCCCTCGTGGGAAGACAATTCCAAAGATTCACTGCCTTTGTGGTGAAGAAATGTCTCCGTGTCTCTCTCCTTAATTACTGGCAATGTCCTCATCCCATGAGCGAAGAAATAAAAGAAATATCATACAAGGCCAAGCTGATCTTTTGTTTCTCAGATAGAAGTACTTTTTTCCTAGCTGTTGGCACCATGTTCAGAGAACACTCTCCTGACAGTTTTAGTGACAGCAATCTGATGGTTCATCCACAACAGGACAATGTATGACAAAGCAATGTATAAAAAAGCTGAATTCAACGGGTCAGGCAACATCTGTGGTGGGAAAGGCATGGTTGATGTTTTGGCGGAGTTCCTCCAGCACTTTGTTTCTTGCTCCATATTCCAGCATCTACAGTCTCATGTGCCTCCAAACATGAACCAGACGACCGGCTGGCCACCAAGAACAAAGAGGAACGCGGTGGGGGGCGCAGAGCGTAAAGAGGGACCCGATGGGGGCACATGCAGGCACAGCAGGCAATGAAGAAAGCTAATGCCATGTTGGCCTTCATTTGTGAGAGGATTTGAGTTTAGGAGCAAGGAGGTCCTCCTACTGCAGTTGTACAGGGCACTGGTGAGATTGCACCTGGAGTATTGTGTGCAATTTTGGTCTCCTAATTTGAGGAAGGACATTATTGCTATTGAGGGAGTGCAGCGTAAGTTCACCAGGTTAATTCCCGGGATGGCAGGACTGACATATGATGAAAGTATGGTCGTCTGAGCTTGTATTCGCTGGAATTTAGGATGAGAGGGAATCTTATAGAAACATATAAAACTCTTAGAGGATTGGACAGGCTAAATGCAGGAGAAATGTTCCCGATGTTGGGGGAGTCCAGAACCAGGGGTCACAGTTTAAGAATAAGGGGTAGGCCATTTAGGACTGAGATGAGGAAAAACGTTTTCACCCAGAGAGTTGTGAATCTGTGGAATTCTCTGCCACAGAAGGTGGTGGAGGCCAATTCACTGGATGTTTAAGAGAGAGTTAGATATAGCTCTTAGCGCTGAGAATCAAGGCAGGAAGGTGGTACTGACTTTGGATGATCAGCCATGATCATATTGAATGGCGGTGCTGCCTACTCCTGCACCCATCTTCTATGTTTCTAAATGTGGATTGGTATAGATAACGGAAAAATGCCTCACAGGTGGCACAGTGGTGCAGCTGTTGAGTTGCTGCCTCACAATGTCAGAGCCTCTATTTTCTATGTTTCTCTGACCCAGCGGAGGGGGCTGCCGGAAGCAGAGAGGGACACGGTGGGGGGGGGGGCACAGAGAGCAAAGAGGGACCTGGCTGTGGGCTGCTTGCGGCCATGTGTGGCGACAGGCCTGTTTCGCCGCTGCGAGAAGATACGACCGTACTAAGAACCTTTGAAACCTTGTCGGTGCCAGAATCGTGGCGACTCTTTATGTTCTGCCTCGGTGAGATCTGCTGCATAATTTAACTAGACTGTGTGCAAAAACAAAGAATTTCACTATCCTACACACGAGGGACAATTTACAGAAGTCAATTAACCTACAAACCTGCACATCTTTGGAGAGCACCCAGAGAAAACCTGGTCACAGAGAGAATGTACAAAGTCCATGCTCACAGACAGCTATCGTAGTCAAGATTGCATCCGGGTCTCTGGCGCTGTAAGGCAGGAAGTCCACCGCTGCGCCACCGTGCCGCCCAGATATAGAGTCTTGATCATCCATTTCCCTATACAGATGCTGCCTGCCTGCCTGCCTGCCTGCCTGAGAGCCTTCGTTGGCAAGGGAAATTGATCTGCATATGGTAGCATGGTACCACATTCACAACAATATCAACCTTTCAGAACATCAGAACCACTCTGAAAATACCCAAAACATTGATTCACAGAAACATTGATCATCCTCCAACTCAATTTCTTTTCTGTTTTTGTATGCGTTGAGCCTGCAGGACACGGGGGAAAATAGAAGCAGTGACTTAAAGATGCACCCAGAACCATCTCTCTTACACGTGGCGTTTAATCAATCAAATGAACAACACAAACATTGCTCATGTGAGTGATGTTGTCACCCAAACTCCACAAATGTTTCACAGTCTTGTAGTACACTCACTATAAAATCATGTAAAATTATTTCAGTGTATAAAATCACGAGGGACATAGGTAAGGTAACAACATTTAAACAACAAAATGTAATAAGAAGGAACTGCAGATGCTTGTTTACTGGAGTAACTCAGCGGGTCAGGCAGCATCTCTTGGGAAAATGGATAGGTCACGTTTTGAGTAGGGACCCTTCTTCAGACAGAAAGTGGGGTGGGGGTTGGGGGGAAGAACTGGAGGTGAGAAAAGACCCCCCCCCCCCCCACTTGCCTTCAGTCTGACGAAGGGTCTGACTCGAAACATCACTCATGCATTTTCTCCAGAGTTTCTGCCTGACCCGTTGAGTTACTCCAGCACTTTGTGTCTAACATTTAAAAGACATTAGGACAGGTACGTGGCTAGGCAAGGTTTAGAGGGATATGGGCCAAAAGTGGGCAAGTTAGGCATGGAAGGCAAATTCACTGCTAGCATTTATATCAAGGGGGCTGGAATACATAAACAGATGCCGAGGCTCTATCAGGCACTGGTCAGGCCACATATGGAGTACAGTGAGCAGATTTTGGCCCCATATCTGAGGAAGGATGTGCTGGCTCTGGAGAGGGTCCTACACAAGAATGATTCCAGGAATGAGTGGGTTAGCATATGATGAGTATTTGACAGCACTGGGCCTCTGCTCGTTGGAGTTTAGAAGGTTGAAGGGGGACCTCATTAAAACTTACAGAATAATGAAAGGCATAGGTAGAGTGGATGTGGAAAGGATGTTTCCACTGGTGGGAGAATCTAGAACCAGAGGTCATAGCCTCAGAATTAAAGGGTGTCCTTTTAGAAAGGAGGTGAGGAGGAACTTCTCTAGTCAGAGGGTAGTTAATCTGTGGAACTCATTGCCACAGAGGGCTGTGGAGGCCAAGTCAGTGGATATTTTTAAGGCAGAGATAGACAGATCCTTGATTGGAACGAGTGTCAAGGTTTATGGGGAGAAGGCAGGAAAATGGGATTACGAGGCAGAGATCAGCCATGATTGAAAGGCAGAGTAGACCCGATGGGCCGAATGGCCTTATTCTACTCCTGTAACGTGCATTTACGAAGGGCCTGTTTCTGTGCTGTACGACTCTCTGTCTCTGACACAGCAGTGATCAAAGATTCCAACATGCTTTGTACTATAATTATTAAGCAGACAATGAGATTGTTATTATTATTGCAAAAACTCCTAACCCAGCAAAACAGGCATTGTAGTATATCCTCCAGCTACCCACAGCAAAGTAAGGAACACTTTTGCTTTGCTTTTCGAATGCAAACCTTCAAATATGCTACTAAACCCATCACGCCACTTGACAATTTTTAATGTTTTAAAGAAGGAACTGCAGATGCCTGGAGAATCGAAGGTACACAATAGGCTGGAGAAACTCAGCGGGTGCAGCAGCATCTAAGGAGCGAAGGAGATAGGCGACGTTTCGGGTCGAGACCCTTCTTCAGACAATTTTTAATTGTGTGTTTGCCGAACAACTAAATGGTAATGTTGAGTGCAGTTAAGAAGTCTCTGCAGGGTTAAAACTGTTTTACTCGCTCCTCTTGTAAGGCAAAAGAGCTAAAGGCTGAAAACTCACAACATGTCATTTAAAGCCTTAAATCCGATGAAGACAAATGTCAACAATTTAACTACTCTATTTTCCCAATACAAACGAGATGTATTTTCAGTCAATCACACCATTCTCTCATAATGGTAAATCCTGTTTGCCTTCACATAACAAGGAAGTATTGGGAATTAAATATTCCTTTCATTAATTTAACAGGAAGCAAAGCAGCCCCTCTCCAACCCCCTCCCCGTTAAACAGTCTCCAAGTGATGAGGGATTTCAATTAGAAACTTAGACCGAAGCAACATTTCTTGGAGGTTACACAAAAAGCTGGGGAAACTCAGTGGGTGCAGCAGCATCTAAGGAGCGAAAGAAATAGGCAACGTTTCGGGCCAGAACCCTTCTTCAGACTGATGGGAGGTGGGGAGGGGGGATGGGGGGGGCGGGGAGAAGAAAGGAAAAAGGAGAAAGGAGGAGGAGGAGTCCGAGGGCTGAGCGAGAGGTGGGAAGGGGAGGAGACAGCAAGGGTTAACAGAATTGAGAAAATTCAATGTTCAAGCCAAGAGGATGCAGACTCCCCAAGCGGAATATGAGGTGCTGTTCCTCCAACTTGCGGTGTTGCTCACTCTGGCCGTGGAGGAGGCCCAGGACAGAGAGGTCGGATACGGAATGGGAGGGGGAGTTGAAGTGCTGAGCCACCGGGAGGTCGGGTTGGTTAATGCGGACCGAGCGGAGGTGTTCGGCGAAACGATCGCCAAGCCTCCGCTCGGTCTCACCGATATAGATCAGCTGGCATCTAGAGTAGCGGATGCAGTAGATGAGATTGGAGGAGGTACAGGTGAACCTCTGTCGGACCTGGAAGGACTGCTTGGGTCCCTGAAAGGAGTGGAGGGGGGAAGTAAAGGGACAAGTGTAGCATCTCTTGCGGTTGCAAGGGAAAGTTCCCGGGGAAGGGGTAGAGTGGGAGGGAAGGGAAGAATTGACAAGGGAGTTGCGGAGGGAGCGGTCTTTGCAGAAGGCAGACAGGCGGGGGGATGGGAAGATGTGGCGAGTGGAGGGGTCACGTTGGAGGTGGCGAAACTGGCGGAGGACTATGTGTTGTTTGTTCCGGCTGGTGGGGTGAAAGGTGAGGACCAGGGGACTCTGCCCTTGTTGCGAGTGGGGGAATAGGGAGAGAGGGCAGTGTTGCGGGGTATGAAGGAGACCCTGGTGCGAGCCTCATCTATAGTGGGGGAGGGGAATCCCCGTTCTCTGAAGAATGAGGCCATTTGTGATGACCTGGTGTGGAACACCTCATCCTGGGAGCAGATGCGGCGTAGACGGAGGAATTGGGAATAGGGGATGGAGTCCTTACAGGAAGCAGGGTGGGAGGAAGAGTAGTCCAGGTAGCTGTGGGAGTCAGTAGGTTTGTAGTGGATGTCGGTCAGGAGTGTATCCCCTGCAATGGAGATGGTGACGTCAAGGAATGGTAGGGAAGTGTCGGAAATGGTTCAAGTGTATTTGAGTGCCGGATGGAAGTTGATGGTGAAACGGATGAAGTCAGTCAGTTGTGTGTGGGTGCAGGAGGTGACACCAAAGCAGTCGTCGATGTAACGGAGGTAGAGGTCGGGGATGGGGCCCTGGTACGCCGAGAACAAGGATTGTTCGACGTTGGAGCAAAGACGCTGTAACATTCTTGGAGGTTGTTCTCCTTGGAGCAAAGAAGGATGAGAGGAGATTTGGCGGAAGTTTACAAAATTGTGAATGGTTGTGAATTTTTCACACAGAGGGTGATGTGTGATAGGGTGCCGATAGGGTGGTGGTGGAGGCAGAGATGAAAGTGACATTTATGAGATTTTTGGATAGCTACGTAGTTATGCAGGGAATGGAGGACTGCGGATTATGTGCAGGCCTGTGAGCGTTAGTCTTTGCACCATGTCCAGCACAGACATTATGGGCCAAATGGCCTGTTCTTGATGCTGATTTAAACCAAAGGTAGACACAAAAAGCTGGAGCAACTCAGCAGGTCAGACAGCATCTCTGGAGAAAAGGAATAGGTGACGTTTTGCCTCAAGACCCTTCTTCAGACCCTGTTCTTGTGCTTTACTGTTCTATGTTCTGTGTTTGGTTAGCCAAACTTGGCAAAGGCATTACATTCCAAATGTGGAAACAAAGAAGCATAGATGCTGGTTTATACCAAAGTGCTGGAGTAACTCAACGGGTTAGGGAGCATCTTTGGAGAAAAAGGATGGGTGATGTTTCGGGTCGGGACCTTCTTCAGATACCTGGAAGTGAGTGAAACTCCTCATGTTTAATTTTATATAAATAGGTTCTTGATACCAAGCAGAAATAAATTATATTGTGGCGGTTCATTCCCTCATCCATACAGCAGTGATACAGGTTTGTAGGGCAAGCCAGTCAGCTTGTGTACCTGTGTAAAGACACAAAAGTATCTGAGTGGACATCTGATGTACATGCTGAACATAGTCAGAGACTATCCAAGGGCCTGTCCACCATCGACAAGATTCAAGTCAGGAGTGATAGAATCCTCCCCGCTTGCCCGCATGGGTGTGGCTTCAACAACACTCGACACAATGCAGGACATAGCTTCCTGCTTGATCCACCACCATTCACTCACTCCACCACTGACGAACACTGACAGCAGTTCTACAGGATACACTGCAGCATCTGACCAAGGTGCCTCCTGTAGCACCTTGCAGTTGCATCACCTCTACCAGCTACAAGGTCAAGGGCAGCAAAAGCACAACCCTAATCCCACCTTGGTGACGGAACATTATGGACCGCCTCTTGCATTACCATAGACTTAGTTTATTTTGGAGATACAACGGGGAAACAGGCCCTTTGGCCCATCGAATCCGTGCCGACCAGCAATTACCCCATACACTAGCACTATCCTTGGGACGATTTATTATTAGCACTTGGGACAATTTACACTTTTTATCGAAGCAAGATTAACCTACAAACCTGTACATCTTTGGAGTGTGGGAGGAAACCGGATCACCTAGAGAAAACCCATGCGGATAGGGTGAGAACATACAAACTCCATACAGACAGCACCCATAGTCAGGATCGAACCGTTGTCTCTTTAAACGGATGTCCTAGTTCAGTTTTAGTTTAGAGATATACCATGGGGACAGGCCCTTCAGCCCATGGAATCTACCGCAACCACCATAACCCGTTCACGCTAGTTCTATGTTGTCCCTCTTTCGCATCCAATCCTCACACAATAGGGGCAATTTACAGAGGCCAATAACCGAGAAGCTCGCCGCACCTTTGGGATGTGGGAGGAAACCTGAGCACCTGGAGGAAACCCACATGCAAACTTCACACGGAGAGCACCCAAGGTCAGGATTAAACTCAGGTTTGTGGCGCTGTGGGGTGGCAGCTCCACCATCTGTGCCACTGTGCTGCCCTAAACAAACGTAGAACATTATTTTGCACAGTCCATTCTCTTTTAACTTCCTTGCAGAATTTATGTGGAATGTATGTATACTATGTTTTTGATATTATCTGAGTCTATACATCTGTGATGTTGTTGCAAGCAGGATTTTCATTGTACCTGTAGTTTAGTTTAGTTTATAGAAACACTGTGTAAAAACAGGCCCTTTTGGCCCACGTCCACGGTGCTCGGCGATCCTCACACACTAGCACTATCTAATACACCAGGGACAATTAAATTTTTTACTGAAGCCAATTAACCTACCAACCGTCTTTGGGGTGTGGGAGAAAACCCAAAAACCGAGGAGAGAACCCAGGCGTCACGGGGAGAATGTACAAGCCCTCATCGTACCTTACCCATACTTAGTGCAGACGACAATGAACTCGACTTGAACAGCATGGAAACACCACCAGCTGGAAGGTGCTCCTTGAACCACACGTTAGGCTGACTTGGAAATATAATGTAGAAACAGGCAACTGCAGGTGCTGGTTTACACAAAGGAACACCAAGTGCAGGAGTAACTCAGCAGGTCAGGCTGCATCCCTGGAGAACATGGATAGGTGACGATTCAGGTCGGGCCCCTTCACTACACTGATTGTGGGGGGGGGGGGGGGGGGGTGTAGAAAGCTGGGAGAGAAGAGAGCTCTGGTCTCCCTCAATTTTCTTTCCCCGTCCTCTATCCCTGCTCCCCCCCACCCCCCCCATGACACTCAGTCTGAAGAAGGGTCTCGAGCCGAAACGTCACCCATCCCTGTTCTTCAGAGATGCTGCTTGACCCGTTGAATTACTCCAGCACTTTGTGTTATTTTCTGGAAATATAATCGCTGGGTCAAAATCCTGGAACTTCCACCCTACACAGCATTAAGGGTATTTTCATAACCTGATACTTGAAAGTAACAACATAGCGTTGGGGTTCCTGCTCCCACACACAGCGCGCCCCAGTCATTGTGTCCCCACACCCACACACAGTGTGTCCTAGTTATCGTGGTACCCCCCAACCACCCCCCATATACACACAGTGTGTCCCAGTCACTGGGTCCCCCCACCCACACACAGTGTATCTCAGTTATTAGGGTCCCCGCACCCACACATTGCACCGGAAACATGGTGACTCTTTGTGTACAGACATACAAGAAACCTCAATAGTTGCACCCTTTTACTTAAGTACGATTAAAGTACTGGCTATTTTCAAGAGAGAGTTAATTTAGCTCTTGGGGCTAAAGGAATCAAGGTGAAATATGGGACAAAGCAGGAGCAGGGTGCTGATTTTAGATGATCAGCCATGGTCATATTGAATGGCGGTGCTGGCTTAAAGGGCCGAATGGCCTACTGCATCTATTTTTCTATGTTCTATGCTTCTACGATTGTGCTTACAGTATGTACGTAGGATTTTACTGGATTGCATGCAAAACGCAGCATTTCACTGTATCGAGGTACATGTGACAATAGGGTAGCTACTACCTTCACTACTGCTGAAGGACTGCATTGGATCAAAAAGGCATCTTTCCCCACCATCTTCTCAAGAACAATGAAGAAGAATGGTAATTAAGCACCCGCACAGCTTTGTGAATCCCACATCCCTTGAATGAATAAAAAAAACGTACATTTATTGCACTGCACTGCTTTAGCATCAAGATCCATCATTATGGATGTGATGTTAATTATCTTCACTGCAGTGCAGTGTCTACACAAAAAAAGAAAAAGAACATGCATTTTTTTTTAGCTCCTTACATGCTCTTATGATTTCAAAATCACTTTACTGCCAATTAAGTATTTGTTCTTCAAACACAGTCGCTGAGCATTGTATTAAATGTGATGGACAATTTGTGTAATGCATGATCCCAGAAAGAACAATTATATAACTAGTTTAGTATAGTTTAGGTTATTGTCACGTGCATTAAGGAACAGTGAAAAGCTTTTGTTGCGTGTAAAATCAGTCATCGGAAAGACGATCGAGCCAATAAACAAATGATATGCTTATTTTTTAGTTTAGCTTAGTTTAGAGATACAGCACAGAAACAGACCATTCGGCCCACTGAGTCCGTGCCGACCAGCGATCCCCACACACCAACTATCCCACACACACTAGGGCCAATTTACAATTATACCAAGCCAATTAGCCTACAAATCTGTACGTCATTGGAGTGCAGGAGGAAACCGGAGCACTCGGAAAAACCCCCGTGCAGGTCCCGCGGAGAACGTACAAACTCCATATAGATAGCACCCGTAGTCAGGATCAATCGTGGGTCTTCGGCGCTGAAAGACAGCACCTCTGGTATTAGGGTTGGACAGAATGGATATGGAGAGGGTGTTTGCACTAATGGGAGAGTCTTGTACTAGAGGTTATAGCCTCAGAATTAAAGGATGTTCTTTTAGGGAGGAGATGAGGAGGAATTTATTTAGTTGTTAGAGGGTGGTGAATCTGTGGAATTCTTTGCCACAGAACGCTGTGGAGGCAAAGTCAGTGGATATATTTAAGGCAGAGATAGATAGATTCTTCATTAGTACAGGTGTCAGAGGTTATGGGGAGAAGGCAGGAGAACGGAGAGATAGGTCAGCCATGATTGATTGACAGAGTAGACGGGATGGGCCGAATGGCCTAATTCTACCCTTATCACATGATCTTATGGTCTACCACTGCGCCCTGTTATTATTAGATAAACATTGGCTTGAACATTTGGGGCAACGCCTTACATCTTTGCCAAATATGACTAGGGAATTATTTACATTTACCTCAAGGGGCAGGATAATTAAATGTTCATACCTGGGATGCCCAGTAATGAGCAGTGGAATTATGTGCATGGGAACCGCCAACTCTCCAAGTTAATTTTCCACCGGCGACTGAGGTAATGCTGGAGGAAACCTATACACAGTTATCAGGCATGCATTAGGTGTAGGTGTAGGCTTATTATTGTCACGTGTGCTGAGGTACAGTGAAAAGCTTGGTTTTTAATGCTGTTCAATCTCCTTAGATGATACTATACATAATACAAGTCAAACTCAAGGACAATTAGTAAAGTAAAGGGGAAGATACAGAGTGCAGAAGACAGTTCTCAACATTGTTGCACATTATTTTCAGAGACAAAACACAAGGGAATCGGACAGTAGCCTAGCCCATGCAAGGACCATTCAGTAGCCCAATAGCAGAGGGGAAGAAGCTGTTCCTGAGTCTGGTGGTGTGCTCTTTCAACCTTCCGTATCTTCTGCCTAATGGGAGCGGGGAGAAGAAGGAATGACCAGGATGGGACAAGTCTGATTATATTGGCTGCTTTTTCGAGACATCGTGAAGTGTAGATGGAGTGAGTTGTGGGGAGTTAGGTCTGTGTGACCCAACCCAACAATATAGAGTCATGGAGAAATACAGTGTGGAAACAGGTCCTTCGGCCCAACTTCCACACACTGGCCAACAATGTCCCAGCTACACTGCACTAGTCCCACTTGCCTGCGCTTGGTCCATATCCCTCCAAACCTGTCCTATCCATGTACCTGTCTAACTGTCTCTTAAATGTTGGGATAGCTCCAGCCTCAACGACCTCCTATGGCAGCTTGTTCCATACATCCACCACCCTTTGTGTGAAAAAGTTACCCCTCGGATTCCTATTAAATCTTTTCTCCTTCACCTATGTCCTCTGGTCCTCGATTCCCCTACTCTTGTGGCAAGAGACTGTGCATCTACCCGATCTGTTCCTCTCATGACTTTGTATACCTCTATAAGATATCCCCTCATCCTCCTGCACTCCATGAAATAGAGACCCGGCCTACTCAACCTCTCCCTATAGCTCACACCCTCAACATTCTCGTAAATCTTTTCTGAACCCTTTCAAGCTTGACAATATCTTTCCTAAAACACGGTGCCCAGAACTGAACACAATATTCTAAATGCAGTCTCACCAGACTCTTACACAACTGCAACATGACCTCCCAACTTCTATACTCAACCCTCTATGGTGCACCAGTGAAAGACTGTAAGAGTCATTGGAGACATGCCAAATTTCCTTGGACTACTAAGGAAGTAGAGGCCTTCATGTTCCCTCCTCATGGACCCCACCATGCTCAACAACAACTGGCACCTTCAAGAACAGCCCAGAAAAACTTCTTGAAACTGCATCAATGCACCAAACAAGCCAAAGTTTATGTGGTGCTATCCAACGTTACCTACCCAATAATTTAGTTTAGTTTAGTTTAGAGATACAGTGTGGAAGCAGGCCCTTCGGCCCACCGAGTCCATGCTGACCAGCGATCATCCCGTACACTCGTTCTATGTTACACACTGATAAATTACAAGTTACAGAAGCCAATTAACCTACAAACCTGCACTTCCCTGGAGTGTGGGAGGAAACCGGAGCAACTGGAGAAAACCCATGCGGTCACAGGGAGAACGTACAAACTCCATACAGACAGCATCCATACTCAGGATCGAACCCGGGTCCCTGACACAAAAAAGCAGCAATTCTATCGTTGTGCCACTCTGCCACCCTGTATTAGTAATGTTAAAATCCCCTGTACTTTCAACCTGCATATTAATATTACACATATGCCAACTCTGTTACCAGCTCCACATGTCCTCCAGCAAGTCCCCTCCTTGATAAATACTCATTATTAAAATCAAAGTAAATTTGACGTAACAAAACAAATATAATGGGCAGGGGCTATTATAATGCTAATCAATGCTAATCTTAAAGACCAAGCGGAGGCTTGGCGATCGTTTCGCCGAACACCTCCACTCGGTCCGCAATAACCAATCCGACCTCCCGGTGGCTCAGCACTTCAACTCCCCCTCCCATTCCGTATCCGACCTCTCTGTCCTGGGCCTCCTCCACAGCCGGAGTGAGCAACACCGCAAGTTGGAGGAACAGCACCTCATATTCCGCTTGGGGAGTCTGCATCCTCTGGGCTTGAACATTGAATTTTCTCAATTCTGTTAACCCTTGCTGTCTCCTCCCCTTCCAACCTCTCCCTCAGTCCTCGGGCTCCCCCTCCTCCTTTTTCCTTTCTTCTCCCCGCCCCCCCCCCCCCCCCCCCCCCCCCCCCCCCCCCCCCCACCTCCCATTGGTCTGAAGGAGGGTTTCGGCCCGAAACGTTGCCTATCTCCTTCGCTCCTTAGATGCTGCTGCACCCGCTGAGTTTCTCCAGCCTTTTGTGTACCCCTAATCTTAAAGTAATTCTTTGCAGTGGTTTATCAATGTTTTTTAATGGACCTGCAACTTTTCATGTTAAATGTAAATGTTCATATTGATGTGAAATCTCTGGAAAGGTTGGTGAGGATTTTTTCATGAGTCTTAAACGCAATAAACCCTTATGGGAACGGCAGGAACAAGTTTTAGGTTAGAATCAAATTTAGGCGATTTTTAGCAGGATAACAATGTGTTCAGAATGAATGTAGAAAGATCTTGTTTCGGCAATAGACATTCGTAGAAAATGTATATTTTTTGTTTTTTTGTTTAGAGATACAGCATGAAAACAGGCCCTTCGACCCACCGAGTCCGGGCCGACCTATATACTAAAGGGGCTGTCCCACTGCGGCGACATAATTGGCGAGTTTAGAAGAGTTTTCCCTCGACTCATACTCGCAGCATGGTCGACAAGAGGTACTAGGAGGTCTCTGTAACTCTCCTTCACGCTCGAGAGTAGTCCCTGCGTACTCAAGGCCTCAGCTAGGTCGCGGCGTATTTTTCAACATGCTGAAAAATGCCCGCGAGTAAAAAAAAGGTCACCATGGAAAAAAATTGATATTTTTTTTACACGTAGGTTTAGTTGAAGTAGGTCGTAGTGTTCGGCATGTTATTCGTAGGTAACCGCGGGTAGTCGAAGGTAATCGAAGGTAGTCGAAGATAATCTTCAACATAGTCAAAGGGAGGTCGCAGGAGATCGAAGAAGGTCGTCTTCACTCTTCACTATTCGGTGTCCAATTTTCCCGAAGCTAGTCGAAGGTAGTCTTCAACAGTCGAAGGAGGTCGAAGGAGGTCGAAGGAGGTCTTCTACATAGTCGAAGGAGGTCTTCAACATGACACTTTTTCAAACTCTTCTAAACTTGCCGCACTGGGACAGCCCCTTTACACTATCCTACACAATTTACAATTATACCCAGCCAATTAACCTACAAACCTGTACATATTTGGAATGTCCAACATGTCTCATCCACACTAGTCCCACGTGCCTGCATTTGGGCCATATCCCTCTAAACCAGTCCTATCCATATACCTGTCTAATTTATTTTTAAACGTTGCGATAGTCCCTGCCTCATCTACCTCCCCTGGCAGCTCATTCCGTACACACACCACCTTTTGTGTGAAAAGGTTACCACTTAGATTCCTATAAAATTCTGCAAATAATTACAGGATGGAATAGAGACATTTGCAATTCTCTAAATATTATTATGGAGGAGTGATAATGGTAATTTAGTAGGTGGAGATGATGTGATCCACTAGCACCTGTTCCATCCTTCTTGTTGTGGCTGTGCTTATGAGTTCTACCTTTTGGGCAATAGCAGGTTATTGTGAATGGAGCACAATGCACCATTGACGCAAACATTTCATCAGCAGTTCATATCACCGAGAGGAGAAAGGTTTTTCATGTAACATAGCGAGGCAAATCAGCAACTCAAATTCACAAAGCAACATTCTTATCCAAGTAACCTTGCAAAGCTGAAAGGGTGCCATCAACAGTCACCCTGTCACGGCTGCGCTGCGCAGGTGAGTCATTGAACATAAGGCCCTGTATAACTTGAACCTTGAGAAGTGAAAGATGATGTCTATCACCATGGAATAAGATGCCAATGCTAACAAAAAAAACCCCTATTACCTAGAGAGTCTCTCAAAGGGACCATTTACCAAGTACTGATTCATTCATTCCAATAGAAATATCATGGTTTGTAGGATGTGCCACTTGTATTTTTTATCTCCACTTGTTTTGAGTAAGAGACTCCCCAAAAGAATGGGACCAAAGAATACGTTGACTCAGTCATAGCATCATAGAGTCACACAGTGTGGAAGCAGGCCCTTCAACTCAACTTGCCCACACCAACCAACATGTCTCATCTGCACTAGTCCCACTTGCCTGCTTTTGGCCCGTATCCCCCTAAATCTGTCCTATCAATGTAGCTAATTGCTTCTGAAATATTGTGATAGTCCCAGCCTCAACTCCCTCTTGCTCCATACACCCACCACCATTTGTGTGAAAAAAATTACCCCTCAGATTCCTTTAAAATCTTTCCGCCTTCACTTTAAACCTATGCCCTCCGGTTCTTGACCACTACGCTGAGTAAGAGACTCTGTATGTCTGTTTCTTACAATTCCTGCCAGCAGAGTTCTTTGGACTGGTGGTGTACTGAGAGGAGAGCGATTTTAACCCAGTTTGTCAAGGAGATGATTCCATATGATTGATTTTCTTCATGTTCTCATCATTCTTGCCCGACCCTTACCCTCCAATACTTAACCCCTTTGATTGCAATAGCGAGCATTTTCAGGTGCGGTGGAAGGTCTGTGTTATACCAGATCCATCAATATGCTGGACAGGTAAATTAGTCTAATTTAGAGATACAACGCATTCTGACCAATGATCACCCATACCCTACCTATATGCTATTGAGGGAGTGCAACGTAGGTTTACAAGGTTAATTCCCGGGATGGCGGGACTGCCATATGCTGAGAGAATGGAGCGGCTGGGCTTGTACACTCTGGAGTTTGGGTCGAGAGGGGATCTTATTGAAACATATAAGATTGTTAAGGATTTGGACACGCTAGAGGCAGGCAACATGTTCCCGATGTTGGGGGAGTCCAGAACCAGGGGCCACAGTTTAAGAATGAGGGGTAACCCATTTAGAACGGAGACGAGGAAACAATTTTCTCACAGAGAGTTGTGAGTCTGTGGAATTCTCTGCCTCAGAGGGTGGTGGAGGCAGGTTCTCTGGATGCTTTCAAGAGAGAGCTAGATAGGGCTCTTAAAGATAGCGGAGTCAGGGGATATGGGGAGAAGGCAGGAACGGGGTACTGATTGGGGATGATCAGCCATGATCACATTGGATGGCGGTGCTGGCTCAAAGGGCCGAATGGCCTACTCCTGCACCTATTGTCTATTGTCTATTGTCTATCCTACACACTAGGGGCAATTTACAGAAGCCAATTAACCTACAAACCTGCACGTCTTTGGAATGTGGGAAAAAACCAGAGCGCCCAGAGAAAACCCAGGCAGTCACAGGGAGAACCTACAAACTACATACGGTCAGCACCTGTAGTCAGGATGGAACCCGGGTCTCTTGTGGTGTACGAAAGCAACTCTACCTATGTTCCTCCTGGATTTTGAGATAAAATTGGCCTTGCCGATATTATCATTGGCAGCCGCCATTATTGTCTAGGATTTGATATGTTCTGTCACCTTTCATAAAGAATTAAGCTTTATTAATGATAATGAACCAGACAACCGTTAGTAATAGGAGAGCGATCTACGGCAGAGTTTAAACATGCAATACAGTAATCTCTTACCTTGCTAAACAAACACGAGTTACAATTATTTGAAGATAGACACAAAATGCTGGAGTAACTCAGCGGGTGAGGCAGCATCTCTGGAGAGAAAGAATGGGCAACGTTTCAGGTCGAGACCCTTCTTCAGACCCGAAACGTCACCCATTCCATTGATTTAAGCCAGCATCTGCAGTTTTTACGTACACATTACAAGTATTTGAAACAGTTGCAGGAGATCTAGAATAGAAAATAAATGGGCACAGGAAGACTCACTGGCATAAGATCTCATCAAGTCTGGAGGGGGGAGGGGGTGGAGATTTGGATGTTAAAATGAAGCAGTAAAGAGTCGTGAGAACGGTGATCAAAATAATTATAGAAATCATTTGAGAAATCTTCCTCTGCCGCAGAAAATCAGATATAATTGTCTTTCAATTCTCCAACTGATTAGTTCTGAATGAGCTAATTAAAACCCTTCAGATATAAGTCATTATCATAGCTGGGTTAACTCGATGTGCACCTAGCACTTTGTGATGTGAAAAGAAGTTGGGCTTTTCAATAGATCTGGATTCAAGAATCCCAGTGTAAACAATTGGCGATGACATCCATAAAATGAATAAGGAATATTACATATAAAGGAGTTGTCTAATTGATTGTTTCTCTGTCAGTTATAATAAGAAGGATCAAGTAGGCATTCTGTTTCCTTGTTTCTAATGCCAAATCTAATATGTGTTCTGAAGATATCCATTGTGTTTGTTCTGAGAAAAATTAAATATATTGTTTTCTCTTTCTCATGCAAGAAACCTGAGATTTACTAAAGAGAGCTGCACTGCATATATGTTTTCGTTTTAGTTTTAGTTTTAGAAATACAGCGTGGAAACAGGTCCTTCAGCCCACCGAGTCCACACCAACCAACGATCGCCTGCACACTAGTTCTATCTGACACACCAGGGACAATTTACAGAAGCCAATTAACCTACAAACTCGCCTGCCTTTGAAATGTAGGAGGAAACTGTAGCACCTGGAGAAAGCTGACAGGGAAAATGTATAAACTGCGTGCAGACATCACCCATAGTCAGGATCGTGCCCGGGTCTCTGGTGCTGTAAGGCAGCCACTCTACTACTGAGCCACTGTGCTGCCAAATTTGTGTGTCATCCTGACGTGTTTGATTTTAAATAAAGCAGAACATATTGAACAGGACGTTACAGAAATTTATGGCACACAATGAGGCCATTTAGTCCATCATATCCAGACAGACAAAAAGGATTATTCTGATTATCCCCATCATTTTAGCATCTAGGCAGTAGCCTTATAGATTATAGCACTTCAAGTTTTTATCCAATTATATCTATTCCCATGGCCCTCCGAACCAATGATCTCCAGACCCTCCAGACTTTTGGCGAGAATATTTTTGCTCATCTTCCACTAAACTTTCATCATTTTTTTTTTTTTAATTGAAAAAGATATCCCTCCTCTTCCATCGACACATATCACGCTATTTATCAAACTCAAAATGAGAACTGATTGCCAAAAGGAATGGAACCTTAAAATATATATATATATATATTACGAGCACAAACGAGCACAAACAAACACACAAACTCACTCAAAGACAAGCTGAAAGCGTTAGTAATATATATATATATTACTAACGCTTTCAGCTTGTCTGTGAGTGAGTTTGTGTGTTTGTTTGTGCTCGTGCTTTTCATGGCCTGAACTACGCCAAAATGGTACTCGATAGCACTACGATGCTTGGACCAACTTACTCACCATTGTCTTGTGGTGTGGTGTATCAAGTCTCGTTCAGATTGATGTTATATTTTACAAGTTATTCACATTTTTAACTTTACAAAATCCAAATTTGAGAATAATTTCTTCCCTCTGCACTGGCAGTTAGCTATGACATCACAATAGGATTGTAGCCCTGGCCCCTACAATGTTGCAATCCCAGGACACTGAATCCTGCCAGCCCTACCAAGTGCAATTGCATTTTTTTAAAGTTTAAAATGAGGGAGGGTGAATAAGGGGAAATGAGCAGCCCCTGCGCAGTATGGCAGTTGGGGGCTATGGATGAGTGGTGATAAATTGCCTTGGGGAACGGGTTGCATTGAGGGACCAGGCCTCCTATGTGACAGGGACCCAACGGGTCCCACTTGGTCTAGTATATTACCAAAACTGTGTGTGTGTGTGTGTGTGTGTGTGTGTGTGTGTGTGTGTGTGTGTGTGTGTGTGTGTGTGTGTGTGTGTGTGTGTGTGTGTGTGTGTGTGTGTGTGTGTGTGTGTGTGTGTGTGTGTGTGTGTGTGCCATGCCCTCAATTACGCTAAAATAGTACATTATAGTGCTACAATGTTTGGACCACCTTACTCACCATTGTCCTGTGGTGCGGTGTATCAAGTTTCGTTCAGATTTATGGTAAATTGTACAAGTTATTCACATTTATAACTTTCAAAATGTTACTCTTCACTTAACATCTCTGTGAATAATCCAAATCCAATTGCTGGCCCTGCCTGCAACAATGTTGCAATCACAGGACACTGAGTCCTGGCAGCAAGTAAAATCTGATTGAATAAGGGGAAATGAGCCGTCCCTGCACAGTTGGGGCTATGGGTGAGTGGTGGAATATTGCGTTGGAAAAACAGATTGCGTTGGGGGAATGGGTGAGTGGTGGAATATTGCGTTGGGGGAACAGGTTGCGTTGGGGAATGGGTGAGTGGTGGAATAGGCTTCCCGTGGGGGCTATGGGTGAGTGGTGGAATATTGCGTTGGGGGAACAGGTTGCGTTGGGGGAATGGGTGAGTGGTGGAATAGGCTTCCCATGGGGGCTATGGGTGAGTGGTGGAATATTGTGTTGGGGGAATGGGTTGCGTTGGGGGACCAGGTCTCCTATGTGACAGGGACCCAACGACTAGTATTTTAATAAAAATCATCAGGGAGGTTAAGATATTAAAGATGATAGCTGCCTTCTCTTATCAATCGGTAGTATCATAGGTGATAGACACAAAGTGCTGGAGTAACACAGCGGGTCAGACAGCGGTCCCGGAGAACGTGGAGCGGTGACATTTTGGGTTAGGGCACTTCTTCAGACTGATTGTAGTGAGGGGTGGGGGGGGGAAGTGAGGAGGGGCAGGGCAAAGTGTGTCAGGTACTAGATGAACACAGGCGGGGGGGGGGGGATTGGTAGTCAGATGGTGGGATAAAGTTCTCATTTTGAACTAGGTTGATAGTGTGATATGTATAGAGGGAAGAGGAGGAGGGGCATCCTCTCTGATCCAACTAATTTGTCACTAAAGGGCCTGTCCCACTTGGGCGTAATTTGCACGTAATTTACGCGTCATCATTCCGCGGCATAACACACGACGCGCGCGTTGTGATGTGCACGTGATGCTCACATGGTGCGCATTACGTGCGCATGGTGCGTTGTGATGTAGGCAGTGACACGCGCAGCGCCCGAAGATTTTGTGATGTACAAAATCTTCTCACGCCATCTGCGTGACGCGCAAATGACGCCCAAGTGGGACAGGCCCCTAACTTTGTACTTTGAATTTGGGCCTGGAACTTTGACAGTTTCCAAAAGTTTGCTTGCACATTACATGACCAACACCCGTCTTAAGACTGCATAAACCTTATTTCCAAAGAAAATTAAACTTTAAAATCTCTGAACAAGTGAAATAGCAATGTTAAAACATCAAAGTATTTTTAATGCGGAGATTGATAGGTTCTTGATTAGTGGGGACATCAAACGTTCCAGTGAGAAGACAGGAGAATAGGGTTGAGATGGAAAAATAGATCAGCCATGATCAAACAATGGAGCAGACTCGATGGGCTGAATGGCCTAATTCTGCTCCTATGTCTTATAATTCAATACAACGATGAACACAAAATCTAATGATAAAATGAATCGTAAGGAAACAAGTGCTTCATGTTTGGCCAAATTACAGTAATTATAAATCCAGCCAGCCCACTGAAGAAGGGTCTCGACCCGAAACGTCACCCATTCCTTCTCACCAGAGATGCTGCCTGTCCCACAAGTTACTCCAGCTTTTTGCGTCTATCTTCGGTGCAAACCAGCCTTCTCCACCCCGATCTTATCAATGCTTCACACTGCCTCAGGAAAGTAGCCAACATAATCAAGGGCCGAATGGCCTAATTCTGCTTCTATGTCTTATGATCCAAGCACAAACCAGGAGGAACTGCAGATGCTGGTTTACAAACGAAGCAAAAAGCTTTTGACATCTTTTATATGCTGAAACACGCTGCCAGGGTTGGTGGAGAAAGCAGATAAGATAATGGTGATCAAGAGGCTTTTAGATAGGCACATGGATATAGAGGGTAATGGATCATGTGCAGGATATGAGATTAGTTCGAAAAAAAGACAGAAAGTGTTGGAGTAACTCGGAGAGTCAGGCTGCAACCCTGGAGAACATGGATAGGTGATGTTTCGGGTTGTGACCCTGGCATGTCTACAGATAACCGTGTGATGTATCTAAAAATTGCACACTTCAAGGGATTGACAAGAACTGACAAGTTCCGTCATTTATTGTAATGGACGGCGTCAATGCTAAGTTACATTCATCGCAAAGCTTATATTTTCCCCAACAAGTGAGAACAAGAGGACGAGTTGAGAACCAAATGGGTCGCTGATTTTGCATGTCACTGCGCTGGACGCACAGAGCCGCAGATTCCTCCAGCTTTGCCTCACCACATGGGGGCAGCTGATTGGGATTTGCACTTGCCGCTCGCCTCACTTCCCCGGCTTCTTGCTTCTTCCCGGAGTATCGCTGTCCTGCCTCGTTCTGTTATGTATTCCTTTTGTGCACTGATTTGATTCATCTCAATTATTTGAGACTCGCAGAGGATTAGAATCCACTATGGTTACTCTAACTTTAATCAAGAAGCAGGCAACTGAGTGGAGAGAACAGCTTAGCTGGGGGTCGTTCTTTGTAGTGGTTCCGCCTGCTTTGTAGAAAGTGTACAGTAGCTGGCGGGAGTACTGCGCTCCCTGTAATTCTGACCAGTCGACGATTCTTTGATTTGGACCAAACAGCGAGCGGCGATGGATATTTAATTCTCCGCTTAACCCCTTCGTTGCTGAACATTTTGATCGCGACGGCGAGAGCGAGCGAAAGTGTTATTGATTACCCCGGTTCGTCTGATCGTCAAGCGATGAGCAAACCTCGACTTAGCCAGACCCCTGGCAGAAACACTCGCAGAAGGACGCGAAAATAATTTAGGAACGGATGCTCAAGAAGTAAACAATGTACCTTGGAAGCATGAGACCGTCTGCACAGTCATTGATGACGGAGAGAATGGGAATTCGAAGTGTGACCAGGTTTTGTGCTACTCACTCAAGTTTAATTAACGTGATTATTATATCCACTGGCAAAGTGAACATTGAAGTAAAAGAGATAGGTTATGGGGATCATGAGCTGCTGAGGAACAGATTGTTTTCTCAACTCATGCCGATGGGGTCTTGCTCCAAAATTTCGAACAATGACAGAAAGAAGCAGCAGTACATTCTGAAAGTAAGTCTGCTTTACACGCTTGCCAATCACTGTGGGCTACATGTAATCAGATGGTTTCACCTCTGGTTGCGTCTCTTACACATTTCACGCGACAGATATGAGACTGGCACAAAGGGGAGATGTCCGGAGAGGAATTTCCATTCCCGCTGTCCACTGTTCGCCGACTGAACGTGGGATGATGGATGCGGCTTCTAATACCGAGGAAGATTTGAGAAAAATGAGTCAAATCCAGTCTCAGCACAAAAGCCTTGTGTGATCGTGCTGGCTGTTACGTTTTAGGGAGGGCACGTGGAATAAGGCATTAAGCCTTTGCGACAAGTGCAAATCCGGGCTAACTGCCCCCATGTGGTGACACAGGGCTGTGGGAATCCGATCGGTTTCAGCTTCAGAATCAGTGGAAACGTACACTTCACAGCCCAATGGCATTTTGGGCGGCACGGCAGTAGAGTTGCTGCCTTACAGTGCCACAGACTCGCGGGTGCTGTCTGTACGGAGTTTGTACATTCCCCACGTGACCTGCGTGGGCTTTCTCCGGGTGCTCCGGTTTCCTCCCACACTCCAAGGACGTACTGGTTTGCAGGTTAATTCGCTTTGGTAAAATAAATTGTCCCTAGCATGTAGGATAGTGCTAGTGCACGGTGGCCACAGGTCGGTGTGGACTCGGTGGGCCGAAGGGCCTGTTTCTCCGCTGAATCTCTAAAATAAATCTCTAAACTGGGCTGGGCATTCATACTGGTGGTAGCATAATGTACATTAATATAGTCAAAGTCAAAAGTCAAAAGAGTTTATTGTCATGTGTCCCTGACAGGACAACGAAACTCTTTCTTTGCATAGCACAACAGAACATAGTAGGTATTGACCACAACCATATACTTAAATACACACATTAATTAATAAATTAATAAAGTGCAAATAACAGATGGAGGGGTATTAATATTCAGGGTTTTGTCCGAGCCAGGTTCAATAGCCTGATGGCTGTGGGGAAGTAGCTATTCCTGAAAAGGGTCGTTGCAGTTCTCAGGCTCCTGTACCTTCTACCCGAAGGTAGCCGGGAGATGAGTGTGTGGCCAGGGTGGTGTGGGTCCTTGATGATGCTGCCAGCCTTTTTTGAGGCAGCGACTGTGGTAGATCCCCTCGATGGAAGGAAGGTCAGAGCCGATGATGGACTGGGCTGTGTTTACTACTTTTTGTAGTCTTTTCCTCTCCAGGGCGCTCAAGTTGCCGAACCAAGCCATGGTGCAACCGGTCAGCAAGCTCTCTACTGTGCACCTGTAGAAGTTAGAGAGGAGTCCTCCTTGACAGACCAACTCTCCGTAATCTTCTCAGGAAGTAGAGGCGCTGATGAGCTTTCTTAATAATTGCATCTGTGTTCTCGGACCAGGAAAGATCTTCGCAGATGTGCACGCCCAGGAATTTGAAGCTCTTGACCCTTTCAACCATCGACCCGTTGATATAAACGGGACTGTGGGTCCCCATCCTACTCCTTCCAAAGTCCACAATCAGTTCCTTGGTTTTGCTGGTGTTGAGGGCCAGGTTATTGTGCTGGCACCATATGGACAGTCGCTCAATCTCTCTTCTTAATATACACCATAGAATGAATGATCAGAACTGATAGGTGAATAAAACACTTAACATGTTCTATTGTCAAGCTTGTTTGAATACGGTGAATGACAACCTTTCCAAACAGAAACTTATATCAGCGGCGTAATAGAAAAATAGGCCATTTGGCTTCTTGCACTTGATCCGCCATCAGCATACACCATGGTTGATCTGTATGGGAAAGAACTGCAGATGCTGGTTTATACTGAAGATAGACACAAAATGCTGGAGTAACCCAGCAGGTCAGGCAGCGTCTCTGGAGAAACGTTTAGGCGACGTTTTGGGTCAGAACACTTCTTACTGAACGTAGAGGTCGATCTGTATCTTAACGCCTTGCTTCTGAAAGTTTTTAGGGCCCTTACTGATCTAAAATATGTTAGATACTGTTGAAAAAACTCCACAAAATGCCTGAGTAACTCTGCAAGTTAGACAGCAACTGTGGAGAACATAAACAGGTGACGTTTCAGGTTGAGACCCTTCTTCAGACTGATTGTTTAGGGGAGGGAGAAAAGTGGAAAAGTGGTGGAGCTGGACAAAGCCTAGCAAGTGATAGGTGGATACAGGTGAAAGGGGGTGAAGGGTTGATAGGCAGATCGGTGGACAATGGTTAGAGATATAATGGAGACAAAAGGGTGTAAGATAAGCAGAGAAGAGGAGTGGAATGTGAAGCCTGAGAAAGAGATATAGATGGGAGGGGAAAGGGAGGGAGGCAGGATAGAGGGAGAAATGGAAGCTGGGTCTCTGGGCCTATGTGGTCATCGACATGTTCCTCTTTGATAGACCCGGCGGATCACGGAGGAAGCCGCTGAGCCTGTCCCCTGCCCGCTGGACCCGGCCAACCGGCAGCCTGGGAGGGGGATGCCCCGTGCCAGACCCTGCTCGTCCCCCGAGGACCAGAGACCGGGAGGATGAAGCCGGTGACGACAACGGACACGACGGGCGATGAGCGAGGCGAGGAGAGGAGAGGGAACCTGGGTCTGGCTGCGGGAGGTGTCCCTGGGGAATAAAGGTGGACGGGCGAGGAGAGGGACGTGTTGTCCAAGGAAGGCGATGGCTGGAGGCCCCGCAACAGCCTGGGACTTGCCTGGAACAGGCACCGCTCATAAGAACTGGATTGCGGACTTGGAACATGTGGCAAAAACATGGCTTCTCTTGCATGCGGGCCCACCGGGCTATTTCTGTACACTTGCTAATTGAGGATATATCCTACTGGGCGGTTTGCAAGATAAAGAATTTCACTGTGTTAGCACTTTGCACGTGTGACAATAAAAAGCACCATTGAACCGTTGCTGGTTCCACAAGGTTGCTAATTGCAACAAAGAGGAAGTTCGGGGAATCAGGAAAAAGTTAAAACCAAACTAATATCTGCAAATTGGCTAAAGCTTTGATCTTTCTACATGTCCGTGGTACAGAGGAAGCAAAAAGAGAAAGAAAACCACTTGGGAGAGAGAGAGAAAGAGAAAGGGGAGGGATTAGCTTTTCCATTTCGATCTTCAAATATCTTTGAAAGCATGATGCAGTCAACGATGCGCCTTTGAAGTGAAAAATGTACTGTCGGAAATACATCAGATAATCTGTCTGCTAGAACCTACAATAAACTTGACAATGACCGGATAGTCCCAGAAATCAATTGTCTGAATCCACTCTATCGCAGTGACAGTACTTTCCAGAACTTATAGAGAATCAATTTAATCTGAAATTTATTGCACTAAGGTCCTTCACAGGTACTGACCACCCCACCATCGAAGGGATCTATAAAAGAGGGGGTGTCTATAAAAGGCAGCCAGCATCACCAGAGAACACACACCACCTTGGCAACGCTCTCATTTCACTCCTGCCATAAGGTGTAGGAGGAGGCTGATACCTGTAACGTCTAGGTTCAAGAGCAACTTCTTCCCTATAAACGGGTCTCGACCCGAAACGTCGCCTATCTCCTTCGCTCCTTAGATGCTGCTGCACCCGCTGAGTTTCTCCAGCATTTTGTGTAACCCCAGGCTATTAAACACTACACCTTCCAACTAAAATGCGAACTATGAACTGCTTGGGTTGCACTTTGATATTTGTTTTTGTTTTCGCACGATATTGGGTTTTTTAATTAATTTAAAGACTGAGATCTTTGTTTTCCTTCCACACTCCAGAGACGTACATGCGTGTAGGTTAATTGGCTTGGTGTAACTGTAAAACTGTCCCTAGTGTGTGTAGGGCAGTGTTAATGTGTAGGGATCGCTGGTCAGTGCGGACACGGTGGGCCGAAGGGCCTGTTATCGTGCTGTATAACTAAACTAAACTAAATCTGTCATCTTATACACCGCCTTAAGAAGCTGAAGAAGGGTTCTGACTCAAAACGCCATCTGTTCCTTTTCTCCAGAGATGCTGCCTGACCCGCTGAGTTACTCCAGCACATTACATATGTCATCAGGGTAAACCAGCATCTGCATTTCCTTCCTACACAACTTTGTTGGGTTGACGCTGATGCTGTAATGATATGGAGCAGCTTTGAAAGAAGCACAGCCAAGTCTTCAATCACACCAGCCCTGATATTGTCTGGTCCCAAGGACGTTGCTCTATCCAACTGTTTCATGAATCAAGCTGGCTGAAGACTAGCTTCTGGGGGGACTGAAATGGATCATGCGCCTGGGAACATATGGAGCGGAGGAAGTGTTTGCAATCATTAATCAACTAATATATCTCCGCACTCTCAAATCCCCTTTCCAAATGGTCACACCCCACACCATCGTTAATGACTTCCTTTTGTGGCTCATGGATCTGACTCTGGTCTGACACCTCCCGCTCCAGTCTCCATCCTGAGGACGTTTCCTCAGAGTATAGAAGGGGGAGACTTCCAGTCATTAAAGCTGAAAGGGCAGGTGTAATGCAAGTGTGGGATATTAGGAATCTGGGCTCATGGCCATGTGTGTAAGCAGAGTACTAATGTCTGGCGCAGGCAGCTTTTCAAGAGCCGACACACTGTAGTCTTCCCAAGCCAAAAATAAAGATCAACTGTGCCTTTGTTTAACTGTGATAGAGGATATAAATGGATTAGCATGATATTTTCTGTACAATCGGACAAGGCTTGAACTCCATTTACTATTCACAAGTAAATCCTAAGGGAAGCTGCCTTGCGCTTGTGATTAAAGGATCGTATTGCATTTTAATGGCTGGAGAAGTAGTAGCAATGGCCAGGAAACATCGTTTAGGACCCAGCAAAGAGGAGTGGGCCATTCGGTCCCTCCAGCCTATTTCTGCGCTCACTGAGGCAAAGGCTAATACGAAGAAAACCTGCGGGCTTCCGCGAAACCGGAATTTGCTTCGGGATTTTCAGGAGATTTTGCTTTGCAGGAATTGGCTGTTGTTTTGCTGAGAGAGAGAGGAAATACCTGCCTCCAACCTATGGAAGCTGACGCCCCATAAGTTGCTCACTTTGGGATCACCCAAGCAAAGGTACGATGCTAAGAATGTTTCTAATTATTGGCTTAAAGAATGTGATAAGCGAGGCTGCTATGTGTGGTAAGCCCGAATAGACGAAGCAGTTAAGAGTCAACCTCTTACAGGTAGAGTTGCTGCCTTACAGTGCCAGCGACCCAGGTTCGATCCTCACCACGGGTGCTCTCTGGATGGAGTTTGCATGTTCTCCCTGTGACCGCATGGGTTTTCTCCGGCTGCTCCAGTTTCCTGCCACATCCCAAAGACATGCGGGTTTGTAGATTAATTGGCCCTCTGTACATTGCCTCTAGTTTGTAGGGAGTGGGTGGCAAAGTGGGATAACATAGAACTAGTGTGAACATTGATGGATGGTCAACATTGACTCGATGGGCCAAAGGGTCCATTTTCATGCTGTATCTCTGAACTAAACTAAACTAAATTGAACTCTTGGCTTGGTCTGGTGAAACTAGTGCAACTGATTTCCTTCAGTGAAGGATATGTGTAAAAAAGATGGGCAGCACAGTGGACCAGAGAAACGAGATGAAAACCCATATGGCTGCTCATCTAGTAACACAACCATTGTACTAGACTTTAGACTTTAGAGATAGTGCAGAAACAGGCTGGGCCGACCAGTGATCCCCATACTCTAGCACTATCTTACATATTATATGGGCAATTTATAATTTTACTGAAACCAATTAACCTGCAAACCGGTACATCTTTGGAGTGTGGGAGGAAACCAGAGCAGCTGGAGAAAACCCACCCGAGAGAACGTACAAAGTCGGGATTGAACCTGGGTCTCTGGAGCTTTAAGGCAGCAACTCTACCGCTGCATTGCCATGCCGTCCTACTACTAACACCCCAGTCATTGTTGTTTGCTCACCAAGTCTATCGGCGGGACTTTGTGGAGGTAATACTTCTCCAGTGCATTGAGATGCCTGTTGAAGGTTCTGGGAAAATAACTAGACTCTTTGACCAGTTCTTCCAAGATGCTGTGCAGGTTTTGGCAAGACATTCCAGGATTTACCGAGCAGGGATGGCACGGAAAATTTACAGACAGCAAGGGAGAAGGCCATCATTCACTGCATTCTACTTCAAAGATTATTAGTTATTGTTATTTTGCATACGCAAAGAGGGGCAGGGCAAGACAGATCTTAGTGAGTTATGCATCCAATTTTAGAAATGCAGGAAAGACAATGTAAGTAAATCTCAGTAATGTTTTATTCAGCTACACATTGCAGGGAATTACAGAAAGTTGTGGATGCAGCCCACTCCATCACACCGACCAGACTCCCTATCATTGACTCAATATGCACTCCACGCTGCCTCGGGAAATCTGCCCACACAATCAAGAGGACACAAAGTGCTGGAGTAACTCAGCGGGCAAGGCAGCATCTGGAGAACATGGAAGGGTCTTGACTCGAAATGTCACCCATTCCTTCTCTCCAGAGATGCTGCCTGTCCCGCTGAGTTACTCCAGCATTCTGTGTCTATCTATTGGGTCGACACCCTTCTTCAGACATAATCAAGGATCCTTTTTCACTCCGTCCACTCCCTCTTCTCCCCACTACCATCAGACAGAAGAAACAAAAGTTTAAAGCAACTAACACTATTCTCAAGAATAGTTTCATCCCTCTATTATGAGACTTCTGATGGGTCCTGCCATAAGCTAGGTCGTAGCCCAAGTCGGAGCTTGAGCAACTTTTTCAAGATTAGTTTAGTTTTGGTTTAGTTTTGTATAGATACATTTGGTTTAATATTGTCACGTCTATCGAGATTTATAATTTATTCTAATATTAGGAAGGTTCCCATACTGGAGATTTCAGTGGGTGGTGGGTGTATGGAACGAGCTGCCAGAGGCGGTAGTTGAAACAGGTGCAATAACAATGTTTAAAATACCAGCGATCACCACATACACTAGCACCATCCTATACATTGGGGACGAACTACAATTTTTACCAAAGCCAATTAACCTACAAACCTATACGTCTTTGGAGTGCGGGAGGAAACCGGTGCATTCTGAGAAAACCCACGTGATAACAGGGAGAATGTACCAGCTCTGTACAGACAGCACCTGTAGTCAGAATCGAACGCTGGTCTCCAGCGCTGTAAGGCAGCAACTCTACCGCTGCGCCTCTGTACCGCCACTCCATGTCTCTAATTAATTTTCAAACCAACCATTAGTTGCTGTATAAGTTGAGAAGCAATCTGTACTCATAATGATTTTGATTTCTGGTTCCACGAATGCGAGTACAGTGATGTGTTTAAATTGTGGAGAACGAAGGAGGGAGAGCAATTATCCGAGTTACATAATCCTTGTCATCCACATGATGGGTGAGTGAGAACTTTGAAAAAGGAAAGCGATTGTCAAATAAATTAAATATCAGAATCCATTTGCCTTCATTTTTTTCCTGCTACTTCTATGTACACCAGGCCATAGAATATTGAAACACGCAAGATAGACACAAACTCGGGGTAATTTACAGAGGCCAACTAACCTGCAATTACCTGCACGCATAGGAAGGAACTGCAGATGCTGGTTCACAGAGAAGATAGACACAAAATGCTGGAGAAACTCAGTGGGTCTCAGGCAGCATCTCTGAAGAAAAAGAATAGGTGATGTTTTGGGTCGAGACCCTTCTTCAGAAATGGTCCGAAACACCACCTATTCCCTTTCTCCAGAGATGCTGCCTGAGCCGCTTGCTCCAGCATTTTTCAGTCTATTTTTGGTGTAAACCAGCATCTGCAGTTCTTTCCTATGCAAACACGTAGCATATGAAGAAGGGTCTCGACCCGAAACGTCACCCATTCCTTCTCTCCGGAGATGCTGCCTATACCGCTGAGTTACTCCAGCTTTTTGTGAATATGTTTTAATACGAGGGAGGTTTATGCACTGGAGATTTCAATGTGAATATCTTGAATGGTTGTGTTAGTATCTTCCTATAGGGCCACCAATATATCAAAGTAATCTCATTGATAACCTACCAGGAATAGCGATCTCCTTGTTGAATTCATTCTTGTTTATATTACAATGGAAAATGCCATTCCTAGTGTCATTTAGGGGCATTTTACTTCCATGGGAACTTTTACTTCAAACTATGTCCATAGTCATAGGTCAGGAAATTAACCTATGGTGGGGGGAAGGAGAGTCAGTCTACCACACGACAGAAGGGGGAAGAGTTGTACAGTTTGATAGCCACAGGGAAAAATAATCTCCTGTGGTGTTCTGTGCTGCATCTTGGCGGAACCAGTCTGTTGCTGAAGTCCAACAGACTGTCCACGTCCAACCCTAACCTCTTGAGCAGTTTGTGTGGAGTTTGCATATCCTCTGTTCGCCCTGTGACCGCGTGGGTTTCCTCTGGGTCCTCTGCTTTCTTCGTGGGTTGCAAGGTTAACTGGTCACTGTAAATTGCCCCTGGTGAGTCATGAATGGTAGAATTTGATGGCGATGGGAGTTGACGGGAATGTGGGGAGAATAAAATTGGATTAGAGTAGGACTAATGTCCAATGCGTTCTTGATAGTCAATGTTGGCTCGGTGGGCGAAAGGGCCTGTTTCTGTGCTTTAGAATTTAGAGATGCATCGTGGAAACAGGCCCTTCTGCCCACTACATCTGCGCCAACTAGTGACCACCCCGTACACTAGCACTATCCTACTCACTAGGGACAATGTACAATTTACAGAAGCCAATTAACCTGAAAACCTGTATGTTTTTGGAGTGTGGGAGGAAACCAGAGCACCCAGAGAAAAACCACGTGATCACAGAGAGAACGTACAAACTCCGTTCAGACAGGATCGAGCCTGGGTCTCTGGTGCTATAAGGCAGCAACTCCACCGCTGTGTTACTGTGCTGTATCTCTCTATCCTGTAAGCCTAGGATATCTTCTTGTATGTTTAACAGGAAGCCACATAAAGTGGCTGGGAGAGAGGAACAGAAGGGTAGATTAACAGGATTCAATGAAGCACGATGGGGGTGAGGAGAGAAAGCTTGTATGGAACAGATGGGTGAACGGTCATTGTTATGAAATTCTCTGCAACTGTTAAGTTGGGTCGGGTTGAGTTTAGTTTATCATATTGAGGTACAGTGAAAAGCTTTTGTTGTGTGCTAACCAGTCAGCGGAAAGACAACACATGATTACAGTCATGCCATGCACATTGTACAGATATATGATAAAGAGAACAATGTGAATAACGTTTAGTGCAAGATAAAATCCAATGAAGTCCGATCAAAGATAGTCCGAGGGTCTCCAATAAGGTAGATAGTAGCTCAGGACCACTCTCTTGTTATTGGAAGGACGCTTTAGTTGCCTGACAACAGCCGGGAAGAAACTGTCCCTGAATCTGGAGGTGTGCGTTTTCACATTTCTGTACCTCTTGCCTGATGGGAGAGGGGAGAAGCGTGAGTGGCCAGGGTGAGACTCATCCTTAATTACGCTGCTGGCCTTGCCGAGGCAGCGTGAGGTGTAAATGGAGTCAATGGAATGGAGGTTGGGTTGTGTGACGGTCTGGAGTACATCCACAATTCTCTGCAATGAAGCTTTCGGTGCACAGTCATGCATCAAAAATATAGTAAGGGCATTAAAAACCAATAAAGATCAGAGTACAGAAAATGGTTCACAATATAATGCAAATAGGAAAACGTGCTCTTGAATAACATATTGAAAGAATAAAAAGGCCATGGTTCTTCATAATATTCAGGAGTTCTGCTGAAACCACTACAATATTCAAATGAAAGTCAGATGCTGTGAATCCCAACACAATACTTGGATTTCCAAATAAACCAACTTTACCTTGAGAGGCTGTCCTAAATATCGTGTTTGGAATTGGGAGCTGGAACCTAATCCAGTTTTTGAGGAGGAAGGCGGTAGCGTAACTAGGCAGCGGCTGGCGATATTATCTGAATTATAATTCCATCCACAATACAGAATGGGTTGTTCTTTAAATTCAGATAGTTTCATTTGATTCCCCTGGTTCCCCCCATCAGAATGAGGGCAGATTAACACAACCACTTTCAACAGCACGGATTAGACAAGTTCCAACCTTTTGCATTTCAGCCGGAACACATTTCATAATTTGCAGAGTGGGACAACATTGGCTAGTAAAGCATGAAAGAAATAGCAAGTCAGATGAGAGGTGACTTGCTTCACATTATTTTATAAAATTGTCAATTTGGACAAAATGCTATGGCACTGTGACAGGCGCGGGAAATGGCAAATCAACCTGTATCGAGAGCTTCAGTAATGCCTGAGGAATAATTAAGCATATTCCCTCCAGTGTTGGCTGTCTATTGTCTGGCTTGTTACCAGCATCCCCTTCAAGGTTAAGGATCCTTGTTCTCCTTAGAAGTGTAAGTCCTATGTCTGACATGCCTTAACCATTTCCTGCTCTTACACACAGCTTGGTCTGACAGAGGTGACTTTACAGCACGGCTGATTATTAGATGGCTGCTATTTCTGCTATGGTGTATAGAAATTAATGCTTGCCCTTTATAGAATTTAGTACGAAGTGTAAGCGGAGATAGAACAAACAGCTTTCTTCTGAAGTTAGTCTGAGTTTATGCTTGACTTTTGCTGACCTCAGTACTTATAGCCTTGATTTCCTGCATGATTTTTCTGACGAACATCTCTGGAGAAAAGCGAAGGTATTATATCTTGCACACTGACACTCCTTTCATCTACCAGAAACAAAGTCTTGCTTTCCATACTGAATATTCATTTTAACGTAACTCTGATAGTTTCCGCGGTTTACTGGCTAAAATAAAAAAATCTACCTTGAAAAAAGGCTGATGTTACAACATTTTTGACAAGAGAGAAAGAACGCAATAGTATAAGACAATGCATGGTTGTCATAACGGCTCCACACACAAGCAGGGCATTTTATCATTTGAAAGACGCCAAAACAATCCTGCTTAGAAATTACATTGAACGGAGAAGGTGAATCTTAATTCTTTGGGAAGCCCGTGTGAAGGAATATTTGGATTTATGAAGGGTTCAATTAATTAAAAAATATATAAGAATTGTCTTTGTGACAAGGCATAATCAAAGATGACAGAGCAATTCAACGGATGGCGTGCTGAGTGAATTATACATATTACCCTGTTTCATTTAGTCCCCATGATAAAGTGCAAACCTCTTTCTCCCCAATCCTCTCATTATTAAATTAGGCAAAATCCACCTGGAGATCTTGCGTCTCAACTCAATTAATTTATGTTTCTTTTTGGCAATTTGCTGGGGGTAAACAAAAATCAGCCATGTTATTAACATGTGAATGTGCTAAACATTCTTCATTCTCTTGTCTGCTAACGTAATTTTCTGATTTAACGGGATATTTATAAACAGCATTCAGTGCAATGGCTTAAAGAACATACAGCACAACAAAAAAAGTGCATCCACCCTCATATATCTCTGTCCACTGTAAATATGACAAACTGGATTAATTGCAACATATATACAGTTCTATCCTATTCATTTCTCCCCTTCTCTCTATTACTTAGAATTAGCTATTCCTCCCAGTGATTATCATTTGTTCAGCTTGCTCCTTTATTAACCTAAAGTTTCTACATTTTCCACTGAAGGTGGAAATGTGTTCTCATAAACACGTAGGCGATACACATCGACACTGGGGAGCTTTGATTGCCGCAGAACAACCTTGAATCTGCCGTTTCTCTCAGTAACTCACTGAAGAGTCAGGCTCATGGAAAATAGTGAGGGCGCTCGGTCGCATTGCTTCAGTTAACAGGCGGCACGGTGGCGCAGCGGTAGAGTCGCTGCCTCACAGCGCCAGAGTCCCGGGTTCGATCCTGACTACAGTTACTATCCGTATGAAGTATGCATATTTTCCCTGTGACCTAGTGGGTTTTCCCCGGATGCTCTGGTTTCCTCCCACACTCTACAGGTTTGTAGAGGTTTGTAGGTTAACTGGCTCTGGTAAAACTGTAAATTGTCCATAGTGTATAGGATAGTGTTAATGTATGGGGCGATCGCTGGTTGGCGCGGACTCAGTGGGACAAAGGGCCTGTTTCTGTGCTGTATCTTAAAGTCTAAAGCTTGACAAAAGAAATGTTACTTTTTAATAGCTGGTGGTGTTCACGGATTGGAGGCACAAAGATTGTGTACTGAAGCTCAGCAACCCGAAACAAATATCACGTATTTTTGTAGGTGCTTCAGGTGAGATTTCAAAACAAGACTGTGCCTCCTCTCGGCTCAGTCTCCACTGCGCCTCCTCCACCCCTTCAATTCCACTTCTCTGTCCATTGCCTTAAGGAAGATGTAGGCAGCAGTGTGGCATGAACTCCAAATGAGCAGTGAGACAGCTTTGACAAACAAATGTTACCTTTTAACTAGCCAGCGCAAGTCATAATCGACTTGGAACATTGACTCTATATCTCGTTCCTCGTTTCAGTGCAGCAGTGAGTGGCACAGTGGCGCAGCGGGTAGAGCTGCTCCCTATTAGCGCCAGAGACCCAGGCTTGATCCTGACCTTGGTTGCTGTCTGGGTGGAGTTTTCTCTTTCTCCCTGTCTCCATCTAGATTTCTTCTGATTCACTCTGACAGTGCATGCGCTGCGAGCTGCATTTGTTACACTAGCGGTACGTGCAGTGTGACACGGTTAACGAACAACTTCTCCTGGAACGCTCATATTGAAGCAACGGCCAAGAAAGCTCACCAATGCCCTGACTTCCTCAGAAGGTTTCGGGAGTTCGGCATGTCCCCTACAACTCTCCACAACTTCTACAGATGCGCCGTGGAACGCATTTTATCAGGATGCATCACAGCCTGATTTGGGAATTGCTCCATCCAAGACCGCGAGAAATTTCAGAAAATTGTGGACACAGCCCAGATCATCACACGAACCATCTCTGGAGAGAAGGAATGGTTGACGTTTCGGGTCGAGACCCTTCTCCAGACTGAAGATGGTTGTGATCTGAAACATCCATTCCATCTCCCGCGAGATGCTGCCTGTCCCACTGAGTTACTCCAGCATTTTTGTGTCTATCTTCGGTTTAAACCGGTATCTGCAGTTCTTTCCTACACATCACACAAAAACAACCTCATTTCCATTGACTTCATTTGTACCTCACGATGCCTTGGCAAGGCCAACAGCATAATCAAGGATGAGTCGCACCCCGGCCACTCCCTCTTCTCCCCTCTCCCATCGTGCAAAAGGTATAGAAGTGTGAAAACGCACAGCTCCAGATTCAGAGACAGTTTCTTCCCAGCTGTTATCAGGCACCTGAACCATCCTCCCACAACAAGGCAGCAGTCCTGAAGTAGTATCTGCCTCATTGGAGACCCTCAGACTATCTTTGATCGGACTTTGCTGGCTTTACCTCGCACTCAGCGTTACTCATGTTATTCCCTTTATCATGTATCTGTACTCCACGCATGGCTAGATTGTAATCGCGTATAGTCTTTCCGCTGACTTCTTCTTCTTCGAGTCCGTTGCAATCTCAGATGTCGTTCTGTCAGTATCTGGCGCAGGTCACAGCTGGTCGGGTCGGTTCAGCCAGGTCCTGGGGGCTGCACTGGGGGGCGTCGTCACACTCCAGTAGATGGGACATTGTCTGTACTGCTCCACAGCTGCATGTGTCTTCTGCCTGGTAGTTCCATGCTTTCATAAGTGCTTTGCACCTCCCCTGCTCCACTCGTAATCTGTTGAGGGTCTTCCAGGTTGGCCATGGGAGGACGTGCCCGCTGGCGAGGCATTCAGTCGGAGTGATTCCTCTCTCCATCCAGTCGTGGGCTCATGTGTTGAGCTGGTTCTATTCATCTTTACAGATGTTGGTCCTTGCTGTGTCTTTGGTTGTTTGGAGAGGTGGGACTGTCTGCAAGAAACTGGCTCTGGATTTCAGTCGGGGTGGAGGTGCTGTGTGTCCGTGCAGGGGGTGCCTGGTATCGATCTCCTGTGCTCTCCGCTCGTCTTGGGCGATGATGGATCGTCTGATATGGGTGGGCAATACCAGCTAGGGCGTAGAGGCACGTGACTGGCGTTGTCTGTATGCATCCCGTGATAATGCGGCAGGTGTCGTTGAGGGCTGTGTCAACCAGTTTGGTGTGGTGGGAGCGGCTCCAGCTTGAGCACGCGTATTCAGCTGTGGAGAAGCACAGGGCTAGGGCAGTTGCACGGATGGTTGGTGGATCAGCGCCCCACTTTGAGTTTACCAGTTTGCGCAGGATGTTGTTGCGAGTGTTGACCTTGGCTTTGGTGTTCTGAAGGTGGGATTTGAAAGAGAGTGTCCTGTCGAGTGTGACTCCGAGGTACACGGGATGGAAGTGGTAGGAGAGTTTGTGGCCATCCCATGAGTTGTTTTCCTGTATCTCCGCTGACTGGTTAGTACGCAACAAAGATTATTCACTGTACCTCGGTACACGTGACAATAAACTAAACTAAACTAAACTAAAGTAAACTAAACTATCTCCCCCTGTGCAGCCCACAGCCAGCTCCTTGTTGCTGACAGCGCTGTATGGTTTCTAATCATGGTAACACCACCAAAAACAATTCACACCATCCGCAGAGCCACAAGCTCCGCATAGCAGCAGTGCAAATTGAAAGGAATATTGCCCTTGGGCTTTGATTTCACTTAATGAAAACTAGAACTGTTCCAACAGGACAAAGCTCTTTTTGCAGACTTGTGTGAAATGAATGTTAAGTGAAAGGTTGTAGGCACCTGATCTGTTTCATTTTCCAGTGCATTGTTCCTGCAGATAATTAGGCAAATGTAAATATGGCGTTGGCAAATGTAATTCATTCACCAAAAGTCCCCCGCTCTGTTGTCTTTTTTCTCCCATGCGTTTTTAGCTCATAATGTTGAAGACATTTGGTCTTAGGGGCAGGGAAACGATAGGGCAAAGTGGAAAACAGAACAGATGAATCTTTGGCACGTCAGACCTGAGCACGTTCGACCCAAGCAAAACTGGTACATTTGCAGATTTATTTTTAGTTTACAACGTTACAGATGCAGGGAGATACAGTGGGGAGGCAGGCTCGTCAGCCCACCAAGTCCGTGCCAACCAATGTTCACCGTACACAAGCTCTATCCTACGCACTAGGGACAATTTACAGAAGCCAATTAACCTACAAACCCGTACGTCTTTGGAGTGTGGGATGAAACCGGAGCACACGGAGAAGACCCACGCGGTCACAGGGAGAACATGCAAACTCCGTGCAGACAGCACCCGTAGTCAGGATCAAACCCGGGTCTCTGGGGCTGTGAGACAGCAATTCAACCACAAGTCCACCTTGCCGCCCTAAACACAGGGGCTGGTGGTCTATGGACCAAGCTGCCAGAGAATGTAGCTGAGGCAGGTGGAGAGATACAGCATGGAAACATGCACTCTGTTCGGTGAGGTCAGTGCTGACAGTCAGCCAGTTGCTCTAATCCTACATTAATCCCATTTCTTTTCCCCACATCCTTATCAACTCCTCCCAGATTCTGCCATGCATCTACACATTACGCACCATCTGCTATTAACCTACCACCTTGCATGTCTTTTGTTCCGGGAAGAAACCCACGCAGTCACAGAGAGAATGTGCAAACTCTTCACAGTATGCACCCGAGGTCATGACTGAACCTGGGCCTCTGGCGTTGAGAGGCAGCAGCTCTACCAACTGCTGCATTGTGTCACCCATCGATATAAAGACTGCTTAGGACCATTATTTTCATGTGTTGGTCCACTCGTGAAATATGGAACGATTTCTGTGCCTAGGTGTATGAAACAAGAAAAGGCTGTTGTTATAGAGGGAAAGAAGGATATGGAAGATAAATTGAAGAGACAGAAAGACATTCTCTAATTTTCTTTATGTCCAAGATTGATCCATATAACCATATAACCATATAACAATTACAGCACGGAAACAGGCCCTCTCGGCCCTTCCAATCCGTGCCGACCATTTGTTTTCCCCTAGTCCCATCTACCTGCACTCAGACCATACCCCTCCGTTCCCTTCACGTCCATATACCTATCCACTTTACTTTTAAATGTTAAAATCGATCCTGCCTCCACCACTTCTGCTGGAAGCTCATTCCACACAGCCACCACCCTCTGAGTAAAGACGTTCCCCCTCACGTTACCCCTAAACTTCTGTCCCTTAATTCTCATGTCATGCCCTCTTGTTTGAATCTTCCCTACCCTCAATGGGAAAAGCTTATCCACGTCAACTCTATCTATCCCTTTCATCATTTTAAAGACCTCAATCCACATCGATCCACGTAGAACATTAAATATTTGCACTTCCAACTGTGAACATTTTACTCAGTATAGGGTGATCCAGAACCACAGTTCATATGTTTAAGGTGAGAGGGAAAAGATTTTAGTTTTACTTCGGAGTCACGTGAGTGACTACGTGAAGACCCCGTCCAGCACGCATGCGCGACATTAGCGTTCATGCAGTGCACCCGCGACGAACGGAGTTCAAGGCGCTCCCGCTACAATTTGAAAAGTCGGGCCGACAGGTAAGTTTTACCGTGGCCGTGTGTCTTTTTCTCTGTGGTCTGCTTGTTTTCCAGAAAGAATGAGCAAGACCAGAGGAAAGAAGTCTGCAGCTCGCCCCCGTTCGTCCTCCGTTGAGGAATGCTCTTTGGAGGGGGGGCAAGAGGCGGCGTGTATAACTACCGAGCCGAGCCCAGCACCGCTCGTGCTGCCTGAGCAGCGGGCTGGAGGTACCTGCAGCCAGAACCGGGCGGTAGTGTCCGACGATTCGGATGAAGATGCCTCACCGCTCGAGAGCGACACAGGCAGCCGCCTAAGCCGCATGGAACGGCTTATGGAGCAATTGCTCCAGCGAGATCTGCTGAGAGAGCAGCAGCAGCCTCGCCAAGGGAGCTCAGGCACTCCCACAGTGCCCTTTACGGCACTGGCCATTGCTTCATCTTCTTTTGAAGGCAGCATTGGCGACCAGGTCTGGGCTGGTCAAGAAGAGGGGTCACTGGCTGAAGATGTCCGGAGTACGCAGGGTGTACAGGATCAGGAAGAGCTGCTGGGTGTGGTCAACCGCTACGTGGCCATTCCACGAGCGGGTCGGCCGTTAGAGCCGAAACTTGCAGCCAGCATTAACCACCTGTCCTCAAAACCCCTACAAGAACAGGTGGTCAATGAGGCTCTTCAACTATATACAGCCCCAGTAAATTGTACATCTTTGAATGTACCCGCTGTAAACAGCCAAATTTGGGGACATTTGGGGCAGAACTTCAGGAACCTGGAGTTGAAGCTCCAGAAAATCCTTAAACTCCTGACTGCAGGAATAACATCTTATGCTCGGTCCATTGATGGTGCGGACATCTCCACAAATCAGCAAGACACATTAGCTCTGCTGTGCACCACTCAATATGAAATAAACAATTTACGGAAGGAAATTATCAAGCCTGCCCTCAACCCTAAATTTGCGGGACTTTGCAAAACACCGGGTTCAGAACCCTCCTATTCTGCTCTTTGGGAAAGACCTTCCAAAAAAGGTGAAAGACCTAGAGGAAGAATCCAAGACCTTTGGTCTCGTGAGGGCAGGTTTGGGACCGAGCAGACCTAACAAACCCAGGCGGCAGTACCCCATGGCGTCACACTATGGGACTGTGAAAGCTCGGGGTCCGCAAACCACCACGGACCCCATGGAAAATGCGACAGCCTAGCAGACGCCTCATCGCCCAGCGAAGAGGCAGAAGAAGCACCAATAACCATGGAGGTAGGTGGGTCTGGTTCCTCTCAAGCATATGAGCAGTAGGGGCTCTATACTAACAGGGGGGAGATTGCACTTGTTTTTGGATGCATGGGAATCCATCACTAATGACAAGTATATACTCAGCAGCGTTCATGGCTACAAAATTGACTTTGTTCATGAAAACATTCCGCCAGTTCAGCATATACCCAAAAGGGTATTCAACCCTCTCAGTCAAAGAGAAACAAGAGGGTCAAGCTGAACTGATGATGTTACAAGCAAAAGGTGTGATTGAAAGAACAAAACATGAACCTTTGGAATTTGTGTCTAATATATTCACTAAAATCAAAAAAGATGGTGGACGTCGCATCATCATTGACTTAACTACTTTAAACAAGTCTGTCAGGTATATACATTTCAAGATGGATACTTTGAAACAGCCAGACTATTGGTTTCTAGAGGGTACTTTCTAGCAAGCATTGATTTAAAAGATGCCTACTACTCAGTACCCATACACAAGGAGCATCGTAAATACTTAAAATTTATCTGGATGAAACAGCTATGGCAATTTAAAGCCTTACCAAATGGGCTAACCTCCGCTCCAAGGCTGTTCACTAAAATCTTAAAACCTGCCTTGGCATTATTGAGGAAACAAAAGCATATAGTCATGGCGTATTTAGACGACATTTTTATAGTAGGGAAAACCTTGGAGACAGCCATTTTGGCAGTAGCAGCCACCAAATGTTTGTTTGAAACTTTGGGGTTTGTCATACATCCAGATAAATCCAATTTTACACCGTCCACTGCCATGGACTATCTTGGATTTACGATTGATACTGTTCGCATGATTGTAACTCTGCCGAAGGGGAAAGCATCAGAATTGGCACTATCATGCAACGAACTCATGAATAAACATCAGCCAACCATACGGGAGGTAGCTAGAGTTATTGGCAAAATGGTAGCAGCTTTTCCAGCTGTACAATTTGGGCCTTTGCACTATCAAAATTTGCAAAGAGCAAAAGTGCATGCACTAAAGCAAAACTCAGGTCACTTTGACCGAGCTATGAGTTTAACTGCTGAATCCATTCCAGAGTTACAATGGTGGGCAAGGAACGTAAGGCTCAGCTCCAGTCCCATAATAATCACCAACCCAGTATTAACCATTCAAACGGATGCCAGTGCTTTGGGCTGGGGAGCAACTAACATGCAATCCAGCACAGGGGGCAGATGGACTAAATTTGAATCATCTTGCCTACAGACACGGGGCATCAACTACTTAGAAATGTTGGGTGCGTTTTATGGGTTAAAAGCATATTCATCTAATACGCATCATGCACATGTCCGGTTGCAATTAGATAATACCACGGTGGTGGCTTATATCAACCACATGGGTGGTGTAAAGTCGATATCGTGTGACAATTTGGCCAACCTAATCTGGCAATGGTGTGTTGAAAGACATATTTGGTTATCAGCAACTTACCTACCAGGTAAGCAAAATACAGTGGCAGACACCAGGTCACGCAGATTCAATGATAACATCGAATGGATGTTAAATCCCAAAGTATTTGCTGAAATTACTAAGCAATATGGCACACCAGATATCGATCTATTTGCATCCAGGCTGAATCACCAGGTACCAACGTATGTCGCTTGGGAACCAGACCCTGAGGCAGCAGCAGTTGATGCATTCTCGCTGCATTGGGGGAAAATGTTCTTTTATGCTTTTCCTCCCTTCTGCCTCATCAGTCGGGTATTGCGCAAGATTCAATTGGATTCTGCTTCAGGAATCTTGATAATACCCGACTGGCCTACACAGCCATGGTTCCCAGTGGCCTTCAACATGGCTGTTGAAACACCGTTGGAATTCCCCAGCAGTCGAGAGTTATTAATCCACCCAGTGTCAGGCATTAGTCACCCGTGCCATGACAGAGTCAATCTCCTGGCTTGCAGATTCTAAAAAGACCTCTACTGGGCCTGGGACTGTCTGAGGACGCCATCAACATGATGACCGCATCCCACCGGGAGTCCACCAGGAGACAATACCTGACCAACATAAGAAAATGGGAACGGTATTGGTCCAAAACAGGAACTACCTACACTACAGCTACAGCCACCAGTGTTGTGGAGTTTCTGGTTGGATTACATCGGGAAGGACTCAGCTACAGCGCCATTAATACAGCCAGGAGTGCGTTGTCAGCTTATTTGGTTCCAGCAGCAGGACAACTGACTTTGGGGTCCCATCCACTAGTGGTCAAAATCATGAGGGGCATTTTTAACACCAATTCCCCTAGGCCTAGGTACACTCAGATCTGGGATGTCAGCATAGTACTGACGTACCTTAGGGGATGGCCACCACCCAGGTCACTCACGCTGGAACAACTTACACTGAAATCAGTCATGCTCATGGCACTAGTGTCAGCTCAAAGGGTACAGTCCCTCCACCTTCTGAGGCTGGACAGCATGACAGAGTCATTGGACTGTATCACATTTCACATTCAGGGACTGGTCAAACAAACTAGACCAGGTACCACGCCTCCAGTAATGGAGTTCCGGGCATATTCACCTGACCCACGGTTGTGTGCCAAGACCCATCTCGCCAATTACATAGACACAACATATAACTTAAGAGGGAGAGAAAAAGCCTTATGGATAAGCCACAAGAAGCCTCATGGTCAGGTGACGAGCCAAACCATTTCAAGATGGCTCAAGCAGGTGCTTAAGTCCGCGGGAGTCGATACTAATGTTTACAAATCTCATTCCACCAGGGCTGCATCTACGTCGGCGGCTAGGCGAATGGATGTGCCTATGGACCATATTCTGGCCAGAGCAGGATGGTCCTCAGAGAGAACTTTCCAAAGGTTTTATAATAAGCCGCTGGCGGAACCTGCTACATTTGCAGACAGAATTTTAGAGTCTGCAGCTAATATTTAATTTAAGCCGGGGGAGCTCTCTGTTTTTTGTTATCATTAATAAACCTTTATTGTTCACAAACAGGTTATTGTTGATTGTATAACATGCTTCCTCCCTCTAAGGTCTTCAGGCAGTGAGTGAAGCATGAGCTGGTTCACGGTTCGGATTCACAGAGCTTTGAAGTCTTCACGTAGTCACTCACGTGACTCCGAAGTAAAATAGTAAGATTAAATGAGAACTTACCAGTTCGAAGTTTGATCTGTATTTTATGAGGAGTTACGATGAGGGATTACGTGCCCTCCGCTCCCACCCTCTATTATACAGATCAACTGGTAATTAAGTTCTTATTTTTTCTTTACTATATTTATTTCAATTGTTGTGTTTTTCTGTGAATCCACACCGCTGCTTTGAAGAATGTCGCGCATGCGTGCTGGATGGGGTCTTCACGTAATCCCTCATCGTAACTCCTCATAAAATACAGATCAAACTTCGAACTGGTAAGTTCTCATTTAATCTTTTTATTTTAGTTTAGTTGAGAGAAACAGCGTGGAAACAGGCCATTCGGCCTACCACGTCCGCACTGACCAGCGATCCCCGCATTAGAACACTGCCCTACACATACTAGGGACAATTTTACATTTATCCCAAGCCAATTAACCTACAAACCTGTACTTCTTTGGAGTGTGGGAGGAAACTGGAGATCTCGAAGTAAAACCCACGCAGGTCATGGGGAGAACGTACAAACTCATACAGACCCGTAGTCAGCATCGAACCCGAGTGTCTACCGCTATGCCGCTGCGCTGCCAAATATGAACCTGAGTGGCCACTTTTTTACCTCAGAAGGTAGTTAAGGCGGGTACTGTAACAAGATTTAAAATACATTTGGACAGGTACGTGGATAGGAAAGGTTTAGAGGGATATGGGCCAAACAAGGACAGGTGGGATTAGTTTAGACAGGGCATCTTGGTTGGCATGGGTAAGTTGGGCTGAAGTGCCTGTTTCTGTGTTGTAAGACTCTATGACTCTAACATTGCAGGTTACATCAGGCACATTTGTCAATGGGAATGGGCTCTGCAAACTCTGCACTGTGCATGCACATTCTCTCCACCAGTAGTGTTGGAGCAGCCCTTAACTGTAGAGACGTAATCCTGTTGCAACAAAATTATAGAAGCAATTCTATCACAAATGCGGACACAGGGATTAACAGTGAAAGCTGAGGTAGAAGGGATACCTTCAAACCTGGGGACTGAATAACATGGGGACTGGCAAATCCCTTGCTTCCTAATCCATTTCTCACTTGGTTTTGAATTCCTGTTTGCAGCTCTATAGGAGATTTACGAGAGAGGTAATCACAATTCAATTATGCACACATTTCCTCTCTCTACAATCTTGCGTCATGTTGCTGACTTTCCCTTGCAAATTCCGACATCCACATTTATAATGGCAGCTGCCTTGTTAACTTTACATGGAGGCTAATACCGTCTCAGAAGTGGTGTTGCTGGTATGCGTCACTTTTACATCATCCCTCAGTTTTGTAAACAGGACATGCGTGTGAGATAAGATTATTGCATTTTTATTTAGACTCCTGCACAGAGTCTAACAGATGTGAATATGCATTTATTGCCCGTTCCTTGTTTCCCTTCAACTCAATGAAACTTACCAAATAGTGGAAGGCCTGGATGGAGTGGATGTGATGTTTCCACTAGTTGGAGAGTGTAGGACCAGAGGGCACATTCTCAGATTAAAAGGACGTACCTTTAGAAAGGAAAGGTGATGAGGAGGAATTGCTTTAGTCAGAGGGTGGTGAATCTGTGGAATTCATTGACGTCTGTGGAGGCCAGTTCAATAGGTATATTTAAGGTTGAGATTGACAGATTCTTGATTAGTACAGGTGTCAGGGGTTATGGGAGAAGGCAGGAGAATGGGGTTGAGATGGAAAGATAGATCAGCCATGATGGAATGGTGGTGCAGACTTGATGGGCTGAACGGCCTAATTCTGCTCCTATAACTTATGAACTCTGTGACTTACTGGCCATTTCAAATGATATTTAAATCAACCGTACTGCTCTGAGTTTTGGTTTGCTCAAAGCAGGTAAGAAAAGCACGTTTACTTGTTTGAAGTTCATGGCTGAATTGAATGGGTGATTAAGACAATCCGGTAGTTTCAATTTCTGCAGTTTATGTTCCAGAGTCTACATAGCAACACAATTGAATCTGGCTTACCCACAGCAACGGGGTTAAGTTTAAAGAAGATGTGCGGGGCAAGTTTTTTTCATATAGGGGGTGGTTGGTGCCTGGAACATGCTGCCAGCGATGGTGGAGACATAACAGTGGTGTTTAATAGGTTTTTAGATGGGCACGTGGATATGCAGGGAATGGAGGGGTGTGGATCATGTAGAGGACTTATGTTCAGCACACACAGTGAGGGCTGAAGGGCCCTCACTGTTATAGAGTTATGGAGTCATAGAGTCTTACAACATGGGAACAGGCCCTTCGGCACAACTTGCCCATGCTGGCCAACATGCTCCTTCTACACTAGTCCCATCTGCCTGAGTTTGGCCCATATCTCTCTAAACCTATCCAAGTGCCCGTCTAAATGGTTCTTAAATGTTGCAATAGTCTCTGCCTCAACTACCTCCTCCAGCAGCTCGTTCCATACACCCACCACCCTTTGTGTAAAATAAAGTTACCCTTCAGGTTTCTATTGAATCTTTCCCCTTCCCCCTATATCCTCTGGTTCTCGATCCCCCTATTCTGGGCAAAAGACTCTGCACATTTACCTGATCTATTTCTCTCATGATTTTGTACACCTCTATTAGATCACCCCTTATCCTCCTGCGTTTCAGGGAATGAAGTCCTAGCCCACTCAACCTGTCTCTATAGCTTGGGCCACCGAGTCGGGTTTTTGTGTTAAGCTGCCTACCCCGACAAGCAAGACAACCCCTTGCGTGCGTGCGTGTGTGTGCGTGTGAGAGAGAGAGAGATAACAAAAGAGAGCAAGTGAGAAAGGGAGACAGAGAGACAGAGACAGAGGGAGAGACAGAGAGGGAGAGACAGAGAGGGAGAGAGGGGAAAAAAAAGAGAGATAAGCAAAGAGAGAGAGAGACAGAGGGAGGGACAGAAGGAGGGAGAAACAGACGGACAGAGAGAGGGACAGAGGGCAGTACAGAGACAGGGAGAGTCGGAGGGAGAGACAGAGACAGAGGGAGAGAAAGAGCAAGTGAGAGTGAGAGCAAGAAAGAGAGAAGGAATGAGAGAGATAGGGAGACTGAGTGATATCGAGAAAAGGAAAGGGAGAAAAAGAGAACGATAATCAGAGACAGAGAAATTGAGTGAGAGACCGAGTGAGAGAGGGAGAGAGAGAGAGAGAGAGAGCACTGTTTGAGCTCAGAGACAAGCTGGAAGTCTCATACTTCAGATAGCAGAACAACACCAACCAAAGGCCCCCTCAAGACAGAAAGCTGCATGCATTCACCACAGACAGCTTCAAACATGCAACACTTTCAGTTTCTGCTGATGTTGAAAAAGCGCACATTCCTGCAGGTGCTGTGCAGTTGTGAGCAACTCCATCAATATGCCAATTGATATAGAAAATACTGCAAGGGTAAAGGAACCTGAGGAAGCCTTGTAAAAATTATATGTTTAGCAACCACAATTGTAACGAAAACAGTGCGGGGGAAAAAGCAAAAGAAAGAAAGAAAGAAAAAAATAATGAAAGCAAAGCACCAGTGACAAAAAGCAGGTAGATTTATTTCTCAATCTGGGGAAGATAAATTCTGTTTACATTTTAACCATGCATTTTCTACATATTTGAGAAACTTTAAATAGAAATGCTCTTGATCTGCCCCATACATCACCCAGCAAGTTGCTCATTAGTTTTAACAGCTGACTCTGTGTACCAGAAATTCAAACAATTCTCAGTTCCCAGCTTATCAATTACAACGGAGGAAGTACCATCAAAATAGACCAACTCGTGAACCTAAAACATTTAAATTTCAACTTACTAATTAGATTGCACTGGTTATCTGCTCTAACTTTGCAGAGACATTAGCTCACATCCTACCATGGCAGCCGTAGAATTAAAATTCATTTATGAATCTGGAATTATGACAAAAAAATAGTTCAGCAATAATCAAGAGTGGAGAACTACTGGTCTGTTGTACAAGGGCCATTCTTTGGAAAGTGAACCAACATGTCACATACGTGACCGGGTGGTATCGCATGAAGTAATACGTTAAAACATTATTGTAAGAGATGAATCTTATTCATTGCTATTTTCCTACCTACAGGACTATAATGCATGTCTGCTAAAGATATGAACATTCTAGCTTTTTATATTCACAGTTTGTAAGATCTCTTTATTCTTCTTGCGAATGAAACATAAACCAAAGGAATAGTTAGATCTCAAGCCGGGCGTTGAGCAGCCAGGTTGTTGTCTCTGCGTCAATGTCTGCCAGGCCATGAGCTCCACTTGGTGGGTGGTGGAGCGGGCACCCAGAGACGACACGGTTGGCTGTCTGCTCCGCATTCACAGGCTTGGTTTGTAAGATAAAACTGAGATGAAAAAAATGCTTCCTGGTGACGTCACACACGTGACCAGTAATATTTGACCTCTGACCCCAAACAAACATTGTCAGCATAACATAACAATTTCACTTGATAAACTTCGAAAAAAATATGAATCATATATACAGTACAAAACACTACACCTGTAATGCTTTCAGAATTGGAAGAGATGTATTCCACAATTTTTCTTATTTTCGGTCACACACGTGACTAAGAATGGGCCATATACTCCTTGAGTTGACTTATGTCCTTCAGCCATCCTTACCTGGCCGGCCTTTGTAAATGCACACTTACCAATGGCATAGAGTCATACAGCACAAAACAGGCCCTTCAGCCCATCTTGCCTATGCCAACCAAGGTGCCCCATCTACACCTGCCAGTGTCAGGCCCATGTCCCTCTAAAGCTTTCCTATACATGTACCCGCCCAAATGTCTTTGAAATGTTGTCATGGTACCAACGTGAGTGAAAGATGGGCGGGTGAGAGAGACAATATTCTCAGGTCGCCAGCAGGACCACAGACCTAATGTTGGGATGTGGGATTATCTCAGGGGGTCATCTATGAGAAGCAGAGAGACAATGGGTTGAGTAACCTCCTCGGTTAGAATTTTAACAATTCTGTAAGTTATGATTCATACGATGAAGTGGTAGATATGGTTAAAGCAGGAAAGCAATGCTGCTCATTCTTTAATAACTTCCATTTATATCATTGCAGTGTGCGTTTGTGCTTCTAATTTATCTTGTTACCTAGACCCCTGTAGTTTTATTTTCCAACAGCTGATAAATTGTCCACATGCAAAGTCTTGCAAACATTTGAATATAATTAAAAAACATTACTCAAGTACTCTTAAACCCTCTTTGATTTTTACTTCTTTAGTTTATTTTGTGTTAGCTGCTGCCTGATCCCAGTGAACTAGTTACTCTTCCATCCTACCCAATTAAACAATGGAGACTTAATCATAGAGTCATACAGATTTGAAATAGGTCCTTTGGACCAAGTTGCCTAACTGACCAACATGCCCCATCTACTCTAGTCCCAAATGTCTGTGTTTGGCCCATATCCCTCAAAACATATCCTATCAACGTACCTGTCCAGATGATTTTTAAATGTTGTGATAGTACTTGCTTCAAATGCTTCCTCTGGCAGCTCGTTCCATACACTTACTATTCTTTGTGTAAAAAAAACGTCCACTCAGGTTCCTATTAAATCTTTCCCCCCTGTTCTTAAACCTATGGTTCCCCCGCTGTGGGTAAAATACTGTGCATTTACCTCTCATAATCATTGTTGGAGGAGGAAAATGCTGCGGATGCAGGAAACCTAAATAAAAACAGACAATCCTGGGAATAAGCAGTGGGGCAGATAACAGGTGAAACGGTGCATGTACGGGGAAATCAAAGATAATGTTGTGGGTCAAAGATGTTTATGCAGTTGTATAAGATGATTGTGAGACGGCATTTAGAGCATTATGTTCAATTTCGGGCACCATGTCATAGGAAAAATGTTGTCAAGCTGGAAAGGGTGCGGGAGAAGATTTATGAGGATGTTGCCAGGACTCAAAGTCCTGAGCTATAGGGGGAGGTTGAGCAGGCTAGGACTCTATTCCTTGGAGTGCAGGGCGATGAGGGGTGATCTTATAGAGGTGTACAAAATCATGAGAGGAATAAATTGGAAAGACGCACAGAGTCTCCTGCCCAGTGTAGGGGAATCAAGAACCAGACAACATGGGTTAACGATAAGGGGGGAAAGATTTAATAGGAACATGAGGGGTATCTTTTTCACACAAAGGGTGGTGTGTGTATGGAACGAGCTGCCGAAGGAGATAATTGAGACACGTATAAAGTTTAAGAAACATTTAGGCAGGTACATGTATAGGACAGTTTTAGAGGGATATGGGCCAAACTCAGGCAGGTGGTACTAGCGTAGATGGGGCATGTTGGTCAGCATGGGCAAGTTGGGCCGTTTCCATGCTGTATGACTCCAGTGTGTTGTACTCGGCCACTCAAATTGAAGCAAATGGGTGGAGATCAGAAGCAGAATAGAACACACTAATGCTGCCACTGAGTGCTGGAGTAACTCAGCTGGTCAGACAGCATCTCTGGAGGACACGGATAGGTGATGTAGCAGCTTGGTACCCAACTCTATAGTCGGGACTATATAGCACACAAAAAAAAAGACACGAAGTGCTGGAGTAGCTCAATGGGTCAGGCAACATCTCTGAAGTAGATGACATTTCGGGTCGGGACCCTTCTTCAGTCATTGTATGGAGGGATGAAAGCTGGAGGAGATGAGGGACAGGACAAGGTTTGGTGGGAAATAAAAAATATGAGACAAAAGTATCGAAGAGTTATGAATTGTGAAGTCAGAGGAAGGAATGATGATGGAAGGGGAAAGGGGAGGGGAGAAAGAGAAGCAAATCTAGGTAAGGCACAGGGGAAGTGTGGGGGAAGAAAGGTGGGGGGGGGGGGGACTGGCAGAGAAAGAGGAGGGGGAGGGGGGGTTGTTCAAATTGGAGAATTCAATGTTCATAACTTTGGGTGCAAGCTACCCAAGTGGAATATGTGCTGTTCCCCCAGTTTGCACGTGGCCTCACTCGAGCAGTAGAGGAAGCCCAGGACAGAAAGGTCAGTGTGGGCACGAGAGGGTGAGCCCACAGCCCGCTCACCGGCACCGTTCCTCTAAGAAAGAAGATTTATTGCTGTGCAGGTAATCTTTTTATTGCCTCTAATCTGTTTCCTACAGCAATTGGAACAGATCACTGCACTCCAGTGGGAAAAAATAGTGATATGTCTATTATTCTGCCGAATATTGATAATAACTTCTCATCAGGAAATAAACATATATTTGATTCCACAATAAGCTGTCATGACTCGCACCCGCTAAATGCACACTATACCCTGTCCATTACATATTCTATCGCACTCACTCAACAATAGGAATGAGAGGTAGACACAAAGTGCTGGAGTAACTCAATATGTCAGGCAGTATCTCTGGAGAAAATGTGAATATGAACTAATTTCTCCAGAGATACTGCCTGACCCGCTGCACTTTAAGTCTATCTTTTGTATAAACCAGCATCTGCAGTCATTTCTACTACAGCAGGAACGGAAGGTTTATTTCCTCATCTTCAAGATAGACACAAAATGCTAGAGTAACTCAGGCAACATCTCTGGAGAAAAGGAATAGGTGATGTTTTGGGTTGGAACCCTTCTTCTCACCTTTTTTTTCTCTCCAGAGATGTTACCTCACCCACTGAGTTGCTCCAGCATTTTGTATCTATCTTTGGTCTAAATCAGCATCTGCAGTTCCTACCTACAAGTAACTCTTTCACTCAAGTTCTTGGACTCAGGAGTTCCATTCATGCCCCTGAATGCTTATTTAAGGTGGTGAATCTGTGGTATCCATTGCCACAGACGGCTGTGGAGGCCAATGAATGGAGATAGATAGATTCTAGATTTGTACCAGTGTCAGGGGTCATGGGGTGAAGGCAGGAGAATGTGATTGAGGGGGAAAGATAGATCAGCCATGAATGAATGGCGGAGAAGACATGATGGGCCGAATGGCCTAATTCTGCTCCTATCACCCCTGAACTTATGAAAGAGATGGACAATACGGATGCTGGAATCTGGAGCAAAAAAACTAATTGCTGGAGGAACTCAGTGGATGCAGGAGCAGCTGAATGATTCAATGATTCAATGATACTAGGTACAGTGAAATGCTTTGTTCTACATACGTCCTGGTAAAATCATACAGCAGACTTCAGCTAGGCAGTACACCATAGTTGCCATTTTTCTGGCGCTGACAAAGTTACAAAGAGCTCAACAAACGGTCTTGTCTTCTTCTAGTAGCGGGGAACCAAGCCTGCCGCTGCAGGTGGCAGTGGACAGCCCCCTGCTGGGTCCCCCCTTGATCTCAGCAGCTCCCCTCTCCCCTCCCCCCACCCAGTTCTACCCCCCATCGATCTTGGCGCCCCCCCTCCTCCCTCCCCCCCCCATCGGGTTCCCCCTTCATTGTGTGGGGTAAAGGAATTTGCAAGGTTTCAACCTGAAACATCAACAATACTTGGGGAGGACTGGTGTTTTTTAAACTGAAACTCTTAATTTCTGCTTCTCTTTCGATAGATGATTCCTGACCTGATGGTTATTTCTGGTTTCATGCTTAGTTTAGAGACACAGCACGGAAACAAGCCCTTCAGCCCACTGGGTCCACACCGACCATCGATCAACCATTCGCACTAATTCTATGTTATCCCACTTTGTCGTCCAGGGGTAATTTTACAGAGGCTGATTAACCTACAAACCCCCACGTTTTTGGGAAGTGGGTGGAAACCAGGAGGAATCCCATGTGATCACAGGGAGAATGTGCAAACTCCACACAGATAGTATCCCCGATCACAACCTGGGTCCTTAGTGTTGTGAGGCAGCAGCTCTACCAACTGCACCACCGTGCCTGCAGTCTCTCCTTTGAGTAATAGATGTTTGCAGAGATACTTGGAAGTCAGCGCCATCGACTGATGGAAAGCAAAATTATTTTGTTTAGGAACATAATCCCTGTTACAATTTTACAGTATTCCAATTTTCTTTTAAAATTATTTATATAAACAGTGCTTTATAGACTTGGGCCCCTATTATATTCAGTAACTTCTTATTATTAACTCAAGGAAGATTCTGACATGTGCTGAATTTATTTTCTTGCTACAAATGGGATGTCACACTCTGCTACATAAGGTGCACATTCCTTTTTAAAATGCAGACGGATTCTGCCTTTATTCCGAGACACCAGTCATTTCCCGATCTTCCACTGATGTCAATCCCTTGAATGAGCCTCATTATACAGAGGTACACGGGCAGCCTGTTGATCTAAAGGCTTTTTGCACCATTTCTCATTGAACTGGGCGAAGATCGGTTGCTATGTGGATGACTTGATAACACTGCCAATCTGCTAATTGATGCGGTTTAAGCTGTAAGCCTCCCTCGTGTTATTTACACATCTGCTTGCCTTGTTACTGGGTGAACTGGTTCAGGAGTTTCATGACATGAACTACAGGAATAAATCTTTCTTAACCCTTTCAGGGTTGTAGCAGCACTGGTGTCTCCAAGTATTCACTTTTTAGTTTCATGCAGATGCCGGGTGGAAACAGGCCCTTTGGCCCAACAAGTCCGCACCGACCAACAATCACACGTACACTAGTTCCATCCTACACACCAGGGGCAATTTACACAGGCCAGTTAACCTACATAACCTGCATATCTTTAATCTGCAAACCTGCTCGTCTTTGGAGCACTCGGAGAAACCCCACGTGGCCACAGGGAGAACGTGCAAACTCTGTACAGACAGCACCTGAGGTCAGGATCAACCCCGGGTCTCTGGCGCTGTGAGGCAGCAACTCTACCACTGCGCCACTGTGCCGCCCTGAATTAAACTTTATAAATTAGCAGGAACATACTAATTCCATTTTTTCTGGTAAATTTGTGGAATTCTCCATGTTGGCAGCAAAATAGCGTGAGCACTGTATGGGTCAGTTTACCCCATGCAATATGGTGCTGGAGATTAATTATGCAGAAATACCTCAGGATATATAATGGGGAAGGGAGGGAGTTGGGCAAACCAATTTCGGTAATTGAGAATGGGTCCTAAGGAAACGTCACCGATCCATTTTCTCCAGAGATGCTACCTGCCCTTTGAGTTACTCCAGCACTTTGTTTTTTTTTGTAACCCACCAGCTGCATTTCCTTGTGTCTTCAGGATGTGTAACCCAACTGATTCAGGACAGATGGGGGAAAGGAAAGGAGGAACCAAAATGATGTTGGTCATCAAAGACCCACATCACCCTTGCCATGCCTTCATTTTGCTCCTGCTATCTGGAAGAAGGTACAGGAGTCTGAAAACCGTGACCACCTGCTTCACGAACAGCTTCTTCCCAACAACCATCAGGCTGTTGAACACTACACAACACTAAACTATGAACCGAAGATAGACACAAAAACCTGGAATAACTCAACAGTATCTCTGGAGAAAAGGAATAGGTGACGTTTTGGGTCGAGACTCTTCGAAATGTCACCAATTCCTTTTCTCCAGAGATGCTATCTGTCCCGCTGAGTTACTCCAGCTTTTTGTGTCTATTGTCAGTTTAAACCAGCATCTGCAGTTCCTTCCTACACAAACCGATGAACAATGGACTGTCCTTGGATGCACTAAAAACTTTGGGCTAATTTAAAGTGGTAATTCAGTGTCATTAATTTATTGATATTTTTGTTTATTATATATTACCTCTATGTATTTTGTTTAAAGGTATGTTATGCCACTGCAAGCAGGATTTGCATTGTTCCATTGTCATACGCACACGTCGATTAAACACTCTTGACTCTCGAGAAGGTTATTTTGTGTCTACCTTTTAAAGAAGTCTGTTTAATGTTCTTTTATTAATTGTACTTATTTTTAAAAAAGGTAATTCACTTTTCAAATTATTTCTGTCAATTCTTACAGTTTGGAAACGTTTCTCTTTCTCGGAGTCATTTAGAACGCCACTGCTTTGTTAGCCACGACATTTGGCGACAGCAGAAAGACTCAAAGTGCCAGAGTATGTCAGGTCAGGCAGCATCGCTGGAGAACATGGATGACGTTTCTCCAGAGATGTTGCCTGACCCGCACAGTTACTCCTGCATTTTGTGTCTACCTTTGTTATAAACACAAATTGTAGTTTTGTACAGGTGTACAAGTAGTTTTGTTAGCAGTGCTTCCATTACCTCCTATTTCAAAACATTTCTCTGTACCTCGGTTCACGTGACAATAAACTAAACTAAACTAAACTCCCCGCTCTTATATTCTACGCCTTAGGTAATAAAGAAAAGCACCTTGTAATCTTTTTTAACCCAACGGACTCTTTGTGTCTATCTCTGAGCAAACAACCGTCTGACTGAGAGGCAGCAGAGATATTGGTGTCAGGCAGGGCTCCATCTGACTGCCTCTGACTCAGAGATATGAATATCAGCACTCAGCCAAAGTTCAGCGTAATCAAACTTTGCCATCTCTTTGTCGGAGGATCAAATGGATTTCACCTATGAAACAAATATTAGCCTTTATTTGATGTTCATTTTCATAAGGTCATACGTGATAGGAGTAGAATTAGGCCATTCGGCCCATCAAGTCTACTCCGCCATTCAATCATGGCTGATCTATCTCTCGCTCCTAACCCCATTCGCCTGCCTTCTCCCCTTAACCTCTGACACTCGGACTAATTAAGAATCTATCTATCTCTGCCTTCAAAATATCCACTGACTTGCCCTCCACAACCTTCTGTGGCAAAGAATTCCACAGATTCACCACCCTCTGACTAAGTTTTCAGGACTGTGGTGGGACCACCTTGGCCAGCGCCCATAGCAGAGTTGCTTCCTTATAGCGCGAGAGACAAGATTCGATCCTGACTATGGGCGCTGTCTATACAGAGATTGCATGTTCTCCTGGTAACCATATGAGTTGGGCGGCAAAGTAAAGTAGCGTTAGAGTTGCTGCCCTTCAGCGCCAGAGACCCATGTTTTGTTCCTGACTACAGGTGCGTGCTGGTTGTACAGAGTTTGTACGTTCTCCCTGTGACCGCTTGGGTTTTCTCCAGGTGCTCCGGTTTCCTCCCACATTCCAAAAATGTTAATTGGCTTCTTAAATTGTCCCTAGTGTATAGATCTAGTGTACAGCGTGATCGCAGGTCAGCACGGACTTGGTTGGCCGAAGGGCCTGTTTCCACACTAAAGTAAAGGTGGTGATAAGCTGCCTTTTGAAATGCTGCAGTTCTTTTGGCGAATGCGCTCTGACAGTACTGTTGGGCAGAGAGTTTTAGCATTTTGACCCAATGAGGATGAAGGACAGGTCAATATATTTTCAAGTCAAGATGGTGCTCGATTAAGAGGGGATTCTGCAATTTCCAATCCTGTCATTATCCTCATAAATCTCCTCATACTTACCCCAGTGCAATCACATCTTTCCTGTAATGTGATGTTATAAACAGTATGTGTGGGAAGGAACTACAGATGCTGGTTTACACCAAAGATAGACACAAAATGCTGGAGTAACTCAACGGGACAGGCAGCATCTCTGGGGAAAAGGAATAGGTAAATATTTTGGATCGGGTCAGAAGAAGGGTCTTGATTAGTACACGTGTCAGTGGTTATGGCGAGAAGGCAGGAGAATGGGGTTAGGAGGGAAAGATAGATCAGCCACGATTGAATGGCGGAGTAGACTAATTCTGCTCCTATCACTTATGAGTTTATGAAACATCACATATTCTTTTTCTCCAGAGTTGCTGCCTGACCTGCCAAGTTACCCCTGTGTTTTGTGTCTATCTTCGTTATAAACAATATACCATGCACAAATTGTGTTTGAAGTAGTTTTGTTTGCACTGCATCCGTTACCTCCTCACTCTAATAAAGGAAAGCACCTTGTAAGTCTTTTTAACCAAAAGGACGTGAAATGCTGGAGTAACTAATCGAGTCAGGCAGTATCTCTGTAGAAAATGGATAGGTGACGTTTTGATAGGGGACCTTTCTTCTGACATGGTCTGAAGAAGGGTCCCGACACGAAACATCTCCTATCCATGTTTTCCAGAGAAGTTGCCTGACCCGCTGAGTTACTCCTGCATTTTGTGTCCTTGTGTGTAAACCAGCACTTGCAGTTCCTTGTATCTACTTGTATTGTTAAGCACCATATTGGCCTGCCCCACTACTCGAGACCCACACTCCAAGGTCCAGTTCCACTTCCACCACACTCTACATTGCCCAATTTGCAGTGTATTACCTGGCCTCATTGTAACACCCTCCCCCCCAAATGCTTTGTGTCACACAGCCCAGGATTAAATTGCTGTTGTCAATCCACAACACACTATAATACAATAGAATACGCTATAACACAATATAACACAATATAATACACAATAACACCCTATAACACCATATAATACACGATAACAATCCACAACATGTAATACAATATAATACACTATAACACCCTTCATACAATATAACACTCTCTAATACAGTTGGTGGATTCATTGGTAAATTTTTTTCTTTTTTAAATTGCTTAGGAGATATGCAGTTGTACAATCCAGCATGGTGACACTTCAAAGCGGGAAATGGCAACTTGGGAAACAATTACTGTGTTTCAACTCTGGAAAAAATATCTATTTTGATAGATTTTTGATAGACGACCCATTCCTTCTCTCCAGAGTTACTCCAGCATTTTGTGTCTACCTTCTATTTTGATAGACGCAGCAAGTACTGTATCAACCTTTAACTGCCTGACTTCGAGAGAAAAAAGCAACCAAAGAATGCAATTCCCCAGAGCGAATACACCTCAAGTTCGCCAAGGCTGAGGTATAGTCATGGAGACACCTACAGTTTTCTCGTGTTCCATCTCTGTTTGCAGAAGAGCTTGAGGCAAGATGTGGGGGTAAATAAAGGAAAATAAACTGTACTTCTTAAGGAATGTTTGTGGCATATTAATTGAGAATGAGAAGAATGATTTAAATTTTTAAAACCTGAACTTTCAAGAGCACCAAATGGGCCCCGAGTAGATTCGCCCTACAGACATTAAAACAAGATGTAGACACAAGGAACTGCAGATGTTGGTTTACAAACAAAAACACTTAAAAGAGCGTGAGTAACTCAGCGGGTCAGGCAGCATCTATGGAGGTGACGTTTCCAGTCGGGACCTTTCTTTAAACTGCTTTCAGTAGGGCCTAGAGAGCTGGAAGGGAGCTGGAGGGGTGGGACATAGCCTGACAAATTTAGTTTGGTTTAGATTATTGTCCCGTGTACCGAGGTACAGTGAAAAGCATTTTTTGTTGTGTGCTATCCAGTCAGCGGAAAGACCATACATGATTACAGTCAAGCCATCCACAGTGTACAGATACAGGATAAAGGGAATGACGTTTAGTGCAAGATAAAGTCCAGTAAGGTCCGATTAAAGGTAGTCCGAGTGGCTCCAATGAGGTAGATGGTAGGTCAGGACTGCTCTCTAATTGGTGATAGGATGGTTCAGTTGCCTGATAGCAGCTGGGAAGAAACTGTCCCTGAATCTAAAGGTATACGTTTGCAAACAGATGTGGGGGTGTTTTTGATTGCTGTTGATTGGACAAAGGCCAGAGATGATAACAAGATGTTTAGTTTAGTTTAGTTTAGTTTAGAGATACCACACGGAAACAGGCCCTTAGGCTCGCCGAGCCTGCACCAACCAGCGATCCCCGCTCATTAACACAATCCTGCACACACTAGGGACAATTTACAATTTTACCAAAGCCAATTAACCTACAAACCTGCACGTTTTTGGAGTGTGGGAGGAAACCAAAGATCTTTGAGAAAACGGGGAGAACGTACAAACTCCATACCCGTAATCAGGATTGAACCCGGGTCTCTGCCGCTCTGAGGCAGCAAATATCCCGCTGCTCCACTATGAATTATGTTTGACACCAAATTCACTCAACTGGCTGCAACCTTTCAGCTTTCCTCATTTGCTGGATTTCACGTCTGGACTCTATCCTTCGAGGCAGCACCACCCCTCTCTCCTCTGAGCAAACTTACCATCGAGCTTCTCCAAGCTCTGGTTAAGCCACATATTCTGGGGTCTGTGGAAAGTGCCGAGGGGTGCTGGCAAGGTGAGCTGGTGGTAAATGATCAGCTTCTCCTGACTGTTAAGGAGGATGATATAGAACTGAGGTTGTGCTGACTTTCCCAACAAGAATGTTGCATCTCACATGTCTCAGGGTACAAATGGTAGGAGAGCTGCTGTCTCACAGCACCAGGTCCAATTCTGACCTCGGGTGTTTTCTATGAGGAGTTTGCACATTCTCCCTGTGATCGTGTTAGTTTCCTCCTGGTGCTCTGGTTTCCTCCAACATCCCAAAGTCGTGCAGGGTTTGTTGGTTATTGGGCCTCAGTGAAAAGCCGCCAGAATATGGGGAGCAGATAAAAAAGTGGGATGACTTAGAACTGGTGTAAAATGGGCGATCGATGGTCGGTATAGACTCGATGGGCAGAAGGGTCTGTTTCCAAGCTGTATCTTTCAATCAATCAATTAATCAAACTGTTCTACATAGGGGCTTGGGACTTTAGCGATACAGTGTGGAAACAGCCGCTTCGGCTCACTGAGTCCGCGCCGACCAGCGATCACCCCGTACACTAACACCAGGGACAATTTACGATTTTTACCAAAGCCAATTAACCTGCAAACCTGTGTGTCTTTGGAGTGTGGGAATAAACAGGAGTACCCAGACGGAACCCAAGCAGTCACGGGGGGAGCATACAAAACTCCATTCAGATAGCACCAGTAGTGAGGATTGAACCCGAGTCCCTGGATCTGTGAGGCAGCAACTCTACTGCTGCGTCACTGTGCCACCCAGCACACCCAGGTGAACTATCAAATACCCGTCTGTTCTCAGAGAGATGGAGACACACGGAACTGTAGATGCTGGTTTATAAAAAAAGACGCAATGTTTAGTTTAGTTTAATTTAGAGATACAGAGTGTAAACAGGCCTCTCAGACCACCGAGTTGACGCCGACCAGAGGTCCCTGCACACCAGCACCATCCTACGCACACGTGATAATTTACAATTCGAGCAAGCCCATTAGCCTACAAACCTGTACATCTTTGACGCGTGGGAGGAAACCGGAGCAAGCGGGAAAACCCACGCCGATCACGGGGAGAACGCACAAACTCCGTACTGACAAAACCCGTAGTCAGGATTAAGCCTGAGTCTCTGGTGATGTAAGGCAGCAACTATACCACTGTGCTGCCCACTGGAGTGCTGGAGTAATTCAGTGGGTCAGGCAGCATCCCTGGAGAACGGTGATGTTTCAGGTTGGGACCCTTCTTCAGGGTTAAACTACTTCCAGTCCGAACAAAGGTCCCCACCCGAATTGTCACCCATCCATGTATGGACGAGGTACTGCCTGGCCCGCTAGTTATTCCAGTACTTTGTCTCCTTTTTGTAACGTATCTATATTCGTCTCAATGAGCAGCTCTTGGTTCATGGCTATTCTTGTGTTGCCAATTCAAAAGCTCATCCAAATGGTTTTTAAATGCTATGAGAGAAGTTGTATTTATCTCCTTCTCAGGCAGTAAGTTCCAGCACCGGGTGAGAAATCTTTAATCCGTGTCAATGGGCGCAAGTAAAACAATATATGAAGCTTCCCTTGGTTTGATTTTGCCCCAGAATTACAGGAGCCAGCCTTTTGATCTTGAAAGTTTGGCAACAGTCGAGTCAGGGCTTTCTATAAAGCTGCTTTAATCCTCAACAAAATACTTTCACTTACAGAATGTGCCCACAACGCCAAACAACCTGGGACGGAAAAGCATACTTCCAAGTCTTGCAGTTCGGATAATGTTTCAGTATGTCATCATTTTCTCATCATTTGTTTGCCTCACACTGGGCTGATTTAATATGAATTAATATGAATGCTAGAAGTGCAGATTTTTTGTAACTTGTACGTATTTTAAATGCCCTTTCCTCACATTACAGTTTTCTTTTCCTGGTAGAGCTAATACCTCACAGCACCAGGGGACTCGGGCTCGACCCTGACCTCAGGTGCTGTCTGCGTGGAGTTTGTACGTTCACCCTATGGCCACGTGGGTGGTCCCGGTTTCCTCCCATGTCCCAAACAACTGCGAGTTTGTAGGTGAATTAGCCTCTGTAAATTGTCCCCAGTGTGTAGGGGGTGGATGGAGAAGTGGAATAACATAGAACTAGTATGACGGGTGGTTGATGGTCAGCATGGACTCAGTGGGCCGAATGGCCTGTTTCCATACTGTCTCTTTATAATAATAATCTCAATAGTGAAGCTATAATTAAAAGGCCTTGTTGAGTCTATGAACGTATAATTGTACATCCTTCTCCTTTGTCTATGTCATTAATTCATGCCACCCAGGAATATGATTGCTGCCTCATCAGAAGTCAAATTTGCAAGACCATTACCAGGGCTCAGAAGCTGAAACAAAGATGAAAACTTGGAGATGGCTGTTTGACTCGATGAAGAAAGCCAAGGAGGGTGAATTCTTTCCCATTGGACAGATAGGGTAAGGATATCAGACTTCTTACACTGAAGACCATCGATGAATGGTGAGGAGAATCGCCATGAGCGATCTCGACCAGTGATCCCTGTACACCAACGCTATCCTACGCACTAGGGCAGTTTACAAATGTTACCAAAGTCAATCAACCTACAAACCGGGTGCCTCGTCAACAGTCTGTCTGTCCCTTCCTTCTTTGTGTTTTAATAGTATGTGTTAAATGTATGTTTTTAGTGTTCTTTAGCTTGTTTTGTGTGGGGGTGGGCATTGGGGGAAACTTTTCTAATCTCTTACATCGAAGGAGATGCGATTTTTTTCCCGTGTGGTATCTCGGTCCGCACTGCGGGTCTAACATTGAGGAGTTGGCGATCTTTGCTGGAGACCATCTTTTGAGAGCTCCACCACGGGGAGCCTACGGGACTTTAACATCATGGAGCCCGCAATCCCTTTGTCAGGGATCGACCTCGGAGCTCCAACCGTGAGTGCTTGCGGACATAACATCGGGGAGCCTACGGTCTCTGATCAGAGGCCAACTTCGGAAACTCCAAGCCGCAGGAACTTTGACCGCCCCGACGCGGGAGCTTCGACCACCGGCTGCGGGAGCTTCGATCGCCCCAACGGATGGTTCGACTGCCCCGGCCGCGGGAGAATAAAGAGGAAGAAGATTGGACTTTATTGCCTTCCATCACAGTGAGGAATGAGGGGAATCCGCTGTGGTGGATGTTTATGGGAACTTTTATGTAGTTGGGTGTCTTGTTGCTTCTTTTCATCGCATGACTGTATGGTAATTCGCATATCACTGTCCCTTAATTGGTACATGTGACGATAAAAGTCCTTTGAAACATTTGAAATTTTGAACCTGTATGTCTTTGGAGTGTGGGAGGAAACTCAAACACCTGAAGAAAACCCACACAGTCGCGGGGAGAACGTACAAACTCCATACAGACAGCACCCATAGTCAGGATCGAACCCGGGTCTCTGGCGCTGTAAGGCAGCAACTCTACCGTTGCACCACCACGACACCCCTAATTTTAGTTTAATAATTATTAACGCTGTATAAAATGCTGTGTTTCTTTTAGTTACACGAGGAATCATTTTAATATGGCAGATGTCAGTTGTGAGATGACTTTTTAACAGAGTTTTAGCAGTCTGACATCACAGTAAACAGAGGGTTGCTGGTCAGGGGATCAGATTGTGTTGTAAACACAAGCTACTAATTAGCTGTTAAAAGTAAAATCATGGTGGTGGTAAAAAGAGCTTGCTGATGAAGATTAAAACAACAGGAACACATTTTACATCTCACAGGATGTCAACCTCGTCTGAGTGAGAAAGAGAAGGAGATAACCACTCAAGTGCTTTTTGAAGTTTTGTCCACAGGAAGTTGAGGTGCTAATTTGTACAGCTCAAAATCCCCAAAAAACACAATGAATTAATTCTTAGAATCTGACTTTAGAGATACACTTTAGAGATACAGCAAGGAACGAGGCCCTTCAGCTCAATGAATCTGTGTCGACCAGCGATCACCCCACACATAAGGTCTAGGCGTAGAATTAGACCATTTGGTTAATCAAATCCACTCCGTCATTCAATAATGGCTGATCTATCTTTCCCTCTCAACCCCGTTTTCTTGCCTTCTCCCCATCACCGCTGACACCTGTGCTAATCAAGAATTTGTCAATCGCCACCTTATAAATATCCATTGACTTGGCCTCCACAGCCGTCTGTGGCAATGAATTCCACAGATACACCACCCTCTGACTAAAGCAATTCCTCCTCATCTTTCTAAAGGTACATCCTTTTATTGGAAGGCTATGGCCTCTGGTCCTAGACTCGTTCCATTAGTGGAAACATCTTCTCCACATCCACTTTATCCAGGTCTATCACTATCCGGTTCACCTCATATTCACTATTCATCTCATATCACAATATGGAAGGAATGGCAGGATATAGATCACAAACAGGCAGATGAGATCAGTTTAAATTTCATCACATTCACTCTGATATTGTGGGCTGAAGGGCCTGTTCCTGCACTATACTATCCTATGTTCTAAGTTAAGAACGTAGTAACAGTCATTGAAACTTATTTAGAAAAAATATTATTATCCACGGTCACTAGTACTTTTGATTTTGAAACATTTCGTCTGGAAATGATTGAAATGTTTAGTTTTGAGATCCTGCGCAGAAACAGGCCCTTCAACCCACCGAGTTTGCGTCGACCGGCGAATACCCGCACACTAACACTATCCTACACACTAGGGACAGTTTTACAATTTTACTAAGCCAATTAACATACAAACCTGCACGCCTTTGGAATGTGGGGGAAAACCCGAGCTCGCGGAGAAATCCCACGCAGGCAGAACGTACAAACTCCATACAGACAGCACCCTCAGTCAGGATCAAATCCAGGTCTCTGGCGCTGTACGGCAGCAACTCCACTGCTGCCACTTTATGTGGAAATAATTATTGGATTTTTTTCTCTTTATTAGAAATTGGTAATTGGTGGTACAGCCAGACATCACAATCCTTGAAGAGAAATTAATAATGCAGGCCACAATAATGCCGCACTTGACATTTACTCCTCCACTTCAGATCCGTAATATTTACAACCTAATATGGTGACAAACATCTCCTGGGCTCAGGGCTATCAACATAAACCCTTATACCTCCACCCTCACCAATGTCCCTACAACCATCCGCACGCTACTTTCCCCTGCAACGTGTCCCTATACCTCCTCCCTCACCTCCATCCCGTGACCACAGCATTCCCTCAAGGTTCACCTCATCTATGGCCTCCTGTACATCGGCGAGACCAAGCGTAGACACGGCGACCTTTTCACTTGACACTTGCGCTCGGTCCAGTGAGGCTGACTGGGTCTCGTGGCTGCCAACCATTTAACTCCCCCTTCCCATTTCCACACTGACCTTGGATGCAAATTGCTGGAGTAACTCAGCAGGTCGGGCAGCATCTCTGGAGAAAAATAATAGGTGACGTTTCAGGTCGGAATCTTTGGTTCCTATTCCTATTTTTTTTTTCTGCAGAGATGCTGCCTGACCCGCTGTGTTACTCCAGCATTTTGTGTCTATCCTTGGTTTAATCCAACATCTGCATTTCCTGCATTAAGTGGAGGAACAGCACCTCTTATTCTACTTGGGTAGCTTAGAACCTAACGGTATTAACATTGAATTCTCCTCTAACTAACTCCCCCTCCCCCCCCCTCTTTCTCCCTCATATCCCTCCCTATTCTTCCCCTTCCCTCTTTCTCTTCCTGTGCCCCATCTGGACTTCCATCTGGTCCTCCCCCCTTCCCCTCCCGTTATTTCCTCCCTCCTTCGCAATCTGCGACTCTCCAAACCTGCCTCGCACCTTCTGCTCTTGACTCGGGGCTTTATTCCAACCATCTGCCCTTCACGAAAAAACCCTCGCCTACGTCCACTTATTATCTGCCACGCTTTGTCCTGCCTCTCCCGTTATCCAGCTTTCTTCCGCCCTCCCCTCCCCTCCCCTCCCACCCCTACAATCAGTCTGAAGAAAGGTCCCAATGTGAAACATCACCTATCCAAGATCTCCAGAGATGCGACCTGACCTGCTGAGCTTCTCCAGGACTTTGTGCTTTTCACATCAAGGAGTAGCACTGTATACTACTGTATATTTCTGGAATTAATTCACAGAGCTTTTTTGGAGTTTGGTTATAGCATGAGGCATGACAAACAACCTATATAGCACCTTTGCATTGTAGCATTTACAATTCTTTAGGTATTTCAGATAGATGCAGGATGATACAGCAGGCAGTGCTGCTGCCTCCCAGCTCCAGTGACCTGGGTTTGCTCCTGGTCTCTGCTGCAGTGTGTGTGTGTGTGTGGTGTGTGTGTGTGTGTGTGGAGTTCTTTCCGTGACTGTGTGTGTGCCCCAGTTTTCTCCCCCATTGCGAAGGCGTGGGGGAAACTGACCACTCGTGTCTGAAGAAATAGGGGAATGTGAGAGTGAGTGGACTGGAGGGCGATAATTGAGAAATGGGATTGATGTTGAGGGAACGAAGAGAAAATCTACCCCTAATGCGCGGTGGCAGAAAAACGCAATGGAAAGCCTCAGAGCGCAAATTACCATCTTTATGCTGCATTTCCAGCGACAGACCAAGGTCCCGGGTCATTAAGCTCTTTTCCGAGTCCATTAAGGGGATGAAAACTGGGAAAGTGGGAGTGTGCCGCAAAACGCTCAGGAAATGGAACTCAAACTCAAATATTATTAAGAATCACCAGCGTCCAATTTATGCCTGGATAACATTGGAATGGTGCACATTCTGTTTAATGTTTACTTTAATCTAGTTTGGAATACATATGGCTACAACTAATGAACAGTCTCCATGGTGATTTATTGTTTCAATGTAGAGCCATATATTAAATGCAAGTGCCCTGGAAATTCTTCATGTAAAGCCTTTTATTAGACGTATAAATCATAATGAACGCCTTCTCTTTGTAATCCTGGATGTCATGTTAATAACATTCCATTTGTCACTTTGCTTTCATACGTCCGTTTGATTAGAGTCAGGTTGGCAGCAACAAGAATTAAACTCACAGGGTTAAAGAATATTGAAGAACGGAGGGAACCATCGTACTGAATGGCCCATTGGAAAAAGTGCCGAAATTCACCTCCGTGTTTTGACCTCATGGCTTCAGTGGATCATCTTGGTCAGAGTGCTGAAACAGGTCTTCAGGGCCACACTTCGACTGTCGTCCGATTGTCATCATATTCAGTCTACAGAAGTGAGGAGAAAAATCAAAGTGGCTGATGACAGATTTACGTGCCAATGAGCTCCTCAGTAGGAAGCAGAGATGGATCACCCACTTGTTCCTCAAGTTCATACGTTTATGAGTTCTAGGAGCAGAATTAGGCCATTCGGCCCATCAGGTCTACTCCGCCATTCAATCGTGGCTGATCTATCTTGCCCTCTCAACCCCATTCTCCTGCCTTCTCCCCGTAACCCCTGACACCCCTGAGGTTGCCCAGTCAGCAGGCCTGGCTCGCCCGCCCGCAGAGGAGGGAGTCGGATAGAGGGCCGGTAAGCAGGCCGGCTGCGGGAGTGGGCGCTGGAGGCCCTGCAGCAGCCTGGGGCTTGGCGCCGCTCCAAGACGCAGAGTGTGTGGACTGGAAACAGTCCTCCAGCACAGAGTGGTGGAGGACACCAATGGCCACACTTAGCCAGGCAAACCCTGCAACACTGCCAGTACATTGGCCTTCATGGTCAGGTGAAGAACCCTGCACTTACAACTACTGGGAGTTGAAAATGGCGCCAAACCTGGCTCCTCTGCATAACTGTCTGAGTGTACTACTGTTTTACATTCATGCTGTATCGAGATGCTTATCACAGATGTTAAGTGTATACACACACTGGACCTTTTTTCTTCTCCTGTTATGTGCTATGTTTGCATATTCTGTTGTGCTGCAGCAAGCAAGAATGTCAGTGTCCCATCTGGGACATGTGACAATAAAACACTCTTGACTCTCTCTTGACAATTGGCTCTTGATCAAAGTGCTTATGTATAGTGATACATGTACTGATCTGTGTCCAAACATCAATTTCGACATTCCTCGGTACGCGACACTAAAGTGCCATTCAACTATTGAACCATTGAACTCTTGCATGTTTCCTTAGCTGTTTGGTGTGCAGGTAGCCTGGCATTGAAGCTTTGCCGGGTTGACACCTCGTTTATAGGTGGAACTGGTGCTGATTCATGGCATGCTGTCCTGCACCATTCCTCAAATTAGGATTTGTTTCTCAACTTCATAGTAAGGGCAAAGTGAGGGCTTGGTCATGCCATGTATTTGCTGATTGTGGAGTACTGAGCCATTACATTGCATGCACACCACTGTGACTTGTGGGATAGTGTTCTACATTGGTCCTGCCACACAACTCGATGGACATCAAGCATCAGGTTGTTCACAAAGACCGTGTGGTAGCAGTTCCTACCAATACTGCCGCAAGTCGATCTGCCTTTGGGGATGATGCCATTTGATATTTACTTTAGCCCTTAGAGATAGTGCGGAAACAGGCCCACAGAGCCCGCGCCGACCAGCGATCACCCCATACACTGACACTATCCCACACACTAGGGACAGTTTATTACCAAAGCCAATTAACCTACAAACCTGTACGTCTGTGGAATGTGGGAGGAAACCCGAGCATCCGGAGAAAACTCACACGATCACAGAGAGAACATATAAACTCCACACAGGTAGCACCCGTCGTCAGGATTGAACCCGGGTCTCTGGCGCTGTAAGGCAGCAACTGTACCGCTGCACCACCTCTATCCCTTGTGTTATTGTTTATCATGTCGCAAACACACTTTGACAGCTGTGTCAGGGGTGGTGATAAGAAAATGGGATGAGGAGGCATTTCTTTAAGTAGAGGGCATTACTTCCTGAGCAATACCTGTGGCCTCCTTCTTGGTATTATTTTGTAGGTCATTGCATCTTAATAACAGGAAGCTGTTGTTCCTGTAATTCACATCCCGGTGACATATTCTATTATAGATCAACAGCAAAACGCAATGACGAATAGTTACAGCTTCTTTCATGTGTGCTGTCGATGTGTCCTGACCCAACGTTCCATTAAGAACCAAAACAAAGGGCTTAGATGTCCCAGAACTGCACTCTGTGCCAACACAAGACTTCTACCGGCAGCTCAGTGGTGCAGTAGTAGAGTTTCTGCCATACAGTGCCAGAGTCCCGAGTTGGATCCTGACTGCGGGTGTTGTCTGCATGGAGTTTGTTCATTCTCCCTGTGACCTCACGGGTTTTCTCCAGGGGCTTCGGTTTCTTCCTCCACTCCAAAGATATAGAGATTTGTAGGTTAATTGGCTTCGGTAAAAAATGTGCGTAGTGTGCAGGATAGTGCTAGAGTACGGGGATTACACCAGCACTATAAGTGTAATCTAAACTTATTACGATTACACTTATATCATACTAATAATAAGTGTACGATATAAGTGTAATCGTAATAAGTTTACACTTATTAATTGTATAATACGTAATAAGTATTAGGTAGACAAAGGTGCCGGAGAAACTCAGAGGGTGCAGCAGCATCTAAGGAGCGAAGGAAATAGGCAACGTTTAGGGCCAAAACCCTTCTTCAGACTTCAGTACTTAATAAGTATTATTAAGTATAATACTTAAGTACAATACGGTTGTGCCGTAAGGCCTATTTCCACGCTGCATCTCTAAACTAAAACTAAACTAGTAATCAGATTCAGGGCTTGAGCTTCAGTTCTCTGCGTCCACTGATATTAGGCATTTTGTTGGGCATCATCCTAACAATAACAATAACTGTTTCTCCGATCTGATAACCAAGCAGGAAGATTGAATTGATTGAAAGATGGAGGCAGTTCCTTTGGCCTACTGAGTCCATGCTGACCATCGACTGCCCATTCTGACCATTGACCACTAGTTCTATGATATCCCATTTTCTCAACCACTCTCTACACACTAGGGGCAGTGTACCTAGGCCGACTGACCTACAAACCCGCACGCCCTTGGAGCACTGGAGCAGCCAGAGGAAACCCAGGCAGTCACAGTCACAGGGAGGACGTTCAAGACTCCGCATAGACAGTACCCGAGGTCAGGATCGAACCTGGTCTCTGGGGCTGCGAGGCCGCAATTCTATCAGCTGCACCGCTGTATCACCTCAAGATAATTTAAGAAATGAAAGAGAACCTACTTGTGCTGTACGGAGTTTTACGCTCCCCCTGTGGCCTGTGTGGCTTTTCTCCAAAGATGTACAGGTTTGTAAGTTAATTTGCTTCAGTAACTTATAAAATTGCCCTGAATGTGTAGGTTGGTGTGTATGTGGCGATCACTGGCTAGCATGGTCGCGGTGGGCCAAAGGGCCTGTTTTCGCGCTGTATCTTTAAAGTCGTTTTTTAAAAATATTTTTATTTATTAGAAGCAGTGTACAAAAATATAAGCAGTGGCATATGACATAATACAGTTATTGTGCAGCTTCAATTTTAATTTTTAGCTAAAGTTGAGAGAAAAGAAGTGAGAAAGAGCACGAAAGAGAAATTGTGGATGTGCAAGAATAGAACCCCTAGGCTACCAAATTGGTGTAGCCCAAGAGTGAGTAAGTAAACAAATTAAGAAAAATAAAAAGACAAAAACAGAAAGAAAAACAAAAGGTGATGATATACCTGCCTCGTATCCCTCCCCACCCATCACCCAACCCCTAATTGGATTTAACTCCAAAATTGTGTTGTACCATACTATCCTTGTAATGTATCAATGAATGGTGTCCATGTCTTCGAAAAATGCTCTGGTTTTTCTGCTAAGACAAGTCTCATATTTTCAAGATGTAGCGTCTCAGACATGTTTGTAATCCACATTTTGAGAGTAGGGGCAGATGTATGTTTCCAGGATTTGAATATTAGTTTTTTCGCCGTTATCAGACCATAATTGAGGAAACGTCTTTGAAATATTGATAGCTCAGAGCAGGCTTCTGATGTTCCTAGAATAATCAGTTCCGTGTCGGGGTCCAATTTTGTTTTTAATGTTTTTGAGAACATTTCAAAAATTCCTCTCCAAAAGTTATGTAATTTTATGCGAGGCAAAGGAATGTGTTACAGTTGCTTCTTGAAGGAGACAATTGTCACAAATAGGAGATACATTTGGAAAGATCTTATTCTGTTTTGTCTTTGAATAGTAGAGTCTGTGCAGTATTTTAGATTGAATTAATGTATGTCTAGCGTTAATCAAACAATTGTGTATATATAAAAGGTTTTCTTCCCATTTGTCTTTTAGAATTTTTAGACCTAGTTCCTCTTCCCAGTCTCTTCTAATTGCTTCTGACGATGTGATTTCTATATGTAGAAGGGTATTATACAAATATGATGTATCCTTAAAGTCTAAAGTCAAAAGTCTGAATAGTTATATTGCTGACAGCAGCTTTGGTTTAATATTCTCCCACTTACAACACAGCAAAACTCACTCAGTTCTGCACTAAAAGGAGGGGCAAAATACCACGTTCAAGCTTGAGGGGTTGCGTTTGAACCCACAAGACTGAGTTCCTCTGTGATGTAAGTAAATAAAAATGCTGTTCAAATGTCAGCTGCCCACTAACCAGGCTGTGGAGTTCCTTCTCCAAACCTCCTTCCTCTCTTCAGTCACTCCTCACCACCTTCTTAGTGACTTGGTTTTTGATCATAGATTTATGTGACTAGGTTTTATATGTTGCATAATAATCATTTATGTGAAGTCTCTTGGGATGTTTTTAACTATGTTAAGTTATGGACAGTACGGTGGCACAGCAGTAGAGTTGCTGCCTTACAACACCAGAGACTTGGGTTTGATCCTGACTACGGGTGCTGTCTATACAGTTTGTATGTTCTCCCTGTGATCTCGTGGGATTTCTCCGGGTGCTCCAGTTTCCTCCCACATTCCAAAGACACACAGGTTTGTAGGTTAATTGGCATCTGTAGATTGTCCCTAGTGTATAGGAGAGTGCTAGTGTAAGGGGATCGTTAGTCAGCGTGGATTTGGTGGGCCGAATGGCCTGTTTCTGTGCTGTATCTCTAAACTAAACTAATCAAAAGGTGGTTTAGAAATGTCAGTTGCTGTTCTTGAAAATCAGACGCAAACTACATGGAGAATATCCATTATCCACAAAGCTGGGTGGTAGACCTATAATCCTTCCCGAGGTCCCAATAACCTCTGGCCAGAGATAATAATGCAGTCTGTACATTTGTACAAGGCTGTGGTCTGTGGCAAGAGACTAATAACCCTCTCGATTAAGATTTTCCTCGAGTCCAGCAGAGAGGAGACTATTCAGCCCGTTGAGTCCTTGCAGCTTCTTCTAGGGGAAGCCAGTTAGCGTGGTTGTCTGTTTTTTTTACCCTACTTCAGTCGTTACTTTCTTTTTTCCTTGGAAAGATGAGGAGGAGTTTCTTTATTCAGAGGGTAGTGAATCTGTGGAATTCTATGCCACAGACAGCTGTGAGGCCAAGTCATTGGGTATTTTTAAGGCGTGATAGATTTTTGATTAATTTTGAATATATTTTTGATTAATACGGGTTTCAGGGGTTATGCGGAGAAAGCAGGAGAATGGAGTTGAGAAGGAAAGATAGATCAGCCATGATTGAATGGCGGAGTAGAGTTGATAGGACAAATGGCCTAATTCTGTTCCTATAACATATGACCTTATGAACTTTTGTAACTATTTGATATTCAGTTGAAAAGTTTGATTGACTCTGTGCCTGTACGAGCAGTGAATTACAGATTATTGCACTGTTTATTTTAGTTTAGTTTAGTTGAGAGATACAGCAAGGAAACAGGCCCTTCAGCCCACTGATTCCACGCCAACCATCGATTACCCATTCACACTAGTTTTATGTTATCCACTCCCTACACACAAGGTGAAATTTACAGAGACGATTTAACTTACAAACCCGCACGACTTTGAGATGTGGGAAGAAACTAGAGCACCCGGTGGTTTACGAGTGCCAGAGACCAGGTTAGAGGTCAGGATCTAAGGTGGATCTAACCTGGTCTCTGGCACTGTGAGGCAGTGGCTTTACCAGCCGTGCCACCACTTTATGTATAAAGAAACAGTGTTCCTTGTGCTGTTCACCACCTCTTTCAATCTACGGTCATGAAAACACACCAACACCTTTACTTTGTCAGAAGGCTAAGACATTTTGGCTCTAATGACTCTTACCAACTTCTACAGATCCATCATAGAAAGCATCCTATCTCGATGCATCACAGCTTGGTATGGAAAATGCTCTGCCCATAACCATAAGAAATTGCAGAGAGAGGTGAATGCAGACCAATCCATCACATGAACCAGCCTGACTACACGCACCCTGGTCACTACGAAAGATACAAAGATTGGAATAAATCTTAGGGCAGCAGAGAGACAGGTTTGATGTTGAATATAGGTGCTGTCTGTACTGAGATTGTACATTCTCCCTGTGACTGTATGGGTTTTCTTCAATCCCTCATTCCAAAGGTGGGCAGGCCTGTAGGTTAATTGCCACCTGTAAATTGTTCCTGGTGTGTAGGATAGAACTAGTGTGTGGGTGATCGCTGGCCAGCACAGACTGGGTGGGCCGAAGGGCCTGTTTCCAGGCTGTATCACTAAACTAAGTGCATCACCAGATTCACGAACAGCTTCTTCCCCACTGTTATCAGACGCTTGAACATGCTTTTCATGTGCTATGGATGAATTCCCCTTCTTCCAATCTACCTCAAAGCAGCTCTTGAACATCTTTTATCTGTTGCTGTAACACTATAGTCTGCACAATGTTCATCTTCTCTTTAGTGTTACATTGTGTGCTCATTCACAGTGATATGCCCAGACAGCGTGCAGTGTTCCACAGTATCAGACTGACAATAATAAATCAATACGAACATTTTTAGATAGTCAAACAAAAATACACAAAATCCTGGAGTAACTCAGTGGGCCAGGCAGCATCTCGGTATGGGTGATATTTTGGTTTGGGACCCTTTTAGTAAGTCTGAAGAAGGATCACAACCAGAAACATCACCTAACCATATGCCCCAGAGATGCTGCCTGACCTGCTGAGTTACTCCAGGACATTGTAAACCAGCATCTGCAGTTTCTTGTATCTCCTTTTAGATAGGCACATGAATCTGTAGTGGTATGAAGGGATATAGGCAGATGAGATGAGTTTATCTTGGTATTATGTTTTGGCACAGGCATTGTGAGCATAATTCTAAACTCTCCATTATATCACCAGCTTTTTTAATTAATTAATTTTCATTGATTTAATTATATTTTATTTTTATTATAGTTTAGTTTAAAGTGATACAGCGTGGAAACAGGCTCTTCGGCCCACGAAGTCTGTGTCGACACTTGTCCAAACCTGCACGATAGGGACAATTTACAGAAGTTAATTAACCTACAAACCTGTACATCTTTGGAATGTGGGAAGAAACTGGAGCACCAAAGAAATCCCACATGATCACAGGGAGAAAACACAAACTCCGTACAGACAGCACCCGTTGACAGGATCAAACCTATGTCTCTGGCGCTGTAAGGCAGCAACTCTACCACTGCGCCAGTGTGCCGCCCCTCAATAGCACCTATTTATCATCTATCTAAATCTGTGCACCTCTGGCAAACTTCCTCTCATCCTCAGCATCTCTTGTACCTGAAATCCCTTAAGTCAGGAACTCAGCATATTCCAAAATCTGGTAATTGTTTCACTGGAGCCTCTGAGAGACAGCAAAGGCTTTCAGTGTTGAGGTGCACCTCGGATACATCAGGCGAGTAAACGGCCACAGATCCAAATGTCAATGCACCGCAAAACAGCAGTCAGCGAGGCCAAAATCAGAAGGCAAATCCATTCACCCAACATCAGGCAAACCTGGAGCGATGCAGAGCTGGGGTTAATTGAGTTGCTGTTTGTGGCAGGTCTGTAAGAGGAGGGAATCTTCATTAAAGATTCAGGCAGTGCAGTCAATTGCTTTAGGAAAAGATTAGCAGTGAAGGTAATTATTCTACCTCGGTGAGAAATGACTTGCAGGAGAATAAAAGCTGGAAAGATGATAAAATATTATTCATTCACTGCAGCTGGAAATGAAAATACCACTGCAGCATACTGAGATGTAATGTGGAAGGAGTCAAACTTGGGCTGGGCTTAAACTGTAGCTCAATTTCAATTCAATTCAATTCAATCTTTAATTGTCATTGTGCAGTGTACAATACAGAGACAACGTAGCTGAGAACTGGAGAATGTAAACCATGTGAATATTTATATAGATTCACTAGTACTTATGTAATGGGCTAGCTGACTTTGTTTGTAAGTTTACTCTAACTTCACCTCAATGGTGTACCAAAGCAATCTGGCTAAATATGTCCTTCGAACGCATTGGTGATACCAACTGCAGTAAAAAATACTCGCCTCAGATGCCAGCCACCATTGTTTTAGCACTAAAATAAACACAATGAGTGCTGGAGTAACTCATCGGATCAGGCAGCATCTCTGGAGGGCATGGATAGGTGACGTTTCGGGTCTGGGCACCTCTGAAATCCCTCAACGGAGGACATAGATAGGTCCCAAACCATCCATGTTATCCAGAGATGCTGCCTGACCCACTGAGTTACTCCAGCACTCTGTGTGTTTTTTTAACTAGCACCTGTAGTTCCTAGTGTCTCCAGAGGAACTGGGAGCGAAAAAGAAAACAGGACAAATCAGGGCCAAACATTGGATTATTCTCTGCACAAAATGTCTAATATAGAAGTTGCAGCAATTGGGTTATTATTCTTCGGAGTCACGTGAGTGACTACGTGAAGACCCCGTCCAGCACGCATGCACGACATTAGCGTTCATGCAGTGCACCCGTGACGAACGGGAGTTCAAGGCGCTCCCGCTACAATTTGAAAAGTCGGGCCGACAGGTAAGCTTTACCGTGGCCGTGTGTCTTTTTCTCTGTGGTCTGCTTGTTTTCCAGCAAGAATGAGCAAGACCAGAGGAAAGAAGTCTGCAGCTCGCCCCCGTTCGTCCTCCGTTGAGGAATGCTCTTTGGAGGGGGGGCAAGAGGCGGCAGGTATAACTACCGTGCCGAGCCCAGCACCGCTAGTGCTGCCTGAGCAGCGGGCTGGAGGTACCTGCAGCCAGAACCGGGCGGTAGTGTCCGACGTTTCGGATGAAGATGCCTCACCGCTCGAGAGCGGCACAGGCAGCCGCCTAAGCCGCATGGAACGGCTTATGGAGCAATTACTCCAGCGAGATCTGCTGAGAGAGCAGCAGCAGCCTCGCCAAGGGAGTTCAGGCACTCCCGCAGTGCCTTTTACGGCACTGGGCCATTGCTTCACCTTCTTTTGAAGGCAGCATTGGCGACCAGGTCTGGGCTGGTCAAGAAGAGGGGTCACTGGCTGAAGATATCGGGAGTACGCAGGGTGTACAGGAACAGGAAGAGCTGCTGGGTGTGGTCAACCGCTACGGGGCCATTCCACAAGCGGGTCGGCCATTAGAGCCGAAACTTGCAGCCAGCATTAACCACCTGTCCTCTAAACCCCTACAAGAAACAGGTGGGTCAATGAGGCTCTTCAACTATATACAGCCCCAGTAAATTGTACATCTTTGAATGTACCTGCTGTCAATAGCCAAATTTGGGGACATTTGGGGCAGAACATCAGAAACCTGGAGTTGAAGCTCCAGAAGATCCTTAAACTCCTGACTGCAGGAATAACATCTTATGCTCGGTCCATTGATGGTGCGGACATCTCCACAAATCAGCAAGACACATTAGCTCTGCTGTGCACCACTCAATATGTAATAAATAATTTGCGAAAGGAGATTATCAAGCCTGCCCTCAACCCTAAATTTGCGGGACTTTGCAAAACACCGGGGTCAGAACCTCCTATTCTGCTCTTTGGGAAAGACCTTCCAAAAAAGGTGAAAGACCTGGAAGAAGAATCCAAGACCTTTGGTCTCATGAGGGCAGGTTTGGGACCGAGCAGACCCAACAAACCCAGGCGGCAGTACCCCATGGCGTCCTCCAGTTGTCGACCACACTATGGGACTGGGTGAAAGCTCGGGGTCCGCAACCATTCCCCGTAAGCCTTTTTTAGGCCAGGGCCCAGAGCAGACCCCATGGAAAATGCGCCACCCCCAACAACATCGAGATCAACATCAACCCTCTACAGCCCAGCAGACGCCTCATCGCCCAGCGAAGAGGCAGAAGAAGCACCAATAACCATGGAGGTAGGTGGGTCTGGTTCCTCTCAGCATATGTGCAGTAGGGGCTCTGTACTAACAGGGGGGAGATTGCACTTGTTTTTGGATGCATGGGAATCCATCACTAATGACAAGTATATACTCAGCAGCGTTCATGGCTACAAAATTGACTTTATCCATAAAAATTTTCCACCAGTTCAGCATATGCCCAAAAGGGTATTCACCCTCTCAGTCAAGGAGAAACAAGAGGGTCAAGCTGAACTGATGAGGTTACAAGCTAAAGGTGTCATTGAAAGAACAAAACATGAACCTTTGGAATTTGTGTCTAATATTTTCACTAAAATCAAAAAAGATGGTGGATGACGCATCATCATTGACTTAACTACTTTGAACAAGTCTGTCAGGTATATACATTTCAAGATGGATACTTTTGAAACAGCCAGACTATTGGTTTCTAGAGGGTACTTTCTAGCAAGCATTGATTTAAAAGATGCCTACTACTCAGTACCCATACACAAGGAGTATCGAAAATATTTAAAATTTATCTGGATGAAACAGCTATGGCAATATAAAGCCTTTACCAAAATGGGCTAACCTCTGCTCCAAGGTTGTTCACTAAAATCTTAAAACCTGCCTTGGCATTATTGAGGAAACAAAAGCATATAGTCATGGCGTATTTAGACGACATTTTAATAGTAGGGAAAACCTTGGAGACAGCCATTCTGGCAGTAGCAGCCACCAAACGTTTGTTTGAAACTTTGGGGTTTGTCATACATCCAGATAAATCCAATCTTACACCATCCACTGCCATGGACTATCTTGGATTTACGATAGATACTGTTCGCATGATTGTAACTCTGCCGAAGGGGAAAGCATCAGAATTGGCGCTATCATGCAACGGACTCATAAATAAACATTAGCCAACCATACGGGAAGTAGCTAGAGTTATTGGCAAAATGGTAGCAGCTTTTCCAGGCGTACAATTTGGGCCTTTGCACTATCAAAATTTGCAAAGAGCTAAAGTGCATGCACTAAAGCAAAACTCAGGTCACTTTGACCGAGCTATGAGTTTAAACTGCTGAATCCTTTCCAGAGTTACAATGGTGGGCAAGGAATGTAAGACTCAGCTCCAGTCCCATAATGATCACCAACCCAGTATTAACCATTCAAACGGATGCCAGTGCTTTGGGCTGGGGAGCAACTAACATGCAATCCAGCACAGGGGGCAGATGGAATAAATTTGAATCATCTTGCCTACAGACATGGGGTATCAACTATTTAGAAATGTTGGGGTGCGTTTTATGGGTTAAAAAGCATATTCATCTAATACGCATCATGCACATGTCCGGTTGCAACTAGATAATACCACGGTGGTAGCTTATATCAATCACATGGGTGGTGTAAAGTCGATATCGTGTGACAATTTGGCCAACCTAATCTGGCAATGGTGTGTTAAAAGGCATATTTGGTTATCAGCAACTTACCTACCAGGTAAGCAAAATACAGTGGCAGACACCAGGTCACGTAGATTTAATAATAACATCGAATGGATGTTAAATCCCAAAGTATTTGCTGAAATTACAAAGCAATATGGCACACCAGATATCGATCTATTTGCATCCAGGCTGAATCACCAGGTACCAACGTATGTCGCTTGGGAACCAGACCCTGAGGCAGCAGCAGTTGATGCATTCTCGCTGCATTGGGGGAAAATGTTCTTTTATGCTTTTCCTCCCTTCTGCCTCATCAGTCGGGTATTACGCAAGATTCAAATGGATTCCGCTTCAGGAATCTTGATAATACCTGACTGGCCTACACAGCCATGGTTCCCAGTGGCTTTCGACATGGCTGTTGAAACACCGTGGAATTCCCCAGCAGTCGACAGTTATTAATCCACCCAGTGTCAGGCATTAGTCACCCGTGCCATGACAGAGTCAATCTCCTGGCTTGCAGATTCTAAAAAGACCTCTACTGGGCCTGGGACTGTCTGAGGACGCCATCAACATGATGACTGCATCTCACCGGGAGTCCACCAGGAGACAATACCTTACCAATATAAGAAAATGGGAACGGTATTGGTCCAACACAGGAACTACCTACACTACAGCTACAGCCACCAGTGTTGTGGAGTTTTCTGGTTGGATTACATCGGGAAGGACTCAGCTACAGCGCCATTAATACAGCCAGGAGTGCGTTGTCAGCTTATTTGGTTCCAGCAGCAGGACAACTGACTTTGGGGTCCCATCCACTAGTGGTCAAAATCATGAGGGGCATTTTTAACACCAATTCCCCTAGGCCTAGGTACACTCAGATCTGGGATGTCAGCATAGTACTGACGTACCTTAGGGGATGGCCATCACCCAGGTCACTTACTCTGGAACAACTTACACTGAAATCAGTCATGCTCATGGCTCTAGTGTCAGCTCAAAGGGTACAGTCCCTCCACCTTCTGAGGCTGGACAGCATGACAGAGTCATTGGACTGTATCACATTTCACATTCAGGGACTGGTCAAACAAACTAGACCAGGTACCACGCCTCCAGTTATGGAGTTCCGGGCATATTCACCTGACCCCACGGTTGTGTGCCAAGACCATCTCGCCAACTACATAGACACAACATATAACTTAAGAGGGAGAGAAAAAGCCTTATGGATAAGCCACAAGAAGCCTCATGGTCAGGTGACGAGCCAAACCATTTCAAGGTGGCTCAAGCAGGTGCTTGAGTCCGCGGAGTCGATACTAATGTGTAACAAATCTCATTCCACCAGGGCTGCATCTACGTCGGCGGCTAGGCGAATGGATGTGCCTATGGACCATATTCTGGCCAGAGCAGGATGGTCCTCGGAAAGAACTTTCCAAAGGTTTTATAATAAGCCGCTGGCGGAGCCTGCTACATTTGCAGACAGAATTTTAGAGTCTGCAGATAATATTTAATTTAAGCCCGGGGCAGCTCTCTGTTTTTTGTTGTTATTAATAAACCTTTTTTGTTCACAAACAGGTTATTGTTGTATTATATAACATGCTTCCTCCCTCTAAGGTCTTCAGGCAGTGAGTGAAGCATGAGCTGGTACACGGTTCGGATTCACAAGCTTTGAAGTCTTCACGTAGTCACTCACGTGACTCCGAAGTAAATAGTAAGATTAAATGAGAACTTACCAGTTCGAAGTTTGATCTGTATTTTATGAGGAGTTACGATGAGGGATTACGTGCCCTCCGGCTCCCACCCTCTATTATACAGATCAACCTGGTAATTAAGTTCTTATTTTTTCTTTTACTATATTTATTTCAATTGTTGTGTTTTTCTGTGGAATCCACACCGCTGCTTTGAAGAAATGTCGCGCATGCGTGCTGCTGGACGGGGTCTTCACGTAATCCCTCATGTAAATCCTCTGTAAAATACAGATCAAACTTCGAACTGGTAAGTTTCTCATTTAATCTTACTATTATTCAAATCATTGATTTTTGATGTTTTTATCTGAATTCTATCCTTTGTTAAAAGAATCAGAAACATAAAGTCTTCAATCCACATGCTCAGGCAACTATGAGTGAAATTAAGTGAAGGCAGTTGAAGATCACCCCATTATAATTCATCAAAATAAAACACAAATCAATTGCTTTTGCTGTCTTAAAAACCCTTATCACAAGCTGCTACTCAGATCGCACATTGACGCAATGTAAAATGGATCAGGGCCTTATCAGTTCCTGCCGACCGGTATCTTTAGCCCCCCACAGGCCTCCACCAGCGACTCCACCGACTCTCCAGTGGGCCAGAGCCATTGCCTCACCTGAGTTCCAGACTCAGTAACAGGCCCACAGCCTCCACGCTGCACGTTCCTGATCTGACTCTCTTGGGTCCCACTGCTACCCAGACTCACTAACAGCACATCAGACTTGCTTTGGTTGGATTATTTTTTACTGAGAATAATAAATCCGAATACAATTATGCTTAAAACCCATACACATCTCCACAGGTTGTGCTCGAATAGGGTGAAGAACTAGACAAGAGACGTCTGTAAAACTCAAGGGACTTTCAAATAGTCAACGGGTGGGCAGGAGTTAAGAGAAGCCTAGATAACAGGGAGCAGCTCAGATACATCTCATCGACTTCAATTACATCAGCAGAAACTAGATGTGGTCAGAGTGTTGCTGAGAACTCACAAATTTCAGTGAATAAACGATGAGCAATAACTCTGACTGACTTCAATGTGTCATCTGTGTGTTGGTAAAATTCAAAGTTGGTCCTTGTCTGATCTGTTGCTGCCAACGCTTTAGTTTGTTTTTGGCAATGTACATTTATTGAATGTATGGCTGGAGGTTTTGTTGATGGAATAGCACTTTTATTCCTGATTCAGATTAAAAAGGGGGCATATCCATGAGCTTGATCAAATGGTAGCAATAATTCAAACTCATTAAATTGTTTAGCTGGGGGTACACAAAAAGCTGGAGAAACTCAGCGGGTGCAGCAGCATCTAAGGAGCGAAGGAATAGGCGACGTTTCGGGTCGAGACCCTTCTTCAGACTGGTCAGGGATCAGGGAAACGAGAGATATAGACGGTGATGTGGAGAGATAAGGAACAATGCGTGAAAGATATGCAAAAAAGTATCGGTGATGAAAGGGAACAAGCCATTGTAAGCTGTTTGTGGTGTGAAAATGAGAGTGGTGCGACTTGGGTGGGGGAGGGAGATAGAGATAGAGGGAATGCCAAGGCCCGAGGGCTGAGGGAGAGGTGGGAAGGGGAGGAGACAGCAAGGTTCAGAATTGAGAAAATTCAATTTCAAGCCCAAAGGATGCAGACTCCCCAAGCGGAATATGAGGTGCTGTTCCTCCAGCTTGCGGTGTTGTCTGGCGTGGAGGAGGCCCAACCGAGAGGTCGGATGTGGAATGGGAGGGGGAGTTTGCTGAGCCACCGGGAGTCGGGTTGGTTATTGCGGACCGAGCGGAGGTGTTCGGCGAAGCGATCGCCAAGCCTCCGCTTGGTCTCACATCATCTGGTGAGGAGCAACGGATGCAGTAGATGAGGTTGGAGGAGGTGCAGGTGAACCTCTGTCGGACCTGGAAGGACTGCTTGGGTCCTGAAAGGAGTGGAGGGGGGAGGTGAAGGACAAGTGTTGCATTTCTTGCTGTTGCAAGGGAAAGTGCCGGGGAAGGGGTTAGAGTGGGAGGGGAGGGAAGAATTGACAAGGGAGTTGCGGAGGGAGCGGTCTTTGCGGAAGGCAGACAGGGGGGGATGGGAAGATGTGGCGGGTGGAGGGGTCACGTTGGAGGTGGCGAAACTGGCGGAGGGATTTGCCGGCTGGTGGGGTGAAAGGTGAGGACCAGGGGGACTCTGCCCTGTTTGCGAGTGGGGGAATGGGGAGCGAGGGCAGTGTTGCGGGGTATGGAGGAGACCTGGTGCGAGCCTCATCATCCCCGTTCTCTGAAGAATGAGGCCATTTGTGATGACCTGGTGTGGAACACCTCATCCTGGGAGCAGATGCGGCGTAGCGGAGGAATTGGGAATAGGGGATGGAGTCCTTACAGGAAGCAGGGTGGGAGGAGGAGTAGTCCAGGTAGCTGTGGGGAGTCAGTAGGTTTGTAGTGGATGTCGGGTCAGGAGTGTATCACCTGCAAGAGAGATGGTGAGGTCAAGGAATGGTAGGGCATGACTCCCTGCAGAAGAGAAACAGTTCCTTATCATTGGCAGATATGTCAACTGAAGGTACTTGTATTTTTATTTATGTAGGCTGTCTCCTGGGCAGTGGGAAATAAATTCAAACGAATGGATATAATTGAAAATAATCAGCGTACTGTCATTTCCACTCACATCTAAGCCTTTGCAATAGTCCTTTTTCTGGGTCAATGTGAATTATACTTTCTCATGTGAATTAATTGTCTATTGTTGGGACATTGGGCTAATGGTAGGAAGATAAAATATGGATTATGTTTCTGTCAGTTCAAGGGAATTCAGTGGTTTAATTGAGTTTAGAGATACAGCATGGAAACAGGCCCTTTGTCCCACTGAGCCCACAGCGACCATCAATCATTCATTCACACTAGTTCAATGCCACCACACGCCCTACACACTAGGAGCAATTTACAGAGGGCCAATTACAAACCAATTAAATACTGCGCGGAAACAGGCCCTTCGACCCATCGAGTCCGTGCCGACCAGTTATCACTAAGTGTCCTACGCACGGAACAATTTTACCAAAGCCAATTAACGTGAAAACCTATATGTCTTTGGAGTGTGGAAGGAAACCGAAGCACCTGGAGAAAACGCACGCGGTCACAGGGAGAATGTAAAGACTCTGTACAGCACCCATAGTCAGGTTCGAACCGGGTCTCTGGCGCTGTAAGGCAGCAACTCTATCGCTACGCCACCGTGCAGCCCTGTGCCGCCCGAACAGCTTCCTCTCTGTTATCAGGATTCTGAACGGTCCTTCCCCAAGCTAGGGTACCCTCTGATTCACATCTACTCTATGGCGGACATTGGCCCTTGTCTATGGAACTGATGCGCTACAATGCTGAGAACTATATTATGAACTCTATCTTCCGTCACTCTATCTATTCCACTTGAGCTTGACTTGGTTGTATTTATGTACACTATTATCTGATCTGTTTGGACGGCATGCAAAACAAAGCTTTTCACTGGCCTTGGTACACATGACAACAATAAACCTAATCCAAACTTGATTTTTGAATTGTTTTAAAAAGTGTTCACTTAAAAAGTGAATGATCTGCCACAAACACGCTGCACTGCGTGGACAGGGGTGGATGATTTTTGTCTAAAATAGTGATTGGGCTCCTATTTGTACCACATTTCCATTCACCTTTAACAGACACAGTGGTGCAGCTGGTAAAGCAGCTGACTTGCTGCGTCCGAGACCTGAGGACCCTGTCCTCGGGCGCTATCTACACAGAGTGAGCTTGTTCTCTCTGTCATCTCTGAGAGGGTGGGATGGCTTTGAACTAGCATACGGGGTGATTGATGGTCGCCGTGGACTCGGTGGGTGGAAGGACCTGTTTCCATGATGTATCTCTAAACTAAACATCAATAATTGTGCATAGTTCCCTGAAGGTGGAATCGCATGTAGATAGGGTGGTAAAGAAAGCCTTTGGTGTGCTGGCCTTTATAAATCAGAGCATTGAATATAGGAGTAGGGAAGTAACGTTAAAATTGTACAAGGCATTGGTAAGACCAATTCTGGAGTATGGTGTACAATTTTGGTCGCCTAGTTATAGGAAGGATGTCAACAAAATAGAGAGAGTACAGAGGAGATTTACTAGAATGTTGCCAGGGTTCCAGCAACTATGTTACAGAGAAAGGTTGAACAAGTTAGGTCTTCATTCTTTGGAGCGCAGAAGGTTAAGGGGGGACTTGATTGAGGTCTTTAAAATGATGAAAGGGATAGACAAAGTTAACGTGGATACGTTTTTCCCATTGAGGGTAGGGAAGATTCAAACAAGAGGGCATGACATGAGAATTAAGGGACAGAAGTTTTGGGGTAACGTGAGGGGGAACTTCTTTACTCAGAGGGTGGTGGCTGTGTGGAATGAGCTTCCAGCAGAAGTGGTGGAGGCAGGATCGATTTTAACATTTAAGAGTAAAGTGGATAGGTATATGGACGTGAAGGGAATGGAGGGGTATGGTCTGAGTGCAGGTAGATGGGACTAGGGGAAAACAAATGGTCGGCACGGACTGGAAGGGCCGAGGGGGCCTGTTTCCGTGCTGTAATTGTTATATGGTTATATGGTTATAACCTGGAGCTCAGCCTTTACACTTTAGACTTCAGGCACACAGCATGGAAACAGGCCCTTTGTTCCACTGAGGCCGCTCTGACCATTGATCACCCCATACACTAGTACTATCCTACACACTAGGTACAATTTAACTTACAAACTTGTACTTCTTTGGAATGTGGGAGCAAACTGGAGCACCCGGAGGAAACACACGCAGTCACAGTGAGAATGTACAAACTCTGCACGGACAACACCCTTAGTCAGGATCGAACCCGGGTTCTGGCACTGAAGGCAGCAACTTGGCTTTGGTAAAATGATAAATTGACCCAGTGATCACTGCTCGGCGCGGACTCGGTGGGCCAAAGGGCCTGTTCCCGTGTTGCATCTCTGAAGTCTAAAGCCTAAACAGTCAAGGTTGGATTGAAAGCCCTGGAGATGATAGAGAAAACCAAATGAATTGACGTCAAGATGGAGAGATGGAAAAATAAAATGATTGGTATCAATGTGAGTATTAAACAATCTGAAATGTTTGATTGAGATTTTATTTTCATATTTCCTTTGACATACATGGAGACCATTGGCTCATCAAGTCTTTGCCAGCATTCAGAGCGTTCCCATCAACCCCTATCCCCCACACTTCCTGTCACCTGCTCACACATGTTCACAAATATTTCCCTCACTCTCAGCAGCCAATTGGGGTTAAGGAAAGAGCGCTCTTTCACCAATTTCACCAATCTTTACACCACCACACACAAGAAGCGCAAGACAGACACCATTGTACGCAGATGTCGAGAACTGTGTTCAGCTCTGGCTGAACAACTTCTAACCTTGTGTGTGGACTCGATAAGAAGAAGTACAGCCAATTGATTCTTTAAAATGTTATATTATTGTGCCTCTACATTCATTCAGCCTTGCGTCCCGATTCTCACTCTGACTTCCTCTTAGACATCAAAGCATTTCAGACAATTAACCCATCGGCCTCGTTCATGTTATCCATGAATGTATCAAATACAATGTACAATTTTAACTACTGTACTAAGTTGAGGCCAGTTCATTGGCTATATTTAAGAGGGAGCTAGATGTGGCCCTTGAGGCTAAAGGGATCAGGGGGTATGGAGAGAAGGCAGGTACAGGATAGTGAGTTGGATGATCAGCCATGATCATATTGAATGGCGGTGCAGGTTCGAAGGGCCAAATGGCCTACTCCTGCGCCTATTTTCTATGTTTCTATTTTTCTATGTGCGGATTAGAATGACGGTTTCCGTGAGCTTTCTGCAGTACTTATGATTCTTGATCAGTAAGGGTGTCAGGGGTTATGGGGAGAAGGCAGGAGAATATGATTGAGTGGGGAAGATAGATCAGCCATGATTGAATGGCAGAATAGACTTGATGGGCTGAATGGCCTAATTCTGCTCCTATCACTCACTTATGTACTAATTAAAGGATAGAGTGCATGTATGTTTGCAAAGAACTGAGTGTACTGAGTTGTTTTTTCTTTTAGATATTATTTTGCACAAGATTATTTCAAATTACCACAGTCTGTGCAGACTGTTGAGCTGAGAGGATTATGATGAGCATTTGATGCTCTGGGCCTGTACTCGCTGGAGTTTAGAAGGATGACGGGGGACCTCATTGAAACTTAACAATTAGTGAAAGGCCTGGATAGAGTGAATGTGGGATGGATGTTTCCGCTAGTGGGAGAGTCTAGGACCAGAGGCCACAGCCTCAGAATAAAAGGACGTACTTTTAGAATGAAGATGAGGAGAAATTCCTTTAGTCAGAGGGTGGTGAATCTGTGGAATTCATTGCCAGAGAGGCTGTGGAGGCAAGTTGATTGATATTTTTAAGGCAGAGATTGACAGATTTTTGATTTACTAAGAGTTTCAGGGTTGAGGGGGTTACAGGGTTAAGAGGGAAAGATAGATTAGCCATGTTTGAATGGCAGGCTAGACTTGATGGGCCAAATGGCCTAATTCTGTTCCGAGAACTTATTATGTGGTATGACATTTGATGCATTATTGTACCACAACTACTGTTTAGTTTAGAGATACAGCGCAGAAACAGGCTCTTCGGCCCACCGAGTACGCGCCGACTAGCGATCCCCGAACTTTAACACTATCCTATACCCACTAGGGACAATTTTTACATTTACCAAGCCAATTACATACAAACCTGTACGTGTTTGGAGAGTGAGAGGAAACCGAAGCTCGGACAAAACCCATGCAGGTCATGGGGAGAACGCACTAACTCTGTACAGAAGGTACAAAATCCATAGTCGGGATGGAACCCAGGTCTCCAGCGCTGCATTCGCTGTAAGGCAGCAACTCTACCGCTGCGCCACCGTGACCGCCCGTGTTATTTGGGAGTTTTATGCCTTCAGCAATGTGTCTCTTGCTAATAATAGCTCCATCTCTTTTTTTGCCTCAAGAAGCAACAACATTAAAATGCTTACGAACTTGGTCAAAAAACACGTTTTAAAGGCACTAAAGAAGAGAGTTAGAGGGGGTTTTAGGCGAGGTAATGTGAGGTAATGTGAGACTTTGGCATCTTGGCAAATGAAGGCTTGGTCTCCAAAGATAAAGTGATCGTGGACGATGAAGAGGCCAGAACTGGAGGGACGCAGAGTTCTTGCAGAGAATAGCGAGCTTGCAAAGTTGCATTTTGTTCTTCTGTTCCCCCTCCTGGTACCTCCTGATAAAAGCCTCCTCAGGAGCTTGCAAAGCGAGATTCAGATCAAGTAATATTGTTGAAAAATGAGTGTTTTGAAATAAAGTATGCAGAGTAACAATCGCTAATGTTTAAATAACAGGAACCCAGGTTGCCAATAGTTTAAGGCTACAAAAGGCATAATGTTCTTTTCAATTCCTGCGAAGCTCCTTTGTATTAAAGTGGAGAGCAGCTGTGTTTTATTACAGTGGGTAATGGCAGCAGTAGTGGAGAGACGCATTGGACTTTCAAAGATGCCTATCTGAAGCCTTTGAATTTCCATTGCCGTTGGTAAAATCTTTCAGCAGAACATTGATGGCTGTGCACTGCACCTTTGGCTCTTGTAGTAAAATCTGTCAATGGCAAACGTCACCAAACTTCAACAAACCACTCCACCCCAGACCACAAGAAATCGCAGGGAATTGTGGACATAGCCCAGACCATCACACGAACCAACCTCACTTCCATTGACTCCATCTACACGTCACGCTGCCTTGGCAAGGCCACCAGAATAATCAAGGACCAGTTTCACCTCAGCCGCTCCCTCATCTCCCCTCTCCCAAGAGGCACAGAAGTGTGACAATGTACACCTCCAGATTCAGCGACAGTTTCATCACAGCTGTTATTAGGCAATTGAACCATCCCATCTACATCCTGAGAACAGTCCTGAGCTACTCTATCTCATTGGAGACCCTCTGACGATCTTTAATTGGACTTTGCTGTACTTTATCTTGCAGTAAACATATTCCCCTTTTCATGTATCTGTACACTGTGGATAGCTCGATTGTAAAGTCTTGTCTGCTGTATATGCCAAGTCTTTCCACTGACTGGTTAGCATGCATAAAAACCTTTTGACTGTACCTCAATACATGTGACAATAAACTGAACCAAACTGCTAATTGCTGCTAGATGCTCATAAAAACTTACAGTTAGAGCTTCAATGTCGTAAGACATCAAAGCCATTCATCTGGACATCTAACCTTGAAATAGAGAATGGTTCCATATCATGCCCGTGTCAATGTACCTTCCTTCACTATATTCCTCATAAGGTGGGTGAAATGAAGCCAACAGACTAACTGCCAATGCCTCTTCTTCCTTAGAAGATTGAGGAGATTTGCTATGTCAATGAATGCTCTCTTGAACGTCTACGCGTGCAGAGAAGAGAGCATATAGACTGGTTTGGCAACTCCAATGCCCAGGATTGAAAGAGATTGCAAAAAGTGGTGGACATCACCTGGTACTGACATGGGTACTGACCTCCCCACTATTGGAGGATCTACTAGGCAGTGCTGCCTCAATAATGAGCCAGCATCACCAAGGACTCACACCACCCTGGCCAAACTCTCATTTCATTCCTGCCATTGGGAACAAGGAATAGGAGTCTAAAAAACATGTTTCATGAACAGCCTCTTCCCAACAACCTTGAATACAACAAAACAACGAACCAAACTCTGAGCTACAAACTGTCTTGGTTCCACTAAGGACTTTGGGCTTTTAGCAATAATATTGGGATGTTAATGTATTGTTTTATTTATTGTTTTGTTTATTATGATATCTATGTGTTTACAGGCCTGTTGTGCTGCTGCAAGTAAAAATGTCATTGTTCATTTTTGGTGTATATGATAGTTAATTACTTTGACTCTCTTAATAAGACTTAGCGACTAATCTGTATTAGCAATGGGAGAAAATGATCAATAATCTTATAGGTGTGTATAAGATCATGGGAGGGACAGATAAGGTAAATTTATGGAGCTTTTTATCCCGAGTAGGAGAATCAAGAAGCAGAGGATATAGATTTAAGGTGAGAGAGGAAAGATTTAATAATAATTAAAGAGGTAACCTGATCACACAGATGGCGGTGGGTATATGGAACGAGCGGCCAGAGGAGATAGTTGAGACTGATACTATAACAACATTTATAAGACATTTATACAGGTACATGGATAGGAAAGGTTTAGAGAGTTGGGCTGGTGGTGGGCAGGTGGGACTAGTGTAGACGGGGCATCTTGGTCAGTGTGGGCAAGTAGAGATGAAGGGCCAGTTTCTGTGGTGTATGACTCTATAACTCTATAACAATGACGAAGACACTCGAAGACACTTACATTTATATAATGTCTTTCACATCCCTTTCAGAACTTCTGAAAACCTTGATGTAACTTTGATGGAAGGAAACTGTGGGATTCACTTCAGTTTACAGCATAGAGCAATCTGACAGTGCATCTTGGTAACATTGAATGAGGGACGAATGTAAACCAGGACGCAAGAATAGACTTTACACTTTAGGCTTCAGGCCCACTGAGTCTGCGCTGATCAGTAATCCTGCACACTATCCTGCACACGAGCGACAATTTAGAATTGACCAAAGCCAATTAACCTACAAAACCTGTATGTCTTTAGAATGTGGGAGGATAGCGGAGCACCTGGAGGAAACCCACATGGTCTTAGGGAGAACGTACTAACTCTGTACAGACAGCACTCGTAGTCAGGATAGTCTGTGGTGCTGTACGGCAGCAACTCCAACGCTGCACCACCCTGCCGACTTTCAGCTGTGGTACGTTGTTGCACTGAGCCAGAACAAGCCCCACCTGTTTACCTCTGCAAGTTACAAAATGTGAAAGTTCCACCACATTTATTACTCTTCCCTGAAAGACAAGCTAATGCCAAAAAAAAGCATGCAAGAAAGGGTGAAGGCCACTCTTTAATTCTGTATGGCCTTTACCTATTACTGTAAAAGAATGAAAATTAAGCAGTCATTTTTGAAAATGTAAACATCCATTTTGACTATTGCTTTCACTTTAGACTTCGAGATACAGTGTGGAAACAGGCCCTTCGGCCCACTGCGTCCATGCTGACCTTTAACCAATGAAGCCAATTAACCTACAACCCCGTATGTCTTTGGAGTGTGGGAGGAACCTGGAGGGCCTGGAGAAAACCCCTGCAGTCATAGGGAGAACGTGTAAACTCTGTACTGAAAGCATTCGTAGTCGGGATCGAACCCCGGTCTCAGGCGCTGTGAGGCAACAATCCACTGTGCCATTGTGCCACCCTAAAGTCGAAGGGCCTAGCTCTGTGCTCAATGACTCTATAACCCAGATGCTTTGGGATGTGGGAGGAAGCCGGAGCACCCGAGGGAAGCCCATGCAGTCACAGAGAGAAGGTGCCATGTCTATACAGTGAAGACCTGCAGTTAGGATTGAACCTAATTCACCGTAATGATAAACATTATTTAGCAGCTTTACGATTTACTCTACGGTGTTGTCTCAGGTTCTGCAGACATTGGAGCCAAGGAATCCAGGCTAATATCTCCTTATGGTCACCATGTCCAATTTTCCTTGATTACACTCCAGTTAATTGCCTTGCGATGTCTTACAAAGTTAAAAGGTGCTGGTAAACTTCAAGTAGCCTCTACTGCTGGTAACGCTTAAAATGTTTATTTGAAAACATGAAACCCATGAACAAAGCACTACTCTGTAATAGTGCGGCACTGGATCAGATAATGATAAACACAGCCTAATATCCTCGGCATTTCCGTAATTTGGGAAGTTTTTCATGTGGAGCAATACTTTGAGACCTTTGCTGCTTAATTGAGGATTTGTGTAATTAGAGCTGCAAATAATGACATGATCTGTTACACAATGATACCATTGCTTTACCATTGTAATCTGTTCACCATACGGCAATGGTACGTACAACCTGTAAACCATTCACAATCACAATGTAAATGTCCACACTGAACCATCTGTGTCGTGCAATATTAGATGTCATCTTCCACACAGAATTTGAAATCGGAAGTAAAAGTAAAATACTGCAGAATACACAAGTCTGAAATAAAAACGGAAAATACTGGAGGCACGCAGCATCAATATCTGTGACAAGACAAAATATTTACATGCAAGCCAGGAGCAGGAGCATTCAGCCCCTCAAACATGCCTCTGTCGTTTAATGTTCTTGGCTAGTTTACCTCACCATGGTAAACCTCCATCGCCTTGCTTATCAAGAATCCATCTGAAAAGATACAAAGTGCTGGAGTAACTCAGCGGGTCAGGCAGCATCTCTGGAGAACATGGATAGGTGACGTTACAGGTCAGGGGAAGTGAGAGGGGGAGAAAGGAGAGACAGTTCTAAGTGTTGCAGGTGGATCTAGGCAAAGGGGGGAGGGGGGTGTTGATAGGCAGATGAGAGATGCCACGCCTGAACGGACATATAAGCCCTAAGATTTGCCGATGCCGTAAATTTTTAATAAAAACAAAAAAAATGTTAAGAAAACTGTCGTGCTTTAAGTAGCAGAGAAAGGGTAAGGGGTGAGAAGATTGAAGGGAATATCTGTGAAAGCTTAGCGAGATGGTTGGACAAATGGACTGGATTGGTGTTGACTGGGAAAGGGTGGTGAAAGTGCGTCAATGGTCACACATCTCTCTGGAGGCGGTGAAAATAGAGGAACAATAGAGCAGAGGTAAAGACAGAACAAAGAAACTGGAGGAGGGTCATTAGTAACAAGGAACAAGTCGAAACAAGGCGCCGCAGATCCAGCACTTTAGTGTAGAAACAAGGAACCGCAAGATCCTGGTTAATATACAAAAGGTCACAAAGTACTGGAGTAACTCAGCAGGTCAGGCAACATCTCTGGAAGGTCACATCTGAAGTTGGGTCTCGACCAGAAACGTCACCTATCCATGTTCTCAAGAGATGCTGCCTGACCTGCTGATTTACTCCAGCGTTTTGTGTTCTTTATTGCGGAAGACGCCACTAATCCATGGTCAACGCCATGAGCCATCATTAAACACCTATTGTTTAAGACCAGGAAGAAGAAAGGACCTGACCCAAAATGTTACCTATCCATGTTCTCCACAGATGCTGCCTGACCTGCTGAGATACTCCTGCACTTTGTGTCCTCTATCATTTAATTCCTCGGTTAACAATTCCAACAACTTCAGATTGAATTTAACAGTTGAAGCAATATCAATCATCATTTAAGGAAGAAGATTCCAAAGTTCTACCATCTCTATGTAGACGTATTTCCTAAATCATTCCTGGCTCCAGTTCTCATACGGGGCTTCCTAAACCCAGATTCTTCAAGCAGCAGAAACAATTTTTCTATTCACTCATACAGTATAATATTGTGAAATATTATTCATTATTCAATTAGATTAAACTGCTGAATTCCAGGCCATACAACTGCAATTTCTCTGATAATTTAACTCACGTAGCATACAACAGGATCAACATCAAACATCAGCAGACATCACCACCAAACTCTTTCCAAATAAACCATGTTTCACAAGTGTGCATGTTTCACAATGTCTATCTGTGCCGCCAATGGTGTTTAACAGACATTAACCACGTTTAAACACCAATCCATTTTAAGCCATTACAATTGCAAAAGCAGATAATCTGAAAAGTTACCCTTCACTCTTACCTTGGAGACACCGGCCACCAGGCTTCTGCAGTCCATCAGGAAAGGCATCCAACGCGATCTCAACGGTAACCACATGTTGTGTGGGATCTCCAGGTAAATAATTATTTCCTTGAGCAACTGTAACATAACGAGAGACCAAGGTCAACAATGGTGGTAGTGAATGGCAATGGACCAAATTAGGCCAGGTTTGGCCTGTGCCAACTCACAACACCTGGGCTTAGGTGGTCCTGATGCGGAGGGGTTTGCTTCATCTGACCCTCTCCGTCTGGAACCCATCCAACCAAACATGGAGAGACCTAGTTTCCCTCTCAGTCGGAAGATAGCCCTCAACCTAAAATCTCACCTATTCCTTTCGTCCAGAAATGCCGTCCAACCCGCTGAGTTACTCCAGCATTTTGTATCTAACTTCAGAGTAAACCAGCATCTGCAGTTCCTTCCTAATCAGGATGTAGAGTGTGATTATCTGTCTCTGGCATATTCTTCAACAGCAGGCAAACCTACGGGCAAAGCCTTGTCTTCAAGGCTCAGCAACAGCTGTTAAGGGTAACCGGCATTATGATTATATTATGTAATTAGAAAAGGGATTAGATATTAAAAGTTTTTTCAACTATATTACAAACATATCAAAATGTTAAGAAGTCATTGAACCCAAGTCATTGGAGCAGAGAAGGTTTTAGGGACCCAATAGAGGTATAAACATTTATGAGGCAGAGGCAGTATAGTTAGTAAGAAACATTTCCCTGCGGCAGCAGTCGGTGGGTCAGTGGCACAGCGGTCGGGTTGCTGCCTTACAGCAGCAGAGACCTGGGTTTTATCGTGACCTTGTGTGGATTTTGTATGTCCTCCATGAAACCAAATGGGTTTCCTCTGGTTTCCTCCCACATTACAAAGGCACATTAAATTGACCTCTGTAAATTGACCGTCAAAGGTTATGGGGAGAAGGCAGAAGAATGGGGTTGGGGGAACGATAGATCAGCTATGATTGAATGGCAGAGTGGACTCAATGATGGGCTGAATAGCCTAATTCTGCTCCTATGACTTGTGAACTTACAAAGTTACAAATCACTGGGCTGTTGGGTGCCCACGCATGGTCAGTTGATCTTCCAGTTATCACTTTCACGGTGCCAGTCTTGACGAAGTTCTATTAAGTTCTGTTTAAGTATCTTCGAACTGGAGTGTTAACTTTGTTTCTCCTTCCACAGATGCAGTCGACCTGTTGAGTGTTTCCTGCCTTTTCTCTTTTTATTTGGGATTTCCAGCATCTGCAGTTTTTTTTAAATCTTCATTGCCTCTTCAATGGACCTGGTCTTTCAAAGGTTAAACGTGGATTTTTTGGTGCCTCCCCCTATTCATCTGTTGCCTTTTGCAAGTGAACTGCATTTTAAGTGTAATAACACAACAGGGATGCAGCTAAAATGCCTCTCATATATTTGCATTGCCCTAGCTGTGCGTGACTTGCAAGGGGGTTCAATACAAGTTGCCTCCTTGCCTTTGAAATCTATCTCAATGAGCAGGTCTGTAGTGGGCAGCTAGTTGAACTACATAACAATAAGCCAAGTTCCTTCTTGATCTTCGGTTCACATCAGTCCATGTATTAGTACAGCATTATTTAGTTTAGAGTCACAGCACGGAAAAAGGCCCTTTGGCCCTCCGAGTCCGCGCCAACCAGCAATCCTCGCACACTAACCACTCTCCTACACACAGAAGGGACAATTTACAATTTTACCAAGTCAATTAACCCACAAACCTGTACGTCTTTGGAGTGTGGGAGGAAGCCGGAGATCCCGGAGAAAACCAACGCAGGTCAAAAGGAGAAGGTACAAACTCCGTACAGACAGCACCCTTAGTCAGGATCGAACCCGGGTCTCAGGCGCTGTATGGCAGCAACTCTACCGCTGCGCCACCGTGCCACACCAAATATAACCCTTCTGCAGGCTACAGCTGTGCTCTCTGGGAACAATGATGTTTGTTTCTGGATGAACTATTGGAAGTCTGGCAGATTGAAAAGTATTGAAGATAAGTTAAAAATCATGTAGCTGTTTGTATCTGCTGGTTTACATTTGCTTCTGTGGGTAATTTTCTTTTCAAGATAAACTCCAAAGGTTAGTTTTACTCGAGGATATCAGATTTGCCTTTGCTGTCTTTTCTAATGATTCATAGGCACTCAAAGAGATATTGGAGAGGACATTTTTTGAAGGAGAGGAGGAAGGAAGGGAAAGCTGAAGGACCATGCAAGAGCCTTCACTGTTGGGGTGGCAGTGAGAGTCAACAGCTTCACATTTGCTCGATTGTAGACATGTTTAGTCTTTCCACGGACTGGTTAGCCTGCAAAAAAGTGTTTCACTGTACCTCAGTACATGTGATAATAAACTATACTAAGCTGTACCGAACCAAACAACTATGATGGCTCTATGCATTTTGGTTTTTGCACCAACAAGGTCACGTTTACTTAGAATAACTGATCATTTATTGCATATTTATTGTTGTTGTGCCTAATGTGCCTCTAAAGCTGCAGTAAGTTAGAATTGTATTGTTTTGGCTCAGATCTAGTTTGTATGACAAATACGCACTCTTCACTCCTGAATGAGTTTATACTTAATGTTAATGTCAGGCTTATGGTAACATAGAAACAGAAATGTGCAGGAGTAGGCCATTTGGCCCTTCAAGGCAGCACTGCCATTCAATATGATCATGGCTGATCTTCCAAAATCTGTACCCCGCTCCTGCTTTTCCCCCACATCCCTTGATTCCGTTAGCCCATAAACTAGAGGAGCTATCTACCACCGTAGATTTATTGAGCTGAACAAAAGTGATTTGCTTCATGAATAAGTTTGATTTGTAACAAAAAACTATAATTCTTCAATATATAAAAAGTTTACTTCATGCCATGATTGCATTGTCTATTTGCAGGCATGTGTCTTCAATTTACAAAGATATTTTTACTATCGCAAATAGCGTGCCAATCTCCATGTGCAGGATATACTGAACAGTCCACAATACCATTTGTCCAGCCTCTTTGATTTATGAGGTCTCGGTAAACAAGAAGTTTCCCATGAATGCAACTGTGTCATAAATTGAGAAATTACTGTCATATAAAAATGGCTAGATTAAGTTTAAGCAATAGTTTCCATTAATATAACGCTGTTCGCATGATAAAACTTCAAAGGCATTCCTCAGCAGCCTTATCAACCAAAAGGCCCATTAGCCAAAATGAGGTGATGTTAGGGCATTTAGAATATAGAACATAGAAAAGTACAGAAGATAGACAACAAATGCTGGAGTAACTCAGCAGGCGGTTATGGACCACACCCTTCCTGAGGTCATCTCTTGCCGGTTCTGTTTTGTTCAAATCGTCTGAAGATGGGTTCTGACCCAAAACGTCACCCATTCCTTTTCTCCAGAGATGCTACCCGACCCGTTGAGTCATTCCAGCATTTTGTGACTATCTTCAGTGTAAACCAGTATCTGCGGTTCTTTCCTACGTAAGGAAAAGTGCATCAGTAGGTCTCCAAACAGTCCAGAGAAGTTCACGCACAATGTCTGTCGGCCTAACAGGCTAGATGCAGAGATGTTGGGGAAAGGACAGGGGTCTCACGAGATGAGAAAGACTTTTTTTACTGGTGATTAATATTGGCCCTCCATATCAGGTACGGGATACTGAGTTGGATGATCAGCCATGATCTGAATGCAGGCTCGAAAATGGCCTAGCACCTAATTTCTATGATGTTTCTGAAACATCACCAGCCCTGGCAGCGCAGTCCAGGTCCCCACCATCTGCGTTAAAAAAACACCCCACACTTTGACCCTCTCACCTTAGACCTATGAGGGTGGCACAGTGGTGCGGTGGTAGAGTTGCTGCCTTACAGGCCAGAGACCCGAGCTCAATCCTGACTACGGATGCTGTGTGTATGGAGTTTGTATGTTCTCCCTGTGACCCCATGCGTTTTCCCCGGGTGCTCCAGTTTCCTTTCACACTCCAAAGACCTGCAGGTTTCTAGGTTAAATAGCTCTGTAAATTGTAAAATGTCCCTAGTGTGTTGGATAGTGTTAGTGTACAGGGTGATCGTTGGTCAGCGCAGACTCGGTGGGCCGAAGGGCCTGTTTCCACGCTGTATCTCTAAAGTAAAGTCTATGCCCTCTAGCTCATCTCCAAAGTGAAAGGTTTTAATAAATGTTTAATGGAACAAAGAGATATGGAGAACGAGAGTTTACGGGCAGATTGTGGGTGAACAGAACATGGTGTGTGTTGAAACCCAGGCAACAACATTTTGCATGACTTTAAGATTCCAAAGAGCAGACGATACTGCATTGAAATAGTCAATCAAAACATGGATGATGATTCCAGCAGAGAATACACTACATTCGGGCAATGAAGTGGCCTCAGGGATACTATGGATATGTGGTCCAAGGCAACCCACGTGGTCATAAGGAGAACATATAAACTCCACACATAACCACACAACCACACCAGCACCTGGACATTTGGTTCTGTGAGAGTCAGTGGAAGCAACATACAACTGCAATTAGCGGACACCTTCACCCTCTGTGAATAAAACTTCCACCCCATCCATCGACAGTTTGACTTTAACCCCTTCAAATAAATTTCAGGGGTCATTTGTTCCTACCTCATGCTTGTTGTTTGAGTGACTGTGAACTCATACTAATTACAAAAAATAGGGCAACACAGTGGCACAGCTGGTGGAGGAGCACCAGAGACCCAGGTTCGATCCTGACCTCGGGTGCTGTCCGTGTGAAGTTTGCATGTTCTCCCTGGGACAGTGTGGGTTTCCTCCGTGGTGGCTCCGGTTTCCACCCACATTGCAAAGAAATGCAGGTTTGTAAGTTAATTGGCCCCAGTGTGAATGTGAAGGAGAAATATTATAGAACTAGCAATCAAGGATAGACACAAAGTGCTGGAGTAACTCAACGGGTCTGGCAACATGTCTGGAGAAAAAGGATGGGTGACGTTTTGGGTTGGGTTCCTTCTTCAGACACATCAACAGTTGACGTGGACTCAGTGGGCAGTAAGGCTGGTTTCCACGCTGTATCCTTCTATCGACCAAATTATACTGAAGCAGCAACTTGCAATTTTCCCATCACCAAATTTAAAATCCGTTCCTGATGCCCTTGAACACGTCCTCTGGATGCTGGGGGGAAAGTGAGTCATCGAAATAATTCCACAATTAAATAATCGCAAGGGAATTCTTATCTGTGCTGTTCAAATCACTTTCCCTCCCAGGGGTGAGAATTAAATATGACCCAACCCTCTCTTCTGATCGTATGCCACTGTTTCTGTTTATTTTCCTGGTGTCGTGACTCACCAGTCAGGAATTCCCCAAAAAATACAAGTGGGTTTTTGAGTCAAGAGTGTTTTATTGTCATATGTCCAGATAGAACAATGACATTCTTACTTGCAGCAGCACAACAGAATATGTAAACATAGTACACTGTAAACAATATAATAAACATGAAAAAAGTTCAGTCCATATACTCACACACATGCGTACACATGAAAATCAAACAATAATATTCATCAAGGTTGACATAGAGATTGCTTTATCAATCTCTTTACAATTGCATTGCAATACAAATGAAGACAGTGTGTCTCTCCTAGTTTGTAACGAGCTGATTACAAAGTCAATCTTACTTGTCAGGGTTCTGGAGACTTCAGGATGAACTGTTGATGTTATTCTCCTTCCCATACCATAACTCTGCTTCAGATCCCTGTGTTTTAGTAGCAGCATCTTTCTTGATTGGAACTGCCTGTGGCTACTTGCCATTTAAAACACAAACAGAGATGCTTTCATCATGAAACTTTGCTCACTTGTATCCCCATGCAAGAATTTTAATGAACTCCAGATTACCACTTGGTGAGGTTGCAAATTGTTCATCTTCTGTAATTGTAACTCGTGTTTAGTTTAGTCTTGCTTAGAGATACAGTCTGGAAACAGGCCCTTCGGCCCGCCGTGTCCGCGCCGACCAGCGATCTCCGTACACTGGCACTATCCTACACACTAGGGACAATTTACAATTACAAAACAACGAACCCAAGTCTTTAGCGCTGTAAGGCAGCAACTCTACCGCTGCACCACCGTGCTTCCCTTTGTGTTTTGCTCTGGATTCCAGCATCTGCAGTTCCTTGTTTCTGCCTGAGACCCGCTCCACATGGACTTTCAGGGGCATTTACTAGAATTTTCCCTCCCCACTCCCCTCAAAATGTCAGGTGACTGGTTACAATCCAAGCTACGTGGTAGAAAATGTGGCCTAAAAACTAAAACCAAGCTGCAAGATCACATTAAATGTGCCATCAATAAATCACTCGCATGCATCTTGCAATCCATTCTGAAGGAAGCGTGCTTCTAGCTAATCAACCGTGGAAAAGTTTCAGCAGCACTTGTGGAGATATATCTGTTCTGGACTGTGGCCCTCCTAGTTTTGGAGGTGACAGAGGGGGAGGGGAACGGTGGAGAAACATGAAAGGCAAAGGAGAGGAAATGGACAGAAAAAATACAGCTAATTAAATAGAAACTGCAGTGTTTTATCCTCCAACTGAATCAAGATAATCCTATCATTGATAGCAGAGAGCTGAAAGCCAAGACTGAGAGCATTTTAGGCTGGAAATGACCGACGCTGATGTTATTGTATGAGCAGTTAACACCTTCGTATCAAATTTCTCCCTCCGCTGCTTCTGCGCAGGCGATGCCCATTAAACTAATGAAGAGAGAAATTTGATAGAAGCATTCAAAGTTCACAGGATTAGCAGTAATTTCCAGGGTTTTTTTTTCTCTCTTGTTTTTATCACCAAAGTCTGGGAACACCACAGCCTTGTTGAGCCCAGGGGTATACCTCAGTGTCCTGTCCAATATCCACCCTCAACTAACATCGCTGAGAAACAGGACCTGGTTAGGTAATACATAAAACCAACAATGCAAAAATAGGGCCACTCATGCCAACTGTTTGATGTTGTTCCTTTATGCTCCAAAACCTATGACCAGAGGATGGCACAGTGGCACAGCGATAGAGTTGCTGCCTTACAGCGCCAAAGACCCGGGTTCGATCCTGACTACGGGTGCTGTCTGTACGGAGTTTGTACTTTCTACTTGTGACCGGGTTGGTTTTCTCTGGGTGCTCCAGTTTCCTCCCACACTCCAACGACGTGCAGGTTTGCAGGTTAAATTTGCTTGGGTAAAAATTGTAAATTGTCCCTCGAGTGAGTAGGTTAGTGTTAGCGTACGGTGACTGCTGGTTGGTGCGGACTCAGTGGGCTGATGGGTCTGTTTCTGTGCTGTATCTCCAAATTAAAATAAACTAAATTCCACATTGAAAGAGTCTCAAGAAGGGTCCTGACCCAACATGCCACCTATCCATGTTCTCCAGAGGGCTGCGTGGCCCACTGAGTTACTCCAGCACCCTTTGTCTCGTCTTTTTTCAGAACCAGCATCTGCACTTCCTTGTAACTTGGTTCCACATTGATTAGTTGATTGATTGAAATATACAGCACAGCATGGAAACAGATCCCTCGCCCCACCGAGTTCACACCAACCATTGATCACCTGTTCACACTAGTTTTGTTTAGTTGAGAGATACAGCAATGTAACAGGCGTTGGCCCACCGAGTCCATGCTGACCATTGAACTCCCATTCACATCAGTTCTATGTTATCCTTACTTTTCCATCCATTCCCTACACACTGGGGGCCATTTACAGCGGCCAAACAACCTACAACCCTGCGCGTCTTTGGGATGTGGGAGGAAACCAGAGAAGGCCACAAGAAACCCACACAGTCACAGCAAGAACATGCAAACTCCTCACAGACAGCACCTGAGGTTGCAATCAAACCTGGATTTCTGGCACTGTGAGGCAGCAGTGAATAAAAGGAAGAGATGCAATTTGTTTCTTGAACCTTACTAGCCCTTGCTAGGGTACACAAAAGGCTGGAGAAACTCAGCGGGTGCAGCAGCCTAAGGAGCGAAGGAGATAGGCGACGTTTCGGGTCAAGACCTTTCTTGAACCTTACTAGCCCTTGCTTAGTTTAGTTTAGTTTAGTTTAGTTTCGTTTAGCATAGGTCATTACTGTCACGTGTACCGAGGTACAGTGAAAAGCTTATTTTGTTGACTCCTATCCAGTCAACGGAAAGACAATACATGATTACAATCAAGGAGTCAACATTCTGTACAGATAGAGAATAAAGGGAATAACGTTCAGTACATGATAATGTCCAGTAAAGTCTAATTAAAGATACTCTGATGAGGGGCGGGGGGGGGGGGGGAGGGGAGACTCATCCTTGATTATGCTGGTGGCCTTGAGATGAATCAGATCTGGTGCTGTGAGGCAGCAGCTCCACCAACTGTGCTGCTATACCACCCTATTAACATTTGATTAACTTTGGTTATTTGCCCTGAAATATCTTTGTGAATGCATTTACGTTTGAGTCCATTCTAAATTCTAAGCATATAATTTGTGGGAGCTTGCAATGTATATATTTGCTTAACAAGATGCAGAGGGCTTAACGATGTCCCAAGGAACCATATAAGTCCTCTCCTGTCCTTTTGTTAATATTGTCCTGACATTATGGTGCATGGTGGCATGGAGGTGCAAATTTGAATCCCACCCAGCTGGGGAATTTTAATTGATATAATTGCATTTATTTGGAATTAAAACGGTTACGTTGATCTTGAAACTACCCAATGGTTGTGAAAATCAATCTTGTCAATTGTTCTTCAGGGAAGATAGACACAAAATGCTGGAGTAGCTCAGTGGGGCAGGCAGCATCTCTGGCGAGAAGGAATGGGTGATGTTTCGGGTCAAGAGCCAGATCTGGGGTGGCACAGTGGTTGAGTTGCTGCTTTACAGCGCCAGAGACCCAGGTTCGATTCTGACGTCGGGTGCTGTCTGTGTGGAGTTTGCATATTTTCCCTTGGACCACGTGGGTTTCCTTCGGGTGCTCAGGTTTCCTCCCACACTCCAAAGACGTACAGTTTTGCAGGTTAATTGGCTTTGGTAAAAATTGTAAATTGTCAGTGTGTAGGATAGTGTTAGTGCATGGCGATCGCTGGTCGGCACGGGCTCGGTGGGCCGAAGGCCCGTTTCCGTGCTATATCTCTAAAGTCTAAAGGAAATCTGCCATCCTTATCCCTCTAGCCTTGCTGTGATTCCAGACCCATGGCAATATGATTGATGATCAGCAAGCTGCCTGGTTCAAGGGGAAATTAGAATTGGTGGTAAATGTCAGCTTGCAGCAATACCTACACCTGATGGATCTATGACAAAGAAAGCCACTCTCACTCACACTGCTGCAGGTATTTGTCGCCACTCTTCTATCAACTGGCCTAACCAAGTCCATCGACTTGCAATCTTTTAGCAGACTTGCCAAATTAAAAACCATTTTAAAGTTCTGCCGAGACTTGAGTGAGATGAATGTCTAAGACTGAGCTGTAGAGTTGTGGAGCCCTCAGCGAGAGATGATAAATGGTAAAGCAATGGTTGGTTGGAGATGCAAGCTGTGTGGTTTACAGCCGGCATGTAGCCTGCACACTAAACCAATTGGTGCTTTTCTGTCATTTCCATTATCACTGTTTATTCTTGCTTTCAAGAAGGTCCTGCCTTGTGCTGAGAGATGAGCCTGTTCTTCATGAGTGATCCTCAGTAGCCGTAACTGTTCTAACCCCCAGCACTCCCACTTCCCTCACTTTCCCCACCTCCCCAACAGGATTGGGACTTTTTGTAGGGTCATAGTCATACAGCATTGAACCAGCCCATCGGCCCACTTGCCCACACCGACCAACATGCCCCGTCTACACTAGCCCCACCTGCCCTCGTTTGGTCCATATCCCTCTAAACCTGTCCTATACATGCACCTGTCTAAACGGTTCTTAAACGTTGCAATAGTCCCTGCCTCAACTACCTCCTCCGGCAGCTCGTTCCATACACCCACCACCCTTTGTGTAAAAAAGTTACCCTTGGGCTCCTATTAAATCTTTCCCCCCTCACCTTAAATCAATGGCCCCTGGTTCTTGATTCCCTTACTCTGGACAAGCGTCTCTGTGCATTTACCCAATCTATTCCTCTCATGATTTTATATCCTCTGTTTCGCGATTCCCCCACTCTAGGTAAGAGACTGTGCATTTTCCCTGATCTATTCCTCTCATGATTTTGTACAATTCTATAAGATCACCCATCATCTTCCTGCGCTCCAAGGAATATAGTCCCAGCCTGCTCAACCTCTCTCTATAGCTCGGGCCCTTGAGACCTGGCAACATCCTCGTAAATCTTCTCTGCACCCTTTCCAGATTGGCAAAATGTTTCCTATAACGTGGTGCCCAAATCTGAATGCAATACTCTAAAAATAGCCTCACCAATGTCTTGTATAACCGCAACATGTCCTCCCAATTTCTATATTTAATACACTAAGACTCAATATCATGTTCTGCTCAAGGCAGGCTGTTTTTTCTCTTGAATCTGCTGCCTATGAGTCTTAACCCTTTGCAATTCTCCTACTGAGATCAATTAATTAAGTCATCTAGGTTGTTGGATTTGATTTTGACATATAGAAGTTTCGAGTTTAGAAATATAGCATGGAAACAGGCCCTTCGGCCCATCGGGTCCGCGATGCCCAATCCTATGTTATTCCACTTTCGCATTCACTCCCTGCACACCTTAGACTTTAGACTTTAGAGATACAGCATGGAAACACCCCTTCGGCCCATCGGGTACATGCCAACCAGTGATCACCCCGTACACTAGCACTATCTTTCACACTAGGGTCAATTTTTCAACTTTCCCAAAGCCAATTAACCTACAGAGATGCACGTCTTTGGCGTGTTGGAGGAAACCGGAGCACCCGGAGGAAACCCACGCTGTAACAAGGAGAGGGTGCAAATTCCACACTGACAACACCAGTAGGCAGCATCGAACCCGGGTCTCTGGCGCTGTGAGGCAGCAGATCTACCAGTTGCCCAACTGTGCCGCTGAGACTACAGACATAATCTCACTGCAAGTAGGAATGGGTGGGGGGTGGGGGGCAGGGGGGGGGGGGGGGGGGGGGGGGGGGGGGGGGTGGGTGGGGGAAGGATGTGGGAAGGGGGGGGGTAGGGGGAGGGGTGATTGGCATGGATGGATGCAGAGTGCAAAGTGGGAAGAACCAGGTTATAAAATGTATCTCCATACACATGGGCTTACTATTTAACAACCACTAATTTAGGTTAAATCAGACCACCTATCTCTAAAACCACAGAAACACCATCAGAAATCAGCCCAAAACATATTTGTTGTATATAGCTTTCAGTTAAAAAGAAGTCTTATTTTTCTCTGCTGATTGGGGTTTGCCCATGTCACACCGAGTACCTTGCCTGAAGCAAGAATCGGCACCATTTATTGTTCAACATCCCTGCCACAGAAGCACAGAAAACAGGTTGAAGCACATCAGTCCATTCCTCAGCTGCTGAACACCTTGCGACCGCCCTGGGAGGGGGTTTGTGTCTGCCGCAGTTTGGTGAATAAGAGGAAAAGAAGCTATTTGTTTTTGAACCTTACTAGCCCACGATTAATTTAGTTTAGTTTAGTTTAGTTTAGTTTAGTTTAGATAGTTTAGATAGTTTAGATAGTTTAGTTACTGAATAAGGGTTTCGACCCAAAACGTCACCTTTTCCATTTGAACAGAGATGTTGCCTGACCCGTAGTTATTCTGGCATTTTGTGTCATTCTTTAGTTTATTTAATTTAGTTTAGTTAAAGTCTTTAGCAAGATTAGGAAACCAAGTGAGATGGAAAACATAGTTTATGGATAGAGTCAGAGAGTCCAGTGTGGAAACAGGCCCTTCTGCCCAACCTGCCCATACCAACCAACATGTCCCACCTACACTAGTCCCACCTGCCTGCGTTTGGCCCATATCCCTCTAAACCTGTCCTGTCCATGTACCTGTCTAAGTGTTTCTGAAAAGCCACAATAGTACCTGCCTCAACTATCGCCTCTTGTTCTATATACCCACCACCTTTTGTCTGAAAAAGTCACCCCTCAGTAGGTTTGCCAGCGTTCTCACTCCCAAATAAGGGACTAAAGGTCAAAATAAGGGACAAATTCCCGACTCGGCCGTGGCTGGGTGAATGATGAGTTGGCCCAGGTGCTGGACTGCACATAAAGCCTAGCCGGAGGGCCAGCCAAAGCGTTTTGGCCCGGGCCAAAACGCCGGCATCCCATCCAACTCATGAATCGATGATCGGCCATGAGAAGGAGAGGTGGTGGTGTCGGTGGTAAGTGAAGGTCCGAAGGTGGGACAGCTGGCCGAGCTGCTGACCGACGGGGCCATGGGCGAGGCACTGCTGCTGCTGCACTCCATGGGCTGCACCATGTCAGGACCGGTGATGCGGGGCCGGACGCGGCACTCCGACCCAACAGTCCCCTTGACCCAGGTAGTAGCAGTCAAATACTGGACAAGGGCGGTCCCGTATGGGACAAACCAATTTAGCCCAATATATGGGATGTCCCAGCTAATACGGGACAGTTGGCAACCCTACACCTCAGATTCCTATTAAATCTTTTCCACCTTAAACCTGGTCCTCAATTCTCCTACTCTGGGCAAGAGACTCTGCGCATCTACTCGATCTATTCCTCTCATGATTTTGTATATCTCAATAAGATCATCCCTCATCCGCCTGCGCTCCAAAGAATAGTCCTAGCCTGCTGAACCTCTCCTGAAGGCCTGGCAGCAGGATTTCCATGGAAACCACAGCATTAAAAGTCCATTTGGCCTGACAGGTCTATGCCAGTGTTTGTGCTCCACAAACCCTCCTATTTTCCAGTCTAATTAGTATATCCATCTTTCTCTTTCACCTTACTGTGCCCACACACCTTCTTGTTAAACACTTTATACCTCAACCTCTAGTTGTGGTAATGAGTTTCATATTTTCCCTTTGAGTAAAGAATTCCTAATTGGATCTATCGATTATTTACAGACAGAATGAGTTGTGTTGAAATACTTTACTTCAGACTTTAGAATTACAGCTCTGAAACAGTCTGAGTCCGCGCCAACCAGCGATCACCCCGTACACTAGCACTATCCTACACACGCCAGACAACTTAGAATTTTACAGACGGCCATTAACCTACAAACCTGGACATCTCTGGAGTGTGGGAAGAAGTTGGAGCACCCGGAGAAAACCCATGTGGCCACTGGGAGGACATACAAATTCCGTACAGTCGGCGCCCGTAGTCAGAAACAAACCCGGGTCTCTGGCACTGTAAGGAAGCAAGTCTACCCCTGCGTCATGGAGTCGCCTCAGGTATTAACAAAGAGAAAACAACCCTTTGCCTTCTGCTCCATCCCCAGATGAAATATTAAAATAAAGGAGTCATACAATGAAGGAACAGGCCCACTGGGTCCTTGCCAAACCCATTTGCACTAATCCTACACTAATCCCATTTTTTTCTCACCACACTCCCATTCCCTGGATTCTACCGCTAACTTTCACACTCAGATTAAATTACAGAGGTCAGTTAACCTAGCAGCCCAAACCTCCTTGTGATGTGGGAGGAAACTGGCGCACCTGGAGGAAACCCACAAGGTTTACTGTTTCACTCCCATGTGATGGGGTGGATTAGGTTGGGACTGGAAAATTAGTTTGCTGGGAGAGGACTGTGCTGAGAAGATATTGATACTGCGTCAGAAATATAGAGCATTAAATAGACATTGAATCATTGAATCATTGAAAGCTACAGCATGAAAGCAGGCTTTTGGCCCACATCCGTGCCAACTATTGATCATCCGCTCACACTAGTTCATTGTTATCCCACATTCTCTTCCCCTCCTGCCTCATCAGGGGCAGTTTATAGAGGACAATTAGTCCACAACCTGCATGTCTTTAATTGGGATGATATTGTTTAGCCAAGGTAAAATAATTCTAGGGTGGCACAGTGGCACTGCGGTAGAGTTGCAGCCTTACAGCGCCAGAGACCCGGGTTCAATCAGTTTTCTCCGGGTGCCCCGGTTTCCTCCCACACTCCAAAGACGTACAGGTTTGTTGGTTAATTGGCTTTGCTAAAAATTGTAAATTGTCCCTAGAGTGTAGGATAGTGCTAGTGTAGGAGGCGATCGCTGGTCGACATGACTCGGTGGATCAATGGGTCTGTTTCCGCGCTGTATCTCTAAAACTAAAAACTACAACAAAACTAAACCACTGTGCGGGGATTATTGGTTGGTGAGGCCCTAGTGAGCCGAAGGGCCTGTTTCAGTGCTGTATCTCTAAAACGAAAACGTAAAACTAGAACTGAACTAGCGTGTGAGTAGACAAAAAAGCTGGAGAAACTCAGCGGGTGAGGCAGCATCTATGGAGCGAAGGAATAGGCGACGTTTCGGGTCGTGACCCTTCTTCAGATCGCTGGTTGACATGGGTGATTGCTGGTTGACATGGGCTCGATGGGCCAAAGGGCCTGTTTCCATGCTATACCTCTAAACTGAGAGCAACTGAGTGGCTGCCGCATTCATCCTGAGTCTGTGAACACGGACAACGCTGGGTTTCTGATTTGGGCACCAGTTCAGAATAGATTCATGGCTCTGAATGAGATACATATTTTACAGCTACTAAACCCAGGAGCAGTCAAGCCCAGCAACAAACGGAGAATCCTTTCCTGCTTGGAGAATGATTACCTAATCTGGCATCGGTCGTCTGTGGACTTATTTGAATTTATGAATCTGTACTTGGACACAATGATGTATTACAAACATCAATTCTAGCAGCTCACTGGCACCAGCAATAATAGTGATTAAAAGATTCTGCCGCAGTATAATACGTTTAAAAATCTGGCAGCTATTTCTCCCAGTCAGATCCGGCACCTGCAAATCCTATAACTTCAGGCCAGACAATGGAATAAATATGGTGCAGAGGTTTTCACTTTGCAATCACCATCTGCAATGGCCATTTGCTTTTAAAGATCAACCTCTTTGGGCCAAACACAGATTATTTTTTGGATGTGTTCATAAGTTCATGAGTCATAGGAGCAGAAGACCATTGTCGTTGGTGCCTGCCCATCGAGTCTACCCCGCCATTCAATCATGGCTGATCGCTCTTTCCCTCTCAACCCCATTCTCCTGCCTTCTCCCCATAACCTTTGACACCCTTCCCAATCAAGAATCTGTCAATCTCCGCTTTACAAACACCCATTGACTTGGCCTCCACAGCCGTCTGTGGCAATGAGTTCCACAGGTTCACAACCCTCTGGCTAAAGAGGATCTACCAAACAACAACAACAGTTGTAGGCAAGGGCTCAAGGCTAACCGAGCCTTCTTTCAGTGCTGCAGTTAGTGTTAAAGACAATTTATCTGAAAAACAGTGGCCCAAGCAACTGTGGAGGCATTTCAGGTCTGCCCTGTTGCAGGTCTCGACCTGAAATAACGACCGTCCCTCTGCCTCTACAGACGCTGCCTGGCCCGTTGAGTTCCCTAAACAAGGAACAGTAGATGTTGGAATCTAGGGGAAAACACAAAGTGCTGCAGTAAGTCGGCAGGACCACTGGAGGACATGGACAGGCGATGTTTCAGATCAAGACCTGAAATGTGTCCCGACTATTCCTACCTCAGGTGCTGCCTGACCCGTTGAGTTACTCCAGCACTGAGTGATTCAGAGATAAACCCAGGTTTGTACTGATGGGCACTTTATTCAAGTCTATCTTCAGGTCTTCAATAATAAGCAAGCTGAACTCCCAATCTGCCTCCAATATCTAAAACAAACGGTGAAATAAAACAGCAAAATATTTCTGCTACTGGAAATCTGAAATCAAAGCAGAAAGTGCACAATCAGGCCGCATTGTGAAGGCATAAATTGAGTAAATATTTCAGGCGATGTGAATTAATTTGTTTTGACCTTTGACCAGAAATATTATTTTTGTTTGTGTTACAAGTCTGACTCAGCATTTCCACCATTTGCACCATTTTTTGCTTTTAATTCAAAGGTTTTTTTTTTCAAGTGTAAATTATAGTGTTTATCGGCACCTCTTGGTGAGCTCTGCCCAGTCCGGCACGGGTCCTGACCTCCCCACCATCGAAGGGATCTGCGAGAGTCGCTGCCCCAAAAAAGCAGCCAGCATCATCAGAGACCCACACCACCCTGGCCACACTCTCATTTCATTCCTGCCATCGGGAAGAAGATACAGGAGCCTGAAAACTGTATCGTCCACATTCAAGAGCTGCTTCTTCCCTTTATACATCAGGCTATTAATCACTTCAAGCACCAAATAGGCTCCAAACTATATTTGTTTGATATTTTGTATACACTGAATTTTTTTTTCCCTTGTTTATTTGGGGTTTTACAGAGTACTACTGTATGCTTGCATATCTGTGTGAGAAGGAACTGCAGACGCTGGTTTACGCTGAAGATAAGACACAAAATGCTGGAGTAACTCAGCGGGTCAGGCAGCATCTCCTGACAAGGGGAATGGGTGAAGTTTTGGGTCGAGACCCTTCTTCAGACCTGATCGGAACAGGGCCTTGACCTGCAACGTCACCTATTCCTTTTCTCCAGAGATGCTGCCTGACCCGCTGAGTTACTGCGGCTTTTTGTGTCTGACCATGCTTGCTCATGTGTTGTGCTGCTGCAACTAAGAATTGCACTGTTCTGTTACGAGACACACGACAATAAAACACTCCTGACTCCTTGACTCTTGAACTGGTGATGACCATAACTTGGATATTGCTTTGATATTATCAATGCGTTTAAATACAGCGGTGCATCCATATTGGCAGCAGCGACAGGGATCATCGAGTGTGCAGCGTGCTATCACCTGAGATGTTTCCATCTGTGATTAGAGAAAGGCTGGCGTGGGACCAATTCAGTCCAAATGAAAGAATGTGGGACGAGGTTTGCACTGTGGTGTTTTGCACTGAATCGTACCCAAGCCAATTTGCAACGTTGCCAACATACCATCGAGATCTTGTGGCTCGCTGCCCATATCCCACTGGAATTGGCTCCTTCCAAGTTGGGCCTGGCCTATTGGGTGTGCACCAATCTAACCAAGAACACATTGATGGTGGAACTCAATATTTTATCCACTTTGAGTAAACCTGACACTGCAGTTTCTGTTTGAACCTTCCCCTTGGTGAGCAGACAGCAGTGAACCATGAGCAAACAAAGCCTCTGTACTGGCAGGGTGTTTCAGCTTATTATATTTCATGAACCATTCCCACTAGCTCATCAGTGGCAACCTTCTATTGTTAAGATTTGTACAACATTCAAAACAGGAGCTTCAATCTGCCTGAACAAGGGTCTCGACCCATAACGGCACCTATTCCTTTTCTCCAGAGATGCTACCTGACCCGCTGAATTACTCCAGCATTTTGTGTCTAGCTTCAAACTAATTGCCCTGTCGCTATGTTGAGTGACTTTATTCTTTAGACTTTAGAAATACAGCCTAGAAATAGGCCCTTCGGCCTACCGTGCGGACCAGCGATCCCCGTACACTAGCACTACCCTACACACTAGGAACAGTTTACAATTTTATCGAAGCCAGTTAACCCACAAACCCGCACGTCTTTGGAGTGTGGGAGGAAACGGAGCACCCGGAGAAAACTCACATGGTCACAGGAAGAATGTACAAACTCCATGCGGACAGCACCTGCAGTCAGGGTGGAACGCAGGCCTCTGGCGCTGTAAGTCAGCAGCTCTACAGCTGCGCCATTGTGCCGCCCTAAAGTGAGTGCGTCTTGCAGGAGATTGATGAAACTGCTACCTCACAGCTCCAACATCCTTGTTTCCATCCTGATCCTCTTGTGGCGTTGCACATTCGCCCTGCGACCGCATGGGTTTCCCAGAGGTGTTCTGGTTACGTCCACTACAAGTCATCTCCAGTGTGCAGACAAGTGATAGAATCTGGGTGTTAAAGAAGGAACTGCAGATGCTGGAGAATTGAGGGTACACAAAAGGCTGGAGAAACTCAGCGGGTGCAGCAGCAACTGACGAGCGAAGGAGATAGGCGACGTTTCGGGTCGAGACCCTTCTTCAGTCTGAAGAAGGGTCTCGACCCGAAACGTCGCCTATCTCCTTCGCTCTTTAGATGCTGCTGCACCCGCTGAGTTTCTCCAGCCTTTTGTGATAGAATCTGGGGGCAGTTGATGAAAATGGTTGGGGAGAACAAAATGGATTATTGTCGAATAAGTTTAAAAATGGGTACTGGAGGGTCGGTGTGGACTCAATTGGCCAAAGGGTTTATTTCTATGCTGTATCTCTCTGTGAATCAATGTTATTAACATGCAGAGCAAGTGAAGTGAACCAACTGTATTATCTTACCAACAACTAGAGAGCAATCCTAACCAATGATCTACCTGATTGGAGACCCTCGGACTATCTTTGATCGGACTATACTGGACTTTATCTTGTACTAAGCTTTAGTCAGACTATTGTGGCACCACCTAGGCCACTTGCTATGCGAACCCACGGCAGTCGGGGGGGTCGGGTCACGTGACTGGGTGTTGGCGGGAAAGTGTTGTCACCAGGTTTAGGGGTGTGCCCTATTATAAGAATGGAGCCCCAGGTCAGCCTTTCCCCATTCGCGTGTATGTCGGTCTCTTTACTTCAGCAATAAAGATCTCTTTGTCTCACCACGCGTGGCTTGCTTATTCGCCCGCCTTTTTATTCCCTTTATCATGTATCTGTACACCATGGATGGCGCGATGGTAAGTATTTACGCTGACTGGTTAGCATGCAACAAAACCATTTCACTGTACCTCAGTACACGTGACCATAAACTAAACTGATGTGGTGTGCCTGAAGAAGGGTTTTCGGCCCGAAACGTTGCCTATCTCCTTCGCTCCATAGATGCTGCTGCACCCGTTGAGTTTCTCCAGAATTTTGTGTACCCTAGTGTGTGTAAATATAGAAACATAGAAACATAGAAATTAGGTGCAGGAGTAGGCCATTCAGCCCTTCGAGCCTGCACCGCCATTCAATATGATCATGGCTGATCATCCAACTCAGTATCCCGTACCTGCCTTCTCTCCATACCCTCTGATCCCCTTAGCCACAAGGGCCACATCCAACTCACTCTTAAATATAGCCAATGAACTGGCCTCAACTACCCTCTGTGGCAGAGAGTTCCAGAGACTCACCACTCTCTGTGTGAAAAAAGTCTTTCTCATCTCGGTCTTAAAGGATTTCCCCCTTATCCTTAAGCTGTGACCCCTTGTCCTGGACTTCCCCAACATCGGGAACAATCTTCCTGCATCTAGCCTGTTCAACCCCTTAAGAATTTTGTAAGTTTCTATAAGATCCCCTCTCAATCTCCTAAATTCCAGAGAGTATAAACCGAGTCTATCCAGTCTTTCTTCATAAGACAGTCCTGACATCCCAGGAATCAGTCTGGTGAACCTTCTCTGCACTCCCTCTATGGCAATAATGTCCTTCCTCAGATTTGGAGACCAAAACTGTACGCAATACTCCAGGTGTGGTCTCACCAAGACCCTGTACAACTGAAGTAGAACCTCCCTGCTCCTGTACTCAAATCCTTTTGCTATGAAAGCTAACATACCGTTCGCTTTTTTCACTGCCTGCTGCACCTGCATGCCTACTTTCAATGACTGGTGTACCATGACACCCAGGTCTCGCTGCATCTCCCCCTTTTCCTAATTGGCCACCATTTAAATAATAGTCTGCTTTCCTGTTTTTGCCACCAAAGTGGATAACCTCACATTTATCCACATTATACTGCATCTGCCAAACATTTGCCCACTCACCCAGCCTATCCAAGTCACCTTGCAGTCTCCTAGCATCCTCCTCACAGCTAACACTGCCCCCCAGCTTAGTGTCATCCGCAAACTTGGAGATATTGCCTTCAATTCCCTCATCCAGATCATTAATATATATTGTAAATAGCTGGGGTCCCAGCACTGAGCCCTGCGGTACCCCACTAGTCACTGCCTGCCATTGTGAAAAGGACCCGTTTACTCCTACTCTTTGCTTCCTGTTTGCCAGCCAGTTCTCTATCCACATCAATACTGAACCCCTAATACCGTATGCTTTAAGTTTGTATACTAATCTCTTATGTGGGACCTTGTCGAAAGCCTTCTGGAAGTCCAGATATACCACATCCACGGGTTCTCCCTTATCCACGCTACTAGTTACATCCTCGAAAAATTCCACAAGATTCGTCAGACATGATTTACCTTTCGTAAATCCATGCTGACTTTGTCCAATGATTTCACCACTTTCCAAATGTGCTGCTATCCCATCTTTAATAACTGACTCTAGCAGTTTCCCCACTACCGATGTTAGACTAACTGGTCTGTAATTCCCCGTTTTCTCTCTCCCTCCCTTCTTAAAAGAGGGGTTACATTTGCTACCCGCCAATCCTCAGGAACTACTCCAGAATCTAAAGAGTTTTGAAAGATTATCACTAATGCATCCACTATTTCCTGAGCTACTTCCTTAAGTACTCTGGGATGCAGCCTATCTGGCCCTGGGGATTTATCGGCCTTTAATCTATTCAATTTACCCAACACCACTTCCCGACTGACCTGGATTTCACTCAATTCCTCCTTTGACCCACAGTCCCCTGCTATTTCCGGCAGATTATTTATGTCTTCCTTAGTGAAGACGGAACCAAAGTAGTTATTCAATTGGTCCGCCATATCCTTGTTCCCCATGATCAACTCACCTGTTTCTGACTGCAAGGGACCTACATTTGTTTTAACTAAATGAATGAACCATAGATATGATGCATGTACATGCATAACGGGCTCTCTGCAAATAGTTGGTGGGCCATGAGCTCCCAGCACTGTGTTTTCTTGTGTTTATAATTATACTTTATGTTGACTGAGTTGGAAGGAAGGAGCATGTGAACAGCCATTTGCATTGCAAAGTGGTGATTAAGAAAGATCGGCCAAAAAGTTAATAATATCTTAAAGTCCGTTGTAAAATATAGATGAAAAAAGTTTGTTGGTTATCTCGGGAAAACCATTTGTTTTAAGGAAATACACAAAATGCTTGAGTAACTCAGCAGGTTAGGCAGCATCTGGTGAGGATATGGACAGGAGACAGTTCACAAGCAGGCCCCTGATCCGATAGTACTGGAGTAACTCAGCAGGTCAGGCAGCATCCCTGGACAACACGGACTGGTGACTTCTCAAGTCGAGACCCCCTCCAGCCCAGAAACTTCACCCATCCATTGTCTTCAGGGATGCTGCCTGACCCACAGAGTTACTCCAGCACTTTGTGTCTTTCCTTGGTAAACCAGCTTCTGCAGTTCCTTGTTTCTGCCATTTATTTTAGCTCCACTCTAGCTTGCAGCGTAGCTCCCCCTCCCCTCACCCCACTCATCATCAACAACACCACAGTCACATCTGTGGAGTCTTTTAAGTTCCTGGGAACCATCATCTCCAAGGACCTTAAAAGGGCGGCCTCCACCGTTTAAAAAGGCACAACTTCCTGCGGCAGCTGGGGAATCACAATCTGCCCCAGGCAATGATGGTCCAATTCTAACGGCCATCGTAGAGTCTGTCCTCACCTTCTCCATCATGGTCTGGTTTGGCTCAGCCACCAAGCACGACATCCGGAGGCTGCATCGAATTGTTCAAAGAGCTGAGAAGGTTATTGGCTGCAACCTTCCCTCCATTGACGAACTGTACACTACAAGGGCCAGGAAGCGAGCGGGTAAGATCATCTCTAACCCCTCTCACCCTGGCCACAAACTCTTTGAATCACTTCACTCTGGAAGGCGACCCCGGACTGTCAAAGCTGCCACAGCCAGACATAAAAACAGCTTTCTTCCACGAGTAGTAGCTCTACTCAATAACCAAACATCTGCAGCCCCCTTTTGCTCTGCTATTTTATTTAATTCACATGTTTACTCGATAACGTTTTATAATTAATGTTTAATGTTTTATGTGTCATTCCTAACGGTCACTATATGTCATGTTGTCACTTGTGGGCGGAGCACCAAGCCAAATTCCTTGTATGTGACTACTTGGCCAATAAACTTATTCATTAAACTTATTCATTCAGCTTAGTTTACGTTTTGTAGCGAAGATTGCCCTGAGAAAAAAATAACCATTGCATTAAAATCGCAAGAGAAATAATGATAGAAATTATCATAATTTTTGTGCAGAAGCTGCATCACTTTAAGAACGGGAACAGGCCGCACTCAGCAAAGGGCATGTTGGAAGCCTTGATGCACGTGAGCACATGTGGAAATGCTGTTCAGAGCACATAATATTGTGGAAATTCATATTGATGGTGAGAATTAACCTACATAAAACAATGTGGTCAGCTGTATATCCTTCTTACTGAAATAGGCTTGGAAACCTACTCAAGATTCCTATTCTTACTTTGGTCATGAGCCATTTCTGGTCTTAAGTCAGTGAAACCAATAATGTGCAACACACAAAGCGCTGGAGGAACTCAGCGAGCCAGGCAACATCTGTGGAGGATATGGACAGGCGACATTTCAGGTGGGGACCCTTTTTCAGACTCCAGTCATTTGACCATTCCTGACCCAAAATCTCATCTGTCCATTCCCTTCTCAGATGCTGCCCGACCCATTGAGTTCCTCCAGCACTTTATGTTTTGTTCAAGATTTCTACAGTTGTCTGTAGTATCTGGTGCAATAGAGTCATAGAGTCATAGAACGTGGAAACAGGCTCTTCGGGCCAACCTGCCCACACCGACCAACATGCCCCATCTACACTGTCCACAGTTGGAGCATAATCCCTTAAACCTCCCCTATCCATGTCCATGTCCATGTCCAATTGTCTCTTAAATGTTATGAGAGTACCTGCCTCAACTACCTCCTCCGGCAGCTCCTTCCTTATACCCACCACCCTTTGTGTAAAAAAGTTACCCCTTAGGTTCTGTAGATTGGTTATTGCATGTGAATCAATCATAGTAGAGTAGGATCATTAACCTCACCTTACTGTATACTTTATATTAACACCCACTTCCTACACTTTAGTGTTGGAAGCGGTAGTGTTGAACTAACAACCTGCTGCACGGCTATACTCTGTGTTACAATTAAAGATGACTTAAACTTTAGACCTGTGTTACATCAATCATTTACATGGTGTCAAACAGTGTGAAGTGACCCACTGCGTCCTTATATCGGGTTTTTTATTTGCGTTTTATCAGTTTTATTTGTATCACTCGTGCCGCAAGCCAGCGTGGCTCATCTTCGATTCAGACATCGGAGAACGACGGTGGCTCTTTGAGATCGACTACGAACACTATATCAACATCGTACATCGTAATGAACCTGATGCCGTCAAAGCTTCGCTTCAACTAAACCTGGCAGGACCAGAGGCTCTGATGTGAGCGCAGACATTCGACTTTGCACCAGCCGTTCTTGACGACAACGACCAGGTAATTGTACCTACTGAAACTGTGCATGACCCCAATGCCTTACTGTGTAAATTCCGGGAACTAGGCGACCTGCCCTCAAACCGTATCTTAGAAAGAGCAAAATTCTTCGTGAGGCATCAGCTTCCCGATGAGCCTGTTGAAAGATTTATCTGTGATTTGAAATATATGGCTCTGTGATGCCGCTTCGGGGTTATGTCCAATGAATTAATCAGAGACAAACTTGTCAGTGGCATGACTGACCAAAAGCTAAAAACGGAATTACTATAGAATGCTGACTTAACCCTTGAACAAGCTGTGCCTGCTTGCCGTACGTCTGAGATCGTGGCTCCAATTAGTGACCAGTTTGACACTAATAAAAAGTGTATAAACTTGACGTGTTTCAACAAACCAGCCACATCGACAGCTAACAGAAGATTTATGAATGAACCGCCGTAAACGGCTAATCGGGGATTTATCAATGAGCCGCCGCAAAGGTGTCCGAACTGTAACTATTTCCACAACAAGGGACAGATGTTCTGTCCAGCAAACGGCAAACCATGTAATACTGCAAGAAGATGAATCATTTTGCCATTTGCTGCAGGTCCCGTGGGAACAGAACTTCCAGCTCAGCATCTAATCTGCACCTATTGCAACAAGACCAAACATTTTCAGACTCACAGGACCAGCTCGAAGCTGCCCACGAGGATGATCCAATTAGCCCGTATGAAGAGTCCACTGTGCATACACTCCTACACACAGCTGGTTAGCTCTTGGATCCCTCTGTGTCCATGCTAATTAACAACAAGCCTGTGAAGGCCAAATTGGATACTGGGGCTTGCATGAATGTAATGTCTCTGCATGTCTACAACAAGATAAAAAATAATGAGACCTTGACTAGAGACAGCTCTACCTTACATGCTTATGGGGGGGAGATCCTGCATCCTCTTGGAAGAACTAGCTTTAAATGTGTACTGCAAAACACCACAAGAAATCTGACTTTCTATATCCTTAAATCGGACACTGTGACTCTACTGGGCATCCATGTGTGCCAGGACCTAGGGCTAGTCTCCGCCACAGTCGGCAACCCCATCTAACATCAATGTTACCTCTCCTGCATGCTCACCCTAACGGTCGCCTAAAGTTGCTTTCTCACTTCCGGGTTCACTGCCTCCCTCCCCCACCAACTTTTCTGGTACGGGGGGAGAGGGGTTTGTCCGTACGAGTTTGGGTCGTAATAGTAGATCGCCTGACAGATACGGCGATACCTCCCCCCCCCCACCATAAAATCTATGCACTCTGGTTCTTAATTCCCTTACTCTGTGCAAAATACTCTGTGCATTTATCCAATCTAATAATCCTCTCATAATTTTGCACACTTGTATAAGATCACCCCTCATCATCCAGCACTCCAAGGAATAAAGTCCTTGCCTGCTCAACCTCTTCCTACAGCTCATGCCTTTGTCCTAGTAACATCCTAGTAATCTTCTCTGCACCCTTTCCAGCTTGACAACATCTTTCCTATAACATTGTGTCTCCAAACCAAGAACAGTGCTGTTGGGAATGAAATGGGGCCATTCTTTTATTGCAATATGGTGACACTAATGCATATGGGAGTTCCAAACAAAATGCAACACTCATGCATTATTAAGCTACCATTTGATAATCCTGAGATAGGTTGCGAGTGCATTATTTTCATGTCGAAGATGATTTTCTGGATGTAGAAATACAGATAGCTTGGAAGATATATAAAGATGTTTTTTTTTTAAGAAAGTACATGAAAAAAATTCTAAGGGAAGGTCAGACTTGAACAAATCCAGATCAAGAGTACCATATCTGAGGAAGGATGTGCTGGCTCTGGAGTGGGTCCAGAGGAGGTATATAAGAATGATCCCAAGAATGAGTAGGTTAACAAATGATGAGCGTCTGATGACACCCATATTCACTGGAGTTTAGAAAAATGAGGGGGGCCTTCATTGAAACGTACAGAATAGTGAAAGGATTGGATAGAGTGGACATGGAGAGGGAGAGTCTCGGACTAGCGGTCATAGCCTCAGAATTAAAGGACGGAGATGAGGACGAACGTCTTTAGTCAGAGGGTGGTGAATCTGTGGAATGATTTGCCACAGAAGGCTGTGGAGGCCAAGTCAGTGGATATATTTAAGGCAGGGATTGATAGAATCTTGATTAGTATGGGTGTAAGAGGTTATGGGGAGAAGGCAGGAGAATGGGATTAGGAGGGAGAGATAGATCAGCCATGATTGAATGGCGGCGTAGACTTGATGGGCTGAATGGCCTAATTCTACTCCTATCACTTGTGATCTTATGATAATTGACAAAAATGAGTGGTTGATGAAACAAGGGTGTGTCAAATAGGTGCATGAAGGAACTGCAGATGCTGGCTTATCATCATCATCATGGGCGGTCACTCGAAACGAGCACGACTGTCCTCTCATGGAGGACGCCTGTGCGTGACTTTGTTTAACATGGGGAGACTGGTGCACAGACAGCCACCACACGGTCCTTGACAGATCTGGGTCAGGATCCAGTGGCATGGAGTCCAAGACGACCGGGGACCCTTTCCTGCTGCAGCCTTCATCCGCCTTCCCAACCGTTGTGACGCTCCACTAAAGTCAGCCATCATCCTCCGTCTGTTCCACCGTTGAGGTCTGGGTTGGATTGCTCTTTGTCAGAGACTTCCCCCTCGACCTTACCGCCATAGGTGGCCCTACCAGCAGCATAGTTCCAGACAGCATCGCTCTCAGGAGACCTTGTCGTGGTGGAGAAGTTGGCTTATACCGAAGATAGACGCCAAATGCTGGAGTAACTCAGCAAGACAGGCAGCATCTCTGGAGAAATGGAATAGGTGACGATTTATGTTGGAATCATTCTTCCGGGCAAGAGGGGTTCCGCCCAAAACATCACCTATTCCTTTTCTCCAAAGATGCTGCCTGACTCACTGAGTTACTCCAGCCTTTTGTGTCCATCTTCAAGTTACTCCAGCATTTTGTGTCTATCTTGTGTCAAATAGGGATGCATAGTTGTTACACAAAATGCATTGGGGGGGAGACATTTTCTGAAGAGATTTACACTGAAGGTTCGGGTCTTGTGAACATGAGTGCAATTGCCAGACACTGTTGGATTAGCAAATGTTGGATAAAGATCTGGAAGGGCTAGCAGATATTTGATCTATCTGTCAAGGTTGCCAACAAAAGCACTCTCACAGGGTAGGAAATGACCAAGTAATCTCTTCCAACATTACCCACTCCCCTGACATCAGTCTGAAGAAGGGTTTCGACCCGAAATGTCACCCATTCCTTCTCTCCAGAGATGCTGCCTGTCCCGCTGAGTTACTCCAGCATATTGTGCCTACACATTGATGAAGTTGTGAAAAAGGGCATAACCACTTTATGATTAAAAGTCACACTAAATGGATGAGTCGAAACATGCACAATAATTTTTCTATATCAGGACTCACCAGGGAAACTAGTCTCAGATAATGTCTCTCAGTATTGTTCACTTATATTAGGATGTGACAAACTAAAATAGTGTTAAGTAAACATTTATTTCATCACACCCTTTACATGTTGTTGCTGAGTATTGTACAACGGGTACTCAAGTGTAACAATCAGACTTATACAACGTGGAAACAGGCCCTTGAGCGCACCGTTCACCCGAGCAGTGATCACCCCGTACACTAACTCTAATCTACACACTAGTTTACAATTTTAACCAAAGCCAAACCTGTACGTCTTTTTTTTTTATTTTTTTTAACAAAATGCTTTTATTCAGAACAAACAAATACAAAACAGTAACACGATCAGAGAATGCCTATATTGGCATTTTACAAAGAAAGTTCTCAAATTAAAATATTATCATTTTAATCAATAATACAACCTGTACGTCTTTGGAGTGTGGGAGGAAACCGGAGCACCCAGAGAAAACCCACGTGGTCACAGGGAGAACGTACAAACTCCGTACAGACAGCACGCACAGTCAGCATTGAACCCGACTCTCTGGTGCTGTATGGCAGCAACTTTACCGCTGTGCCACTGTGCGGCCATTTACCTATTAACCTATTGACAAACTTCTTGCAGAATACCACCACATCCCACAACAGGTTATACTTCTCAAGAGTCAGGATTTGGTTTTAATTTAGTTTATAAACAAAGAACTGCAGATGCTTTTTTATACCAACATAGACTCAACGTGCTGGAGTAACTCAGCGGGTCAGGCAGCATCTCTGGAGAAAAAGGATGGGTGACGTTTCAGGTTGGGACCCTTCTTTCAGCTTAGTTTAGTTTAGCTTTGAGATACAGAGTGCAAACAGGCACTTCGGCCCATCGAGTCCACACTGACCAGCAATCACCCATACAATATTTTTTCGCTACACACTAGGGACAATTTACAGAAGCCAATTGTCATTTGCACAAGACAACCAAAGAATGAAATTCCTGCATGCAGTAGCATAACAAGTCGATAAACACAATACACATAGATAATATATAATAATCAAAAATTCAATAAATCAGTAATGCTATACTAGTGCAAAAAAAAAAACAAGGTCCTTAGTGCAATCAATGACAGTCCATAGAGGTTCACAGTCGAGGTTAGTGTTGTGTAGCGTTCAAGAACCTGAGAGTTGGGAGGAAGCTATTGTTGAGCCTGATGATCATGGATTTCAGATTCCAATACCATCTTCCTGAAGGTAGGAATATGACTATTCCAATGGAGGTGCAAGAGACTACAGATGCTAGAATCTGAAGCAATAAATAAACTGCTGGAGGAACACAATGGGTTAGGCAGCATATGTGCAGGCAGAGCCTAGGGTTGGTTGATGTATCAGGTGAAAACCTGCATCAGGACTCAGGGTGTAAAGGGAATAACACCCTCTCACATGAAGGCACTGAGCACAACTGAGATTGGTTCAGTCTGATCTCTGAGTTGAATTGAGTTTAGTTTAGTTTAGTTAGTGTAGAGATACAGCGTGGAAACAGGCCCTTTGGCCCATCGAGTCCATGCCGACCAACGACCACCCCGTACACTAGCACTATGCTACACACTAGAGTCAATCTTGTTTGCAGAAGCCAATTAACCTACAAACCCAATTGTCTTAGGAATGTTGGAGGAAACCGGGGCACCCGGAGAAAACGCATACGGTCTCGGGGAGAACATACCAACTCCGTACAGACCGCACCCGTAGTCGGGATCTGGCGCTGTAAGGCAGCAACTCTACCGCTGCGCCACCCTACCACAAGTATGTGGTACAAAGAGACATCTTGCAAAAATTGAAGATACACTTGGAAGCAAGTGTGATTCCTGCAAGTGTGAAACGGGGAAATACTGAAGAGTTATACAATCATGAAAATATTCCAGAACTAAATCAACAGGAAGCCAGAAGAAATGACACAGGATTCTATCGGATCGAGCCAAGAACTGATAACAATGCCAATGACAACGTTCCCTTTGAAAAGATCAAAGAGACGGGAAATCTGTGAATAGCTTGAGTCCATAAATAGTTTGATTAAATAAATGACTGTTTATTTTCAAGAAAAGGGGGAAAGCAATGTGGTGAACACATATGACATCCATGAATGATGCAAATGTTTATATGCACAGACACTTTGTAAACATTTCACTGAACAAACCGATTGCACATGTTCTAGTGCTCTCCTTGTCTCCTTGGGGCTTTTAACATACTTAGCACGCTCCAGGTTAGAAGCAGGGAACACAAGCACTACCACCTACATTGCCCCCGGAGATAAACTGCATGCAATGGCAGCACAGTGGTGTAGCAGTGAGAGCTGCTGGTGCGCAGCACCAGAGACCCCACTTTGATCCTGACCTCAGATGCTGTCTGTGTGGAGTTTGGCCATCAATTGGTAAGCACACAATATAAGAACACTATCTCCAAAACATCATGGCAAACAACGTCATGAAATATGATGATCAAAATGCTAGGTTTTAAGGATAAACTTGATGGGAGAAATATTATGAGGCGGCACAGAGGCACAGCACTCCTCCCACGTTCCAAAAAGACGCACGGATTTGTGTGTTATTTGTGATACCTTCAATCCACTCTCCCCATGCTAAAGGGGCTGTCCCACTTGGGCGACCTAATCCGCGAGTTCTGGCGAGTTTGCCCTCGACTCATATTCGCAGCATGGTCGACGCGAGGTCGTAGGAGGTCTTCGTAACTCCCCTTCATGCTCGAGAGTGGTCTCCGCACACTCGAGGCCTCAGATAGGTCGCGGAGTTTTTTTCAATATGTTAAAAAATGCCCGCGAGTAAAAAAAGGTCGCCATGGAAAACAATCGATACTTTTTCACTCGTAGGTTTAGACGTAGGAGGTCGTAGTAGATCGTAGTATGTCGACACGATAGTCGTAGGTAATCGAGGGAAGTCGAAGGTAGTCGTAGGTAGTCTTCATCATAGTCGAAGGGAGGTCAAAGGAGATCGAAGGAGGTCATCTTCACACTCCACTATTCGGTGTCCAATTTTCCCGAAGATCGTCGTAGCTAGGCGTAGCTAGTTGAAGCATAGTCGAAGGAGGTCTTCAACATGTCATTTTTTTAAACTCTTCTAAACTCACCAATTAGGTCGCCCAAGTGGGACAGCCCCTGAAAGGATCTTCCCAAGTCCCTGCCACCAGACAGGACCTCACAGTGACGATAGACACAAAATGCTGGAGTAACTCAAGTCACTCTGGAGATTGATGCTGCCTGTCCCGCTGAGTTACTCCAGCATTTTGTGCTTATCTTCGATTTAAACCAGCATCTGCAGTTCTTTCCCTCACAGTGAAGACCAGGCGTGCTTCTCTTAGGGATTTGGCGGATGTAACGGATTGGACTTGAAACTGTCCTTACACGCAAATGATGAGTGTGGGGATCTCATTACTAATGGCAAACTGGGCCATGTTGTGGAAGGAAATATTTGCAAGCAGGGCTATGGGGCAAGAGCGTGGTATAATTTAACAGTCCTTTCAATCATCTGATGGATTCCATGTTAAATTGCCATCATCATACTTGCTTACTTAAAAAAATCCCCACCCGTTTTCTCGATGCAACTCCTCGCAAGCAACTGTTAAAATAAAATTAATGACTGGTGCATAATTTTACAATAAGGAAATCTATGTGCTGGTTTGATTTCATAGGGAATTGTGATGGCGAAGTTCTTTCTAAACCAACAGAGTTGTGGAATGGCTGATCCACGTCTCAAAGCCTTGCCCTGGCAGTGAAATACAGCAAAATAAATCTGGATAACAATGGAAAACACATGGGGACTGGGTCCCCTTTTAATGTGGGTGATGAATCTGCCGCCCATGTGTTTTAAGTCAAATACACATGCCTTTAAGCGAGCTCTGTCACAGTAGGAATGCACTCCACTGCACAACTATGCTAAGGTAGACATTTTTTTGCAAAGAAATCATTTTATGAATGCATTTGCAAAACTAAAACATCATTGGGCACAGTGGGAGTAATATTGCCTTTGGGCTGGAGAGTATTATTGGATCATTTTACTTTTGTACAACAAAAATGAATATTGGTCAAAGTATAAAAGAGACTGTTGACTTTCACCACAGCCAGAATATTCCCCCACCCTCCTCCATGGGGTGGTCTCTCTGCTCTTACAGTAACACCATCTCTGACGGAGTGAACGTCATCTGCCCTGTGGGCTTTTGAATCCCACTCCAGAGACTTGAGCCCAGTAGTTTTGACTGACGCTCCTGTGTAATACCAAGGATTGCTAAATTGTTGAGAGAGACGCTATTTGTCTTCTTCGTGCGAATGTTTCCTCGGGTGCTGTCGGTGTGGAGTTTTCGTGTCCATCCTGTGACAGCATGGGTTTCCTCCGGGAACTCCGGTTTTCTCTCTCACACATCAAAGACATGCAGCTTTTGTAGGTTAATTGACCCCAGTAAATCGACCCCAGTGTGTAGGGAGTGGATGTGGAAGTGGGATATCATTGAACCAGTGTGAATGAGTGATCAATGGTTAGCAGGGACAATTTACAGAGGCCAACTAACCTTCAAACCCACATATTTTTGGGATGTGGAAGGAAACCGGAGCACCCAGAGGATACCCATGTGTTCCCAGGGAGAACGTGCAAACTCCACACCGAGAGTACCCGATGTCAGGATAGAACCTGCGTCTCTGGTGCTGTGAGGCAGCAGCTCCACTGGCTGTGCCTTCGTGGTCACAGGGAGATATGCAAACTTCACAGAGAGAACGTCGAAGGTCAGGATCAAACCCGGATCCCTGACGCTCTAGGGAATATAATTAGATTCAATCTGCGATGCTTTAGACTAGAGATACAACGTGGAGACAGGCCCTTTGGCCCACTGAGTCCGTGCCGACCAGTGATCACCCCATACACTGGAAAACCAAACGGCCACGGGGAGAACATACAAATTCCAAACAGACAGCACGCATAGTCAGGATCAAACCCCGGTCTCTGGCGCTGTAAGGCAGCAACTCTACCGCTGTGCCACCATGCCACCCCTATAGTTTAAAGAATGCTTCTACAGTGAAAGAATGCGATGAGACTCTCAAGCTCTGATGGGCTGAATGACCTTTCAGCCAAATGAAGTTGTGTGGGAGCAATATCTTTCTAAAGGGAGTGAACGCACTTAAAATGAAAGTGCTGCACTCAGCGTATTGCCTGTCACCTTTTCTAAGGGAACAGTAGTGAACCGAATCCTACTTTCTCTCAAATCTCGTGAGCCGGAAATGATTGGAGTCACTGCAGTACATATGAACAGCTTGTTTGGAACAGGGTCACGCACCTTTACAAGGAGACCCTTCCAACCAACACACTGAGTTATGAGCGTTGGCATCTCTAAACACCTGTCAGTGAACAATGGTCTGTGCATGGAACACCTGGGCAAATAGGGGATTTGCAGTCCCGATGGATACAGGAGGGTGTGTGTGTACCTGTGATTGAAGAGGGAGAGAGGGCTTAGAGCGCTGACTTCATCGTGTTCAGTTTCTCCGTTCGATGAAGCTGTTTCCCACAATGAGGTTGCTGTTAAATCAGTTTCACTGTGACTGGCGAACCGCCGGTATCTGTGGCAACGGAATGTCCGACCTGACTTTGAATCTCACGCAAACGCACAAATACAAACACACGCACGCACACCGACACATGCACACCGACACATGCACACCAACATACGTAAATACACATGCCCACACACAGGCAGACCAACACACGCACACCAACACACGCACACACGCATATGCATACAAAAGCACACCAGCACATGCACACTAACACACGCACACACACACATACGCACATGAAGGCACACCACCACACGTAAATACACATGCCCCCACTCACACGCACACCAGCACACGCACACACATATACGTGCATGTACACACACACACTCACATACTATTTTCTGCTGTTTCTGTACACTTTTCAGCACCTGCAGATCAATCATAATACACAGCTGATTTTTGCAGATTCATAAATGCAGTTAGACTCATTTACACAACATCAACATTAGTACGGGTTGATTAGTACGGGTATCAGGCATTATGGGGAGAAGACAGGAGAATGGGGTTAAGAGGGAAAGATAGATCAGCCATGATTGTATGGAGGAGTAGACTTGATGGGGCAAATGGCTTAGTTCTGCTCCTATCACATGAACATATGAACATGAACAAGGAAATGAGAAAGAATGTTGATCTCTAAGATAGAGAGAGTCTTACAAATTTGTCACATATACATATGTACACATTCACGGTGCACTCACACGCACTGGAGCACACACACACAAACATACACAAACATACAAAACCACACACAGACTCACAAACACACACACTAGTTTTGCACAGAACCACATTCATAGCAGCAATATATTATCTTAAACTCACCAATGCCACTGTTAGCACCCTTCTGTTGTCTCCACCCCCTGCCTACCTCACCCCTGACTATCCCCACCTCTCACCCACCATGTACATTTGCCAATCAACCCCTCCTTATGTGATTCAACCTACCATTTTATAACACTTGCCTGTGCCCTCCCCTCACCTCTTTCTACCCGCTATCTCCTCTCTACCCTGTTAGTCTTAAAACCCCTGTCCCACTGTACGAGGTAATTCAAGAGTTCCCGAGTTTTCCCCTGATTTGAACTTGAATGCTAATGTTGGGTATAAAAAGTAACCATTTTTTTTAATCACAAGTATTTTTTTACTCATGGACATTTTTTTAGCAGGGATGAAAAAACGTCACGAGTTACCGGATGTCCCGAGTACCTACAGTTAGCATTACGAGCCGCTAGGAGACACCCACGAACTCCTACGGACATTCTCTGAGTTCGAATCAGGGGAAAACGTAGGAGAACTCTTGAATTATCTCATACAGTGGGTCAGGGGCGGGTTCCAGGCCGAGCCGTTGTCTGTTCATTTCCTTCCACCTGCACCTTGAGTTCCTCCAGCAGTTTTTCTTTCAAGTGACAATGTTTTCCTCTATCTCCTCCCTTTGCCCTTGGGGACAGAGGAGCTCTGCCATGGGAAGAGCTGGCAGAATGGCCTTGGTGCGTCACTGCCAAGGAGTAGATCTGCCCCGGTGTGGAGGTGTTGAATAAAGTGAATGTTCCCCTCAAAACTCAACCCTCAGTTCCTTCTTGCTGTTCCTGTGCAATGGAACAGGGTAGAACAGCCTGTGTGGGATGGAACTGCAGACGCTGGTTTACACTGGAGATAGACACCAAATGCTGGAGTAACTCTGCGGGTCAGGCCGCATCTCTGGAGAAAAGGAATAGGTGACATTTTGGGTCGAGACCCTTCTTTAGACTGAGAGTCTAGAGAAGGCTGAAGAGACTAAAGAGTCTAAAGAGACCGTTGGCTCGGGCAAAACTCTGAACATTAATACCACTTTATCCGTTATTTGCACTTTATTCATGATTTATTTACGTATATGGACACACTGATCTGTTTTGTAGTCAATGCCTACTATGCTCGGGTTGTGCTATGCAAAGAAAGAATTTAATTGTCCTGTCTGGGACACATGACAAAAACTCTTTTGACTTTGACTTTGACTTTGAGTCAGGGGAGAGGGAATCTAGAGGCGTGAAAAGGTATCAGAACCGACATCGATCACCCAGGGTTTCAACCCGAAACGTCACCTATTCCTTTTCTCCAGAGATGGTCTGACCTGTTGAGTTAGTCCCGCATCTTGCGTCGATCTTCAGAGTAGAACAGCCCGCTTGCTGGTGAAGACTCCAGTACGTTTATGTTGCTGAATAATGGAGGTGGGGTACATCTTAAATTAACTGACGGTAAAATGGTCCCCCTTCCATGTTATAAAGGTGCAGCAAAGGGGCAGGTTTTGTTTGTCCCCTGTCTGTGTGACTGGTGTGTCAGGCAAGGTTATTGAGCCGTGGAGCCTGAACCTTAGAAAATAATTGCCGTTTCCTTGCTTGACCTGCCAGAGACCAGAAGAGGCCACGGAGTCAGCCGCAGTCTCCTTTGATACGTGCGTGCTTGAGCCTGAATAAGCAAGGAAGAGCAATCACGGCGCTGGGCATGATAAGCAGACATGGATGGACACCTGCCAAATGTCAAAGGGGATGGAGTCAGCCAATTATTAACGTATACAGCCACAATAATTAGCGTGCAGGGACCCACTGCATCCACTCCATGTGTTCTTCCAGTCCTGCTGCTGACTTTCAAAGTGGTGAGTTGAATTTGCCATGTCCCACGGTGTCAAGCTGCAGCTGGCGATGGAGAGTGAGTTGATTCTATTTTCCTGCAGCCCACACTCGGTGATTTAATTACTCTGGTAATGTGCTTAAGTTGGCAAACGCAGGCATAACCTTCATCGCCTGATCTGATCCCCAGTCCCGAAAGCTGCCTTCTCCTTTGGTGATCCGCGGGCCACTCAGCTCACACCGAGCATGAGGGATCATCACACTGATAACTTTCCGAACACATTCAGACAGCCCTGGAGCCACATAGCATGGAAACAGGCCCTTCGGCCCAACTCGTCCATGCTGACCAAGATGCCCCATCTAGTTTAGTTTATTAGAGTTTAGTTTAGTTTAATTTAGATTAATTTAGATTAGTTTAGTTTAGATTAGTTCAGTTTAGTAGAGTTTAGTTTAGTTTAGATTAGTTTAGATTAGTTTAGATTAGATTTAGGTTAGGTTAGGTTGGTTTCGTTTAGTGTAAGTCTAGTTTAGTTTAGTTCGGTTTAGTTTACTATTATTTTTGACTACAATTGTTTACTATTACCATTGTCATGTGTACTGAGGTACAGTGAAAAGCTTTTTGTCGCGTGCTATCCAGTCAGCAGAAAGACTATACACGATTACAATAAAAACCATCCACAGTGTACAGATACATGATGAAGGAATTATGTTTAATGCAAATTAAAGTCCAACAAAGTCCAAAAAAAGGTAGTCCATGAGACTCCGATGAGGTAGATGGTAGGTCAGGACTGCTCTCCAGTTGAAGTTAGTCCCACCTGCCTGAGTTTAGCTCCTATCCCACCAAATCATTCCCATCCTTGAACCTGTCCAAGTGTCTTTTAAATGTTGTTATAGAACCACCTCAACCACCTCTCCACAGCTCGTTCCACATACCTATATTCACCCTCTGAATGAAAGGGTTAGCCCCCAAGGTTCTTATTAAATCCTGCCCTTCTCACCTTAATTCGATGTCGTCTGATTCTCGAGTCCTCTATCCTGGGTAAAGGACTCTGTGCATTCATCCCATTGATTTTCCTCATGGTTTTATACACTTCTATGTTGACTCCTCAGCCTCAGTGCAGCCGATACCCAACCATCCTCTGAGTGAGAAAGTTACCCCCTCAGATTCATATTAAATCTTGCCCCTCTCACGTTAAACATATGTCCGCTGGCTCCCCTACCCTGGGTGAAAGATTGTGCATTCATCCTATCTATTGCCCTCATGATAGTGTACACATAAAAAGATCATCTCTCGGCATCCTGTGCTCCAAGGAATAAAGTCCTAGCCTGTCCAACAACTCCCAATAGCTCAACCCCTCTAGTCCTGGTAACATCCTTGTCAATCTTCTCTGCACTCTTTCCCAGCTTAATGACACCCTTCCTAGAGCAGGGTGACCAAAACTGGTCAATACTCCAAACACAGTACTTGAGGATAGACAGAGAGTGGAGGGATATGGATCACATGCAGGTGGTAGAGTTCAGTCTCACTTGGTATCCTGTGTTATAATCTTCGTTATTCTATGTTCTATGTTGGTGATATTTGCCATGAACTGAACTTTTACTTGGCAGAACTTTGTCAAGGTGTTGGCCGATAGAAACAACAAGGAAACAAACCCTTCAATCGGTAGTCAACATTCACAACAGATCTGTTATTCCACTTTTGCATCTACTAGGTGTGGCGGTAGAGCTGCTGCCTTACAGCGCCAGAAACCCAGGTTCGATCCTGATACAGCTGCTGCCTGAACGGTGTGTGTATGTTCTCCCTGTGACCTGCGTGGGTTTGCTCAGAGACCTTCAGTTTCCTTCCACACCCCAAAGACGTACAGGTTTGTAGGTTAATCGGCTTGGGATAAATATATAAATGTAAAAAGAATTGTCCCTAGTGTGTGAAGAGTAGTATTAATGTGCGGGAATCGCTGGTCAGTGCGGACTCAGTGGGCCGAAGGGGCTGTTTCCGTGCTGTATCTCTAAACTAAACTACGTGGTGGCAAGTGTTCTCACAACATTTAAAAGCATCTCAATAACCACTTGTATCTCCAGGGCATAAACAGCTAAGGAACCAAATCCTGGTAAACCGGGACAATAAGCACAATGGTCGGCATGGAGACGGTGGGCAAAGGGCCTGTTTATGAGTGCTGAACGACACTCTGACATAATGATCCTACTGGCTTACAGTTCCATTGACCAGGTTTGATCCTGATCCTAGCTGCCCTCTGCAATCTGAAGAGTCGCGATCTGAAACATCGTGTTCTCCAGAGATGCTGCCTGACTCACTGAGTTACTCCAAAACTTTGTGTCCTTTGTGTATTAATCAGCATCTGCAGTTCCTTGTTTCTAGAGAAGGCCGTGCACTGTTTGGTTATTCTTGGATATATTTTATGTGAATAAGGTTAACTTCTGAAATACAAAATCAGAGGAAGACTGTGGGAGGAAGGAGTACCATTTTACAAGCCTCCATTAAATATTTGGCAAAAGTTGAAACACAGTGGTTAGAGATTTAGTTTTGTTTACTTTAGAGATACACACGGAAACAAGCCCACCAACCAAGTTTGCGCCAAACAGCGATCCCCGCACACCAACGCTATCTCACACACACTAGGGACAATTTACAATTTGTACCACGCCAATTAACCTACAAACCAGCACATCTTTGGAGTGTGGGAGGAAACCAGAGCGCCCGGAGAAAACCCAGGCAGGTCACAGGGAGAACGTGCAAACTCCATACAGACAGCACCCGTAGTCAGGATCGAACCTGGGTCTCTGGCGCTGCAAGGCAGCACCTCTACCACCACTGCCCCGCGATTGTGAGTTCTGGCAGGCAATCCCACAATTAAATGTTAAAAAGAAGTCCAGATTGTGTTGTAAACCAATGTCACTGTAATATGGTCTGAAGAAGGGTCTCGGCCCGAAACGTCGCCTATCTCCTTCGCTCCTTAGATGCTGCTGCACCCGCTGAGTTTCTCCAGCTTTTTGTGTACCCTCACTGTAATATTCACTGTGTGAGCTGGAAGAGACAAGTTAAAGTTGACTACAGGTGATGTAACAGGTATTTGTTGGCTAGCTGTACTGTGTGATTTGATCAATTAAAACCAGACCAAGCCTTTAATTAAACACAAAGGTGACATGTCAGAATTCATGCCTGAATCGCAAACTTCACTGGATGTCTCACAACCTAACACCTCGAAAGGAATTTACGGAACTTTTTACATTTGTTTCTTTAATTATAGTCGACACAATGGATGTTAATTGGTTTCTGTAAGCGCTGCCAAATGCAGCAGCCCAAAATGTTAACCTACTTTTCAGAACTGCAGATGCTGGTTAATACACGAAAGGACACAAAGTGCTGGAGTAACTCAACAGGTCAGGCAGCATTTCTGGAAAACAAAGATAGGCGACGTTTCGAATTGAGATGTCAATCAGACGTCTACAGACTGAAGAAAAGATCTTGGTGGAGGTGGGAGAGGAAGAAGGGTCTCGACCTGAAACGTCACCTATTGGTCTTCTCCAGAGATGCTGCACATCTTTGGAGTGTGGGAGGAAGACCCGCTAGGTTATTCCAGCATTTTGTGTCCTTCTTCGGTGTAAACCAGCATCTGCAGTTCTGTCTTACACATCCCATGCAAAGGGCCCAGTTAACCATTCCTTCATTCCACTTTTATCTCACAAGCAATTGTTATACTTCTGCATATCTTTGATTCCTTTCATAGATCCTTCAGGGTATTTCCAGAATTGTGGCAATTATCCCGAGCTAAACATCTAAACTAAACCGAACTAAACTACTGCAGGCTGTCAAGATAATTTGAGTAACTTTAGTTACACGTTGTTGAATAATTCAGTCCACAAATATAAGTAGACAGTAAAGCAGGTTCTGATTCTACCGGGGCAAAGGTAAAGCCTTCCGAACTCATGGATTGGCAACTTCACTTTACTTTAGAGAAACAGCGCGGAAACAGGCCCTTCAGCCCACCGAGTCTACGCCGACCAGCGATCACCCTGTACACTGACACTATGCTACACACCAAGGACCTTTTACACTTTTAACCAAAGCCAAGTAACCTACAAACCTGCATGTCGTTGGAGTGTGGGAGGAAACAGGAACACCCGGAGAAAACCCACGCAGTCACAGGGAGTACCTACAGACTCCATACAGACAGCACCCGTAGTCAGTCTCTGGCGTTGTAAGACAGCAACTCTACCGCTGTGCCACTGTGCTGCCCACCTCCAAATTTGAAAATGGTTATCCTTGAGTTCAGCTTTTCTTCCAGAGCTCTTCCATCCCTGTTACATCTCTGGACTCTTCCTACTCCAACTCCTGGTCTGTATGGCTGCGTTACTGCGGACAGCGTTGTTTACTGCTTGGGTTGCACGCCTGGTATTCCCTCCGTAACCCTTCCTGCCTCCCTAGCTCTTAATTTAGAGAGAAAGCCTGCTCGATCAAGTTTTTGGTGACCCGCTCTGAAAAATCTTCCTGATACTTGGGATCAAATAGTTGTCCGAATATATACTTTGGAACATTTCACTACACTAACAATGTGATATCCAGAACAGAAGCTCAGTACAAAGCCCACTATGGATTTGTCTTAAATTGTGTCATCTTTACCCGCTGAGGTGCTTCAGAATCGAAGACTATTTTTATCTATTAAAGAAGGAACTGCAGATGCTGGGGAATCGAGGGTACACAAAAGGCTGGAGAAACTCAGCGGGTGCAGCAGCATCTAAGGAACGAAGGAGATAGGCGACGTTTCGGGTCGAGACCCTTCTTCAGACTGGTCGATAGGCGACGTTTCGGGTCGAGACCCTTCTTCAGAAGAAACAGTTAGACAGGTGCATGGATAGGACAGGTTTGGAGGGATATGGGCCAAGCGCAGGCAGTTGGGACCAGTGTAGCTGGGACATGTTGGCCGGTGTGGGCAAGTTGGGCCGAAGGGCCTACATCCACACTGTATCACTCTATGACTATAAATACAAAATCATTTTGTGAACTCTAATAATGCAGATTTATCCCTTTCTCATGCTCAGGTTAATGCGGTGACAGCTTCCTGTTCCTATTAATCAATAGTTTGCGATAATGCTTTGGTTAAACTTTGTATAGAACAGTAATTTGTAATCTAGGTTCTCTCACTGTTAGCAGAAGAACTGATTAATTGATGCTCAACGTTCTGCTTGGGTAGCTTACAACCCAACAGTATGTACATTGAATTCTCCAACTTCAAGTCATAGTCCCTCTGCACACCCATCCTCTGTTTTTTTTCCCATGCACCCCCCCCCATTTCAATGCACCCCATTTCTCCCACCACCTCCCACCAGCCCCAGTTCTCCCGCCAACCAGCCAAACCCTGCTCTTTTCCCCTCCTTCATACACTCATCTCCCATCCCCGCGTCCCGCATCTCCCAACATGTGACAATAGAGTACCATTGACCCATTGAACCGGAGACTCATGGAATGGACTAGCAAGTCCTTTCCCTCCCTTGATCTGTGTCATGGTGTGGCACGGTGGCGCAGCGGTAGAGTTGCTGCCTCACAGCACCAGGGACTCGGAGTCAGTCCTGACTATGGGTGCTGTCTGTACGGAGTTTGCACATTCTCCCTGTGACCGCGTGGGTTTACCCCGGGTGCTCTGGTGTCCTCCCACTCTCCAAAGACGTACCGATTTGTAGGTTGATTGGCTTCTTGTAAAGATTGTAAATCCTAGTGTGTAGGATAGGGTTAGTGTATGGGGATTGCTGGTCAGCGTAGATTCGGTGGGCCAAAGGACCTGTTTACCTGGTGTATCTCTAAGCTAACTAAACAAAACTTTTTTTTTCTCAGACTCCAAATTTTATACTTCCTGCCACAGTAAAAACTAAAGGTTGTAAATACCAACGTTTTATGATGGCTATTAAATTGTAATGATTCACTGTCCTCATTCACTTAAAGGCTAACATTTTGTACAGCCTTTAAACGCTGCACCTTATGACATTTTCTTTGAGCCGGTATAGTATTCAGGAGCAAGCTTTCAAATCTGGGCAACTGTTGGATTCATGAACATTTAAAAAATCTTGGATAGAAACAAATGCTGGAGTACATCAGCGGGCCAGGCAACATCTCTGGAGGAAAGGAATAGGTGACGTGTTGGGTCAAGACCCTACTCCAGATTGAGAGTCAGGGGAGAGGGAATCTAGAGGGTGACAAAGTTCAGAACAGAGCCGGCACCGATGACCAAGGAAAGGCAGAGCCCACAATGATCCATTGTTGGCTGTAGAAGTGGTGACAAAAGGAGAAGGCCCGGTGGAAAAGGGAGAAAAGGCCATCACTGGATGAGGAGGATTTTTTCCCCATAGAAAGAGGCACAGAGGCGGTGGCGACGGAAGAAAAGCTCTGTCACGGTGGCATTGAGCTGGAGAGCAGGAGGAATCACAGAGGGGGAGCAGTGAGAGAGGAGAGAGATGGGGAAATTTATCAAAGTAGGCATGTAAGGCCTGGGACATCTACATACGTAGGTTCATTGGCCTGGTGTATGTGTAAGTTGTCCCTAGTAGTAAGATGGTGTTAATATGTGGGGATCGCTGGTCGGTGCCGACTCAGTGGGCTGAAGGGCCTGTTTCCACGCTGTATCTCTAAAGTGAATAAAGTAAACTAAATAACAGAGATGTAGCTGCAAAGTAACCAAGATGGCGTACATAATGCTAGCATTTATTTCAAGGGGACTACAATACGAAAATAGGGATGTAGTGCTCAGGCACTGGTCAGGTTGCCTTTGGAGTATTGAGGGCAATTTTGGGCAGTGGAGGCTGTCAGTAGATATTTTTTCAGGCAGAGATAGATAGTTTCCTGAATAGTACGGGTGTCAGGGGTTATGGGGAGAAGGCAGCAGAATGGGTTTAGCAGGGAGACATAGATCAGCCAGTCTTGATGGGCATAATAGCCTAATTCTGCTCATATAACTCATGACTTTATGACCTTATGGCTGAGAATTAAATATTTCAGGATATTTAACTTTTAGAAGAGAAAGGGAAAATGGAAAGAATAGAAAACAACCCTGACATTGAATGGGATAAAGACAGTAAAGTGAAAGATCTTAGATTGGAAAATCAAGAGTAGAATCAGCATGGTTGGAGCAAAGAAACACCAAGTGGCAGAAAATGTTGATGGGACGTCCGTAGGTCGCAAACACTAGTGGTAATCTAGGGCATAGTATAAATCTCAAAATGAGAGGCAGCTGGAACAAGGGTGAGGCATTAATTATGAGGGTGCCTCAATCTGCTTATAGTTTGAGCAAAGATAGGCACAAAGTGCTGGAGTCACTCAACGGGTCAGACAGCATCTTGGTTTAGTTTAGTTTAGAAATACAGCGCTGAAACAGGTCCTTCAGCCCACTGAGTCCGCACTGAACAGCGAACCCCGCACATTAACAATATCCTACAGTAGGGACAAAATTTACGTTTTACACCAAGCCAATTAACCTATAAACCTGGATGTCTTTGGAGTGTGGGAGGAAAAAAACATTTTCGGAGAAAACCTATGCAGGTCACGCGGAGAACTTACTAACTCTGCACAGACAAGCACCTAGAGCCAGGATTGAACCCGGGATTGGTGCTGTCAGCTCTGTAAGGCAGCAACTCTACTGCTGCACCACCATGCCACTTTCTCTCTGGAGAAGAAGGATGGGATTGGGAGCATTCTCCAAACTGGGGAAACCACATTGGCTACAACAAGGTGACAGATATTTATGGAGCATGTGGATGAAGGTTTTCTCGATCGTATTTGGAAACACTATTCTGGTTTGGTTATTTAGTATTACTGATTGACACAATGACACAAAGTGCTGGAGTAACTCAACGGGTTAGGCAGCATCTCTGGAGTACATGGACAGGTGACATTTTGGGTCAGGACCCTTCCTCAGACTCACAGTTTTCATTTAGTTTGTTATATTATTAATTATTGTAGATTTATTTGTTGAGTTATTTTGTCGCAAACAAGAGGATGTAGGATGAGGTGAAGCTGAGGGGCAACTTTTTCACACAGAGGCTAGTGCCTCATGGAACGGGCTGCCAGAAGACGTAGTTGAGGCAGATACTTTCCTTACATTTATCATTTATCAATACATTTGGACTGATACATGGATAGGAAAGGTTTAAAAGGATATGGGGCATATGCAGGCATGTGTGACTGTGGTAGATGGGGCATCTTGGTCAGCATGGTCAACTTTGGCCAGAGGGCCTGTTTGCATATGACTTTATGACTAGATATATTACAGTAACCTGCCTGTAAAGCTGCAACAAGTAAATACCTTTTTATTCTATTCCCAGTACGTATGATATTTAAACATTATAATATTTTCAGATTTGATTCCAGGTCAATACGTTGGGGAACCAATGAAGTACAGGCTGTTTTAGATAAAGTCTTGTGGAATGATAATAATTTAGTTAATAGCCTTGCGTTTAAGCAGCCTTCAGGGGAGAATAATTAGATACAATTTTATATGAAGTTTGAAAGTGATTTAGTTCAATTTGAAATCAGAGTCTCAGATCTAACCTAAAGAAATTACAAAGATGTGAATTGTGAGTTGGCTTTTGTAAATTGGAGAGCTTCATTAAAATACTTCCACTTTAAAAAGGAATATATAGTTTGCAATAACCATCACGAAAATCTGATAGAAAATCTGTGAGTTTTTTCTCACAGAGTGGTCTGTGGAATTCTCTGCCTCAGAGGGTGGTGGAGGCAGGTTCTCTGGATGCTTTCAAGAGAGAGCTAGATAGGGCTCTTAAAAATAGCGGAGTGAGGGGATATGGGGAGAAGGCAGGAACGGGGTACTGATTGGGGATGATCAGCCATGATCACATTGAATGGCGGTGTTGGCTCGAAGGGCCAAATGGCCTACTCCTGCACCTGTTGTCTATTGTCTATTGTCTAAAAAATGCTCCTATCGTGGCCAGCATGAGAATTTATATGTAGAAACAAAGAGGTTTACAAAAAATGAGACGAAGTACTGGAATAACTCCACGGGTCAGGCAGCATCCCTGAATAACGTGGATGTGACATTTAAGGTCGGGACACTTCATCAGGCTGAAGAAGGGTCTCGCCCTGAAACATCACTTATCCATGTTCTCCAGAGATGCTGCCTGACCCACCGAGTTACTCCAGCACTTTGTGTCTTTTTAAAAAAATGGGAAATGTCATATTTTGTGAACCAAAGTGAAAATCATATAATTCTGCCAAAAAAGAGATGGGGAAAATGTTAGAATTCAGAATAGGAGGATGAAGACTTTGAGGAGGAAGGACAAAAGAGAATTCAAGAATAATCTCATAAGAGCATAAAGCTTCAATAGAAATGTGAAAAGGCATAGATCAGCAAAAGCTAATGCCATTCGCTTACAAAATGGGACAAGATAAATTACATTGCAAAATAAGGAAATGGCAGAGAAATTAAACAAAATGCTTGTGTCTCACTTCATGGAAGTAGTTCCATGAAAGGAATCTCCTGAAAAGTGTGCAAACAGCAGGTGTAGAGAGAATGACAGAAAATAACATCTCTAAAAACAATACGGTAACAGATAAAAGAATTGATTGAACACTAACACATTTTAAGGCAGTGATTGATAGATTATCGATTAGTAAAGGTGTCAGGGGTTATGGGGAGATGGCAGGAGCATGGGGTTGAGAGGGAAAGATAGATCAGCCATATTTGAGTGGCAGAGTAGACTCGATGGGCCGAATGGCCTAATTCTGTTCCTATAACGTATGAACTTATGAACTTCTGAACACTGCCCGACCCGCTGAGTTGCATCAGCACTTTGTGTCTTTTTCTGACGGTGTTCTCATCTTTTGCAAATTACCACCCATTCTTGAGTTTATACAGTGTTGTGAAATAGCTGGAAAGAAAACAAAGTCATTTGAACACTGTTGATCTACTTTAGAATGCAAGATATATCTGACTAATGGGAGACGCATTTAGATCTGGCAATGCAGCATTATATGTTGTGAAACATTCAACTGGAGTTGTCTTTACTTGGCCTTTGATCTTGATTTACTGGCAAGCATGTCAAGATTTGAAGAGCCTTTTCAGTGAACAATTGGGTTTCACCATCTTTTCTTAAAACAAAATTCTTTTGGCATGCTTTCCCTAATCCTGGTCATATGATGCACTGCCTCCTAAATGTTCACCACCCCGATCTAACCATAACTCAGATATCAATTGAGCCATTTCAATGGCAAGCAACTAACCAATATAAGAACATTATCTCATTTTGCAGGTAGATAGCACTAGGGGAACATTGCAGGTAGATGGGACTAGGGGAAAACAAATGGTCGGCACGGACTGGAAGGGCCGAGAAGGCCTGTTTCCGTGCTGTAATTGTTATATGGTTATATGGTTATCTCCATAACATCATGGCAAACAAAATCATGAATTATTACTTTACATTACTTTACTTTACTTTAGAGATACAAACAGGCCCATTGGCCCAACCTATCCGCGTTGACCACCGATCACCCTGTACACTAGCACTGACCTACACCAGGGACAATGGTTAACTGAGTTAACTGAAGCCAATTAATCTACAAACTTGTACGTCTTTGGAATGTGAAAAGATACCGGAGCACCCGGGGAAAACCCAAGCATTCACAGAGAGAACATACAAACTCCATACAGACAGCACCCATAGTCAGGATGGAACCCGGGTCTCTGGCATTGTAAGGCAGCATCGCTACCTCTATGCCACTGTGCCACTGTCGTCATGGTCAAAATGTTAGACTTTAAGGGTAAACAGAAGAAATGGAAGAAATAATATGGGGCGGCACCTGAGACCCAGGTTCAATCCTGACCTCAGGTGTTCTCTGTGTGGAGTTTGCACGTTCTACCTGTGAACGCTTGGATTTCCTCCGGGTGCTCCAGTTTCTTCCCACAACTCAAAGACATGCAGGTTTGCAGGTTCATTGGCCTCTGTAAATTGTTCCTAGTGTGCAGCGAGTGGATGAGAGGAAAAGATAGAACATAGAGTGTGAAACACTGCCCAGTCCATCACGGGTACTGACCTCCCCACCATCGAAGGCATCGGCAGGAGGCACTGTCTCAAAACGGCCGGCAACATCATCAGAGACCCACGCCACCCTGGCCACGCTCCCCTGCCACCAGGAAGAAGGTAAAGGAGCCTGAAAACTGTAACACCCAATTTCAGGAGCAGCTTCTTTCCTACAACCATCAAGCTATGAAACACTACAACCTCCAAATAGGCTCCAAACTATATAGACCTGGGGATATTATTTTTTACTTTGCACCACTATGTCTCTATATTGTCTATATGTTTTTCTAATTTATATTCTGAACTTTGTTTTGTTGTTTATTATAGGTTTTACAGAGTGATATGTTCACATACCTGTTGTACCGCTGCATGTAAAACATTCATTGTTCTGTTTTAGGACATATAACAAGTAAACACTCTTCACTCTCGACTCTCGACTCTCGACTTGCGTGAATTGGTGATCGATGGTCGGCATGGACCCGATGGGCTGAAGGAAATGTGTCCACGCTGCATCTTCAAACTAAACCGAACTAAACTAAACTAAACTAAACGGAAGAAACCCCACACAGTATTCTTAATGCAGCCTCTTCAAGCCCCAAAATAATTCCAATAAGGTGTCTTTATTCTTGAACATCGCTGCTAGCACCAAGAAACACCATATTATTTGCCTTTTTCTCTAAAGCTGTAACACTGTTTATTTTTCCTTTTGCATTACCTGATGTACTCATATATGCATGATCCGACTAGATAGCACACAAAATAAAGTTTTTCACTGTAAATCGCCACAGTTGATGAGTCAACACCAAAACCGATTCCTGATTGCTTGTTATGTCTGTAAATTAACTTTCAGCGATTTGTATACAAGGTTCAAATCTTTTGAAATCCCTCACTTTTAAAAATAATTGTACTAGTAATCTATTTTTTTTCCAACACATTTTTCTACATAATAATCCTTCTTCAATGTCCACACCCATTTATCCCCTTCAGGATAATCAATACATCCTCCTCTTAACTTACACTGACACCAATATACAATCAGAATACCTGGTTATTTTATCGTTTTTGGTCCCCTCAGCCAGATCATTAACGTGGCTTGTGAACAGCTGATGCCCTTGCAGTAGCCCATTAGTTACCGTCTTCCAACTCAAAAGTAATCCATTTATTCCTATCCTCGCTTTTCCGTCCATTTACCAGTGCCAACTTATATTACTCGCAATCCCATGTGCTCTAATTTTGTATGGTACCTTATCAAAGGCCTTCTGAACATCTAAATACATGACAGCATGGTGGAGCAATGGTAGAGTTGCTTCCTTACAGCACCAGAGACCCATGTTCGATCCTGACTATGGGTGCTATCTGTACAGAGTTTGTACATTCTCCCCATGACCTGCGTGCGTTTTCTCTGGGTGCTCCAGTTTCCTCCCACATTCCAAGGACGTATAGATTTGTAAGTTAATTGACTTTGGTAAAGATTGTAAATTGTCCTTAGTGTGTAGGATGGTGTATGGGGATCGCTGGTCAGCATGGACTCAATGGGCCGAAGGGCCTGTTTCCGCGTTGAAACTCTAAACTAAAAAAACTAACCTAAACTAATCACATTATTGGTTCCTTTTTTCCTATTTATTAGTTACAACCTCAAAAAAAACTGATTACATTTGTCAAACGTGGTTATCTTCTTATAAATTCACATAATTTCTCCCCAGTCTTACAGTTATTTTGTAAGTGTCCTATCACCGTCTGCTTGAAAATAGATTTGAATATTTTCCCTTCAGGTAAAATCAATTTGACTGTTTGTTGATGATTGTTCTCTCTCTCCTCCCTTTTTACATTTGCTACTTTCCAATCATTTTGGAATTTGGGAAAATGATTACCAGTGCATCCATTATTTCTGTCTCTTTTTCTTTCAAAGCGTTGAGAAGCAGGTGACCAGATCCTGAAGATTTCATAAGTTCGTAAGTTTATGTTCATAAGTTATACGAGCAGAAATAGGCCATTCGGCCCATCAAGTCTACTCCGCCATTCAGTCATGGCTGATCTATCGTTCCTTCGCAACCCCGTTCTCCTGCCATCTCCCCATAACCCCTGACACCTGTACTAATCAAGAACATATCAAACTCACCTTTAAAAATATCCCTTGACTTGGCCCCCACAGCTGTCCGTGTATTCTCCAATCTCTCATTCCAAAGAGGTTGACAACTGTCTCCCGTCTGTAGCAGCTGTCCCGAGGGCAGCGTGCGCTGGTGGTAAGATTCCTACCGCACAGGAAGGATCTGACTTGGAGGGCCCCCCCCCCCCTCACTGCCAGCCAAGCCAGGTCTTGGTGCTTGTTGGTGAGTTCTGATGATGAGCCTTTTCACCAGACAAGCTGGGCAGTCTGCTCAGGGAACCATGCTACAGGATCCATCGAGTCCTGTTCCTGCAGCTTCCAGCATATCACCTGCTACAATCATGTCATGTGAGTTTGAGCCAGTGTGGTTTACTAGCTTCAATCGCCTTAGGCATTTGGAGAGGAATTGTCCAAATATCATTCCCCTGATTAAAGTAATAGAAACAGGCCCTTCGGCCCACTTTCCCGCACCGACCAACATGTCCCATCTGCACTAGTCCCACCTGCCTGCGTTTGGCCCTATCCCTCTAAACCTACCATGTCCATGTACCTGTCTAATTGCCTCTTAAATGTTGCGATAGTCCTTGCCTCAATTACCTCCTCAGGCAGCTCGTTCTATACACCCACCACCCTTTGTTTTGAGGTTCTGGCCTCTCCCAAAATGGAGAGGTGTGGATAAGAATGCTGGGAATGAATTGATTCCATTCATTTCCTTTGTGTCAGTTTTTTATCCTGGGGCATAGAGTATGAGGATTGTGAAATCTGCATACACCTTTATCATTGATATTCATGCATTCATCATATGCTCGATCCTCTGACTGATTGTGGGTGTACTCACCTTCACGGGAGAACAATTAGGGATAGACAATAAATGGCTGTCATCCTTTACACCCACACCCTGTGAATCACTTAAAATAACTGGTGTCTGTCAGAAAATTTGCGACGGCAATATTGTCAAATAAAAACAATGGGAAGAACACTATTACAGCAAGAATAATTGGTGCTTTTTTTGCAAAGATTCCCATTTGCGAGAAAGCCAATATTTCCTCCTTTAAAACTGCCCCACATCATCAAATGGGATGCATCGTTCATTTGCATCGTTATATCTGCTATAATTATTTGCGTGGATGTTGTGACTGCCCCTCTGGGTCAGTCAACGGGACCTTGAAGATACGTCACCTTGACCCTTGTACTCATTATCTGCATTGAAAATGGTCCTGTGGCAATCTCTCTGCATTGCTTCCAGAAGAGCAATTGTATAAAGAAACTGAGCTAGGTTCCTTAGAATGTGAGTTATTTTGACATTCATTTTACATTCCTTGCAGAAGGCCCCAAAGCAGTTTGTGACCAATTAAGTGGGGTTTTTTTGACGAGGACTCATTGTTTTAATGTAGCAAAAGCAGCAAAGTCCACAAAGCAAGGTCGCACAAAATGCAACATGACTATCTTTTTAGATAAATACATCCATGTTGAGTTAACACTCTTGTCAGCTCGACTGACAGGGTCTAAGTACTTCCACCGTCAGTCAGGTCTGGTATCCCCATGATGTAAAAAAGGTTAACAGAAATTGATTCCATTCATTTCCTTTGTGTCAGTAAGCTTCACTCAATGACGTTGGTGAGGCCACATTTGGAGTCTGGTGTTCAGATTTGGTCGCCTTGTTAAAGGAAAGATGTCAAGCTGGAAAAGGTGCAGAGAAGATTTACGAGGATGATGCCAAGACTCGAGGGCCTTAGCTATAGGGAGAGGTTGAGCAGGCTAGGACTTTACTCCTTGGTGCACAGGAGGATGAGAGGAGATTATAAGACCTCTATAAGGTGGATAAGATCATAGATCGGGTACATGCACAGAATCCTTTACACAGAGTAGAGGAATCAAGAACCAGAGGACAGAGGTTTAAGGTGAGGGGAGAAAGATTTTAATAGGAACCGGAGGGGCCATTTTTTTACTCAAATGGTGGTAGGTATATGGAGCTGCCAGAGGAGGTAGATGAGGCAGCAAGTCCATGCCAACCAGTGATCCCAACACACGACACATGAGCGATAATTAACAAAAGCCAATTAACCTGCACATCTTTGGAGTGTGGGAGGAAACCAGAGCACTCAGGAAAAATCCACGCGGTCACAAGGAGAACATACAAACTCCGTAAAGACTGCACCCTTAGTCAGAATCGAACCAGGTTCTCTGCCGCTGCAAGGAAGCAACTCTACCACTGCACCACCGTGCCGCCCTTTAGACAGTGCAGCACCTCCACTAGGTACACTGAGGTAATAGACCATGCCTTTATACACACGTTTCTGGAGAGCCATTTGATCATTCCGACTCAAGGGCGAACAAGCTGCCATTTAAACCAGTCTATAAGTATTGAGAATAGAAAATAAATAAGGAAAATGTATGACTCTACCTGTTGCATGTGCTGCCAGAGTCCTTCTTTGGCCCACACATCGTGAGCCTTGACACGGTTTAACCACAGTCCTTCATTTGCGTCACCTTTACATCCTCTTTAACCAAGTAAGTCACATCCGCCTCCTCCTTGGTCCTCTGCCACACTTGTACTCCCATTGCCATGGCGATCTGTAATGCAAGTGCACACAATTACATTGATTGATCATAACAATCACAATTTAGAGCCACCAAAAGCCGGCCATTCAATAACTACCCTCAGCTTAGATTTAGGGTTAGGGTTGAATAAGTTCATAAGTTCATGGAGTAGAATTGGGCCATTTGTCCTATCAACTCCACCCCACCATTCAATCATGGCTAACCTATCTTTCCCTCGCAACCTCGTGATTGAATGGTGGAGTAGGCTCGATGGGCCGAATGGCCTAATTCTGCTCCTGTGTCTTTTGGTCATCAGTGTTTGCATTTCAATATGGATTTGCTGACATTTCCGAGCAAGTTCCATCTTTCATTGCTGTTTTTGATCAGAGTACCCACATGCTGTGAATAACAAAATAAATCCTTGCAATAAAGAGCCAAGGTCTCTTACAAATAATTAATCAAGAGCGTATGATATCGGTCATGGTGATGGTTCAAGGATATAAATGAGAGATTCACCAATAATTATTCCAGGGGCATTAACCTACCAGCAGCCATTTGCAGTGAATCCTTTCAACCATTAGACAGTAGCATCAAACTGAAGTGATGGAGAATGAAAAAAAAAACATGTTGATAAATCACTTGCTCCTCCAAAAGGTCACATTTGCTGCAGGAAAAAGCTGAAGTGAGGTTGAATGTGTTGGAGGATGGTGATGTGATTGAAGACTCAGGAGGCCTTGAGTTTTCGAGTCTTCCCACCAGTAATTGTCCCCAAGCCCGAGAATTCTGGCGGTATGTCGCTGTATTTTGACGTGTGACTGGCAAACAAAGCAATTAAGAGTAAACTTGGGGGCATAAATATAAGATAGTCACTAATAAATCCATTAGGGAATTCAGGAGAAATCATATGTATTGAATGATCTTGCACAGGGGGAAGTTGAGGCAAATAGTGAAGAAGCAATGAAGGAAAAGCATTGCTGAGGGAGCAATGAAGATAAAGTTATGCCAATGTTAATTGAATACATTTTAGGGGAGACTTGAGAGAATGCCTTACACTGAATGGTCATTTTTCAAAAGTCCGTCCTGCAAGCTAATATTTCCCCAATCTGCTTTGTCTACATTTCATGTGTAGGAGAGAACTGCAGATGCTGGTTTAAACCGAAGATAGTCTCGACCCGAAACATCACCCATTCCTTCTCTCCAGACTGTCTGTCCTGCTGAGTTACTCCAGCTTTTTGTGTCTATCTTTTGTCTACATTTCAGGCAACCTCAGGAAAGCAGCCAACACAATCAAGGACCATTCACAGCCCAATCACTCTCTCTTCTCTTCCTCCCCGATATAGGGGGAAGATATAAAATCTTGAAAGCGAGCCAGATTCAGAAACAGTTTCTCTCCTCTGTTGTATCTACCTTTGATTTTACCAGCATCTGCAGCTCTTTCTTAAACATTTCTCCCCTCTGTTATCAGACTTCTTGAATGGACCTCTTATATGCTAGGGATCTTCCAATCTACCTTGTACAGTCCTTGCACCTTTGATTTTATAAGTTTTAGGTTTATAGACATAGGAGCAGAATTAGACCATTCGGCCCATCGAGTCTGCTCCACCCTTGAATTCTATCTTTCCCTCTTAATCCCATTCACCTGTCTTTGCCCAGTAACCTTTGATACCCTTACCAAACCCCCTCCCATTCCGAATCTGACCTTTCTGCCTGGGCCTCCTCCATTGCCAGAGTGAGGCCCAGCGCAAATTGGAGGACCAGCACCTCATATTTCGCTTGGGCAGCTTACACCCCAGCGATATGGACATTGACTTCTCTAATTTCAATAGTCCTTGCTTTCTCCCTCCTTCCCCTCCCCCTTCCCAGCTCTCCCACAAGCCTACCGTCTTCGCCACTTCCTTTCTTTTTCCCGCCCCCCCCTCCCCCGACATCAGTCCGAAGAAGGGTCTCGACCCGAAATGTCGCCTATTCCTTTTCTCCATAGATGCTGCCTCACCCGCAGAGTTCCTCCAGCATTTTTGTCTAAGAACCTGCCAATCTTCGCTTTACCCAATGCCTTGGCTTACACAGTCGTCTGTGGTAATGAGTTCCACAGACCCACCACCCTTTTATCTACACTTTCTCTACTATATTCTGCACTCTGTATATATTCTCTTTTTGCATTACCTGTTGTACTAATGTATAGTTTGAATAGCAAGCAAGATTAAAATGTTCACTCTATTTCGGTATATGTTACCCTTACAGTGCCAGAGACCCGGATTCAATCCTGACTACCAGTGCTGTCTGCACGGAGTTTATATGTTCTCCATGTTCCCCCATGGGTTTTCTCCCGATGTTCCGGTTTCCTCCCACACTCCAAAGGGGTACAGATTTTGAAATTAATTGGCTTGGGTAAAATTGTAAATTGTTCCTAGTGTGGAGGATAGTGCTCGTGTATGGGGATCGCTAGTAAGCACAGACTCAGTGGACCGAAGGGCTTGTTTCCACACTGTGTCACTAAACTAAATGCGACAATAATAAACCAAGGTCAGTAACCAACGGAAGCGGATTTAAAATAATTGGCAGGAGAAACAGGAGTTGAGGAGATTTATTATGCTGCAGCAAGTTGCGATCTGGAATTCGATGAAGAAAAGGCAGTAAAAATATTCATTGAGGAAAACTTAATTTCAAAAGGGAATTGGAACAATAGTTGGAAAAAATAAAAATTGCAAGACCCTTAAAATTAATAGGGACCTCACAGTCCTCTTGGACAGTGCATTGGCACAGCTGGTAAAGCTGCTGCCTCACAGTGTCAGAGACCAGGGTTTCATCCTGACCTTGGGTGCTGTCTGCGTGGAGTTTGCATGATTTTCACAGTGACCGCTTGGTTCCTCTGGATGCTGTGGTTTCCTCCCACTTTGCAAAGATATGCAGGTCTGTAGGTTGATTGACCACTACATTTTGCCCTTAGTGTGTGGGATGCGAAACTAGGATAACGTAACGCTGGTGAACGGGTGATCGTTGGTCATTGGTCGGACTCGGAGGCTGAAGGGCCTTTTCCCATGCTGTATCTCTAACTAAACTAAAGTAAACTACAGGGCAAAGCTATAAGGTGGGTGCGAAAGTGGTGAACAGGTGATAGATGGTCAGTGTTGATTTCATGGGTTGAAGGGCATATTTTCACATTGTGCCTTCCAATCAGTCAATCAGTCAGTGATATTTAAAAAATAATTAATTACCATTTAACAGAACACCTTCATTCAACCCTTAAGACCTGTTCTTCCAGCTTCCTGCCACTTTCATTCTCCAAGCCATACCCACTTCTCTAGTTTCTTGCAGTGTGATAGCGAACTCAATCAACAGCCCCCTATCTTTTGGCTGGTTGCAGTATACCCTGTCCCTATACGTCCTCCCTCACCTGCACCCAGGTACCCCAGCAGTCCTTCCAGGTGAGCCAGAGGTTCACGTGCACCTCCAGTGTTCCCAATGCTGCCTCCTGTACATCGGCGAGACTATCCTGTACATCGTCTCCAAGTCAACGGTCCAAGCCTCAAATTACCCGTTCAGTATTTTTATTTCGTTTAGAGATATCGTGCGGAAACCAGGCCCTTCAGACCAAGGAGTCCGCACGGACCAGACATCTCCCTGTACACTAACATTATCCTACACATTAGGGGCAATTTACAAACTACAACTACAAACCTGTACATCTTTGGAGTGTGGGAGGAAACCGGAGCACCCAGAGGAAACCCACGCGGTCACGGGGAGAACGTACAAACTCCATTCTGACAGCACCCGTAGTCAGAATCGAACCAAGGTCTCTGGCACTGTAAGGCAGCAACTCTACCGCTGCACCACTGGGCCACCCACTAATTTAACCACTATTCTCCTCTAACCTTGAGTGGAGAGGCAGCTCAGATGCTTTATATTTAAACAGTTTATGAGATGTTGGGGAATATGAGGAACATATTGCCCAGGGAGCCAGACAGCATAGGATCAAAAACAGAGAGCCAGCTGGATACTTGAGGGAGGGAGCAATATTGGGAGTTACAAACAATTGAGACCAAACAGATGGTCTTCGCTGGCCTGTGTTTTTTGTCCGTGCTCTCGAGAACATGCCATTTATTCCAAGAAAATAAAAAGACTTGGGCTTAACGCTTTACCCCAAAGGCAATCATTGTTTTCATTCTGGTGACTAATCTCTGTGTACGAAGGAACTGCAGATGTTGGCTTACACCAAAGATAGACAGAAGTGCTGCAATAACTCAGCAGGCCAGGCAGCATCTCCGGAGAAAAGAAATAGGTGATGTTGTGGGTCGGGAAACAAAATGTCATCTATTCCTTTTCTCTGGAGATGCTGCCTGGCCTGCTGAGTTACTCCAACATGTTGTGAACTAATATCTGCCTGTCTTCCTGCTGCCTCTTGTCACCCAGACACAAGTTGTTATCCGGCTGCTTCTTCTTTCGTGTGGCGTGCGCTGCCTAAAGTTGTTGGACAACTTGTTCTATTTGATCTTCCGCTTGTGCACGTCGAGTTGATTGCATTAGTCGAAACAGGGCGGACCACGTGAAGGTTGACATCTTCCCCCCCTATCCGGTGGCTGATTTCAATAGAAGGTACCAGGTTTTCCTCTTCCTGTCGCACAATGAGTGTTAATAGAAAGCAGCTAAAATTGACATGACTTTTTCTATCACCAATATGAGAGAGCAATATGTGGGGACATTTTATTTTCTTTCCCACAGCACGTAATGGACACTCAACCATTGGAGGAACTGGCATAATGTACCATTAGAGCTGCTGCCTCTCAGCGCCAGAAGCCCATGTTCGATCCTGACCACTGGTGTTGTCTTTGTGGAGTTTGCATGTTCTCCATGTGACCGCATGGGCTTCGCCAGGGCGCTCCAGTTTCCTCCCACGATCAAATGACATGGGAGTTTGTAGGTTAATTGTCCTCTGTAAATTGCCCCTAGTATGTAGGGAATGGATGAGAAAGTGGGATAACTTGTGTCAGTAGGTGATCAAAGGTCGGCATGGGCTTGCTGGGACAAAGGATCTGTTTCCATGCTACATCTCTAAATTAAACTAAATTAAACTAAACTAAACTAAACTAAACCGAACTAGACAAGACTAGACTAGACTGGACTAGACCAAACTAAACTAAACTAAACTAAACTAATCTGTAAATTACCTCCAGTGAATATTGGTATAACTAGTGTGTATGGGTAATCGATGGTCGGCATGGACCCGATGGGCCGAAGGGCCTGTTTCTATGCTGTATTTCTAAGCTCTAAACTCTAAATTATAATGTTCCCTCGCATTGTAAATAAATCAATAGTCACTTTCGATTTAAATTGCTGGATGTTCTAAAACTGTCACTTTTAAATTATAATATAAATTGTCTTTTATCCATTGGATAAATCTTCATTAGGAATTTTTATATGAAGAACATACATGTCTCCTAAATGTCTGCATCAAAATGATGATCGCTGCTTCCTATTAAATCGGTATGCTTTCCCCTCCCCTCACACTGTAGTCATGGTCTGCTGAACTTCTCAACAACAACTTGCATTCCCATATTTTTGTTAACATATTCTTTGTTTCTACATTGAAGAAGGATGGCACAGTGATGTAGCGGTAGAGTTGTTGCATCACAGCGCCAGAGACCCGGGTTTGATCCTGACTATGGGTGCTGTCTGTACGGAGTTTGTACGTTCTCCTCGTGACCGGGTGGTGTTTTCCACGGGAGCTCTGGTTTCCTCCCACACTCCAAAAGGCAGAACAGGTTTGTAGATTAATTGACTTTTTGGTAAAAATTGTAAGTTGCCCTGAGTGTGCAGGATAGTGCTGGTGTACAGGGTGATCGCTGGGCAGTGCGGACTCAGTGGGCCGAACGGCCTGTTTCCGCACTGTATCTCCAAAGCCTAAAGTCTAACGTAAAGCAGGAGATATTCAAAAGGCCCAAAATGATGGAGTGCAGCTAGAGCAAGCAGTTAAAGAGCTGGGGTGTGGGGGAGATATGAGGGGTAAAATGATGAGTTGCTTGGAAGAGTCTCAGTCCTGAGTCCAGCGTCTCCTGTCCCACCAGCATGCGACTCCATGCGGTGAGCGCGACCAAACTAGAAGCGGGGGCCGCGCGGAGGTCGGGTGATCCCCGTACAGGGCCGGTCCCACCAGCATGCGCCTGCATCCGGCGAGCGAGACCAAACCGGCAGCGGGGGCCGCGCGGAGGTCTGGTGAGTGGCGCGACGTGGCGCGAAGTTGGAGCGAAGTTGGAGCGAAGTCCGCGGTAAATTCGCAAGGACAGAGAGGGACACACAGAGAGGGCCACGGAGGCACATATAGAGAGTGTCACGGAGGCACAGAGAGAGGGTCACAGAGGCACAGAGAGATGGTCACGGAGGCACAGAGAGAGAGTGTCACGGAGGCACAGAGAGAGAGGGTCACGGAGGCACAGAGAGAGAGGGTCACGGAGGCACAGAGAGAGAGGGTCACGGAGGCACAGAGAGAGAGGGTCACGGAGGCACATATAGAGAGTGTCACGGAGGCACAGAGAGAGGGTCACGGAGGCACATATAGAGAGTGTCACGGAGGCACAGAGAGAGGGTCACAGAGGCACAGAGAGAGATGGTCACGGAGGCACAGAGAGAGAGTGTCACGGAGGCACAGAGAGAGAGGGTCACGGAGGCACAGAGAGAGAGGGTCATGGAGGCACATATAGAGAGTGTCACGGAGGCACAGAGAGAGGGTCACAGAGGCACAGAGAGAGGGTCACGGAGGCACAGAGAGAGAGGGTCACGGAGGCACAGAGAGAGGGTCACGGAGGCACAGAGAGAGGGTCACGGAGGCACAGAGAGAGGGTCACGGAGGCACAGAGAGAGGGTCACGGAGGCACAGAGAGAGGGACACGGAGGCACAGAGAGAGGGCCACGGAGGCACAGAGAGAGGGTCACAGAGGCACAGAGAGAGAGGGCCACGGAGGCACAGAGAGAGAGGGCCACGGAGGCACAGAGAGAGGGTCACAGAGGCACATATAGAGAGTGTCACGGAGGCACAGAGAGAGGGTCACGGAGGCACAGAGAGAGGGTCACGGAGGCACAGAGAGAGGGTCACGGAGGCACAGAGAGAGGGTCACGGAGGCACACAGAGGGCCACAGAGGCACATATAGAGAGTGTCATGGAGGCACACAGAGAGGGGCATGGAGGCACAGAGAGAGAGGGTCAATGCGGCACACATATAAAGGGTCACCGAGGCACACAGAGAGGGACACAGAGGCACATATAGAGAGGGTCACAGAGACACGACGTGAGGCGGTGCATAATGCGTCGAGGCAGCTGCGGAATTTTTGAACGCGGTCAGTTTTTCGGAGCCCCGCGTGATGTCGGGACCAGCTCCGCACAACTCCATGCAGCTCCGGCGATCGAAGTGGGACCGGCCCCGCGAGGCCGTACGGCTCAAGCGACCACGTTAGGTCACGCTCACCGCATGGAGTCGCATGTTGGTAGGACAGGCCCTGTAGAGTTAGAGCCAGAGCCCTGGGTTGGATCGTGACTACGGGCGCTGTCTGCTCAGAGTTTGCACATTCTCCCTGTGACCCCGTGGGTTTTCTCCGTGTGTTCCAGTTTCCTCCCACATTCCAAAGAAGTGCGGGTTTGCAGGTCAATTGGTTTCTGCAAATTGTCCCTAGATTGTAGGACAGAACTAGTGTACAAGGTGATCATTGGTCGGCATAGACTCAGTTGGCCAAAGGGCCTGTTTCCATGCTGTATCTCTAAACTAAACTAAACTAAACTAAACTAAACTAAACTGCTTCTTCCAGACATTCCTATTGACATGTACAAAAATAGCCACAATTGTGCTAAGGTTAGCACTTGTAGTACATGGCTCTTTGGCTTCTGCAGAATGAAATATATTATGTAAAATAACAATAGGGAGAGGGGGAATTAAAGCTTGCAGCCACATTCTGAATGATATCATAACTGGAAACCTTTGCTTTCAAAAGACCATTTAAACTATTTAATTTGTTTACAACATATGATGCGAGCCCAATATATTTATCAGGATTTATTCTTGTAAAGGAATGAACTCTTCTCTTTTTAATGCTATAATTATGTTCATTCCCATATTATTTAGTTCAGTTGGTGACTCTAACATAACTTGAATTTACATGTGGTATTAATAATTGATCTCACTCAGTTCCAATGCCTCATACTGAAAATAACCAAAGTATGTCTGAAATGGAGCAGATTGGAGACTTCCTTCTCAAATCCACACTGCCAAGAATTGTCTAACCCTTGACTGAGGAACAGTCAACTTCTTTTTGCCACTTGTGGACAATTTAGTTTAGTTTTGTTTATTGTTATTGTCACGTGTACCAAGGTAGAGTGAAAAGCTTTTTGTCGCGTGCTATTCGGTCAGCGAAAAGACTAGGGTTTCGACCCGAAACGTTGCCTATTTCCTTCGCTCCATAGATGCTGCCTCACCCGCTGAGTTTCTCCAGCATTTTTGTCCACCAAGCAAAAAGACTATACTTGATTACGATCGAACCGTCCAAAGTGTATAGATGCAGGATAAAGGGTATAACGTTTAGTGCAAGATAAAGTCCAATAAAGTCCAATTAAAGATTGGTCTCCAATAAGGTAGATGGCAGGTCAGGACCGCTCTTTAGCTGGTGAGAGGACGGTTCATTCAGTTGCCCGATAACAGTTGGGTAGAAACTGTCCCTGAATCTGGAGGTGTGCGTTTTCACACTTCTGTACCTCTTGGCTGATGGAAGAGGGGAGAAGAGGGAGTGACTGCGGGGAGACTGGTCCTTGATTCTGCTGGTGGCCGTAATGGTCTGGTCTATGTCCACAACTCTCTGCAGTTCTGACAATAACCAAAGTATTTCTGCAATTGAGTAGATTTTCTTATTTCTCAAATCCACAATGCCAATAAAATGAATAACCCTGTGAGATTCAGGATGAGATCTTCAAAGTGGAAATACAAGGCAGCAAAGAATATATATATATTCTGAATATATGTTCTCTTACATATTCTGTTATGCTGCTGCAAGTAAGAATTTCATTGTTCTGTTTGAGAAATATGACAAGAAAGCACTTTTGACTCTTGACTCTAGACTTTGTGACTCTATATAAACATCGATGAGAGGCAAGGAGGTGTTGGAAAAATATCATAGGCTTAGGAATGGATAGGATGTGCGATTCCTGTTTATTTTCCCTGGGATGTGAAGGGCGACAGGGAATTAAGTTCCGTTTTTGGATCCCTGGATTGTAACCAAATTGTTTTTTAGTACAGATGCAACTGATCAGCCAGTTGAGGTATACCTCATCCTTTGGAATCCTTTTCTAATTTGGGGAATGGTATGAACGATGATGGGGAGAAAATGAAAAAAGCTAATCTATTTGTGGGAATATTGTAACAAGCCCATTTCTTCCTGAACTTGCAATCATGGTTTCGGGAAACCTGTAGCCTTCTCTTGAGCCTTTCATTTGGTCTGAGAGTTAAGCTCAGAAATGTTTGAGTCATAGATCATGATATCTTAGGATCAGATAACACAGAAACAGGCCTTGTAGTCCAACACATCCATATCAACTGTCAAACACTTACCTATACTGTTACAATTTACCAGCGGCCTTGACCGATAAAGGAAACGTATATTCATGTAAGTGTCTTCATTGTTACAATTAATGTTTAAGGGCCTGTCCCACTTAAGCAATTCTTTCAGTCGAAAACGCGGCGACGGGACCTCCGCTACGACAATGTTTATGTCAATGACAAGCCACCGACAACCGGCGACCCATTGAGGAAGTACACCTACGACCACACTTACAACAACCTACGACCACACAAGCGACAACCTCCTACAACCAAAGTCAACCTACTCACCCGCGACAAGGTACAACCAAAGACGTCAGTCGCCGGTACCTGTCGCCGTAGGTTGACGTAGATAGTCGTCAATGGAATTCATCGAAGTCAGCACCCGGTGACAACCAACGTCACCTGGCGACAACCTGCGTCGTCCTGGCGACAACCTACGACAGCACCTACGACAGGAGAAGACAAGCTACGTCAAGCCCACAGTCGCCAAACAGTTTTGAACATTCCAAAATCCAGCGGCGACCAGAAAAACATTACGACTCTTTTGGCGACTTGAGGAGACCATACAGGCGTCACCTCGCGACCATGTGAAAACAGCCTAGGTGCCTGTAGTCACCGAAAAAATCGCCTAAGTGGGACAGGGGCTTTAGAACTGATGCTGCTGTTGATGCTGCTGTTGATGTATCTGGTTGAATTGCAGCTGAGAAACTTGGATATGTCTAGTTAAGGGTTGCAAGTGTTGAGGAAGACCGGTCAACTGAAAGCTGAAACCATCAGGCAAACCAATTGGGAGCGCAGTGTCGCAGCAGGCAGAGCGCTGCCTTACAGAGACCCAGGATCATTCCCAACCTCGGATGCATGGGGTTGCGACCGTGCAGGGTGCTCCACCCCCCCCTCCCCCCCCCCCCCCCCCCCCCGTCCCCCGCCAAACATGTGCAGGTTTGTACGTTAATTGGCTGCTCTAAACTGCCCCCAGTGTGCAGGAAGGGCTAGAGTCTGGGGAAAATCTGATGACAATATGGAGAGAAACGTGGATTTGATTACTGTAGGATTAAATCTGTAGGATTACTGGAGGATTAGTGTAAACGTTCCGACTTTAGAGGCTTTAGAGATACAGCACGGAAATGTGCCCTTTGGCCCACCAAGCCCACGCTGACCAGTGATCACTGTACACAAATGACAATTTACAATTTTTACTGAAGCTAATAAAACCTACAAACCTGTACGTCTTTGGAATGTGGTAGGAAGCCAGAGCACCCAGGGGAAAGCCACGTGGTCACAGAGAGAGCGTACAAACTCCGTTCTGACATCACCCGTAGTCAGGATTGAACCCGGGTCCCTGTCACTGTAAGGCAGCAACTCTACCGCTGCGCCACTGTGCTGCCCACTGGTCTTCACTCTATTTAATGTCCCCATTGCAATACCAGTTATACTTGTGCGTGGTTTTATTGCACTGATGCATGGATGCATTGACCAGATACCGTGCAAAACAATGTTTTTCACTGTGTCTCGGTACACGTGATAATAATGATAATACTACTAATAACAAACCAATACCAATCCCATCCCTTTTTGCCTTCTAGCCAGTTCAGACATAGAAACCAGGACAGTGCCGCACAAGAACAGGCCCTTCTGCCCACAATGTCTGTGCTGACTAACCCAAATGAAACATCTGCCTACACATGGTCTGAATCCCTCAATTCGCAGCCTGTTCATGTGCCTATTTAAACGTTTCTTAACTGGATGGGAGTTAACACTCAGCTACACTGATTGGCTGCCAGAACATAAAATGCTGGAGTATAGAAGTAGGGACTTTATGTTCATAAGTATATGTTATAGGAGCGGAATTCGGCCATTCGGCTCATTCCATCATGGCTGATCTATATTTCCTTCTCAACCCTATTCTCCTGCCTTCTCCTCATATCCCTTGACACCCGTACTAATCAAGAATCTTGTCAATTTCTGCCTTAAATATATGTTTTGACTTGGCCTCCACAGCCTTCTGTGGCAATGAATTCTACAGATTCACCACCCTCTGACTGAAGAAATTCCTCCTCATCTCCTTTCTAAAGGTACGTCCTCTAATTCTGAGGCTGTGCCCTCTGGTCCTAGACTCTCCCACAAGTGGAAACATCCTCTCCACATTCACTGTATCCAGGCCTTTCGCTATCCGGTAAGTTTCAATGAGGTCCGCCGCTGTTACAGTTATACAAGCGCACGTGGAGTTCTGTGCACAGTTTTGGAGTTTTTATCTTCTCCCCGTGACCTGCGTGGGTTTTCTCTGGGCCCTCCGGTTTCCTCCCACACCCCAAAGACGTACCAGTTTGTGGGCTAATTGGCTTGGTATGATTGTAAGTTGTCTCTAGTGTGTGTAGGATGGTGTTAGTGTGCGGGGATCACTGGTCGGTGGGGACTCGGTGGACCTGTTTCCGCACTGTATCTCTAAACTCAACTAAAGATGAAAGGTGCTATATAAATGCAAGTCTGTTCTTTATGCGACTGCAGTCATCCTGAACTGAATTGCTGCACAATTTCATGAAGACATATGATTTCAATTACTGTACAAGGATACCCGCAGTCACTGGTGTACATCTGCAATACATTACATTGAAATTGCATGATTTGCAAAGTCACTTGAAACAGAATTTTATTATTTCATTGATGTTGGGGCTGGATTTTAAAATGTGGCTGAAACTATTATTTTGCCATAATTCTGGTCATTGACAAAAAATGAATTGATTTCATCATGACATAATTCTGAAAAATGATCTTGGACATCTCTAATTTTACAGGACACTCTCCTTCTTATTTCGATCATTGTTGACAGATCGCACAGAAGCTATTGAATGCACCCACGATGATTCCGGTGCAAGTGTTCCGATCTGGATAGTTAAAGCCATCAAGCCTAATTGTACTCTCTCTGTAGCAAAGATGAGCCTTCATTTGCACAAGATTGCTTCTTCGATCAAGCTTACATTTGGACACCGAAATCCGCTGTTGGAAAATTTGTTAAGAAGACTTTGGGGCAGGTGCGTAAGATATTTACTGGAACGGTGGGAGGCATGAGCAACATTTATAGATTGATTGATTTAAAAATACAGCATGGAAACAGGCCCTTCGGCCCACTGAGTCCACGCAAACCATCGATCGCCCACTCACACTAGTTCTATGTAATCCCACTTTTTGCATCCACTCCCTACACACTAAGAGCAATTTACAGAGGCCAATTAACCTACAAACCTGCAAGTCTTTGGGGTGACTGAGGAAGCTGGAGCACCCATACAGTCACAGATTGTGCCAACTGCATACAGATGGCACCTGAGGTAAAGATCGAACCTGGGTCTCAGGCTCTGTGAGGCAGCAGCTCTACCAGCTGTGCCAATGTGCCACCCCAATTACAGAATAAAGGGCCTGTCCCTCTTTTGCGTCATTTGAATGTCTCGCAGATGGCGCTCGAAGATTTTGTACATCCCAAAATCCTGGGGCGCCGCATGCGACCGCGCGTCACTGCCTACATCACCGCACACCATGCACGTGTAAGGCGCACCATGCGCACCATGTGTCATGCATCGTGACGCGTAAATGATGTCGCATAAATTACGCGCAAATGACGCCCAAGTGGGACAGGCCCTTAAGGAATTTGCTGACAAGGTCAGTAGTTATCGCCCGTCCCTAAACGTCCTTGAGAAGGTCATGAGGAAGCAGTTACTTGAACCACAGTCTGCGCAGGGAGTTGAAGAGCAAAGACAGGAATGTCACACTACATGGAAGAATTTCTAAGCTAAGATGTTTGTCTGAACTGTAGATTGCAAACTCCAGGGCTCAGAATAATTTTCCTGTTGCTTTGAAGTATTGCAAGATATATTTTCAGAACCCAGTTTGAGAAAGTAAACAGCTTAACCATCTGAGAGTCATAGACATATCACACAGAAACAGGCCCTTTGGCCACTTGCCCATGCCAACCAAGATGCCGCTTCAACACTAGTCCCACCCGCCCATATTTGGTCCATATCCCTTTAAACCTTTCCTATCCATGTACTTGTCCAAATGACTTTCCAGTGTTGTTATAGTACCTGCCTCAACTACCCCCTCCAGTAGCTCATTCCATATACCACCACCTTCTAAGTGTAAAAATTGTTCATCAGGTTCCCATTAAATCTTTCTCCACTCACCATAAGCCTATGTTCTCGAGTTCTTGATTCCCCGGCCCTAGGTAAAAGACTGCGTAATCTCCCTATCAACTCCCCTCATGATTGTATATCTGTGTTACCTTACCTGCCTCAATTACCTCCTCTGGCAGCACATTCCATATACCCATCACTCTCTGCATAAATAAAGTTGCCCCTCAGGCTCCTATTGAATCTTGCCCCACTCACCTTCAACCTATGTCCTCCGGTTCTTGAAAGTAAAAGCGCGCAGGGACAGCAGGCAGTGAAGAAAGCTAATGACATGTTGTCCTTCATAACAAGAGGAGTGTAGGAGCAAAGAGGTCCTTCTGCAGTTGTACAGGGCCCCAGTGAGACCACACCTGGAGTGTTGTGTGCAGTTTTGGTCTCCAAATTTGAGGAAGGACATTCCTGCCATTGAGGGAGTACAGCGTAGGTTCACAAGGTTAATTCCCGGGATGGCCATATGTTAATAGACAATAGATAATAGGTGCAGGAGTAGGCCATTTGGCCATTCGAGCCAGCACCGCCATTCAATGTGATCATGGCTGATCATCCCAATCAGTACCCCATTCCTGCCTTCTCCCCATATCCCCTGACTCCGCTATCTTTAAGAGCCCTATCTAGCTCTCTCTTGAAAGTATCCAGAGAACCTGTCTTTCACTGCCCTCTGAGGCAGAGAATTCCACACTCACAACTCCCTATAAGAAAAAGTGTTTCCTCGTCTCCGTTCTAAATGGCTTACCCCTTATTCTTAAACTATTGCCCCTGGTTCTGGACTCCCCCTACATTGGGAACATGTTTCCTGCCTCTAGCGTGTCCAAGCCCTTAAAAATCTTATATGTTTCAATAAGATTCCCTCTCATCCTTCTAAACTCCAGAGTATACAAGCCCAGCCGCTCCATTCTCTCAGCATATGACAATCTCGCCATCCCGGGAATTAACCTTGAAACTGTACGCTGCACTCCCTCAATAGCAAGAATATCCTTCCTCAAATTATGGGACCAAAACTGCACACAATACTCCAGGTGTGGTCTCAGTAGGGCCATATACAACTGCAGAAGGACCTCTTTGCTCCTATACTCAACTCTTCTTGTTATAAAGGCCAACGTGCCATTCGCTTTCTTCACTGCCTGCTGTACCTGCATGCTTACCTTCATTGACTGATGAACAAGATTCCCCAGATCCTGTTGTACTTCCCCTTTTCCCAACTTGACACCATTTAGATAGTAATCTGGAGAAACTCAGCAGGTGCAGCAGCATCTAAGGAGCGAAGGAGATAGGCGACATTTCGGGTCGAGACCCTTCTTCAGACTGGTTAGGGATCGGGGAAACGAGAGATATAGACGGTGATGTGGAGAGATAAAGAACAATGAATGAAAGATATGCAAAAAAGTAACGATGATAAAGGAAACAGGCCATTGTAAGCTGTTTGTAGTGTGAAAATGAGAAGCTAGTGCGACTAGGGTGGGGGAGAGAGATAGAGAGAGAGGGAATGCCAGGGCCCGAGGGCTGAGGGAGAGGTGGGAAGGGGGGGAGTCAGCAAGGGTTAACAGAATTGAGAAAATTCAATGTTCAAGCCCAGAGGATGCAGACTCCCCAAGCGGAATATGAGGTGCTGTTCCTCCAACTTGTGGTGTTGCTCACTCTGGCCGTGGAGGAGGCCCAGGACCGAGAGGTCGGATGTGGAATGGGAGGGGGAGTTGAAGTGCTGAGCCACCGGGAGGTCGGGTTGGTTATTGCAGACCGAGCGGAGGTGTTCGGCGAAACGATCGCCAAGCCTCCGCTTGGTCTCACCGATATAGATCATCTGGCATCTGGAGCAGCGGATGCAGTAGATGAGGTTGAAGGAGGTGCAGGTGAACCTCTGTCGGACCTGGAAGGACTGCTTGGGTCCCTGAAAGGAGTGGAGGGGGGAGGTGAAGGGACAAGTGTAGCATCTCTTGCGGTTGCAAGGGAAAGTGCCCGGGGAAGGGGTGGAGCGGGAGGGAAGGGAAGAATTGACAAGGGAGTTGCGGAGGGAGCGGTCTTTGCGGAAGGCAGACGGGGGGGAGATGGGAAGATGTGGCGAGTGGATGGGTCACGTTGGAGGGGCGAAACTGGCAGAGGACTATCTGTTGTTGTAAGGACTATCTCTCCCCCACCCTAGTCGCACTAGCTTCTCATTTTCACACTACAAACAGCTTACAATGGCCTGTTTCCTTTATCATCGATACTTTTTTTGCATATCTTTCATTCATTGTTCTTTATCTCTCCACATCACCGTCTATATTTCTCTTTTCCATGATCCCTAACCAGTCTGAAGAAGTGCCTCGACCCGAAACGTCGCCTATCTCCTTCGCTCCATAGATGCTGCTGCACCCGCTGAGTTTCTCCAGTCTTTTGTGTACCCTCGATTTTCTAGCATCTGCAGTTCCTTCTTTCACACAATAGATAGTAATCTGCCTTCCTGTTTTTGCTATCAAAGTGGATAACCTCCCATTTATCCACATTAAACTGCATCTGCCATGCATCTGCCCACTCACCCAACCTGTCCAAGTCACCCTGCATTCTCATAGCATCCTCCTCACAGTTCACACCGCCACCCAGTTTTGTGTCCTCTGCAAATTTGCTAATGTTACTTTGAATCCCTTCATCTAAATCATTGATGTATATTGTAAATAGCTGCGGTCCCAGCACCGAGCCTTGCGGTACCCCACTAGTCACTGCCTGCCATTCTGAAAGGGACCCGGTAATCCCTACACTTTGTTTCCTGTCTGCCAACCAATTTTCTATCCTTGTCAGCTCTCTACCCCCAATACCATGTGCCCTAATTTTTTACCCACTAATCTCCTATGTGGGACCTTATCAAATGCTTTCTGAAAGTCCAGGAGCGAAAGAATGGAGCAAACGGGCTTGTATACACTGGAATTTAGAAGGATGAGAGGGATTCTTATTGAAACATATAAGATTATTAAGGGATTGTACACTCTAGAGGCAGGAAACATGTTCCCGATGTTGGGGGAGTCCAGAACCAGGGGCCACAGTTTAAGAATAAGGGGTAACCATTTGGAATGGAATTGAGAAAAAACCTTTTCACCCAGAGAGTTGTTAATCTGTGAAATTCTCCTCCTCAGAAGGCAGTGGAGGCCGATTCTCTGGATGCTTTCAAGAGAGAGTTAGATAGAGCTCTTAAAGATAGCGGAGTGAGGGGATATGGCTAGAAGGCAGGAGTACTGATTGTGGATGATCAGCCATGATCACATAGAATGGCGGGTAATGGCTCGAAGGGCCGAATGGCCTACTCCTGCACCTATTGTCTATGTATCTATGTGTCTATGTATGAATACCCTACTCTGGGTAAAACACTCTGTGTATTCACCCTATTTACCTTCATGATTTTATACACATCTGCAAGTCTCCTGCACTTTATACACCCACCACTCTCTGAGTGAAAAAGGTGCTCCTCAGGCTCCTATTAAATCTTGCCCCACTCACCTTAAACCTATGTCACCTGGTTCTCGATTCCCCTACTCTGCGTAAAACACTCTGTGGGTTCACCCTGTCTATTCCCCTGATGATTTCATACAGGGTTGTTGGAGCATCAAGCAGAGGCAAGGAGTGAACTGCTCACCTGCTCCTTGTGAATCCATAAACTTTTGGGCCTCCCTCTAATTCTGCTCTCTGTTATTCGGTCTTCAAAGTGAAATAAAGCGTGCAGATTCTCTGAAGCAGGGCCTGTGTTTTGAGAGTTGCCACTTTCTGAACAATTATTAAAATGCTCAGGGGATCGAGGGAAGGCACTGGCCCATAGGTCCCAAGCGATCTAGGGTTGAAACCAGGTCAAAGATAATGGGTAAAAAAAAGTTACCGAGGACCCTAACAGCAAATGAGCCTGTGCCTTCAAATTCTTGAGAGACATGACTCGACGGCATAAAACTGACAATGGCCCCACATTAATTATACAGTCTTATTCAGCAAGGCCGTGCAGCTGAGAGGCGACAGAAATAGGAATTAAAATGTTCTCACAGCAGGGGGTGCTCTTCAGCGAAAAAGATTGATTTGCGAGTAATCTCTCCATGGCGTCAAATCCAATCGCTCGCTACTGCGCAGCTCTCACGCTGCTCCTAGTGACACAAAGCTCCATCTCCCGTCTACATCTCCTCGCAAACCCCGGAGCACGCCCGTTTTGAACGGGACGTCACGCTGGGAATGAAGGGGCGGCATTCCCAGAAGAGGAAATGAGGCTGCCAACGGGAACTGGGAAGTTGGGAAAAGAGCTGTCGGTCGTCGAGAGGATTTGGGAGGGGGGGGGGGGGGGGGGGGGTGAATCTTTAATGGATATTGACAGAAGGGGCACATTTTCCACCAAGAACATGTAAGATTCTCTTAACTCAAGATTCCAGCATCTACTGTTCCCTGTATCTCCATTCACCTGCAGTTGCTTTGTGGCCTCCTATACCTCAGCAATCCACGAATATAAAAATAAGGATGTAATGCTGAGGCTTTGTGAGGCACTGGTCAGACCATATTTGGAGTATTATGAGCAGTTTTGGGCCCCGAATGTATGAGCAAGGATGTGCTGCCGTTGGAGAGGGCCTAGAGGAGGTTTACAAGAATGATTCCAGGAATCATTGGGTTAACATATGATGAACATTTGACAGCACTGAGCCTGTACTTACTGAAGGATGATGGGAAGACCTCATTGAAACTTACCGAATAGCGAAAAGCCTGGATAGAGTGGATGTGGAGAGGATGTCTTCAGTAGTGGGAAAGTCTAGGACCAGAGGTCATAGCCTCAGTATCAAAGGATGTACCTTTAGTTGAGGAAGAAATTAGTCAGAGGGTAGTGAATTTTTGGAATTAATTGCCACAGACAGCTGTGGAGGCCGAGAGAATTTAAGGTGGAGATTCTTGATTAGTGCGGGTGTCAGGGGTCATGGGGAGAAGGCGGGAGAATGGGGTTAAGAGGGAAAGATCGGTCAGCCATGATTGAATGGCGGAATAGACTTGATGGGCCAAATGGCCAAATTCTGCTCCTAGAACTTATGAACTTATGAAGTACTTGAAGTCCGCACCAACCAACATTCACCTGCACACTAGTTCTATGTTATCCCAGCTTTGCATCCTACACACTCGGGGCGATTTACAGAAGCCAATTAACCTACAAACCTACATATCTTCGGAGTGTGCGAGGATACTGGAGCACCTGGGGAAACCCAGGGAGAACGCATGGTGCGGTTTGCAAAACAAAGCATTTCTCTGTACCTCGGTACATGTGACAATAAAATATCATTGAATTGAATCATATTTTACAGTGTGGATAGACACAAAAAGCTGGAGTAACTCAGTAGGTCAGGCAGCATCTATGGAGAGAAGGAACGGGTGACGTTTCGGGTCGATGTGGAAGCAGGGTCGGAAGCATCAACAGGTTTGATTTTCAGGTTTGACTTCTGAAGCCCTCTGCTGCTCCAGAGTTAATGATGGTAACATCTTTTGTTCACTAGTCTACAGCCATTTGTTGAACCCTTGACATGAAAAGTCAATTTAACTCAAATTTAATTTGAACTACATGCAGATTTATCAATTGTAAATGACTGCATGTTGGCGCAGCCGGAAGAACTGCTGCCTCACAGCACCAATCGGTTCAATCCTGACCTCAGGTTCTGTGTGGAGTTTGCACGTTATCTTAGTGACCACGTGCGTTTCCTCCAGATGCTCCGGTTCCTCCTGCATCCCAAAGACGTGCGGCTTTGTAGGTTAATCAATGGTGTTTTTATCATTAATGGTTTATTATTATTAATGTTTAGTGTTTTATGAGTCATTCGTAACTGTCACTGTATGTCATGTTGTTACTTGTGGGCGGAGCACCAAGGCAAATTCCTTGCATGTGAATACTTGGCCAATAAACTTACTTACTTACTTACTTACTTAATTGGACTTTGTAGGATTATTTAAATTAAACTAAACTAAACTAAACTAAAAGACGTCAAGTTCCCTGAAGATAGACACAAGGAGTAACTCAACGGGACAGGCAGCACATCTGGAGAGAAGGAATGGGTGACGTTTCGGGTCGAGACCCTTCTTCAGTCTGTCAGGAGAGAGAGAGATTAGATGTGGAAGGGTGGGGTGTGAGGACAGATCACAGCAGACGATGATCAAGGAAATGTAGAATGGTTCATTGTTAGCTGAGAGGAAGGTAGCAACGAGGCATACAATCAGTAGCATTTAATCAGGAGGACAGTAAAACTGGTTGGAGAACTAGGATGGGGGAGTGGTGGAGAGAGAGGGAAAGCACGGGTTACCTGAAGTTGGAGAAACCAATGTTCATACCGCTGGGGTGTAAGCTGCCCAACCAAAATATGAGGTGCTGTTCCTCCAATTTGCGTTGGCCCTCACTGACAGTGGAGGAGGCCCAGGACGGAAAGGTCAGCATGGGAATAGGAGGGGGAGTTAAAGTGTTTGGCACCTGGCAGATCATGTAGGCCTAGGCAGACTGCCTGGAGGTATACAGGTTCCCTGAGATTTATTGCAAGCCTAGAAAGAAATATGACAACTTAATCTTTTAATGCAGGCAACCACCCCTACATATGAACAAGCTTCAATACTATTATTCAATTCAAATGCCAGATGCATGTAAAAACCATCAATTGCTATGAACAACAGAAATAGTTTCTCTGCACTTTCTCCCCCCTTTCAGCAATTGTTTCTTTTCAGTTTTATGCGCTTTTGATGCAACTCCCTGCACTATTCTGCATTGGATCTTTTGATGCAGTTCACTGCACTATTCTGCATTGGATCTTTTGATGCAGTTCACTGCACTATTCTGCAATGGATCTTTTGATGCAGTTCACTGCACTATTCTGGATTGCATCTTTTGGTGCAGTTCACTGTACTATTCTGGATTGCATCTTTTGATGCAGTTCACTGCACTATTCTGAATTGCATCTTTTGATGCAGTTCACTGCACTATTCTGGATTGCATCTTTTGATGCAGCTCACTGCACTATTCTGGATTGCATGTTTTGATGCAGTTCACTGCACTATTCTGGATTGCATCTTTTGATGCAGCTCACTGCACTATTCTGGATTGCATCTTTTGATGCAGTTCACTGCAGTATTCTGGAGGTACTGTTACCATGTTGAGGGATTTTTTTGTGTGAAAGATGTCTGTACAAACAGAACCTGTTCCCAAGCCAGAGATGGCCTGCAAGGTAAAACAAGGCCAGAGACGAATAGACAGAAGGTGTGAGGCAAAAGGATTGAAGAGTTGCCAATTGTGAAGCTAGAGGAAGGAATGTAGGTGGAAGGCGGAGGGGAGTAATAGATTTGAGTCCAGGTGGGACACTAGGGAGGGGGGGAGGGGGTTAGAGGAGTAAAACGAAGGGGGTGGGAATGTGGGGGAAGAAGGGAGAGGTGGAGGGTTTTGTAGTTATCTAAGATTGGAGAATTCAATATCTTAAAGGCCTTTGTCCAACCATTTGCCCATCAACCCCCCCCCCCCCCCCCCTCACCAATATCAACCTATTACCTGCCAGGCTTTGCCCCTCCTCTCTTCCAGCTTTCATCCCACCCCCCTGGCACAATCAGTCTGAAGAAGGGTCCTGACCCGAAACATCACCTATCCATGTTCTCCAGAATGCTGCCAGACACGTTGAGTTACTCCAGCACTTTGTGTTGTTTGTTCTAAACCAGCACCTGCTGTTTCTTGTTTCTACGTACTTGTGAACAGGTGCTATTTCCACCTTTACTGCTGATCATATATAGATGTGCCATAGAAAGCATTATATGAGGATGCATCATAGCATGGTTTGTGAACAGCTCCATCAAAGACCATAAGAGATTGCAGAGAATTGTATGTGCAGCTCAGGCCATCACACAAACCAACCTGCTTTTCATTGACTCCATCGATGCCTCACTCTGCCTCAGCATAACCAAGGATGATTCTCACTCCCTCTTCCCCCCTCTCCCATCAGGCAAGAGTTACAGAATAGTGAAAACGCACACCTCCGGATTCAGGGACCGTTTCTTCCCAGCTGTTAACAGGCAGCTGAACTGTCCTATCACCATCCTAACTAGAGAGCAGTCCTGAGCTGCTATCTACCTCATTGGAGACCCTCGGACTATCTTTACTCAGACTTTCCTGAACTTTATCTTGCACTAAACCTTATTCCCATTATCCTTTATCGGTCTGCTGCGGACAGCTTGATTGTAATCATGTAGAGTCTTTCCACTGACTTGATAGCACACAACAAAAAAAATGCTTTCATTGTACATGACAATAAATTAAACTAATCTAAACTAAACTAAGCTAAATTAAACAAAACTAATCTAAACTAATCGAAACTAAACTAAACTAAAATGTTGATCAAACATTCTGCAACCACATACACTCTGCAGGTAGAACACCTCCATATAGAATGGATAAATGTAGTTTGTGATTTAATGCTAAAAGTGATGCTGCTTCATTTGGATTTGAAAGCCGACCTGATTCTGCCTCAAATCCAATTTCAGCATCCACCAGCTTTAGGTGCAGTGACTGACCCATGGTAAGTAATTTCAGGGCCTGTTTCCAGCAATAAAATCAAAGTGATGTGCAGTGCTGAGATATAGAAATGAGAGTGCAGCCTCAGCAAATGCACTGTAGGAACGGGGAAAGTGGATGTGCTATCGGGCACTGAACTATATTGCATTTCTATTATTACTCTTTCTGCTTGAAGAACCAACATAATGTTTAAAATGGAAAAAACAAGGAAGTGCAAATGCTAGTTTGCGAAAAAAAGAAGACACAAAGTGCTGGAGATTTGGGGCAGCGCAGTGGTGTAGCGGTGGAGTTGCTGCCTCACAGCGCCAGGGTCCCGTGTTCGATCCTGACTACAGGTGCTGTCTGTACAGAGTTTGTACATTCTCCCTGTGACCGCGTGGGTTTTCTCCGGGAGCTCCCGTTTCCTCCCACACTCCAAAAGCGTACAGTTTTATAGGCTAATTGGCTTCTGTAAATTGTATATTGTCCCTGGTGTGTAGAATAGTGCTGGTGCATGGGGTGATCGCTGGTCGGCGCGGACTCGGTGGGCCGAAGGGCCTTACTTCTGCGCTGTATCTCAAGAGACCAAAGTTAAGTAAGGAATAACTCAGCAGGTTAGGCAGCATCCCCAAAGAATGTGGATAGGTGACGTTTCGGGTGGGGAACCTTCTTCAGACAATAAACCCACGTCCTTTATCTATGCACTGTGGACAGCTTGAATGTAATCATGTTTAGTCTTTTCTTTGACTGGATAGCATGGAGACAAAAGCTTTTCACTGTACGTCAGTACATGTGACAATAATAAACTAAACTAAACTAATTTATTCTCCCCCACTTATCGACACACTAGGAGCAATTTAACGTGGTCAGCAAGCCACGTGTCTTTGGGACATGCAAGGGAATTGGAGCACTCAGTGAAAGCCTCGGCAGTTACAGGGAGAAGCTGCAATCTCAACACAGGCAGCAGCAGAGATCGGGATTGAACCCATGTCACTGAAGCTGTGAGCCAGTAGCACAAGGGACTGTGCCACTACGCCAGCCCAGCTATTTTCCTTTCCGTTGTTTAGCCTGGCTACACTGCTGTACATGTTGTTAATGCTGAAGTGAATATTGTGTTCCGTTCTGGGCATCGTGTTCTAGGAAAGATATTGTCAAGCTTGAAAGGGTACAGAAAAGATTTATGAGGATGTTGCCAGGACTAAAGGGCGTGAGCTGTAGGGAGAGGTTGAGAAGGCTGGGTCTCTATTCCATGGAGCGCAGGAGGATGAGGGGTGTTCTATTAGAGGTGTACAAAATCATGAGAGGAATAGATTGGGTAGATGCACAGTCTCTTGCCCAGAGTAGGAGAATCGAGGACCAGAGGACATAGGTTCAAGGTGAAGGGGGAAAGATTTAATAGGAATCCGAGGGGTAACATTTTCACACAAAGGGTGGTGGGTGTATGGAACAAGCTGCCAGAGGAGGTAGTTGAGGCTGGGACTATCCCATTGTTTAAGAAACAGTTGGATATGGACCAAGCACAGGCAAGTGAGACTAATGTTGCTGGGACAAGTAGGCTGGTGTGGGCAAGTTGGGCTGAAGGGCCTGTTTCCACACTGTATTACTCTATGACACTAATTGTATTTATTATGATGGGCAGAAATTATGATTCAAACAGCTGAGGTCATGGTCAAGGAACTGAATAATCATCCATTTATCCCCGGCCAGAATCTCCATCCCACTGACTCGAATGGGAAGGAAAATATTCCTGGCAAGGGTAATGGACAACTGAATTAACATCAGTCATTCATCTGATGACAAACCCTCCTCCCCCATGTTATAATTGCCCCTATTCACCAAGGAGTGACGCATAAGTAGGATAACATGGAACTAGTGTGAACGGGTGAAAGATGGTCAGCGTGGACTCGACGGGCCGAATGGCCTGTTTCCATGCTGTAATAAAAAGTGATAGAGGATCCGCCAGCACATTGATAAACTAATAAAATTGCATCTGTCCGTAAGTGGACAGAAGTGGACAGAGCTCACTCCCTTTGGCCATACCCTGCAGATTATACACAGCTTTACACAAACACGCCATCGCCTTTTATAGCCTCAAATTAGCTTGTGAATAAAGAATGTCCTGCTATTTATTGCATTGCCGAGCCATGTAGTATTGAAGCCTTGTTTGCCCCGAGGCTCCTCAATACTTTGTTTCATAAATTGTAGTGCTGTGTGGGTTCCATTTCGTTATCAACTTGTGAGTTGAGATATAAAAGAACGTGAACTCTGGAAAGTCGCAAAGGATATTTATCTAGAATGGATGGACAAGGCCCCACAAGTGCTCGCAATATTTCACTCCTGCCGGGAGCTGGGGAAAGGAGAATTTGCAAGTTGCCCCAGGGCAAAGTGAAAATTACAGCTTCCTGGAAAGATATCCACTTAAAGTCAAACCGCAGTAGCTAATAACCTTCTTCAGGCTGGTTCTAATTAAGGTGAGCTTCACGTCATTGTAAGTACGTTTGCAGGGATGATTTGCAGATGTTGCAGTACACAAAAGAAGACAATGAAGCTGTCAAATTGCGGAGAGATGGATAAAAATAATCCTCCCTCTCAAAAAAAAAAAATCCCTGCCTCCCTGTCGCTTAGTCGGCTTTTGCCCTGAAAATGGCATTTTATGGGCAGCATTGCTGCTTTTCCTAACCTCCCGCCACCCCCTCCTAACCTCCCACCACCCCATTGTATGTAATGATCTAGATCAGCAGGCAGTCTATGTGCAGTTGTATTAGTCACAGGAACATGCTGGGGCTCCTCACACTGGGAGCCATTGTGCAATTGGGGCAATTTCCATTTTTGTAACGGCTTTCTCATTAAAAATGAAACAACTCGGAGAACAACACTGCCCGGCCAGCCTTATAAACGCTGCGGAGGTTCAAATGGTGCCACGAGTCAACAAAAGGAAAGAAAGAAAATGTTAGTTTATATTTTGCTGGATGATCTTTAACAAACACAATTATTTACAAGGGGACATTGGCACGCTCACTTTTATTTCTTTCAAAGGAAACGGGATTTATTTTTTTCCCCTGGGGCAGACGGAGTCCTTGGCCATGTGGTTAGAACACTAATGGGTCCAGCCACTCTCCACGGGACCAATCCAAAAGAAGGAGTGAATTATTGATGGATTAAGGCAGAGCCCTTTAGTCCACTGGGTGCAAGAGGACCTGATCAAGATGGGGCTCATTGGGTCCACGCACGTTGCATCACATGGTTTTCCTTCGAGACGAGAGCAGCTCTCGGAGAAACCAGAGGAGGCTAATCATCCCTTCCTGCCTCTTCTCCCCTCTCCCATCAGGCAAAAGGTACAGAAGTGTGAAAACACACACCTCCAGATTCAGGGACAGTTTCTTCCCAGCTGTTATTGGGCAACTGAACCACACCATCACCAACTAGAGAGCGGTCTTGAACTATCATCTACTTAATTGGAGATCCTTGGACTATCATTAATTGGTCTTTTCTGGACTTTATTTTGCACTAAATATTATTCCCTTTATCCTGCATCTTTACATTGCGGGCAGCTTGATTGTAATCATGTATGCCCTTTCCACTGACTGGATAGCACGCAACAAAAACGCTTTTCACTGTACCTCGGTACACGTGACAATAAATTAAACCTAATTTAGCAGATCTGATGTTGGAAGATGGAATTAGATGGACATGGACATCTGCATTTAGATTAGTTTATGTCATATGCACCAGAATGCAATGAAATTCCTGGCTTGCATGAAGAATGTAGGGTACACAGTATAAATAATGTTGATAGATACAACAGCAAATGCAATCATGAATGCTAAACAACATAATGATGCAAATAATGGGACAACCTAAAGTGGTGCAAAAGTAAAATACCAAATGCAATAATGGAATGAGACAGAGTAAAGCGTAAGTGTTGATGGCACTTTTACATTGGAAATGTAACATCTGCAGCACAAAGCATTGACATTGTCTAATTGCTTATTGCATGAAATTGATTTTCAGTGTTCTTTAATTCCAAAGTAGTTGGTGTGAGAGTTTCCAAATTTAGTCCATAGTCCATTAATCAATGAACCTCTTCATTGTTTTGTCAAGTTTAAATGTAGCCTTCTGTTTACAAAGCTGGGTATTTCCCCCGTGAAGTTACCTTGCTCGTACATACAGCTAAACGATCATTTCCACTGGGCAGATGATACAGAAGCTTGAACGCGTGCACCCCCAGACCCAGAAGAAGCTTCTTTCATTTTATCATCAAGCTTCTGAATTTCTGACGTTTGTCGTCAGGGTTCATAAGTTTTTAGGAGCAGAGTTAGGCCATTCGGCCATATATCTACCCTGCCATTCAATCACGGCTGATCTATCTTTCCCTCTCAACCCCATTCTCTTCTCTTCTCCCCATAACCCCTGGACTCCCTTACCAATCAAAAATCTTTCAATCTCCGCCTTAAAAATATCTATGCACTTGGTATCCACAGCCTACTGTGGCAATGAACTCCGCACATTCACCACAATAAACAATAGACAATAGGTGCAGGAGTAGGCCTTTCGGCCCATTGAGCCAGCACCGTCATTCAATGTGATCATGGCTGATCATCACCAATCAGTACCCCGTTCCTGCCTTCTCCCCATATCCCCTGACTCCACTGTCTTTAAGAGCCCTACCTAGCTCTCTCTTGAAAGTATCCAGAACCGGCCTCCACTGCCCTCTGAAGCAGAGAATTCCACAGACACACAACTTTCTGTGAGAAAAAGTGTTTCCTTGTCTCCGTTCTAAATGGCTTACCCCTTATTCTTAAACTGTGGCCGCTGGTTCTGGACTCCCCCAACATCGGGAACAAGTTTCTTGCCTCTAGCATGTCCAAACCCTTAATAATCTTATATGTTTCAATAAGATCCCCTCTCATCCTTCTAGACTCCAGCGTATACAAGCCCAGCCGCTCCATTCCCACAGCATATGACAGTTCCGCCACCCCGGGAATTAACCTTGTAAACCTTCGCTGCACTCCCTCAATAGCAAGAATGTCCTTCTTCAAATATGGGGACCAAAACTGCACACAATACTCCAGGTGTGGTCTCACTAGGGCCCTATACAACTACAGAAGGACCTCTTTGCTCCTATACTCAACTCCTCTTGTTATAAAGGCCAACATGCCATTCGCATTCTTCACTGCCTGCTGTACCTACATGCTTACTTTCATTGACTGATGAACAAGGACCCCCAGATCCCGTTGTACTTCCCCTTCTCCCAACTTGACACCATTTAGATAGTAATCTGCCTTCCTGTTTTTGCTACCAAAGTGGATAACCACACATTTATCCAACTTAAATTGCATCTGCCATGCATCTGCTCACTCACCCAACCTGTCCTAGTCACCCTGCATTCTCATAGCATCCTCCTCATAGTTCACACTTCCACCCAGCTTTGTGGCATCTGCAAATTTGCTAATGTCACTTTGAATCCCTTCATCTAAATCATTGATGTATATTGTAAATAGCTGCGGTCCCAGCACCGTGCCTTGCGGTACTCCACAAGTCACTGCCTGCCATTCTGAAAGGGTCCCGTTAATCCCTACTCTTTGTTTCCTGCTAACCAATTTTCTATCCATGTCAGCACTCTACCCCCAGTACCATGTGGCCTAATTTTGCCCACTAATCTCCTATGTGGGACCTTATCAAACACTTTTTGAAAGTCCAGGTACACTACATCCACTGGCTCTCCCTTGTCCATTTTCCTAGTTACACCCTCAAAAAATTCCGGAAGATTAGTCAAGCATGATTTCCCCTTCGTAAATCCATGCTGACTCGGACCGGTCCTGTTACTGCTATCCAAATGTGCCGCTATTTATTTTTTTAATAATTGACTCCAGTATCTTCCCCACCACCGATGTCAGGCTAACTGGTCTATAATTCCCTGTTTTCTCTCTCCTGCCTTTCTTAAAAAGTGGGATAACATTAGCTACCCTCCAAATCACAGGAACTGATCCTGAGTCTATAGAACATCGGAAAATGTTCAATGTTCTATATCCACTGGCCAAAGAAATTCCTCCTTTTTAAAAATATTAAGAATGTATGTGACGATAATATTTTCTTTTGTTTCTCTTTGATTTTATATTTCTTCTTACTATGTAATTACTTCTAATAAAAATATTTTACAGAAATTCCTCCTATTTTCTTCCATAATTCCTTCCATAAGGTAGGGTACTGTCTGATTCATCCTCTACCCAATTGCAAACATTGGACTCTGGAACTATTGCGCTGTAATGCTGAGAACTATATTCTTCTCTCTGTACCTTTCCCTTTGCTCTACCTATTGTACTTGAGTTTGATGTGAGTGTATTTATGTACAGTATTGTCTGATTTGTATGGATAGCTGGCAAAACAATGCTTTTCACTGTGCATGGGTACACGCAATAATAATAAACCTAAACCTGAATCTTGAATGTAATGATTAAAATTATGCATTTATTGTGAACTCCCATCTAACCATTTCACTTTGAAAGTATTTTTGAAGTAAAACTTTGGTAGCACATGAACTCACTGGATCATGATGACAATCTCCTCTGCAAGTATGTCCAGTCATCTATCACAGAGTGAAGAATTAATGCTGCAAAACTTACACTGGAATGAATGACACGTCTATCATCCTGTTAGTAATGAAAAACACTCTCAGCTTCATATATCTATATTTAAACCCCTCTATAAAATATATTATTTATGATTTACAGGGTTCATGACGGGTTTTTTTTATGGTTTGCAATTAAAAACATTTTAAACTTTCTGGCAATCCTGTGCAATCCTGTCCAATGATCCTTGAGCCAAAACATTATTCATCTTATGACGGCAAGATTCAATGTCAATAATCTGCAGCAGCTTGTGTCTGTTCGCAGGCCTTTCATTCCTGGGCAGGGGGAGACTGTCTGTCGTAACCCAGTGCGGAGTCTGACCACCCCCCACCCCATTAAAGATTGCTTCATTCCCACTGTGTCTATCCTATATGGATCTTTGAATACAAAGAAAGGTAGGCCTAACTTTGACGAGAAACATAAACAAATGACAGTGTGCTGGATTTCGCACGGACTGGAATCTTGTAAAGGGCCACTGTTATTGATGGAGCATTATTTATGCTGCAAAGATTTAATTGTCTTTCTCATTACTGTTACTGAGACTATTATTCTTTATTTGCTTTTTGATAAACGGAACCTCTTTTTTGTAATTTATTATGGTGTTTACAGAGTACTATGTTTACATATCCATGCAGGAAAGAACTGCAGATGCTGGTTTAAATCGAAGGTAGACCCAAAAAGCTGGAGTAACTCAGCGGGACAGGCAGCATCTCTGGAGAGAAGGAATGGGTGACGTTTCTATCAACAACTAGAGATTTGGTCCTGAGCTATTATCTGCCTCATTGGAGATCATCAGACTATCTTTAATCAGACTTTACTGGACTTTATCTTGCACTAAATCTTATTCCCTTTATAATTTATCTGTACACTGTAGATTGCTCAATTGTAATCATGTATTATTTTTCCGCACGCAACAAAAGCTTTTCACTGTACCTCGGTACATGTGACAATTAACTAGAATGAACTGAAAACAACAGATATGTAAACATAAAATGCTGGAGTAACTCAGCAGGACAGGCAGCATCTCTAGAGAGAAGGAACTGATCAGTCTGAGGAAGGGTCTCGACCTGAAACGTCGCTCATTCCTTCTCTCCAGAGATGCTGCCTGTCCTGCTGAGTTACTCCAGCTTTTTAGTCTATCTTCTGACAAGAAAATACTCTTGACTTGACTTGACTTGAGAATAGTTGACAATAGTGCAGCCATGTTGAAACCAACCAGCTTTCTCCTGTTTCCCGGATTTGATGCCAATCAGGACCAATAGTGACGGAATGTAATGGAAAACTCTCCAGATACTTTATCTGAGGTCACAAACCTTGTTTTCCCCAAGAATTCAAATGTCACAAATTAGTACTGAAATCTGCTGAAATAGTTTTATTTCGCAAGCAATCCTGCAAGTTAAGTAAACGTCTGTGATTTATTATTCCGCTGTTCTGGTTTCTGCTGGCGTTTCTTAATAAACTGCTATCTAGTATACACCATATCAGGGTTTCATTTTCCTATCTATTGGAAATGCCCTGGGCTACAATTTACAGCAAGATTATCAAAAACGTAATGGGTTTAGGATTGATCCCTAGAAGTATATTTCTCAACTTTCCTCATACATGGGATCATATTTCCGTTCAAACAACGTATCAACTTTCCTTCGCAAATTGCGACTCTTTGAATCGTGCGAGAAGTCAGATTTGGAGAGTACCCAAACCATAACCAGTGTGCAGCAGTAAAAATGAAATATTCTTCCTGGTAAAAAATAGTCAGGCTCCCTGGAACTCTGCGATCACTAGAGAATTATTTTTTATTTGTCAGAAGGAGACAATGCTGATAGGACAAGCATGTATTAAACATTTACCAATAGACCTTGAAATGAATGGCCTCCTCAAGAATTTCAAAGGCCATTTAAGAGGCAAAGGTACGGAAACAGGCCTGAAATCACACATAAACTGACTAAGGGCAATAGGATGGCATGGCGGTACAATGGTAGAGTTGCCGCCTTACAGCGCCAGAGACCCGGGTTTGATCCTGACTACGGGTGCTGTCTGTACAGAGTTAATATGTTCTCCCTGTGACCACGTGGGTTTTCTCCGGGTGCTCTGGTTTCCTCCCACACTCCAAAGATGTACACGGTTGTAGGTTAATTAGTTTAGTTTGGTTTAGTTTAGAGGCCCTTCGGCCCACCGAGTCCATGCCGACCAACGATCCCCGCACATTAACACTATTCTAGGAACAATTTACAATTTTTACTGGTCAATTAACCTACAACCTGTATGTCTTTGAAATGTGGGAGGAAACGGAAGATCTCGGAGGAAACCCACGCGGTCACGGGGATAACCTACAAAGTCCGTACAGACAGCACCAGTAGTCGGGATCGAACCCGGGTCTTCGGTTTTACAAGCTCTGTATGGGAACACCTCTACCGCTGCACCACCGTGCGGCAAATTGGCTTTGGTAAAATTGTAATTTGTCCCCAGTGTGTGGGATGAGGCTAGTGTATGGAGATCGCGAGTCGTCGCGGACTTGTTGGGCAGAAGGGCCTGTTTCCACGATGTATCACTTTGAGGACAATAGGTTTTGTCCCTGAACGGATTTTTATGATAATATGATAGTTTCATGGTGTTCATTACTGATAATAGCTTTTTATCCCAGAATCTGGATAGACTGTGTGTTTTCTCTGGAGCAGAGGAGGCTGAGGAGTGATCAGTTATACGCAGTTATGATGGGGATAGTTTGGGAACTAGGAAGAAGCAGTGTGTGCACGTTTGGTGCAGAAGGAAGACGAGGTAGGTGAAATACAACCTGAACCAGAAGCTTAAACCATGAATAGAGCCTTGAGATGCTGGACATAGAGTCATTGAGTCATTGTGTGGAAACAGGCCCTTCAGCCCAACCTGCCCATGGCTACCAGCGTGCCCCATCTACACTAGAACCATCTGCCTTGGCCCACAGGCCTCTAAACCTATCCTAATCATGTACCTGTTCATATGGGGTGGGAGATTGCAACCTTCATGTGGTCCGCCCTGTTTCGACAAATGCAATCAACCAATCAAATAAGATCAAAGAGAACAAGTTGTCCTACAACTTTAGGCTGTGCACACCATACGCAAGAAGAAGCAGACTTGTTCAAATACTCTAATGCTTTTATACATTGTGATAGTACCTGCCTCAACCACCTCCTCTGGCAGCTAGTTCCATATACCAACCACCCCTTGTGTAAAAAAAGTTGCCCCTTTGGTTCCTATTAAATCTTTTCCCACATCTTAAACCCATGTGGTCTCAATGGTTCATTAGTTCTCTATTGTCACCTGCGCACTGCACAGTGAAATTCTTACACCCGTCACCATGTTTTGGCGCCATTTCCAAACGGGTTTTGATTCCCCTACTCTGGATAAAAGACTGCAATTATCCTATCTATTCCTCACATGATCTTATACCCTTCTATAAGAACACCGTTAATCCTCCTACACTCCGAGGAATAAAGTCCTGGCCTTCTCATCCTCTCCATATAGCTCAGTCCTGGCAACATCCCCGTAAATCTTCTCTGCACCTTCTCCAGCTTAACAACACTGCAGTATAATCATCAAGAGAAGAGTGTGTAGGAAGGAACTGCAGATGCTGGTTTAAACTGAAGATAGACACAAAATGCTGGAGTAACTCAGCAGGACAGGCAGCATCTCTGGATAGAAGGAATGGGTGGCGTTTCGGGCCGAGACCCTTCTTCAGACCCTTCTTTAGAAGCCATTCCAAAAACTTATGAACACTCATATCCTGATTGTGTGACTGAAGAAAGTATTTTCTTGGTACCTTCTTGGTACCAGGTTGTCTTGGTACCAGATATGAAGTGGAGTAGTTTTAAACCTAGCAGTGTTCATTTGGAAACATCATTGGGAATGGGCTTGATAGATCATTATCTTTCTTTGTTCCATGTTGTCTTATGTTACCTCTGCATACAGCTCATGAGGGACTTACTGGATTCCTTAATGAAAAAGGCAGCACAGAACCAATGCACTGATACACTATATTCTCTGCACAGCACATCATTTGTGTTTATCTCGCCCTCCTCCAATGCAATCATATCAGCTTGCCCTTCAAATATTTTTAAAGGTTATTGCAGAACTAGGGTTCACATCCAGACGTAAAGTTTAAAAAAAACATTATTGTTTCTATCAGATTTAAGCTGTGCATCGTTCAAATCAATAATGTGCCATTTATATCCAATACTAATTAATTTTCTTATACAAATTTAACCCCTTCAATATTCCATTTAAAATATATATAAAATGAATCAGTCAGACAATTGTCAATGGACTGTTTGCACTATAATTGAAGTTTCTCTCTGGAACTATTATTCTACAATATTGAGAACTATATTCTGCACTCTGGTATCTTTCACTTTGCTTCACATTTTGTATGGGTTTGGTTTGATTGTATTCATGTATAGTATTGTCTGATTTTGTTGGGTAGCACGCAAAGAATCACCTGAGACTGTGCCTCAGTAGAGGTGACAATTATAAACCTAAACCAAATCTAACCTGGTGGTTAGTCAGACACAAAATGCTGGAGTAACTCAGCGGGTCAGAGTAAAGGGCTTGTCCCACTTAGGGGATTTTTCAGCGGACTGCCGGCGAGTGTCAAGCTCACAGCACTCGCTGAAAAACCAGGAAATGGAACAGCGAACATCAAAATTGGAACACACACACACACACACACACACACACACACACACACACACACACACGCGCACACACACACACGCACACACGCACACACACACATGCGCACACGCACACACATGCGCGCACACACACATGCGCGCGCACACGCACACGCGCACACGCGCACACACACACATGCACACACACACGCGCACACACACGCGCACACACACATGCACACGCACACACACACAGACCAGACACGCATACACACACACACATGAGCATACGCGCACACACACAGACGCACACACACATATGCACACACACACACGCACACACATGCGCTCACACACACACACGCGCGCGCACATGCACATGCACACACATACGCGCACACACACACACACATGAGCACACGCGCACACACATGCGTGCACACACACACGCGCACATGCTCACACACACACATGCACACACACACACACTCACGCGCACACACGCACGCACACCAGACACACACACACACACACACACACACGTGCACTCACGCACGCACACGCACATGCATATACCCGCACACACACACGCACACACACACGCACACACACACGCACACACACACACACGCACACACACACACACACACACACACACACACAAAAGCACATTGCAAAGGCGGGGGCCAGGGAAAGCGGGAGAGCGCTGTCTGAAATCCACACGGTGCAAAGCCAAGGTGATACAGACACACACTGCGATGAACAGGAAGGTTAAGGCTAGCGCGGTGTACTGTCAGTCGTTTCAAAGACCGGGGGGGGGGGGGAGGGGAGAAGGGGTGAGAAGGGGTGAGAAGGGGTGAGAAGGGGGGAGAAGGGGGAGAGGGGGGGGGGAGGATGAGGGGGAGGAGGAGGGGGGAGAAGGAGTGCAGACACTTTTAAGAAGCCAGACAACTTTTAATAATCCAGAGATACACCGCTGTGAAGTTTAGCAGGCATTTAACATTACTGGTCAGTTTTCCTTGGTTCTGAAAACTCGTGCTTCCGATTTTATTTCCTCCATGAGCCAATGAAAATGCTCGGTCGGCAAAGGAGATTAACTAAAACTACCTACGGCTGCCTCGACTTCCTACAACGACACGGCGACCCCACCACAACTGCACCTACAACTACAAAAGTATCGATTTTCTCCATGGCAACCAGTTTTTGGTCGCAAAAAAAATGTTCAACGTTGAAAAATGTGCTGCGATCATTCCGAGGCCGCGACTAGTTCCCTGAATGCGGGAACTCCTCGCGACCATGAAGGAGGTTCACCAGAGACCACCAGCGAACATGTGGCGACCATGTGGCGATCATGAGGCAAGCGCAGAGTCTCCTGCACTCGCCTAAAAAGTCACCTAAGTGGGACAGGCCCTTAAAGGCTCCGACCCACCTATTTCTTTTCTCCAGAGATGCTGCCTGACCCGCTGAGTTACTCCGGCATTTTGTGTCTGTCTTCGGTATAAACCAACATCTGCAGCTCCTTTCACACTGTAGTTCCTCTGTATACAATAGAGTCAAATCTCTTTATCTGACAAATCTTCTTGCCTGTTACTATAGAGCAGTGGTTCTCAACCTTGTTTGCCCCATGCACCCCTTTCACTATATGTCAGAATGTCATTCCCCCCCTTTCCCAGATTGTCTGCCTCAAAAAGTGCATTCCAAATAATATGCATATAATACTGAAAATCCTTTATTTCTACCAGTTTGAGTTTGCTAATCTGTGGTCCCAATTCCCCCCCTGAAATTCTCCCCCTGGGGGGAATTCCCCCCTGGTTGAGAACCCCTGCTATAGAGGGTAAGCCTCCCTTGAATGCTGTCAGGTGAAAGATTCTGCTGATATTTGAATAAGCGGGGTAAATATTGTTTCAAAATGATGAAGGTGAGCGGGTGGTGAAATCTGGTGCAAATCATGGAGCCTTGTTTTTTAATAAAACTGGGACTCTGGTTCTTTCAGGTAATAATAAAAGACCAAGAGAAAGCTCTCCGTTTTTGTTGACTGAATTATAATTCAGCTGAATCTGTTCCTTCATTACATCGGGGACAGACAATTCTCTGCAAGGGTCTCGTGGGGGATTGTCTTTATACCATGCCTGGACCTCAAGCTTAATTTACATAGCAAGGTGGAATTAAATCTAAAGTAACTAATTCCTTTTAATTTGCTCCCCAGTGACTCAACAGTCAATTTATTCTTTCCACGTCTGCAGTTTTTGTTCCAGCCCAGAAAAGTGAGGAAGCACACTATAAGGCACCAGTGTTGGGATAGCGGGCACTAAAGTAAAATGTTTCTTCATTTCCACTAACACTGTGAAAAGTCATGGTATTGTCTTCTGACTTCAGTAAGAATGTTTGGCTCTTATTTGTAGCTGTCTGCGATATTTCCTCCTTCACTGCCCTGTCTGAAGCTCTCAAACAGTAGATGTTTAACACCGAACGCAACAAAGTCCAGTTTATCATTATCTAAACCGCTGTCTGTTCAACAAACCCAACATTGCTATGAATTGCAAAACACAAAATGCTGGAGTAACTCAGCGGGACAGGTAGCATCTCTGGATCGATGGAGTGGGTGACGTTTCGGGCTGAGACCCTTCTTCAGACAGGGGAGTCAGGGGAGAGGGCAGATGCAGAGATAAGGAAGTGTAAGGCGTGAGAACGAGACATGAAAGGGGTGGGGTTCAAGGAAAATGTAGAATAGATCATTGTTAGCTAGGAGAAGGTAACAACAAAGCAAACAGAGATAAAATGTAATCGGGAACAGTCAGACTGGTTGGAGAACTGGGAAGGGGGGAAGGATGGATAGGGAGGGAAAGCAAGGGTTACTTGAAGTTAGAGAAGTCAATATTCATACCGCTGAGCACAATATGAGGTGCGCTGGACCTCACTCTGACAATGGAGGAGGCCCAGGACTGAAAGGTCAGTGTGGGAATGGGAGGGGGAGTTAAAGTGTTTAGCAACCGGGAGATCAGGTAGGTTTAGGTGGACTGAGCAGAGGAGAGCTATGATGATATCTCAGTTTTACATGTGTGGAGTCTCAACCTAATGAAGTTGAAAGGCTTTTGCCTAATTTTTCAGTAGATTTCAGGTAGACATAATTTAAGCTTCAATTCAATGTTACAACATTCACAAAGCATGCTCAGACTGAATGTTTCAGAAAGTTTGGCGATGTGATATTCAATTACACTTTATGTAAAAAATGTGCACGTTAATGGTGGATGATAACATTGTAGAATCATCACAACCTGTGACAGAGTAAGAAACAATTTATAAGATCATAAGATCATAAGCCATAGCAGCAGAATGAGTCCAATCGGCCCATCGAACCTGCTCCACCATTTGATCATGGGTGACCTATTTTTCCCTCTCAACCCCATTCTCCTGCCTTCTCATTTTTGACCATTGACATCCTATTTCAGAACCTATCAATCTCTGCTTAAAATACACCCAATAACTTAGCCCCTACCGCCATCAGTGGCAATGAATTCCATAGATTCGCCACCCTCTGGCTAACAAAATTCCTCCACATCTCCATCCTGAAGTTCATCCTTTTTTTCTGAGGCCGTGCCCTCTAGTCCTAAACTCTCCCATTATTGGAATCATCCTCCACATCCGCTCTATCTAGGGCTTTCATAATTTGATAGGTTTCGATGAGATTCCCCCTCATTCCTTCTAAACTCCAACGAGTACAGGCCCAGAGCCATCAAACACTCTTAATTTGTCCCATTGTATCCATGCGTGCTGAGGAAGAATTGTTGAGACTGACCTAACAACTGAGTTGTTGGTCTATTACCCAGCACTGTGGCACATCAGGAAACTCACCCAGGGGCTTGTTAAATGCAAAGAAGGTTTCTGCTTCCATCAGTCTCTCAGGCAATTAGTTCTGAAACCTCCACATTTTCTGAGATTAAAAGCTTTTCTTGACTCCTTTCTGATTCTTCCACCAATGTCGGTAATTCTGAGGTCCGTTTTTCCAAGGGAAATAGGTCCTTCCTACCAAGGCTCCATAACTCAAGCAGCCAGCCCTGGCCATTGCTGGGACAATATGAATGAGAAAAGTTGAAGTTTTAAAAGTGTATTTTCTCCCATTCATTAGATCGCCTGGCACAATGCCAGAGTTGCTGCCTCACAGCGCCAGAGACCCGCGTTCGATCCTGGCAATGGGCGCTGTCTGTACAGAGTTTGCACGTTCACCCTGTGAGTGCATGGGTTTTCTCCAGACGCTCCAGTTTCCTCCCACACTCCAAAGACGTGCAGGTTTGTAGATTAATTGGCTTCAGTAAATTGTCCCTAGTGTGTAGGATAGAACTAGTGCACGGGAGATTGTTGGTGGGCACGCACTCGGTGGGTCGAATGACCCGTTTCCACGCCGTATTTCTAAACTAAACTAAACAATAAGGTAATCCTCAATGGTGCAGCAGTGTGAAATGAGTGTAGGGTATGTCCATTTACTTTAGATCTATCCTGAGAAATCAAACGGGCAGCAAAGACATGAGACAAGATGGAAATGCTTGAATAATCCTCCTGAAAGTTAACCATGGCACCCACACTTCTACCATTGACACAGATTGATAATCTGCATGTAAAGGGGCTGTCCCACTTGGACGACCTAATTGGCAAGTTTAGCAGAGTTTAGGAGAATTTGAAAAAATGTCATGTTGAAGACCTCCTTCGACTATGTAGAAGACCTCCTTCGACCTCCTTCGACTATGTTGAAGACCAGCTTCGACTAGCTACGACTAGCTACGACCAACTACGGGAAAATTGGACACCGAATAGTGGAGCTGGAAGACCACCTCCTTCGATCTCCTTTGACCTCCCTTCGACTATGATGAAGACTATCTGTGGCTACCTTCCACTACCTTCGATTACACTCGATTACCTACGACTAACATGCCGGCCTGCTACGACCTACTACAACTAAACCTACGAGTAAAAAATGTACCGATTTTTTCCATGGCGACCTTTTTTTACCCGCAGGCATTTTTCAACGTTGAAAACTACACCGCGACCTAGCTGAGGCCTCGAGTGCGCGGAGACCACTCTCGAGCATGAAGGAGAGTTACAAAGACCTCCTACGCTCTCGCGTCGACCATGCTGCGAGTATGAGTCGAGGGCACACTCACCAGAACTGGCTCATTAGGTCGCCCAAGTGGGACAGCCCCTTCAATGAAAGGGTTCGGTTTAGCTTTATTATTGTCCCGTGTGTGCCGAGGTACAGTGAAAAGCTTTGTTCTGCATGCTATCATATCAAATGATATACAATGCAGTCAAGCCAAGCTCAAGTGCAGTTGTTTGAGTGAAGGGAAAGATACAGAGTGCAGAATCTAGTTCTCAGCATTGTAGTGCAACAGTTCCAGAGTCCAATGTCAGCTATATGGTGGAGGAGAATCGGGCTGTACCGTAGCTTACTGTGAGGATTGTTCAGAAGCTTGATAATGTAACCGTCTGCCATTTACTGTATTTTCTGGAGCACTGCCATGGTTTCACTGATTTAAATTGCCAATGTTCTTGTCCTTCTCTTTAAAATAGATGTTTGCTCAAGAAATAAAATGTTCTCGCTGTGCACTAGACTGTTTGCTGTGAACGATACTCTCCAATTCATTGGCTGCCACATTTTTGACAATAAATAAAATAAAAATTATTTGGATAGTCAGAGGTTGAAGGGAGATTTTAGTTTTCTTTTTGCTAGTTTTAGTGTTTTTTAGTTTTAGAGATACGGCGCAGAAACAGGCTCTTCGCCCCACCGGGTCCACGCTGACCAGTGATCTCCGTACACTACCCGAGGGAACACACTAGGGACAAGTTACAATTTTCCCCAGCCAAATAGCCTACAAACCTGTATATCTTTGGAGTGTGGGAGGAAACCGGAGCTCCCTGAGAAAACCCACATAGGTCACGGGGAGAATGTACGAACAGCAGCAGTAGTCAGGATGGAAGCAGTGTCACTGGCCCTGTAAGGTGGCAACTCTACCATTCTGCCACCGTCGTCATGGAGACCTGATGGTAAATAAGATTATGAGGGCTATGGATAAGGTAGATAGAACCTTTATCCCAGCATGGGGATATCAAGGACTAAAGTGCATCTAGTTTCATTTAACTTAGGGTAACAGTGAGGAAACAGGCCCTTCGGCCCACCGAGTCCATGCCAATCACCCATACACCAGTCCTATCCTACACACTGGGGTCAACTAACCTGCATGTCTTTGGAATGTGGGAGGAAACCGGAGCACGCGAAGTTCACCGTTTGACCTGTTTTTACAAAATGTTAAATGGCCAGCTCGACATAGATTACAAAACCTTCACCAAACCCAAACCAATTAGGAGCAGATGAGGGAATTGAATCCAAATTGAGATACCAGCTACCAAGACAGATGTGTACAGCAATTAATTCTTCCTCCGCACAATTAAAGCATGGAATAGTCTTCACCCTACTATAGTTACCCAACCAGATGCAACTAAATTTAAGGTAGCTCTTTCTTCCCAAGAACCCTTTCTGGCTTAAGTCCTCCCTCCACCACCTCCAGTTTAAATTCCAGGACCAGGAAACCAAGAACCAAGAACCAAGAACCAAGAGATGAGCATGGCATGTTTTTTTTACCCAGAGAGTGGTGGGTGCCTTGAGCCTGTTGCTAAGGGTGGTGGAGGCACATACAATAGTGGCTCTTGGATAGGCACCTGGAGGAATGGAGGGATATGGGTCTCGTGCAGGCAGAAGAGATTAGCATCACTTAGCATCATATTCAGCACGGACATTGTGGGCTGAAGGGCCTGTTCCTGTATTGTACTGCGCAATGTTCGATCTTCTCACATAATAAGGCAGCACAGACCTCTTCCCTGCAAATGCTGCAGTAATTGGAAGGAACAGATCTGACAATGCAATCTGCTCCTGGGGACAGTCCTGTCTTACTGATTGATGCCTTTGGGGGTTTCTCTCAGGGAATGGAGTATTTTATTTGCCTGAGGTTCTTTCAGAATTATCATTAGGCAGCAGGCTCTGGAAGGTGGATGCTGCTGGTCAAATGAGCTGCATTGATCATTTCCTTTGCTCTGATTTCATCAGTTCTGTTTTCTCTTTGATAACAGCTGGACTCCACGTAGACCTCCTGTTGCCCAGGATACAGGAGAGTGGGTGAAAGTTCATAAGACACAGGAGCAGAATTAGGCCAAGTCTACTCCGCCATTCAATCTTGGCTGATCTATCTCTCCCTCTCGACCCCATTCTCCCGCCTTCTCCCCATAACCCCTGACACCCTTACTAATCAATAATCTGTCAATCTCTGCCATAAAAGTACCTGCTATCCTGCTATCCTAACTCTGCTGTGGTCCTAGAAGGTTATTGACATCAGGGGGATGTGCAGTCTGGTTGAGGTTTTGAGACTTTGTACACAGTTACCTAAAATGTCTTACAAAGATAGACACGAAAAGCTGGAGCAACTCAGTGGATCAGCTCAGCATCTCTGGAGAAAAGGAATAGGTGACGTTTCAGGTCGGAAACCCTTCCTCAGACCCTTGATAGGTTCTTGATTAGTAAAGGCGTCAAATGTTATGGGAAGAAGGCTATAAGAGGATTTTGGATGGGCACGTGGATGTGCATGGAAAGGAGTGATAGTGATCATATGCAGGCAGAGGAGATACTCTCATGGCATCATATTCATAGACATTGTGGGCCAAAAGGCCTGTTCCTGGGCTGTGCTGTTCCATGTTCAATGTTCTAACATAATACTGCATCGGAGACCCTTTTATGCACAAAAATATGTTGTTCAGCCCATCATACATGTGCTGGATCTTCTAAAGAACTACCCAATTACACCTATTCCTTTCGCCTTTGTAAGTAACTGGCTAAGTTTCAGAGTATGTAGGAACAAAGAACTGCAAATGCTGGTTTATAAAAGAAGGCACAAAGTGCTGGAGTAACTTGGTGGGTGAGGCAGCATTCCTGGAGAACATGGATAGGTGTTGTCTGGACCCTTCTGCAGACTGATTGTGGGGATGGGGAAAGAGGGAAGAAAGCTGGAAGAGAGGATGGAGGAAACTAAAGCAGGTAAGAAGTGAAAACAGGCGACGGGGGGGGGGGGGGGGGGGGGGGGGGGGGGGGGGGGGGGGGGGGAGGGTGGAGGGGGGGGAGGGGACGGTACGTTTTGGTAGACAAAGGCCAGACATGAGAAAAAATGTGTGGGACTAAATAATTGAGGAGTTGTAAATTGTGAAGCCAGAGGATGGAATGTAGGCATAATGGAGAGGGGGGGGAGAACTAAGTGTGAGTCCAGGTAGGGCACAAGGGAGGGAGGGTGGGGGGAGATAGGAGGTGGAGGGGAAGAAAACGGGAGGAGGAAGGGGAATGTTGTTAAAGGTTACCTAAAATTGGAGAATTCAATGTTCATTCCGTTGGGTTGTGAGTATCCCAAACAGAATATGAGGTGCTGTTCCTCCAGTTTGCATGTGTTCTCATTCTGGCAATGGTGGAGGTCCAGGACAGAAAGGTCAATGTGGGAATGGGAAAGAGAGTTAAAATGGGTAGCAACCGGGAAATCTAAACGTTGCTGAGTTTTGTTATTCAACCATGGATAAAGTACCGTTTATTTACTCTTCCATTAACGGGAGACATGAATTGGTTCCCAGAGGAAGACTTGTACCTACGTAACACCTTTCAATAGCTCAGGATGTGCCAATGCATGTTGCTGCCACTGAAGCCCTTCGTGAAGTCTACAAAAACCTGACGGCTGATATTTGGACAGAAAGCACCACACACAGCACATTGTGCCTGTTTCACGTTCATAAGTTCATAAGACATTGGTGCAAAATTAGGCCATTAGGCCCATTGTACTGTCATTCAATCATGGCTGATCTATCTTTCCCTCCCAGCCCCATTCTCCTGCCTTCTTCCCGTAACATTTGACGCCTTTACTAATCAAGAACCTATCAAGGGTCTGAGGAAGGGTTTCCGACCTTAAACGTCACCTATTCCTTTTATCCAACAGATGCTGCCCTGACCCACTGAGTTGCTCCAGCTTTTTGTGTCTATCTTTGTTATGAGCCAGGATCTGCAAGTCCTCCCTACACAAGATCCTATCAATTTTTGCATTAAAAATGCCCAATGACGTAGCCTCCACAGTCGTCTGTGGCAATGAGTTCCACAGATCCACCACACACTGGCTGGAGAAATTCCTTCTCCTTCTTAACGTAATTGTTATGCTTTAGAGATAAATAGTAACCACTGCATTGCCTTTCTTCCAAAGAATTTTTGGAGAGCTTTTACATTCCGCTGGATTGGGGAATGGGCTTCAATTTGAAAGACGGCTCTTACTAGATTGCAGCATAACCTTAGTGCTGCACCACAGTGCCAGAGAGAGTGAGATATGTGAAACAACAAAGCCCTGCTTCAGATGATAAACAGCCAGAAGCCTGGCTGACTCATGATGCACATGCTGCATGTTCTTATTGAAGGAAAACCCTATATTACGGCGAGGTTGCGTTTCAAGAAAACTGCATGCATTGCAATTTTCTGTAACTCAAAGCCATATCATTTGTCAAGAAATTTGTATGGGAAAATAAACACATTTTGCTTTATTTTCTCAAATAAATTCTGTAGGACAAAATTTTATTCTGCACTCATATTTTAGGATGGTGACTTGTCATAAGATCATAAGGAATTGGAGTAGAATTCGGCCGCTTGGCCCATCAAGTCTACTCCGCCATTCAATCATGGCTGATCTCCCTCTCTTCCTCCTAACCCCATTCTCCTGCCTTCTCCCCTTAACGTTTGACATCTGTACTAATCAAGAATCTATCTATCTCTGCCTTAAAAATATCCACTGATGGCCTCCACAGCCTTCTGTGGCAAAGAATTCCACAGATTTAACACCTTCTGACTAAAGAAATTTCTCCTCATCTCCATCCTAAAAGAACCTCCTTTAATTCTGACTTGTGAATTCTGTAAGGGCAAATTGCTATTAATTGAACTGATGTGGCATGGAGGTCAACAGTATTAGCAATGGACAGGCAGAACTCAAGACCGACAAAGAATGAATCAATTTACCGTTGCAGAGTATTGAGATGTTCGACGCCATGATTGTAATACAAGGTTTCCGAGATTGGTATTTTGAATTGTTTTTTTCCTGGCATTCTTCACTTCCTAACAAAAAGATGGCAATGATGCAGAAAGCATTACAATTCTCCCTTACATGCTTCACTGGTGGCACTGTGGTACAGAGGTTGGTGCTGCTACCTGATCATCCCATGGGCCTGGTCCGATCCTGACTTTGGGTGCTGCTTGTGTGGAATGTTTAGCTTAGTTTAGAGATACAGCGTAGAAGCAGGCCCTTCGGCCCACCCTGTCTGTGCCGACCAGCATTCACCTGTACCCCAGCACGATCCTATACACTAGGGGCCATTTACGGACAGCCATTGTCCTACAAACCTGCGAGTCTTTGGAATGTGGGAGGAAACCGGAGCACCTGGAGAAAACCGACATGGTCACAGGGAGAACGTGCAAACTCCGTACAGACAGCGCCCGTAGTCAGGATTGAACCAGGGCTCCAGCGCTGTAAAGCAACAACTCTACAGCTGCGCCACCGTGCCGCTCACAAATTTTTTTTTGTTTTTCCCGTACCTGTCCTGGTTTCCTTCCAGATCTCAAAGATTGACTACTGCTTATTAATCATCAGTTATAGGCAAAAGGCACAAGAATGAATGGGGAGTTGATGGGCTTGTGAGAGATAGTGAGTCGCAGAGCTGAAAGTAAAAATAAGGAGGGAGAATGGCTCCGATGGTGTTAGTTTACTTTAGCGTTACAGCATGCAAACAGGCCCTTCAGCCCACCGAGTCTGCATCGACCATCGATCACCAGTTCACACTAGTTCTACCTTCCCTCTTCCTCATCCACTTCCTGCACACTAGAGGTGGTTTGCAGAGACCAAGTAATCTACAAACCCGCTCTTCTTTGGGATGTGGGTCATGGGGGAGGAGCACTCTCCATACCTACAGTATTTAATATTAGTAGAAACACAGCATAGAGACAGGTCCTTTGGCCCACTGAGTCCACACTGATCATCGATCACCAGTTCAAACTAATTCTATGTTGTCCCACTTTCTCATCCACTCCCCACACACAAGGGGCAATCTTTTACGGAGGCCATCTAACCCACTAACCTACATGTCTTTGGGATGTGGGAGGAAACCGGAGCACCCGGAGGAAACACGTGCGGTCACAGGGAGAACGTGCAAACTCCACGCAGACTGCAGTCGAGGGTCAGGGTCGAACCAGGGCTTCTGGCACTGTGAGGCAGCAGCTCCATGAGCTGCGTCTCTGTGCCGCCCTCGATCAGCTGGGAACCAGTATAGACCTAACGGGGTGAATAGCCTTACCGTAAATAAATGTAACCTAGCTGTCTCAAGGTCAGATTGCTGGCTTAGCCCTAAAGTCAAACATGTGATTACAGTATTGTATTTGAAAAGAAAATGTAGACCGTACATCAAATCACCTCGGTGCGACAAAAAAAACATTGTATTATTTTAAAGACTACAATTCAAGGCACACAATAATGCCCTGTTATTCTGTTATTCTGCACGCTATACATTTACAGCTGATTATCTATCTCACTGATTCAGACATTTGATAAATCCTGTCGCAAGCCTATTTTGCAGATAGTTACTGAATGGACTCATTCTCCCATCACTGTGGGGTTTTTACCATTTCACAGATTACGAGCCGTTAATTCCGTGAACATATCCCCAGGCTGGATTGTAATCAGCACGCCACTCTCGGCTCCTTCAAGCTGGTTTGCAATTGACTGGGAGGATCTGGAGCCTTAGCAACTGAGGCTTGATTTGCACGGGGCTTTGTGGCACACAGCTAACAGATAGCAGCATGGCAGGATGCGTCGGCACTGTGCAAAATCTGTTCAAGCCACCTCTTCTCTAACCCTGTCTCTGCATATGCCATCAGAGATTTCTTTCAGGTGCAGCCCTCTGCCAACTGGTAGGAAGAAGCGGCCAAACATTTACTGGAATAATAACCTTGGCTGTTACTATGGTGGTAAAGATAATATCCACTTAATTGAATTGAAAATGGCAGTAAGTAATGTTCAAAATGGTGATGTTTTCAGTTTAGCTCATTCGGATTTTTAAAGGCATTCACTAGAAACTGACCATTGACCCACCTAAGTGCTCCAACTGTAAATCACTATTAACACTCGAGTCATAGACATTAGTGTCATCATCATGGCCATTAATGTGCACAATCATGAGAGGAATAGATCGGGAAAACGCACAGTCTCTTGCACAAAGTAGGGGAATCGGAAAACCAGAGGACAGAGGTTTAAGGTGAGGGGGGGAAAGGTTTAATAGGAACCCGAGGAGTAACTTTTTCACACAAAGGGCAGTGGGTGTATGGAACGAGCTGCCAGAGGAGGTAGTTGAGGCAGGGACTATCCCAACGTTTAAGAAACATTAAGGCAGGTGTATGGATAGGAGATCATTAGAGGGATATGGGCCAAAGGCAGGCAGGTGGTACTAGTATAGATGGGACATGTTGGTCAACGTGGGTAAGCTGAGCCGGATTAGACCTGTTTCCACGCTAAATGACTATGACTCGCTATAGAATCATAGAATATGAAACAGGCCCTTTGGCCCAACCTGCCCATCATTAAAGATCCTCTGATTATCTTTAATCGGACTTTAATGGACTTTATCTTGCACTAAAGGTTATTCCCTTTATCATGTATCTGTACACAATGGATCGTAATCATGTATAATCTGGTTAGCATGCAACAAAAGCTTTTCCTTGCACCTCGGTACATCTGACAAACTAAACCAAACTAAACCAACCAAGATGCCCCATATGCACTATTCTCATTTGCCCTCACTTGGGCCATATCTAAACCCTTACTACCCATGTACCTAACTAATCATAATCATATTTTGCTCTCCTCACATTCCCATCAAATCCCCCATTGTTCCAAAACTCACATGCACACTCGGGGCAATTTACAGTGGCAATTAACTTACCAGCCTGCACCACTCTGGGGTGTGGGAGGAAACTACTTTCTCAGAAGTTTAAAATGTTTAGGCCCTTCACAGAATACTCCGACAAGCTTCCTGAGATGCACTGTAGTAAGTATCCAGACAAGGTTAGATTGTGGCTTGGTAGGGCAACTCCAATGGATAGGAATGCAAGATGATCATAAGGAATAGGAGTAGAATTAGCCCATTTGGCCCATCAAGTCTACACTATCATTCAATCATAGCTGATCTATCTCTCCCTCCTAACCCCATTCTCCTGCCTTCTCCCCATAATCTCTGACACCTGTACTAATCAAGAATCTACCTATCTCTGCCTTAAAAATATCCACTGACTTGGCCTCCTGTGGCAAAGAATTCCACAGGTTCTCCACCCACTGACCAAATAAATTTCTTCTCATCTCCTTTCTAAAATAACATCCTTTAATTCTGAGGCTATGACCTCTAGACCTAGACTCTCCCACTGGTGGAAACATCCTCTTCACATCCACTCTATCCAAGCCTTTCATTATTCTGTATGTTTCGATGAGGTCCCCCCTCAATCTTTTAAACTCCAGCGAGTACAGACCCAGTGCCGACAAAAGATATAGAAAGTGGTTGGCTCAGCTGTCACAGGAACAGTTGCCCCCGCCATTGAAGACATCTACATGAGATGCTGCGTCTACAAGGAGCCGTCTACATTTCACGCAGCCTCGGCAAGGCCACCAGCATAATCTCTCTCACCCCAGTCACTCCCTCCTCCCCTCTCCCATCAAGCCTGATAACAGTTTCTTCCCACCTGTTATCAGGCAACTGAACCCATCCGATCCCCAACTAGGGAATGGTCCTGAGCTACTATCCACCTCCATTGGAGACCCTCGGACTATCCTCAATTGGCCTTTATCTAACTTTATCGTGCACTAAATGCTATTTCCTGATGGATCACATGTAATCATGCGTAGTCTTTCCGCAGACTGGGTAGCACACAATAAAGAAAGCTTTTCATTGTGCCTCAGTGCACTTGACAATAATAATAATAATAATAATAATAATAATAATAATAATAATAATAATAATAATAATAATAACAACAATATTGACGATAACAACAATAACAATAATAAACTAGTTATCTCCATCATCAAGGACCCCAACCACCAGCCCACACTCTCTTCTCGCTGCTACTGCCGGGCAGAAACAGTTCGGGAACAGCTTCTTTTCTACATCGATCGAGTTCTTGAACAAACTGCCCAACTCTAATCCCAACACTGCGGACTATCTCTGGCACTGCCATAGACTTGTCTTCTGATTGTGTTTTGCACCATTGCCGTTGTATTTTGCACAGTCATTTTATTTTCACTGTCTTGCGCAATTCATGCATAGGTTATGCTTTGTGTGGTGTCTGAGTCTATGTACCTGTGAGCTGCTGCAAGGACGGTTTTAATCGTACCTGTATCTCACCATACCTGTGCAGATGACAGGAATCTCAACTTGACTCTACTTGATGAGTACCCAGAGGAAACCCATGTAGTCACACGGGGAGAAGGTACACGGACAACACAGGCGGTCGTGGTTGAACCCAAGTCACTGCCTCTGTGAGGCAGCAGCTCTATTAGTGGCACTACACTGTCATTCATTTGCATTACTAGGGTGTATGAATAGAATCTATCCTGCAAGAAGCTGTTCAAAACAGTTGACTGGACATTGTTTCCTTGTTTTGGGGGCCTTGTTCTGTGCAAACTGGTTGCCGTTCTTTGATAACAGATTGATAATGCCTCAAAATTGCTGTCAAACATTTTGGGTTGGTGCTGAAGTCATGCAGGAGACATTGTGAATGGACAATAACTCTTAATGTAAAGTCTAAGACTATATCAATCTAATAGGTTTCACCATGGCAGTGTTAATGAAAAGCCAAACAATACACTATTTTGTTTCATAGAACATAGAACAATACAGAGCAGGAACTAGTCCTTCTGCCCATCATTACTGTACCAAGCCTGATGCCAAGGTACATTGATCTCCTATGTCCACATGTGATACATATCCCTCCATTCGCTATATATCCATATGCCTATCTAAAAATCTACTTCCAAAACCACCCCTGACAATGAGTTCCAGGCACCACCGCTCCTGTGTAAGAAACTTGCCCCACAGATCAAATCAAGTGAGATCAAGTTGACTTTATTATCGTATGCGCTTTTAGAAACATAGAAACATAGAAAATAGGTGCAGAAGTAGGCCATTCGGCCCTTCGAGCCTGCACCGCCATTCAATATGATCATGGCTGATCATCCAACTCAGTATCCTGAACCTGCCTACTTTCCATACCCCCTGATCCCTTTAGCCACAAGGGCCACATCTAACTCCCTCTTAAATATGGTCAATGAACTGGCCTCAACTACCTTCAGTGGCAGAGTATTCCACAGATTCACCACTCTCTGTGTGAAAAATGATTTTCTCATCTCGGTCCTAAAATACTTCCCCCTTATCCTTAAACTGTGACCCCTTGTTCTGGACTTCCCCAACATCGGGAACAATCTTCCTGCATCTAACCTGTCCAACCCCTTAAGAATTTTGTACGTTTCTATAAGATCCCCCTGCAATTTTCTAAATTCTAGTGAGTACAAGCCGAGTCTATCCAGTCTTTCTTCATATGAAAGTCCTGCCATCCCAGGAATCAGACTGGTGAATCTTCTCCGTACTCCCTCTATGGCAAGAATGTCTTTCCTTAGATTAGGAGACCAAAACTGTACGTAATACTCCAGGTGTGGTCTCACCAAGACCCTATACAACTGAAGTAGAACCTCCCTGCTCCTATACTCAAATCCTTTTGCTATGAATGCTAACATACCATTCGCTTTCTTCACTGCCTGCTGCACCTGCATGCCTACTTTCAATGACTGGTGTACTATGACACCCAGGTCTCATTGCATCTCCCCTTTTCCTAATCGGCCACCATTCAGATAATAGTCTACTTTCGTGTTTTTGCCACCAAAGTGGATAACCTCACATTTATCCACATTATATTGCATCTGCCATGCATTTGCCCACTCACCCAACCTATCCAAGTCACCTTGCAGCCTCCTAGCATTCTCCTCACAGCTAACACTACCCCCAGCTTCGTGTCATCCACAAACTTGGAGATGTTGCATTCAATTCCATCATCCAGATCATTAATATATATTGTAAACAGCTGGGGCCCCAGCACTGAGCCTTGCGGTACCCCACTAGTCACTGCCTGCCAATCTGAAAACGGACCCGTTTACTCCTACTCTTTGCTTCCTGTATGCCAGCCAGTTTTCTATCCACATCAATACTGAACCCCCAATTCCGTGTGCTTTAAGTTTGCATACTAATCTCTTATGTGGGACCTTGTTGAAAGCCTTCTGAAAGTCCAGATATAACACATCCACTGGTTCTCCCTTATCTACTCTACTACTTACATCCTCGAAAAATTCTATAATGATTCGTCAGACATGATTTACCTTTCATAAATCCATGCTGACTTTGTCCAATGATTTCACCACTTTCCAAATGTGCTGCTATCCCATCTTTAATAACTGATTCTAGCATTTTCCCATACCGATGTTTGACTAACTGGTCTGTAATTCCCCGTTTTCTCTCTTCCTCCCTTTTTAAAAGTGGGGTTACATTAGCTACCCTCCAATCCTCAGGAACTACTACAGAATCTAAAGAGTTTTGAAAAATTATCACTAATGCATCCACTATTTCTGGGGCTACTTCCTTAAGTACTCTGGGATGCAGCCTATCTGGCCCTGGGGATTTATCGGCCTTTAATCCATTCAATTTACCTAACACCACTTCCCGGCTAACCTGGATTTCACTCAGTTCCTCCATCTCATTTGACCCCTGGTCCCCTGCTATTTCCGGCAGATTATTTATGTCTTCCTTAGTGAAGACAGAACCAAATTAGTTATTAATTTGCTCTTGTTCCCCATGATCAATTCACCTGTTTCTGACTGCAAGGGACCTACATTTGTTTTAACTAATCTTTTTCTCTTCACATATCTATAAAAACTTTTGCAGTCAGCTTTTATGTTCCCTGCCAGATTTCTTTCATAATCTATTTTCCCTTTCCTAATTAAGCCCTTTGCCCTCCTCTTTTGGACTCTGAATTTCTCCCAGTCCTCTGGTAGGTTGCTTTTTCTGGCTAATTTGTATGCTTCATCTTTTGTTTTGACACTATCCCTGATTTTCCTTGTTATCCACGAATGTGCTACCTTCCCATATTTATTATTTTGCCAAACTGGGATGAACAATTGTTGTAGTTCATCCATGCAGTCTTTAAATGCCTTCCATTGCATATCCACCGTCAACCCTTTAAGAATCAATTGCCAGTCTATCTTGGCCAATTTATATCTCAAAGTTACCTTTCTTTAAGTTCAGAACCCTTGTTTCTGAATTAACAATGTCACTCTCCATCCTAATGAAGAACTCAACCATATTATGGTCACTCTTTCCCAAGGGGCCACGCACAACAAGACTGCTAACTAACTGTCTTTGATAGTTACGCCTTGGGAAAAAGGTTCTGGCTGTTTACCCTATCTATGCCTCCTATAATTTTACATACTTATGTTACAGTTATACAAGACGTTGGTGCATCTACACTTGGAGTATTTGTGTACAGTTTTGTTCACCCTTCTGTATGAAAGATGTTATTAAGCTGGAAAGGGTGCAGAGAGGATATACAAAGGAGTTGCAAAGACCTGCAAGTCCAGAACCACCTGAAAGTGGTTACACATGCAGATAGGTTGGTAAAGAAGGCATACAGCATACTTGCCTTCATCAGTTGTGTTAATGATTATAAAAACTGGCAAGTCATGTAGTTTAGAAAAACAGGCCGTCCAGGCAACCGAGTCCGCACTGACCAGCGATCCCCGCACATTAACACGAGAGACAATCTTGTACATGCACCAATTAACTTACAAACCTGTATGTCTTTGGAGTGTGGGAGAAAACCGAAAATCTCGGAGAAAACCCACGCAGTTACGGGGAGAATGTACAAACGTACAAACTCTGCACAGACAGCACCCAGAGTCAGGATCGACTCTGGTCTCTGGCGCTGTAAGCGCTAAAAGGCAGCAACTCTACCGCCGCGCCACCTTTGTAGCTACATAAAATGTTGTTTAGGCTACATATGGAGTATGGTGTACAGTTTGTACAGTTGTACAGTTTGTGCAACCTCTCCTCAATAAGGAGAGGTTGCACAAACTTGGATTGTTATCACGGAAGCGTTGGAGGCTGAGTGGTGATCTGGTAGATCTATGTAAAATTATCTGGAGAATAGACAGGCTAGATTGAGTCTTTTGCCCAGACTAGAAATGCAACATACAAGAGGGCATAGCTTTAAGGTGAGAAGGGAAGTTTAAATTATATTTTTGAGCCAAGTATTATTTTACTCAAAGTGCCAGGGCCTGGAACATACTGCCTAGAGTGATGGTGTATGCAGATACAAAAGCAATGTTTAAAAGGCATTTAGACAAACACACAAACAAGCTGGGATTTGAATGATGTGGACCACATGCAGGGAGATACGCGGTTTAAATTGGACATCATGGTCAGCACAGATATTGTGGGCCGAAGGGCCTGTTTCTGTGCTGTATAGTTCTGTGTTCTTTGTTCCATGACCTGTAGAGTTGTAGGTTAATTTGTCACAGTAAACTGGCCCTGATGTATAGGTGAAGAGAATAGGTTATCGGGGGAATTTGTTGGGAAGCGGGATTGTTTTTCATTTAGATTTAGAGATGTGGAAACGGGCGTGAATGGGAATTCAGTGCGGAAGCAGGCCCTTCGGCCCATCGAGTGTCGGGTAGGGCGTCATGTGGTCACAGGAGAATGTACAAACACTGTCGTAGTCAGTATCAAACCCATGTCTGTAAGCCATGTCTACCACTTGCGCCACCGTGCCGCCCAAGCGATTACTCAATGAACTAGCATAGACTAGTAGGCCCGAAATGGCTTCCTTCCATGTCATAAAGAAATATGAACATAAATAAAGTTCCACAGTGCAGAGCATTTATCCTAGGTCAATATTCTGAGTTGCTTTCTTGGCATCTAGTGCAACAGGCACCTGCGCAGTTGGGGGCTGTGGGTGAGTGGTGGAATATTGCGTTGGGGGACCAGGCCTCCCGTGTGAGAATGGGACCCAACGGCTCCCACTCAGTCTAGTTAGAAATAAATGTTGAATCCAAATGAAGTTCATCATTGCCGCCCAAGCGATTAGTCTATGAACCAGCATAGGCTAGTAGGCCCAAAATGGCTTCCTTCCATGTCATAAAGAAATATGAACATAAATAAAGTTCATTAATATCACAAATCAAGTTCATTAATATCCTCCAAGGAAAGGAGGAGGGAAAGTTATCTGTTAACTTTGTTTTGCCACACAGAAAGATCAGTTCTTCCTGAGGCACTGTTGAATGATCCAATTATAGGTTGATGCCGAGTGATGTATCACCACATGTCGCTCGAAACACATAACATCAAGGGGTGTGATATTGGTGAATCTTGGAAACGCAACTCACTGCAACCATCGAGCAGCAGATAAAGAAGCCTGAGGTTCCACACCAGCAGCTTCAGCAACAACTACCTTCACTTCAGCTAATACAGTAGGCTCTTGAACTAACATACACAAACTCAGTTTAAAGCATCCTGAAAGTGGTGATGCAGGTAGACAAGGTGGTGAAGAAGGCAATTGGCCCACTACGGTTCATTGATCAGATCACTGAGTTCAAGTGTTGGGCAATCATGTTACAACTGTGCAAATCATTACAACTGTGCAATCTTCTGTGTATTTATGGTTACCCAGCAGTAGGGAGGATATCATTAAGCTGGAAAGGGTGTAGAGAATGTTCGCAAGTATATTACTGGGTCTGAATTATAAATAGAGACTGAATAGGCCTAGGCTTTATTCCAGCATAGAATAAGGAGCTAGAAGGCTGAGGGGTGACCTTATCGAGGTATGGAGGACCATGGATAAGGTCATTGGAGTCATAGTCATACAGCCTTACAGCGTGGAAACAGGCCCTTTAGCCCAACTTGCCCACACTGGCCAACATGTCCCATCTACACGTCACACCTGCCTGCATTTGGCCCATATCACTCTAAACCTGTCCTATCCATGTACCTGTCTAAATGTTTCTTAAACGCCATAATAGTACCTGCCTTAACACCCTCCTTTGGCATTGTGTGCAAACGTTACCCCTCACATTCCTGTTAAATATTTTCCCCTTCACTTAAACCTATGTCCTCTGGTCCTCGATTCACCTACTCTGGGCAAATTACTTTGTGCATCAACCCAATCTATTCCTCTCATGATTTTATATATCTCTATAAGATTAGCCCTCATCCTCCTGCACCCCAAGGAATAGAGTTCCTGCCTACTCAACCTCTCCTTATAGCTCAAACCCTCTAGTCCTGGCAACATCCTCGTAATCTTCTCTGTACCCTTTCCAGCTTGACAACATCTTTCCTATAACACGGTGCCCAGAACTGAACACAATACTCTAAACGTGGCCTCACCAATGTCGTATACAACTGCAACGTGAGCTCCTAACTTCATTACTCAATGCTCTGACTGATGAAGGCCAATGTGCAAATAGTATTTTTAACCACCTTATTTACCTGCGTTTCGACCATCAAGGAACCATGCACCTGCACTCCTAGAGCCCTCTGTTCTACAACACTACCCAGAGACCTACCATTCACTGTGTAGGTCCTGCCCATGTTAAACTTCCAAAATGCAACACCTCACATTTCTCTGTATTAAATTCCATCAACTGTTCCTCTGCCCACCTGGTCAATCGATCAAGATCCTACTGCAATTTTTCACAACCATCTTCACTATCTGCAAAACCACCCACTTTTGTATCATCAGCAAAGTTGCTATTCTTGCCCTGTATGTTCTCATCCAAATCATTGATGTAGATGACAAACAGTAAAGGGCCCAGCACTGAACCCTGAAGCACACCACTAGTCACAGGCCTCCAGTCCGAGAAGAAACCTTCCACCATCACCCTCTGCTTCCGTCCACAAAGACAATTTTCTATCCATTCAGCTATCTCTCCTTGGATCCCATGCGATCTAACCTTCCAGAGCAGCCTACCATGCGGGACCTTGTCGAATGCCTTACTGAAACCAATGTATACAACATCTACAGCTCTGCCCTCATCGACCTTTTTGTTCACGTCTTCAAAAAACTCAATCAGATTTGTGAGACACAAATCTAGCTTAGGTAGTTATCTTGGTCTGCACGGACAAGTAGGCCTGAAGGGGCTGTTTCTGTCCTGTATGATTCTCTATGATCTCCACCATTGCCAGTGAACAGTGAATGCAGTATGAATAATCTGCAGGGAACAACATGACAACATGACGTCCAATTATACAATGAATATTCGGAGGCTCTGACCTGGATCACAGGGTTTTAATCCCCTCATTACAGCAGGTGAATTTAAATTCAAATTAATTCATGAATATTAACTAAACTAATGCAACTGTATTGCAAAGGTGACCACGAAATTAGTGGATTGTTGGGAAACTCCATCTGGTTTACTAGTGAATTTCAGAGAATTAAATTTACAGTTTTTGTCTGGTCACGTCTAGGTTTGACTCCAAACCCACAGCAAACTTGTTGACTCATAATTGCCCTCTGAATGGCATGGCAGACAACTCTGTTTTGGGGCAATTAGCCAGAGATGATTTCATCCCAGGAATTAAGATGTATGGGAATAATGCCCTTTAAGGCTTCTTCCAAAGTGCATCCCAAAGTGCATTATTTCCACCGGGTCCAGGCAGCAGATGCTGTTGGGCAGTGTCCAGGTTTAGGCCTAGGTTTATTATTGTCACATTGACCAAGGTACAATGAAGAGCTTTGTCTTACATGCCATGCAAACAGATCAGATATACTTCACATAAATACAATCCAGTCAAACACGTGCACTAGGTAGAGTAAAGGGGAAGATACAGAGTCCAGAATCACACCTGTTTTTCATCTTTGGCCTCTGTCCAACAATCTGCCTTTCAAAAACCCCATGTAGAAAGGAATACAGATGCTGGTTTATACCGATCGTAGACACAAAATGCTGGAGTAGCTCAGCAGGTCAGGCAGCATCTCTGGAGAGAAAGGATGAGTGACGTTTCAGATGGGAACCCTTCTTCAGACCCCCCCCCCCTCACCTGTGTTCACCTGTTACTTGCCATAGTCTATCCTGCCTCTCCTCTCTTCCAGCTTTCTTTCCATTCTCCCCCCCCCCCCCCCCCCCTCCCCACAATCAGTCCAAAGAAGGGTCCCGACCTGAAACGTCACCTCTCCATGTTCCCCAGAGATGCTGTCTGTCCGGCTGAGCTACTCCAGCATTTTGTGTCTATGTTCGGTGTAAACCAGCATCTGTATTCCTTTCTCCATGGGGTTTTTGAAAGGCAGATTGTTTGTTAAACCAGAATCTGCAGTTCCTTGTTATTACTTTTTGAGCGCAGAATACATTTCTCAGCACAGTAGTGTTCTGCAGGACATCAGTTCCCTAGACAACTTAAGGGTCTGTCCCACGATGCGTGTTCACCCAAGAGCTCTCCCAAGTTAATTAAAAAAATCAAACTCATGTTACTTCATCACGAGTATTTTTTTACTCTTGGAATTTTTTCACACTGTTGAAAAAACTTCACGAGTTTCCGCGTTTCCCGCGTACCTGCCGTTAGCATTGCGAGCCACTATGAGACATCCACGAGCTCCGACGTACCCGCTACATACATTCTACGTACTTACCAAGAGTTTGATTTTTTTTTAACTCGGGAGAGCTCTGGGGTAAACTCGCATCGTGGGACAGAGCCTTTACTTTATAACTAAAGTAAACTCTGCAACGCTGCATTTACCAACACTGAGAGAATGCCTTTAACTTACAGACTGCAGCAATACAAGCTGCAGACCACCACCATCGTATCTACTCAAGATGGGTGATATCATGGCATTGGCAGTGATGTCCACACACTATGATATTTGCATAAAGAAAACTTAGCACGAATATCTAGACCAAAGGTACAGATGCAAACACATAAATGAATTGCAACTGCGATGAAACAGTTACTTAGAAAAAGACAGAGCAGATAATAGGTTAACAAGAGGTGTCATGGGGAAAGAAAGATGTATAAAGTCAGGTCATTGGTCTGTCTACCCTGTTCATTTTGAATGGTAGGTACAAGTCTAAGGGGTGAAATACTGTAGCTCTGTTCCCATGCCGAATGACTATGACTCTACGTGAGACACAAGACGATAAATGATCGAATCTTGAGCAATACACAAAGTGCTGGAGGATTTCAGTGCGTTAGGCAGCAGCTGGCGAGGGTATGGACTGAGAAAGGGTCCGTTCAATCTGAAGACCAGCCTAAAGAAGGGTCCCGACCGAAACATCTTCTGTCCCTTCCCTCCCCAGATGCTGCCTGGCCAGCTGAGTGTGTGTTTTGTCAAAGATCACTTTTCGTCTTTTAGATTATTAACAAAGTCAGGGCGGTATGGTGACGCAGTGGTAGAGTTGCTACCTTACAGCGCCAGAGACTCGGGTTCAATGCTGACCACGGGTGCTGTCTGTACGGAGTTTGCATGTTCTCCCCATGACCATGTGGCTTTTCTCTGGGTGCTCTGGTTTGCACCCATACTCCAAAGGCATACAGGTGTGTGTCGGCTAATTGGCTTGGTAAAATTATAAATTGCCCCCAATGAGTGGACGATGGTGCAAGTGTGCGGGGATCACTGGTCAGTGCGGACTCGGTGGGCGTTTAAGAAACTATTGGACAGGTACATGGATAGGACATTTTTAGAGGGATATGGACCAAACCGGGCAAGTGGGACTAGTGTAGATGGGACATGTAGGTCGATGTGGGCAAGTTGGGCCGCAGGGCCTGTTTCCATGCTGTATGACTCGAGGACTCGATGACTCTAATGGGCCTGTCCCATTTATTGCCCTGTCCCACTTGGGCGATTTTTCAGGCTTCTGCCGGCGACTGTCAAGTTGGCGGTGGTCGTCTGAAAAACCGGCCACTGGAACGGCGTCTGTCAGGGTGGAACACATAAACACATCGCAAAGGCGTGGGACAGGGCAAGCGGGAGGAGTGCTGTCTGGAATTCACGTGTGTCTGTATCACAGGAAGGTGATACAGACACACACCGCAATACACAGGAAGGTTGGCGCTGTAATTAAGATGGCTAAAGCACGGTATACAATATGTCCTTTTAAAGAGGGGGGTGAGGGGGGTGAGAAGGATGGAGAAGGAGTGGAAACAACTTTTAAGAAGCCAGACAACTTTTAAGAAGCTAGAGATACACGGCTTTGAAGCTCGGCGGACATTTAATCTTACCGGTTGATTATCCTTGGTTCTGAAAACTACTGCTTATGTTTTCTTTCCACAATATGCCAATGAAATTCATCGGTCGGCACCAGCTACAACCTACAAGAACCTACAAGAACCTTCGCCATCCTGGCAACCCACTAGGACCTCCTGGTGACCCACCTACTGCACGAGAATTCTCGCTACTCTCTATGGTGGCTTCATTCGAGTCACCGCTAATTTTCCAACATGTTGAATAATTTGCTACGACCATAATGAGGCCACGACTAGTTCCCAGAATGTGGGAACTCCTCACGACCATGAAGGTGACTCCCCGGCAACCACCCGCGAACATGCGGCGACCGCATAGCCTCCTGCAGTCGCCTAAAAAGTCACCTAAGTGGGACAGGCCCATTAGATGATTTTTTCGGCGACTACAGGTGACTGCTGCAAAATGTTCAACATGGTGAAAATTTATCGGCAACTAAACTATTGGCGACAGTTTTTACTGTCGTACGTTGTCGTAGGTTGGCGCCAGCTGAATTCCATTAAAACTGGTCCCCGGTAGTCGCCTAAAGAGTTGCCTAAGTGGGACAGGCCCATAAGTGTGAAAACGCATCCCTCCAGATTCAGGAACAGTTTCTTCCCAGCTGTTTTCAGGCAACTGAACCATCCTATCAACAAACTAGAGATCGGTCCTGAACTACAATCTGCCTCACTACAATCTACCTCACTGGAGACACTGTAATCGGACTTTACTGGACTTTATCTTGCGCTAAATGTTATCCGTTTTACCATGGATCTGTTCACTGCGGATGGCGCGACTGTAATCCTGTATGGTCTTTCCGCTGACTGGTTAGCACACAACAAAAGCTTTCACTGTACCTTGGTACACGTGCCGATAAAGTAAACTAAGCAACTCATCTATTCCAATTATCAGTCTAATAAGCCTTCTCTGAACGGCGTCCTAAGCATTAACATCCTTCCTTAAAAAAGTAGACCAAAACTGCACATGGTATTCCAGATGTGATCTCATCAATGTAAATAAAACAACATTTTTCTGCATTAAATAGATCAAGAGAAGGTTGTATTTAGACAGCATCCTTCAACACCCGCCACAACATAACCAAACACAAAACAACACGAGTGGGTAATCAGGAACACAAACCATATTAATTGATCCTTTGTTATTGACTGTGGCGCGGTAAGGCAACAACTCTGCCACTGCACCACCGTGTCGCCCCATACATAGATTCTTCCCCAGGCAGCTAATCTGTACCATTATGGAGGCTCTTTTACCACGCAGAGGTCCCATTGACCAAGGAGAAGCTGAAAATGTCCCTGATTGATTGATTGGTTGATTCACAGATGCAGCATGGAAACGGGACCCTCGGACCACTAAGCGTTCAAAGGAGGGGAAAGGATCAGGATGACGGAGAAAACGGGATCGCACAAGGGGCGGGAGTTTGGTTTAGTTTAGTTTAGAAGTACAGCATGGAAACAGGCCAGCCGGCCCACCTAGTACATGTGACTCATCGCTCACCCATTCAGACTAGTTCTAATTTTCCCACTTTCTCACCCACTCCCCACACGCTAGGGCCAATTTACGGAGGTCAATGAACCTGCCTGTCTGGGATGTGGCAGGAAACTGGAGCACCCGGATGAAACAGGGAGAGCATGCAAACTCCACAATGACAGCATTGATCAGGATCCAAGGTCAAAGATACATTTGAGGACCTTTGAATAATCCTAATGCTGAATGTTGGCATATTGAAGGTTGACGGCATCCCTGGGATTTTCTGCTGAGTCATGGGAAACGGTTTATGCTTTCCAGAAACTTCTCATAAATAGAGCATGGACTGATACAGCATGGAAACAGACCTCTTAGGCCCAATGCCGACCAAGTTGGCCCACCTAAGGACCCGTTTGGTCCAGATCTTACTAAATCTTTCCGATCCATATACCTGTCCAAATGTCTTTGACATGCTGTTATTATATCTGCTACAGTTATTTTCTTCGGCAACTTATTCCATACAACGATCATCCTCTGAGTGAAAATGATGCCCCTCGTGTTCCTTTTCATCTTGCCCCTCTCACCTTGAACCTAGGACATCTAGATCTAGATTCCCCTCCTTTGGGAAAAAAAACGGATCTATTCCATTCATGACTTTATACATCTCAATACGATTATCCTTCAAACATTTGTGCTCCGAGGAATAAAGATATAGCCGGCCCAACCTCTCCCTGTAGCTCAACCCCTCAGGTCCCGGCAAAATCTTCATAAATCTTCACTGTAGTCTTTCCAGCTTAATGGCATCTTTCCTTTAGCAGCGTGACCAAAATTGAATACAATGCTCCGAATGTGGTCTCACCAATGTCTTATACAACTGTAACATAATGACCCAACTTCTATACTCATTTCCATGGCTGATGAAGGCCAACATGCCAAAAGGCTTCTTCACCACAATATCTATCTGCAACACCACTTTTTCGAAACAATGTACTGATACTCTTAGATCCCGCTGCTCTACAGCACTTACCATTCACCTACCATTCACCATGGCGGACCTGCCTTAGTTTGGCTTTCCAAAATACAACATCTCCCACTTATCTGAATTAACCTAATTTGGCCATTCCTCAGCCCACTTGCCCAGCTGCTAAAGATAACCAAACTGACTTTCCCTAATTCTTGATAGCCATCTTCGCTGTCTATGTTACCACTTATTTTAGTGTCATCTGCATACTTACTAATCATGCCATGTACATTCTCATCCAAAGATCCATTCATAAAGATGACAAACATAAATGGCACACTGAGGCACACCGCAAGTCACACCTCCATTAAAAAAAAACTTACTTCCACAACCACCCTCTGTTTCCTACCATGAAGCCAATTCTGTATCCAGTTAGCTAGCTCTCCCTGGATCCCATGCTATCTAATCTTCCATAGCAGCCTACAATGCAGAAACTCCTCAACAATACAATAGTCAACAATAGCAGTAGCAAGTTACATTTACTTAACTTCCTTACAATAGCGAAACATCCTATAGTAATTCACAGCCACGTTAAACACTTGAACTTAATGTCAAGCTACATACTTTAGTTTACTTCAGCGATACAGCCTGGAAACAGGCCCTTCGGCACAACGAGTCCATGCCGACCAGTGATCACCGTGCACACTAGCACTATCCTGCACACTTTGGACAATTTACAATTTACAGAAGCCAATTAACCTACACACCTGAACATCTTTGGAGTGTGGAAGGAAACTGGACCCAGAGAAAACCCATGCGGTCACAGACTCCCTACAGACAGCACCCGTAGTCCGGATTAAACCCGAGTTTCTGGCGATGTAAGGCAGGGATACGGAGCAGGGAGGTTCTACTGCAGTTGTACAGGGTCTTGGTGAGGCCACACCTGGAGTATTGCGTACAGTTTTGGTCTCCTAATCTGAGGAAAGACATTCTTGCCATAGAGGGAGTACAGTGAAGGTTCACCAGACTGATTCCTGGGATGGCAGGACTTCCATATGAAGAAAGACTGGATAGACTCGGCTTGTACTCGCTGGAATTTAGAAGTTTGAGGGGGGATCTCATAGAGACTTACAAAATTCTTAAGGGGTTGGACAGGCTAGATGCAGGAAGATTGTTCCCGATGTTGGGGAAGTCCAGGACAAGGGGTCACAGTTTAAGGATAAGTGGGAAGTCTTTTAGGACCGAGATGAGAAAATCATTTTTCACACAGAGAGTGGTGAATGTGTGGAAATCTCTGCCACAGAAGGTAGTTGAGGCTAGTTCATTGGCTATATTTAAGAGGGAGCTAGATGTGGCCCTTGTGGCTAAAGGGATCAGGGGGTATGGAGAGAAGGCAGGTACAGGATACTGAGTTGGATGATCAGCCATGATCATATTGAATGGCGGTGCAGGCTCGAAGGGCCGAATGGCCTACTCCTGCACCTAATTTCTATGTTTCTATGTTACCTCTGCGCCACTGTGCCTCCCTGTACATTTAAGGCATAAGGCCAAAGTCTTCAGTTTTATGGAATATCTTACAGGAGGAAAGGTAGAAAGATGGAGAGGTTTAGAATGGGATTTTCAGAGTTTAGCATTTGGTATCTGAAGGTGAGGGAGTTGTTTCAATATCCTGGAGGAAGGTAGGATGGTTGGATAGAGGATGTTCCCAGAGTGAGGGAAAGGGAGGTCTTGGAAGGATTTGTAAACAAGGGTTAAAATTATAAATTGAAGAAGTGGTTTAACTTGGAGACGCAAGAGATTACAGATGCTGGAATCTCGAGTCAAAAAACAAACTGCTGGAAGAACTCAGTGGGGATAGTTGACTTTTTTGGGTCGTGACCCAGCTATGACCCCTAGTGGGAAAATAACTAATATAAAGTGGGAGAGAGGGGTGCGACGGGACTGCAGGTGATGGGTGGAATCGGATGAGGTGGGAGATGGTGGGCAAGGGGATGGGAGAGGGGAGAGTTTAGAGACAGTGGGTGGTTGATGATAGATCAAACTCACTCCTCTTCAACTCTTGACACTGGCTATCTCCCCTCTATCTCCCCTGTATCTCCCCTCTATCTCCCCTCTATCAGTCCAGTTGAAGGGTCTCGACCCGAATGGTCAACTGCTCTTTTCCCCTGAACCACTGACTTCCTCCAGTGGATTAAATGTGTAGGAAGGAACCACAGATGCTGGTTTATGCCAAGGATAGACACAAAATGCTGGAGTAACTCAGTGGGTCAGGCAGCATCTCAATTCCTTTTCTCCAGGGATGCTGCCTGACCCACTGAGTTGCTCCAGCATTTTGTGTCTATCCTGCAGCAGATTGTTTGATGAATCCAATCGCATCATTGTCATGCCGGCAGGTGAATTAGAACGGTGGAAAAAGATAATACCGGGTAATGCAAAAGGCATGGAGAACAAAACAGCTAAATGTGATCAGTCTGAAGAAGTGTCCTGACCTGAAAACTCACCAAGGCATAGAAACATAGAAACATAGAAATTAGGTGCAGGAGTAGGCCATTCAGCCCTTCGAGCCTGCACCGCCATTCAATATGATCATGGCTGATCATCCAACTCAGTATCCCGTACCTGCCTTCTCTCCATACCCTCTGATCCCCTTAGCCACAAGGGCCACATCCAACTCACTCTTAAATATAGCCAATGAACTGGCCTCAACTACCCTCTGTGGCAGAGAGTTCCAGAGACTCACCACTCTCTGTGTGAAAAATGTCTTTCTCATCTCGGTCTTAAAGGATTTCCCCCTTATCCTTAAGCTGTGACCCCTTGTCCTGGACTTCCCCAACATCGGGAACAATCTTCCTGCATCTAGCCTGTCCAACCCCTTAAGAATTTTGTAAGTTTCTATAAGATCCCCTCTCAATCTCCTAAATTCCAGAGAGTATAAACTGAGTCTATCCAGTCTTTCTTCATAAGACAGTCCTGACATTCCAGGAATCAGTCTGGTGAACCTTCTCTGCACTCCCTCTATGGCAAAAATGTCCTTCCTCAGATTTGGAGACCAAAACTGTACGCAATACTCCAGGTGTGGTCTCACCAAGACCCTGTACAACTGAAGTAGAACCTCCCTGCTCCTGTACTCAAATCCTTTTGCTATGAAAGCTAACATACCATTCGCTTTTTTCACTGCCTGCTGCACCTGCATGCCTACTTTCAATGACTGGTGTACCATGACACCCAGGTCTCGCTGCATCTCCCCTTTTCCTAATCGGCCACCATTTACATAATAGTCTGCTTTCCTGTTTTTGCCACCAAAGTGGATAACCTCACATTTATCCACATTATACTGCATCTGCCAAACATTTGCCCACTCACCCAGCCTATCCAAGTCACCTTGCAGTCTCCTAACATCCTCCCTCACAGCTAACACTGCCCCCCAGCTTAGTGTCATCCGCAAACTTGGAGATATTGCCTTCAATTCCCTCATCCAGATCATTAATATATATTGTAAATAGCTGGGGTCCCAGCACTGAGCCCTGCGGTACCCCACTAGTCACTGCCTGCCATTGTGAAAAGGACCCATTTACTCCTACTCTTTGCTTCCTGTTTGCCAGCCAGTTCTCTATCCACATCAATACTGAACCCCTAATACCGTATGCTTTAAGTTTGTATACTAATCTCTTATGTGGGACCTTGTCGAAAGCCTTCTGGAAGTCCAGATATACCACATCCACTGGTTCTCCCTTATCCACGCTACTAGTTACATCCTCGAAAAATTCCACAAGATTCGTCAGACATGATTTACCTTTCGTAAATCCATGCTGACTTTGTCCAATGATTTCACCACTTTCCAAATGTGCTGCTATCCCATCTTTAATAACTGACTCTAGCAGTTTCCCCACTACCGATGTTAGACTAACTGGTCTGTAATTCCCCGTTTTCTCTCTCCCTCCCTTCTTAAAAAGAGGGGTTACATTTGCTACCCGCCAATCCTCAGGAACTACTCCAGAATCTAAAGAGTTTTGAAAGATTATCACTAATGCATCCACTATTTCCTGAGCTACTTCCTTAAGTACTCTGGGATGCAGCCTATCTGGCCCTGGGGATTTATCGGCCTTTAATCTATTCAATTTACCCAACACCACTTCCCGACTGACCTGGATTTCACTCAATTCCTCCTTTGACCCACAGTCCCCTGCTATTTCCGGCAGATTATTTATGTCTTCCTTAGTGAAGATGGAACCAAAGTAGTTATTCAATTGGTCCGCCATATCCTTGTTCCCCATGATCAACTCACCTGTTTCTGACTGCAAGGGACCTACATTTGTTTTAACTAACCTCTTTCTCTTCACATATCTATAAAAACTTTTGCAGTCAGTTTTTATGTTCCCTGCCAGTTTTCTTTCATAATCTATTTTTCCTTTCCTAATTAAGCCCTTTGTCCTCCTCTGCTGGTCTCTGAATTTCTCCCAGTCCTCTGGTATGCTGCTTTTTCTGGCTACTTTGTACGCATCATCCTTTGCTTTGATACTATCCCTGATTTCCCTTGTTATCCACGGATGCACTACCTTCCCCGATTTATTCTTTTGCCAAACTGGGATGAACAATTTTTGTAGTTCATCAATGCAGTCTTTAAATGTCTTCCATTGTATATCCACCGTCAACCCTTTTAGAATGAATTGCCAGTCAATCTTGGCCATGTTCTCCTGCGATGCTGCCTGACCCGTTGAGTTACTCCAGCACTTTGTGTCTCTTTTTATAAACCAGGATCTGTGGTTCCTTGTTCCTACAGCTAAATGTGATGTGTTTCATGTTCACGACCAAATAACAAAATAGACAAATGGTGAAAGACGCAACTCATACTGTTGTACTAATCTAAGTAATTCTTAGGTAGGTTGCCAGTTTAAACCTTAATATGTCAAAACTCGAGGATTTTAATATCTGTTCCAATTTGAAACTCCTTATACAAAAGGTCGTGTATTTCATTTAATTTCTGGAGTTTCTCTCCGACTGATCTTTGTACTTATCAGTCTCCACGCTGTGTTTCTGGGTCTCCAGTGTGATGCTTGTTTGCTCCTTAAGGTCACAGATTCACATTTTTTCTATTCCCCTGCCTTGCCTTTGGACTCAGCACTCCACTTCCACCCTCGTCCACAGTCTGCTGCCTCCAACCTTGCCTCACACACAGTGTGCCCCGGCTGACGTCAAAGTCTCCAGACCCACATTCCCTACATTTCCAGCTTCCAGAATGGCTTCTGCAATTCCCTCAGCCCCGCCAGTCCTTCGGCTCTTATCTTACAGCCCCCTTGCTTAAAATTCCAATTTTACAACTTCCTAATTCCAACCTCGCATTCCCGTGCTTTAGAGTTTCACATTCTTCTGCAATGTCTGGCATTTCACACTGCTGAACACACAGAGTGCAGGCTTCAAGCTTGCGAATATAGGGATCAGAACCAACTCTTGCACTGTAGTTAAAGGATTTCTGTGAAAGACTCTACCGCTTACACCGGACTGTGGTTCAAAGGGATGGCGCAGCGGTAGAGTTGCTGCCTTACAGCACCAGAGTTCCGGGTTCAATCCTGACTTACCGGTGCTGTCTGGAACAGAGTTTATACGTTCTCCCGTAACCGCGTGGGTTTTCTCCGATTTCCTCCCACACTCCAGAGACGTACAGGTTTGTAGCTAAATTGGCATTGGTAAGAATTGGAAATTGTCCCCAGTGTGTGTGCGATAGTACTAGTGTATGGGGATGGCTGGTTGGTGCAGACATGGCAGGCTCAAGGGCCTGTTTCCGCTCTGTATCTCTAAACTAAAAACTTTAAACACATCGACAATGCAGTTGCTTTGCAACACCAGCTCATCCACATTAATTCACTGTTGTTTCCAAATTATAATCAATAATTTCAACTGTCCATTGTGGAAAAGCTCACTCCGTATTTATTGACTCTTACTAAAATAGTCGTATATTGTCAATAATTAATTCTCAAACATTTAATTTTTGAAGGGCACAGCATCTCTACATAATGGTAATTGTCTCAGAATAGTTTTAATAAGATGCTTTTGCAAAGCTGGCTAATATTTCTGAAGAAGGGTCTCAACCCGAAACGTCATATATCCCTTTACTCCATAAATGCTGCTTGACCCGCTGAGTCGCTTCAGCTTTTTGAGTCTATCTCTAATATTTGGTCAAGAGTACGAACATAACTCCAATTCATCAATCAAAGCATTAATAATAACTCACAATGTTCTCATTTGTTTTCTGGTTTCTGGCACACAAATTTCAAGAAAATAACTGGTAAATAAATGGTGAAAGGCCTGGATAGAGTGGATGTGGAGAGGTTGTTTCCACTAGTGGGGGAGTCTAGGACCAGAGGCCACAGCCTCAGAATAAAAGATGTACTTTCAGAAAGGAGATAAGGAGGACTTTCTTTAGTCAGAGGGTGGTGAATCTGTGGAATTCATTGCCACAGACGGCTGTGGAGGCCAAGTCAATGGTATTTTTAAGGCGGAGATTGACAGATTCTTGATTAGCACGGGTGTCAGGGGTTATGGGGAGGCGGCAGGAGAATGGGGTTGAGAGGGAAAGATAGATCAGCCATGATCGAATGGCAGAGTAGACTTGATGGACCGAATGGCCTAAATCTGCTCTGAAAACATGAACATTAACATTTCTAATATAGATAAACTCTATACATTTCCTGTTGCATGCTACAAGATATCAACTCTATAATAACATACCAGTAATGCCTAGTTTTAGAAATAGTTTATTACTGTACATCGTACATAATGCTACCAGGGTTTTGCTGAGTATTTCCCTTTCTGAAGGTTTCCATTAGTGTTTCCTGGGTGTGACTGAAGGACATGGTTATGTGAAATACAACGCAGGTAAATAGCATCGTGGCAAAAACAGTAAATTTTCAACGGGTCAGACAGCATCTCTGGAAAAAGGGAACAGATGATGTTTCGGGTCGAGATGCTCCTGCAGACCTAATCTGAATATGATCTTCAGATTTAAAGAAGGGTCTCGACCCGAAACGTCACCTATTCCTTTTCTCCAGAGATGCTGTCCGACCTGCTGAGTTGCTCCAGCTTTATGTGTCTGTCTTTGGTTTAAACCAGCATCTGCAGTTCCTTCCTGCATGAGTAAATGTTCAGAGTGTTTAAGGGTGGGAAGGAACTGCAGATGCTGGTTCAAACCAATGATAGACACACAAAGCGGGAAAAACTCAGCGGGACAGGCAGCATCTCTGGAGAGAAGGAATGGGGAGAATGAGAGAAGTTAGAGAACTCTATCTTCAAAGTGTTTGGGTTCCATTTCACATTGCAACCGGGCTTGCTTTACGAATCAAAATTTATTTTACGAATCATATTGCAAAAGCTGCAATGCCTTGTAGATCAACAGTAAGCTAAAGAAGCAACTTTTAAAATAGATTATAACATCCCTCCAGAGAATTTAATCATGTTTATTATTAGTGGATTCAGTGTGCCCACGTTACGGATAATTATTTGTTATATTTGAGGTTAAATTTGTTCAGAAGTAGCTTTTCAACATTTAGACTTTAGAGGTACAGCACGGAAGTAGGTTCTTGGGCTCACCGAGACCGCAACAACCAGCGATCACCCCACACACTAGTGCTATCCTACACGCTAGGGATGATTTACAATTCTACCTTCAAACCTGTACATCTTTGGAGTGTGGGAGAAAACTGGAGCACCCGGAGAAAACCCACGCAGTCACAGGGAGAACGTACAAACTGATGCCAGATAGCACCCGCAGTCAAGATCGAACCCGGGTCTCTGGCGCTGTGAGTCAGCAACTTTACCGCTGCGCCAACGTGCCGCCCCTTTGAAGCATCACATTCGTAAATCCAAAGATCTCAGTGTCACATTTAACACCAGAACTCACAGTCAACTTTGATTGGAATATATAGCTCTACAAAGAGAAATCTGTGGAAGTTTGCAGTGAGACACAACCATGCGTAACTCAGCAGGGCAGGCAGCATCTCTGGAGAGAGGGAATAGGTGACGTTTCGGGTCGAGACCCTTCTTCAGACTGAGAGTCAGGCGAGAGGGAGTCTAGAGATATGGAAGGGTAAGGTGTGAAAACAACAGATTAAAGCAGACAACAATAAGGAAATGTCGAATGGTTCATCGTGTCAACGAGGCACACAATCAGTAAAATTAATCAGAAGGACAGGGAAACTGGTCGGAGAACTAGGGAGGTAGAGGAACAGAGAGGGAGGAAGCAAGGGTTACTTGAAGTTAGAGAAATCTGTATTAATACCATTCGATTGTAAGCTGCCCAAGTCCCAGGCAGAATGATTCCAAAGTTTGAATTGCATCACATTATTGTAAGCCGCCCTACTAGGGTGGCAAATCCAAATATCTTTTGAAGGTTTTTTCAGGGCATCAGGAAATTGAGACTTTGAATTTCCATGGAGAACACAGCAGAAATGGTTGAAGTGGTTTGATAAGGTCCTTCACTATGCCCCCCCCCCCCCCCCCCCCCCCCCCCCCCCCCCCCACCAGGGTTTTTACTGATCTTTCGATGAAGGATAATGCCCCTTGGAAAAATTAGTATCTGTAGAGCAAAACTTAGCCCCAGTATAACTAATGTCTGCCAGTTGAACTCTCCGTTTAATATGTGCAGCGATTGAATCTAACGTACGGTTCAACTCCTACCTGCACTTAGCACGAGCAAGCAAGAGTAATTTATATCACTGTTTCCAGGTAATATATTCCACATTTGCACAACTTATTGCGAAAATAAGTAAAAGTCTCCCTTGCATCCTTTGGCTATGTTCTTCACATTACATTCTCTAGGTGAAATATTTACCGAATATCCCTTCTTGGAGTCGATCATAACTCCTCTGTCCGCTCCCTTCCTGGCCTTCTTTATGCCAGTGGAAAGATTCATGTCATCCACCAATTTCTGGAGATTTTCTCAGCCATTCATTTCATTATGTAAAGCTGCTTGAGGAGCCAGCTATTGTTAAAAAACACATCAAGAATTTCTGGCTGTAATGTGGTTAGTCACAGGCAGAATGATTCCAAAGTTTGAATTGCATCAACAAGGAGGAATTCAATGAATCAAAAGTACTCTGAGGGCTTTGATATCAGTGCTTGGTACAGTTCTCTGAATCCTGTGATGTTCCTCACTTTGATGTCGCTGGACAAACACGCAGGGAATGTAACAATAAAGATTCCCACTGACTGAAGTGTAGCAAGCCACAATAAAGAACACAGGTTCTGATTCCAACGGTGCTTCATGTTGTTCGAAGTGAACCACACCCTGGCTACTCCGCCGTCCAGCAAGACCGTTCCTCTGCACGGATATTTCACAAAATCTCCATTTGTAAGAAGCGAAGAGTTTCCTGGGTGTGTAGTGTACATTTCTTTTTTTTAAAGGGAGAGGGACTGCTGAGACCATTGAACGATTTGTTCTCTTGCCGCCAGGGAGCACTCCTTTTGGAACCATTTTACCTACCGCATCATGCTGTGTGACCAATACAGTTATGTTACACGGTGCGAAAGACTAGCGTCTAACCTTCACTTGCTGTGCAACGCTAAACTGGGGAACGTAGGAATTCGGCACACATTTACAAATAATGGCAAAATTAAGGATGGGTCAGATGCAGGTAGGACCAGAACGATTTCCGCCGGCTTCGGAAACCAGGGCGGAAAAACTTCCTCTTGCTTTGTGCTTCTGGTCCACAACATCATCAGAGTGCTCCCATTGTGCTAGGCTCTTTTTTTTCCCTGATCTGCCTGGCAAGAGGGGGGTCCATTTAGCATGGCTCTTCGCATCCAAGGGACTATTTGAAATGATGCCCAGCTGAGATCTAAAATGGATCCCGTCACGCTGAAGAGAGGAAGTCGCTGCGTCGTCATGTAGGGCGCTGGTCCTCACAGTGCGGGTTATTGATCACAGCAGCAGGTCTGGTGCAGAACAATGGGACTGCATGAAAACTGCAATATTACTTGGGCGGGGTGAGAGAAGAGAGGGGGAGAGAGAGAGAGAGAGAGAGGGAGTGAGAGGGAGAGAGGGGGAGAGGGAGAGAGAGAGAAATATTCGCAATGGTTCTCCACCAATGAGAACCTTTCTTTATCCTCAGCCATTATCGAGTATATGGGGAGTATGCAGACAGGAGCAAGCGGGGTCCGCATAGATAGGTTTAATATCAGCAGCCAATTTGCCAGATCAGCCTGTTCTGCACGGCACATTTAGATGTGCTAAACAGATTGGCTTGAAGTAATGTCAGCGACAAGTTTAATGGGATACAGTGCGATACAAATGCACTTGCCAAAACATAATCCAAGCAAAAGCAACAAGGCAACATGTTAGTTTTATATATATCTTTTACACTTCCTTCACGCACTCGCAATTAGGCTGGCTCTTCATTTTGAAAGCCTTCCCTAAAATTGAGTTGATTCATGAAAAGCAGGTTTCCACTGGGTTGTTTTAATAATGAGGTAGGCCCTACTTGGATCTCAGCACATGACTAATTCTTTTGGCGAATTCAGTGTGATTGCAGAAAAACAACATTGTAGCACACAATCTTGTCCTAAAATATAGCATGGGGATCGCAATTATCAGTAGGTACCCCATTCCTCAAATTGTAACGTTCTTTTGTTACTTTTAAGATACAACCTTATGATCTGTTCCAAAGAGTGGAAATGTAGCATTAATCCACAGTTCTAAAAGAACGTCTAATTCTGCTTACTAGTGACTGCAAGCCTCTTAAGACTAAGTCAATATGGGTCACTGCAGACATCAAAATAGTTGCAGACTTGTTGCACAGAGACTAAGGGGTCTGAGGATTCCCAATGTGGTTCTATTTTTAATTGAAACTTTGTTGACATGGACCCAGCACATGAACGTAACAAGTTGAAAGGGGGAAATATCAGACAGAAAAATGAAAAGTTAGTGCTACCTCCTTACCTAAAATATCAACCTCCGTTGAAAGAAAGGGATCTTAACAGCTTTATTGAAATACATGTTGCTGTCATGTTGATGTCATGCAGTTTTGCCACATTTTTTGATGAACAAAATCAAGAGTGGATTAGCCACAGTGGCTTAAGAGATTTAGCAGCTAGTGCTTCTTTCCAAAAGTAAGCTGTGAATGGCCTCAAAACCAGAAGACAATGCAAATATAAAGTAGCCTTCACTTTGTGCGTTGGTTAAAAGGAAAATGTAACACCGTCAAAACGATGAAAGTTGAATTTGTGGAATAGTAGTTCTGAGACTGTCGCTGGAGGTTAATTATCACACCAGAAGACTTGAGATTGAGAGCGTGTGAAAAATTAGATATTTAAAAAAAAGAACAGCGTTGAGAGTGGTGTTCCTCCATCACAGTGGGATACAAATTGACCGCTGACAAAACAAGCACATAATTCTCCATTGCGCTTTTCAACCAATGGTATATATATATTAAGATTAAAAAAACGATTCACAAAGGCGGATTATGTGAGGTTGGAAGTGGAGGATGGACGACAGGAAAGAGCCTAGAATGCCAATATCATGTCATCTTCGCCCAACGCCATATATATTTCTTTATTACTACGCTACACTTTTTTTTTCCCCGAAAAGGATAAAAGTAGATTTTTTAAAAAAGTTTTTAGAAATCCATATTTTCAACGGACGATGGCGGAATCACGCCCCAGGAAGCAGCTGATGGACTGTGGTCAGCGCGTTAACAAGCGCTGCCATTTTTTCTTCTTGTGAGAGGCGAGAAGCGAATCCATTTTTGTTTTATTATCCGTGCTGTTTGTCAAGGCAAAATCTCTTTCTCTCTCTCTCTCCCCTCTCACTCACTCTCTCTCTCTCTCTCTTTCTTTCTCTCACCCCCTGCTTACTCCTTCCATCAGCCGACTGACAGCACCATGCAGTATCGACGGCTACATGGATTGCACAGCAGGAGGGTCTGCTGGGAGGGGTGGTGGTGGTGGTGGTGGTGGTGAGGGGGGGTAGGGAGGGGTGTGGGGGGTGGGGGGCGGGGGTTTGATCCCTAGAACATGGAACCCATGCTGCTGTGCGCCATTCTGCAGATTTAGCACAAGCAACCCTTCCCTCTATTTAAAAAAAAAACCCTAACACAACTACAAACAAAAATTCGTCCCAGCTCCGTGTCTTTGATCTGTAGAGGCTTCCATTTACAGCTTCTAAATGGGGGCTTTTGAAATATCTTTCATCAGATGTTCCAAGTAATGAGATTTGGAATACTATGATCAATGTAGGCCCTCTGCTTTTTTTTTCACCCACCCTTTGAGCTGAGCTGACTTTGCTGCTCAATGCACTCCACATCTGAGAACTACAAAATTATCGGAAGTATATAAGAGCCCAGCTGGAGTGCTTTGATGGCACGATTTTTTTTAACGCAATGTGATTTGAAATGCTTGCGATGATCGTTTCAAAAGAAAATAGAAAAGGTACGATTTTCAAAGCGGAGAGGTGGCGGTGGGGGGTGGGGGGGGGGGGGGGGGGCGGGCGGGTGGGATAGAGGGGTGGTTGTCTTAAAAGATCAATCTGCTCTGCACTCTCTTTGTTGTTGTTGTTGTTGGTGTTGTTGTTGTTGTTTCAGAGAGCAACACTGGAAGAATAAAGGGTGAAGGGACGGACCAGAGCGGTCTGAGCTTCTCACCTGCCTGTCCTGCTGTCTTCGTCCTTGCTTCTGCCTTCCGTGTTACGACGTGACTGCGGACGGTGCTTCGCTCTTTTTTCCCCCTCTCTCCTTTTCCCTCTTGTTTGTCTCTCTGTCTCTCTTGTCTGTCTCTATGTCTGTCTGTCTGTCTCTGTCTGTGTCTCTCTCTCTCTCTCTCTCTTTCTCTACTGTCCTAACCACATCCTCCGGTACTCCTGAAGAAGTCTCTCTTTCTAAGTGCCGTGTTGCTAGATATGCGTCTCCTGTACTTTCGTGGTGCAGCTTCAGACCCACCACCTGATTGGACGATGTAGAGAGCAGATGATGGTCCTTAGAACCCCATCGTAACTATGGTAACAAACCCCTTAGGCGTCATAGATTTTTTTAGTAATAATTGCAGTGTAAACAAAATATGCAGGACCTCTTTTGTCCAGTCATTTTTTTTTTTCATTGAGGGGGAGGGGTGACATTGATAGGCAAAAAGAAGACATTTCCATAAGATGGTCCCTAGTCTTAAACCAACAGTTGTGCACACTTTGTATATGTGTGATTGGAGTGAGAGGTGATCACTGGATTTTGCAAACCTGCTTGGTTCACATGCCTGCTTCATTCCCCCCCTCGAACTTCTGTTGATAAACACACCAAGATAATCCACAACTTTTCTTTCTCTTTCTGATCCCCCCCCCCCCCCCCCCCCTTCTCCCTCCCTCTCCCCTTCGCTTCCCTCACCTCGCACCACAACCAGTCCCAGTCCACAAACGCCCCAAACTCTCATCCCCACCTTCAGCCTTCCGGGGGGTGAAAGGCAGTGGAACGGAGGAGAGGATCCCGGAGTAAGAAAGAAAGAAAAAACGAGAAAAAGCCAAAATACAGCGATGGATTTGAATTAAAAAAAACTTGAAAGAGAAAGAGAGCGAGAGAGAGCGAGAGAGAGAGAGTGGGGCAAAGTATTCCCTTTGTAAACCGACTGTTATCAGCTGCTTACCTATCATATGAATTTCACACTTGCTTGTCGTTACTGCAAAGGGTCAAACGCAGGCAAACCTTCCCACAGAGAGTGGCAGCTTCAACACTGGCAGAAACCCCCTCAGCATCAGAGCTTGTTTCCCTCCCCACCCACCTTCACCCCCGCCCCTCCGCCGTCCCGCTCTCTCTCCGTCCTGCTGTTGGGCCACGATCAATACTCGCTCCCCTCTGCCATTCCTACCCCACCCGCCATCCCAGACTTGGCCCGGACCACACGCTCCATTTCAAAGGCAAAACACTGAAAAGATCCGTCTCGGACAGCTGTGAGCGGCCGCCTTCCAAAGACACCAGTAACACCACACCCTCCCGCCAGCCCCACCTCCCCGTGCCCCCCCCCCCACCCACCCCAAAAATAAAATGTAATTTATGCTAACTACATAATCAAAGGGGTTAATTCGTCAGGTGAAGCAAGAGGTTTTACATGAAAAACACCAGCTGGCTCTCACTTTGAATATAATCACAATCACGAGAACTGCTTTGTCCTCACAAGCAGGAAGGGATCTCCAACTTCAAAGGTTTATATCTCTCCTTTTTTTCTATTTGTATTATCATTTTGAAGCTTTACATCATGACATTGACCAGGTGTTGGTTAAAAAGCATCCAAAAGAAATATAATGTCTACACTTGCATGCTCATGCAAATAGTTCACTGGAGTTTGGTAATAATAACCTCAGTCCCCGACTTTAAAGGATGGGCTCCAAGAATACTTCTTCCCTTCCTCATAGAGTTATAGAGTCATAGAGTCATAGAGCCACACAGCGTGGAAACAGGCCCTTCGGCCCAACTTGCTCAATCCGACCAACATTCCCCATCTGCATTAGTCCCAGCTGCCTACATTTATTGGCCCAAATCCCTCTAAACCTGTCCTATCCATGTACCTGTCTAAATGTTTCATAAACGTTGCAATAGCACCTGCGTCAACTACCTCTTCCAGCAGCTCGTTCCATTCTTTGTGCAAAGAAAAGTTATCCCTCAGGTTCCCTACAAATCTTACCTCCCTCACCTTCCTGGGATTTATTGTAACCTATTTCTAAATATTTGCAGAGTATTTGTGCATAAACAGCAGAAAAGAACACGGAATTTTTAGCAAAGTTTCTTTTATTTGGAATGTAGTTGCCACACGTCCATACAGGTTTGGGCGAACTTCTTTCTCTAGTTTGGCTAGTTAGCTAGTTACACAATGGAGTGAGCAGTGAAGGGGTGTGTAGGATGAACTGCAGGTGCTGGTTTAAACCATAGGCAAAACAGCTGGAGTAACTCAGCGGGTCAGGCAACATCTCTGGAGAAAAGGAAAAGGTGCCGTTTAGGGTCGAGACCCTTCTTCAGACTGAGAACCGGGGAAGGGGAAATGAGAGATATAGACGGTGATATAGAGAGATTTGGAACAAATGAGTGAAAGATGTGCAAGAAGTTTTGATGATCAAGGAAAAGGTGGAGCCCACTATGGTCCATTGTTGGCTGTGGGCCAGTTCACAATGAGTTATACAGACAGTGAAACTCAACAGGACATTGAAACTAGTGCTGCAATAGGGAGGGGGATGGACAGGGAGAAGTGATGCAAGAGTTACTTGAAGATAGAGAAATCAATATTCATGCCGTCCATAGCAGTAGAATATAACAAACACCCGTCTCTATGCACAACTAAATTGAAAATCAATTTGGATTACTTTCACCTTTTGGGCACCAGCCTGATCTCATTCTACTTCACATACATTGTGACTGCTGTACTCCATTTCCAAAAAGTCCTGTGAAGGACACATGATCTTCTTACAAGGATGCTGGGCCACGTCTGCCATGGCCAACAATACCCCCTCTCTCCACAGTCATTGTCCATTTGATTAACAAGAGGTGAACTGTGCCAACCAACAAAGGCTGGCACCAAGGCGAGGCTGGTCTAACAGAGCGACAAGAGTGCAGGACGTCCTTCCTTGCTGCCTAGCAAACGATCCGATTTAATTGATGTAGTGAAAAGGAACTGTAGATACTACTTTATACCAAAGGCAAAAAGCTGGAGCATCTCAGTGGGTCAGGCAGGCAAATTCCTTGTATGTGTACATACATGGCCAATAAACTTATTCAATCATTCATTCATTTATTCATTAATTAATCTCTGGAGAAAATGGACAAGTGACATTTTGGGTTGGGACCTCCTTCAGAACCTTCTTCTGAAATCAAGCGATTTCAGTGTGATGTGAAATGAGATAAAGGTCCAGTTTTGCAAAGTAGAAGAAACATCCACAAGTACAACATTGCAAGTGCAATGTGTACTGTACCTGCACTTGCTTAATGTAAATTAAAGATAAAGTTTGCAGTTGCTGGAAATCTAAAGCAAAACGGAAAATGTGGAAATATATAGTTGGACGGGCCGCATCAGCATGAAGGGAAATTGAGTTAATGTTTTCAGGTCGAAGACCCTTCATCAGAACTGAAATACCTACATAACTGTCACTGCACTCATAGCAAATTGCCTCTAGTAAATGCAACAAATGCTCTCCGCCTTTACAATCACGAGACGGTGAAACAGGCTCGAAGATGAGGAGAAAGGGACGCGGACAGGAGTGGACAAAATGGGAGGTCTGCAGCACCGTCGTTGCCACCAGCGATCCATTGTTAAGATGAAGGGTGGGACAAGACAGAAGGCAGTGGCACAAGAATGAAACAAGCAATATGTTTGGTGGGTGTGTAGATGGGAATTATCTGAGAAAGCCACATTTAAGCAAGCAGAGAGGAGATACTTGGGTAATTACCCTTCAATCAAGCTTGGTGCACGCACTAGTGTGCGGTGCAGTGTGGTGCGGTGGCGCAGCGGTGGAGATGCTGCTTCACAGCGCTTACCGCGCCAGAGACCCGGGTTCAATCCTGACTACCGGTGCTGTCTGTACGGAGTTTGTGCGTTCTCCCCATGGCCTGCGTGGGTTTTTCCGAGATCTTCGGTTTCCTCCCACACTCCAAAGACGTACAGGTTTGTAGGTTGATTGGCTCGGTGAATGGTGGAAATGTAAATTGTCCCTGGTGTGTATGGGATAGTGTTAATCTGCGGGAATTGCTTGGTCGGTGAGGACTCGATGGGCCAAAGGGCCTGTTTCCACGCTGTATCTCCAGACTAAACTAAACTAAACTAAATGTGCGAATGTGCTGTAGTTCACATTGAGTTCTCAACGCTGTGGTGTATCTCTAAAAAGATTAGTTGTTTATCCAAAAGTTTACAAAAGTTTTAGTGACCATTATTGTATAGGAAGACTTTCTTTCAATTTGTGTAGCAAGGAACTGCAGATGCTGATTTATACTGTGGGGTAACTCAACGGGTCAGGCAGCATCTCTGGAGAATTTCAATTTTTCTAGAGAAAAATATTATTTTTCTTCAGAGTTGCCGGCCGACCTGTTGACTTACTCTGGCATTTTGTGTCTATCTTGCTTTCAATTTGTCATGTGATCAAATTTGCCATGAAAAATGCACGTTATTATTTGATTATTACTATATCTCCTTTAGGTTTAGGTTTAGGTTTATTATTGTCAGGTTTACTGAGGCAAAGTGAAAAGCTTTGCTTTGCATGCTACGCAATCAGATCAGATAATTCAACACAAGTCAAACTCAAGTACAACAGTCAGATAGACCAAAGGGGAAGATATAGAATGCAAGATATTTGGTCCTCGGCATTGCAGAACATCTGTTCCATGGACAGAGTGCAATATTGTCAATGGGGTAGCAGTGAATTGGATGGTTCCCTAGCTTATGGCTGGACCATTCAGAAGCCTGATAACAGAGGGGAAGAAACTGTTCCTGAGTCTGGCATTGCACGCTTTCAAGATTCTGTATCTTCTGTCCGATGGGAGCACGGAGAAGATAGAATAACCAGGGTGGGACAAATCTTTGATTATGTGGCTACTTTTCCGAGGCAGCATGAAGTGCAGATGGAGTCAATGGTGGGAAGCCTGTTGTGTGAGATGGACTGGGCTACAACCACACTCTGTGCAATTTCATGCGGCCTTGGGCAGAGCTGTTCCCAAACAAAGCTGTGTTGAACATCAACAGTGTGCTTCTATGGTGCATCTCCAGAGGTTTGTAAGAGCCATTGGAGACATGCTGAATTCCCAGATTCCAAAGGCAGTAGAGGCATTTGTTTCCTTTCAGTACATCGCATCAATGTGGTTGGTCCACGACAGATCATTGTTAATATTACCACCAAGGAACTTGAAGCTCTCCATTATTTCCATTCTGGGACCATTGAAATTGATTGAGGCAAGTACTCCACCAGGACTTCTTGAAATTAATTAATAACTAGCTCCTTCATCATGTTGCCATTGAGGGAGAGGCTGATGTTCTGACACCGTTTTACTCAGCTCTCTATCTCCTTGTCTTGTCATTGTTTGTGATCAGGCCATTGGTGTCATCAGCAAACTTGGTGTTTGATCTCCTGGGGTAGATCTCCTGATAAATGAACTAAAAAAAAATTAGGAGATTAATGTTTTCCAGTCAACAAGTCTACTTTAACCACTAAGATAGCATTGGTCATTAGTGGGCCCTACATCTAATACGCAAGGACGGAACAGAGGTGTAGCGGTGGAGTTGTTGCCTTGCAGCGCCAGAGACCAGGGTTCGATCCTGAATACAGGTACCATCTGTACAGACTTTGTATGTTCTCCATGTGACCATTTGGGTGCTTTCCCCGGGTGCTCCGGTTTCCTCCCACACTCCAAAGACATACAGGTTTGTGGGTTAATTGACTTCGGAAATGTTTAAATTGTTATTGCTGGTCTGCGTGGACTCGGTGTGCAGAAGGGCGTGTTTCCACATGCTATCTCTAAAGTCTAAAGTCTAGTGTTAGAAGGTAATGGCATGATTTTCTGTTCTGTGTTCCAACAGTCTGCCTGGGGTGAAAATAGTTAAAAGCAGTTATTATTATTAATTGCTACATCCAGCTTTTCCAAGCGGTGCACGTACATACTGGTAAGGTTTGACATATTTGTAATCCATCTAGGGTAACACAATACTCTGAACAGATACTTCAAGGTGACAACTGGTAAGTATCAGCAGTGGGGTTGAGTTCTTTCCTTGCTTTGTGTTTGTTCAAATTCCCAGCCAAAGACCGTGTGTCAAAGCAATGAGGTAGCAGTGAAGTTCGGCTTGTAGCGGCCACTCTGAGATGATTGTCAGGTAGTTGTTCGGCACCATGCAGCACGGAAACAGGCTCTTTGCCCCACCTCGTCCATGCCGACCAAGATGCCCCATCTAAGCTAGTCCCATTTACAGATGGCACAGAAACAGGCCCCTCTGCCATTTGAAATTGGCCCGATTTTCCTATCCTCTACAAAATTGAATAAAAAAATCTATAGTGAAAATCCAATAATACATAGCGGTATTCAAATTTGGAAACAAATAAAAAAGACATTAAAATTGGATAATTTATCACTTTCGCTCCCTATTGTAAATAACCCTTCATTCAAGCATTCGGTATTGGATAAAGGCTTTACACAATGAAAGAACTATGGAATTAAAAAGATGGGGCATCTTTATAGAAAAGGTGTGTTCCTCTCATTTCTGGAGGTACAACAGAATTATGGATTACATTCAAATAATTTTTTTAGATATTTACAATTGAAAGATTATGTTAAATCCCTTCACAAGGATACAGAATTAGAGAGCCAGAGATTCTAGATGAATGTTTGAATAAACATCCCAACACAGTCAAATTAATATCATATATTTATAATATTCTGTTAGATAGCGAGAATCCGTCGACGGAATCACATAGACAAGCATAGGAAAATGAATTAGTTCAACCCATAACAAAAGATATTTGGGATGAAAGTCTACAACATATACATCAATGTTCGTTAAACGCCAGACATTCTTTAATACAATTTAAAATATTACACAGATTGCATTATTCTAAAACAAAATTAAATAGAATTTTTCCTAATATCTCTCCTATCTGCGATAAATGTCAATACTCTGAGGCTAATTTAACCCATACCTTTGTAAATTGCATAAAAATGAAAACATTTTGGGTGGATATGTTTAAAATTATTTCCGTAGTGGTTAATATTCAACTGGATCCCGATCCTAAATTAATAATATTGGGCATATCTGAACAATACCTAAAACTGACAATAAACTAAAGAAATTTCCTGGATTATAGTATAATAACTGGGAAAAAACTAATATTAAAATTTTGCAAAAATCCTGCTTCCCCTACAATTAAAATGTGGATTATGGAGATGTCGGAGACCTTAAATCTGGAAAATTTGCCTTAATTGACAAACCTGAATTATTTATTAGAATATGGTCCCCGTTCATAGATTATTTGAAGGGGTAGAATGGGCCGGCGCTGAGGCTCGACGGAAGCTTGAACCCAGGACTAGACAAATAGTTTTGTTTTCTTACCTACGGACCTATCTCCTTAGTTGAATTATGGATAGTTTATTTTATGTTTCTAAGTGTTTTTTTTTTCTGTCTCTTTATTTTTTCTATATTAAAAAAATAATTAGAGTCAATGTTAATATGTAACCGATAAATGTACACTCCTGCTACATTGGTAGTGGAGTCTTTGGAATCCTGAATATTTAATATGTAACCGTTTAACAAAGTTTGTAATGGTTTGGACTAGGATATGTACATGCCTCTAATAAAAGTTAACTATAAAAAAAATAAAGAAAAAGAAACAGGCCCCTCAGCCCACCGAGTCTACGCTAACCATCAATCACCCATTTACACGGGTTTCTATGTTATCCCATTTTCTCATCCACTCATCTCCCTGCTACCTTCAGGTGGAAGGTACAGGAGCCTGAAGACTGCAACAACCAGGTTCAGGAATAGCTACTACCCCACAGCCATCGGGCTATTAAACCTGGCTCGGACAAAACTCTGAACATTAATAACCCATTATCTGTTATTTGCACTTTACCAGTTTATTTATTCATGTGTGTATATATTTATATAATGGTTTATGGACACACTGACCTGTTTTGTAGTCAATGCCTACTATGTTCTGTTGTGCTGAAGCAAACCATGAATTTCATAGGCCTATCAGGTACACATGACAATAAACTCACTAAACTCACTTGAACTCCCCAAACAATAGGCACATTTTTCAGAGGCCAATTAACATGCAATCTTTGGGATGTGAGAGGAAACCGAGCACCTTGCGGAAATGCACCCGGTCATAGGGGGAACGTGGAAACTCCACATGGACAGCTCTCAAGGTCAAGATCAAGCCAGTATCTCTGGCGCTGTGAGGCAGCAACTCTACCAGATGCAAGACTGTGTCGTCCTTTGTCCATATCCGGCCCATATTCCTCTGAACCTTTCCTGTCCATGTACATGTCCAAGTATCTTTTAAATGCTGTTTTAGTACCTGCCTCAACTACCTCTTTTTGCAGCTCATTCCATATATCCACACCATCTAAGTGAAAAGGTTGCCTCTCAGGTTTGTGTTAAATCTTGTTCCTCTCACCTTAAACATGCGTCCTCTTGTCTTTGAGTCCCCTATCATGGTGGATTCACCCTATCTATTCCCCTTGTGATTCTATGCACCTCTATAGGATCACCCCTCATCCTCCTGCGTTCCAAGGAATAAAGTCCTAGCCTGCCCAACCTCTCCCTATAGCTCAGCCCCTCAAGTCCTGGCAACATCCTCATAAATCTCTCAACATCCTTTCCAGCTTAATGACACCCTTCCTACAACAGGGTGACCAAAACTGATCAGTTGATGTCCTTCCTAAATGAGGATCCAGAGCCAAACATCTTCTTGGAGAAATTAGACCACAGTTTGCACAGAGTTCAGGCATAGAACATATTCGCAATGTTAAATGTTGACCTTGCATGCCATGAGTGTGCCAATATCCTTTTACTCCCTAACTGAACCATCCACCCCACTGAAATTATGACATCTGTTCAAATATTAAAATTGGTTCTTTTGTCTATTTTAGCATTTCTTGAAAATGGATGTACAGTGGCTTGCAAAGGTATTCATACCCCTTGAACATTTCCACATTTTGTCACGTTACAACCACAAACGTAAATGTATTTTATTAGGATTGTATGTGATAGACCAACACAAAGTGGCGCATAATTGTGAAGTGGAAGGAAAATGATACATGGTTTTCAAATCTTTTTACAAATAAAAAACTGAAATGTGTGGCGTGCAAAAGTATTCAGCCCCCTTTACTCTGATACCCCTAAATAAAATCTAGTGCAACCAATTGCCTCCAGAAGTCACCTAATTAGTAAATAGAGTCCACTTGTGTGTACTCTAATCTCAGTATAAATATAGCTGTTCTGTGAAGGCCTCAGAGGTTTGTTAGAGAACATTAGTGAACAAACAATGTTCCTTGGGCATCATGAAGCCCAAGGAACACACCAGACAGGTCAGGGATAAAGTTGTGGAGAAGTCTAAAGCAGGGTTAGGTTATAAAAAGATATCCCAAGCTTTGAACATCTCACGGAGCACTGTTCAATCCATCATCCAAAAATGGAAAGAGTATGGCACATCTGCAAACCTACCAAGACATGGCCGTCCACCTAAACTGACAGGCCGGGCAAGGACACCATTGATCAGAGAAGCAGCCAAGGGGCCCATGGTAACTCTGGAGGAGCTGCAGAGATCCATAGCTCAGGTGGGAGATTCTGTCCACAGGACAACTATTAGTCGTGCACTCCACAAATCGGGTCTTTATGGAAGAGTGGCAAGAAGAAAGCCATTGTTGAAACAAAGCCATAAGAAGTCCCGTTTGCAGTTTGCCACAAGCCATGTGAGGGACACAGCAAACATGTGGAGGAAGTTGCTCAGGTCTGATGAGACCAAAATTGAAGTTTTTGGCATAAATGCAAAACGCTATGTGTGGTGGAAAACTAACACTGCACATCACCCTGAACACACCATCCCCACTGTGAAACATGGTGGTGGCAGCATCATGCTGTGGGGATGCTTTTCTTCAGCAGGGACGGGGAAGCTGGTCAGAATTGATGGGAAGATGGATGGAGCCAAATACAGGGCAATCTTGGAAGAAAACCTGTTAGAGTCTGCAAAAGACTTGAGACTGGGGCGGAGGTTCACCTTCCAACAGGACAACGACCCTAAACATACAGCCAGAGCTACAATAGAATGGTTTAGATCAAAGCATATTCATGTGTTAGAATGGCCCAGTCAAAGTCCAGACCTAAATCCAATTGCGAATCTCTGGCAAGACTTGACAATTGCTGTTCACAGACGCTCTCCATCCAATCCGACTGAGCTTGAGCTATTTTGCAAAGAAGAATGGGCAAAAATTTCAGTCTCTAGATGTGCAAAGCTGGTAGAGACATACCCCAAAAGACTTGCAGCTATAATTGCAGCGAAAGGTGGTTCTACAAAACTGTATTGACTCAGGGGGGGCTGAATACTTTTGCACGCCACACTTTTCAGTTTTTTATTTGTAATAAAATTTGGAAACCATGTATTATTTTCCTTCCACTTCACAATTATGCACCACTTTGTGTTGATCTATCACATAAAATCCCAATAAAATACATTTACGTTTGTGGTTGTAACGTGACAAAATGTGGAAAAGTTCAAGGGGTATGAATACTTTTGCAAGCCACTGTAAGTGAGTTCTTGGGTTGCTAATTCACAAAGCTTCCCACTAGAGGAAGGGCGGCATGATGGCACAGCGGTAGAGTTGCTGCCTTACAGAGCCAGCGACCCGGGTTCAATCCTGATCACTGATGCTGTCTGTATGGAGTTTGTACGTTCTCCCTGTGACCACGTGGGTTTTCTCTGGGTGCTCCGGTTTCCTCCCACACTCCAAAGACGTGCAGGTTTGTAGGTTAATATGGCCTCAGTAAAAATTGTAAATTGTCCCTAGCATGTAGGATCTTCTTATTGAGTCCACACAAGATTAGAAGTTGTTCAGCCAGAGCTGAACACACGTCTCGGCATCTGCGTACAACGGTGTCTGTCTTGTGCTTCTTGTGCGTGGCGGTGGAAAGATTGGCGGAAGCAGGGCCGCAACGTGAACAGGCCCTTCTGCCCAACGAGTCCGTGCCGAATGATGGGCAGAAGGTCCTGTTTTTGCACTGTATCTCTAAAACTGAAACTAAAACAAAGTAATTGCAGAAAGTAACAAGTTGGTATATTGTCGAATAATGCAATCATGTACAGGACAGGAAGGGATCCATTTTCCAAATCTCCAGTTCCAGCAGATAATATAAAGCATATTATACTGTTCTGTGCCAGGCTTCCTGGCATTAGTGATGATGTCTTCATTAATCCCTCTTGTCAGCAAATGTAAATAAACATTTAAAATGACCCCAAAAAGCCGATCTTTGGTTTCAAAGGAAAACCCAAAATAAGTTGCATAACTCAAGTAAATTGAAGAGTTACATATTGCCAAGGAATCTATCTTTATCTGCAGTCCTAAAGCTACTGCAATAAAACATTGCTGTTTTTATTGTTGGAAAATCCTGATAGACAATAGGCAGTAGGTGCAGGAGTAGGCCATTCGGCCCCTTGAGCCAGCACTGCCATTCAATGTGATCATGGCTGGTTCAATTCAGCTCAAGGGGCAATGCATTGTGAACTTACTCCAAACTCACTGGGGCCCTGTTTCCTGCACTCCCGTTAAGTCCAGTTCAGTTCAGTTTAGTTTATTGTCATGTGTGCCGAGGTGCAGTGAAAAGCAATTGTTGTGTGCTATCCAGTCAGCGGAAAGGCAATACATGATTACAATCGAGCCATTTACTGTGTATAGGTACACGATAAGGGAATAGCGTTTAGTGCAAGCTAAAGCCAGTGCAGTCTGATCAAAGATAGTCTGTCAAACCCACCAGGGTCCCTTTCCTGTGCTTCCTTTAAACTCAAAAGCAGTCCTGTATCCCACACTTAGTCCTGATTCCCACACTTCCTTGAACGTCCTCTTCCCCACTTATTGAGTTCGCAGGAAAAGGTGAATTAAGAATATGTTGAAGGATTCACAGCAGTAATATCCAATTGTCTGGAAAGGTCCCACGACATGGGATTGAAGAATAGCGAAAGGAATTTTTTATAGCACTCTGGCTAATATCTCAACCAACATCATTTATTTAAACAGATTATTTCTCCTCTTCATATCTTTATGTCCGAGCCTCCCACGCACGAAATGAATGCTGTTGTTGCATTTTTTCTAAAAGTGCAAACCACTTTGTGATGCACTAATACAGTGAGGTACGGCTGCTTCCTCACAGCACCAGAGGCCCAGGTTCAATCCTGACTACGGGTGCTGTCTGTGTGGAGTTTGCACAGTCCCCTGTGACCACATGGGTTTTCTCCGGGTGCTCCGGTTTCTTCCCACATTCCAAAGACGTGCAGGTTTTTAGGTTAATTGGCTTCTGCACATTGTGCCTAGTATGGAGGATGCTAAAGTGGGATAACATAGAACTAGTGTACAGGTGACCGATGGTCGGTGTGGACTCAGTGGGCCAAAAGGGCTGTTTCCACACTGTATATCTAAATTAAACTAAATAAAACATGCATTATATGGAGGGAGCTGGTGCAGAAGGGTGCAAGCCCTTCAGCCCACCAAGCCAATGCTGACCATCAGTGACACATTAACTAATCTAACATGAATCCCGTTTTTTATTCTCCCCACATTCTCATGAACGTCACCATATTTTGCAGCTCACTGATGCTGTGGGCAATCTACAGTGGACAACCAAGCTAGCAATTCACACATCCTTGGGAAGGTACACCTAGTGACACAGAGAACAAGCAAACTCCACACAGACAGCATGGGAGATCAGGATTAAGCCCGGGTCTTTGGTGTTGTGAGGCCTCAGGTCTACTAGCAGGGCCACTGGGCCACACATATAAAAGTGTTGTTTTTTTCTTTACCCTGCACTTGTAAATGATATATTTGGATAGAGAATGCCAGTCACTGGGAAAAATAGAACAGGGCATGACCAATGGGTGGTATTTAAAAACAAGCAATATTTATCCATAAGGTTTATATTGGCTGCTATAGTTCTACTATGTTTCACCGCTGGCCTTTCATTGCAAATTCTCTGTTACAAAAATAAAGAGCCAAACACATCCTCGTCTAATAGGAAACTCATCTAGAGATCAATTTGTTTCCCTGCAATGGTTGCGACAAATGGGCCTGTCCCACTTGGGCGTCATTTTACGTAGGTGGCGCGCAAGGATTTTGAGAATCCCAAAATCCTGGTGCGAAGCGGACTGCCTACGTCACCACGCGCCATGCGTGTGTAATGCACGACATGCATGCGCATCGTGCGGCGTGACACGTAAATTATGTTGCGCAAATGACGCCCAAGTGGGACAGGCCCTTAAATTATAACAGCAAAACAAACAACTTCCATTATATGTAGGAAAGATCAGCAGATGCTGGTTTAAACCGATGATAGACACAAAAAGCTGGAGTAACTCAGCTGGTCGGGCAGCATCTCTGGAGCAAAGGAATAGGTGACTTCTCGGGTCACAACCCTTCTTCAGACCTTCCAGTATATAAATTGCTTGACTGAAATAAAGCATCCCAAAGTCAATGATAGGAATTGAAATGACGCCCAAGTCACACTTCAGGGCAGGTGACTTTGCAAAGAGCCAGGTTTTAAGAATCGCTAGGGTGGCACAGTGGCGTAGCGGTATAGTTACTGCCTTACAGTGCATGATACCCGGGTTCGATCCTGACTACGGGTATTGCCTGTACAGAGTTTGTACATTCTCTTTGTGACTGCGTGAGTCCTCCCGCACTCCAAAGATGTGCAGGTTTATGGGTTAATTGGCTTCGGTAAAATTGTACATTGTCGCTACTGCGCAGGAGGGGTGGAAGATTGCAACCTTCACGTGGTCCGCCCCGTTTCGACTAATGCAATCAATTCGACGTGCACAAACGGAAGATCAAATAGAAAAATTTGTCCAACAGCTTTAGGCTGCGCACGCCACACGAAAGAAGAAGAAGAAGTGCGCAGGATAGTGCTAGTGCACGGGATGATCACTGTGAGGCACGGACTTAGTGGGCTGAAGGGCCTGTTTCTGTGCTGTATCTCTAGAGTCCAAACTAAAGTCTAAATCACCTTAAGGAGGTGGAAGGCACATTGAGGAAGTTCAGAGAAGGAATTCAGAAGGTAAGAGTTGATAGCTGAAGGCATCACCAACAATGGTATATAGAACATAATATCCAGGTCCAGGAATAGGTCATATCTCAGGCCTCCATTGCAAAACATAACTGATCTGATCTTGATTTCAGTCCCACTTACCTGATCCTTATAACCCTTGTCTCTCTTCTGGTCTAAAGCTTCTCTTGTCTCTCTTATGCTCCCAGCCTTCAATACAATTATTCACCATCATTATGGGCCTGTCCTACTTAGGCAACGTTTTAGGGACTGCAGGAGACTATGCAGTCGCCACATGGTCGCCACATGTTCGTGGGCAGTTGCCGGGGAGTCGCCTTCATGGTCGTGAGGAGTTCCCGCATTCTGGGAACTAGTCACGGCCTCACTATGGTCGCCGCAAATTTTTCAACATGTTGAAAAATTAGCGGCGACTGGAACGAAGCCGCCATGGAGAGTAGCGAGAATTCTCGTACCGTAGATGGGTCGCCAGGTGATCCTAGTGGGTTGCCAGGAGGTCGAAGGTTCTCGAAGCTTCTCGTAGGTTGTAGCCGGTGCTGACCGGTGAATTTCATTGGCTCATTGGGGGAAAAAAAATGTAAGCAGTCGTTTTCAGAACCAAGGATAACCGACCGGTAATGTTAAATGTCCACCGAGCTTCACAGCCGTATGTCTCTGGCTTCTTAAAAGTTGTCCTTCCTTCTCCACCCTCTCTTTCCCCCCCTCCACCCACTCCCCCCCCCCCCCCCCACACCCCTCACCCCCCACTCCTTTAAAGGACTAACCGCACACTGTGCTTTAGCCATCTTAATTACAGCGCCAACCTTCCTGTTCATCGCGGTGTGTGTCTGTATCACCTTGGATTTCCACCGTGTGAATTTCACTCAGACAGCGCTCCCCCCACCTACGTGGGACAGGCCCATTAGTTTACTAGAGTGGAGTGATAGAGTCTTCTCGCAATGGAAACTGGCCCATGCTGACCAACTGTCCATCCAAGTTTGTCCCATGTGCCTGTTTAACCCATATCTCTCCAAACGCCTTTAGGTTATTGTAATGGTACCTGCCTCAACTACGTGTTTGGGCAACTTGTTCTATATATATTGTACATTCCAAGGACTTGTGGCCATCTCTGAGAAGACGTTCCTCCTCTGTTTCTTGAATGGCGAACATGTTCCTGCAATATCCCCTGATTCTAGATGCTGGTTTCCTCCAACATTCCAAAGACTTGCAGATTTATCGGTAAATTGGCTTCTGTCAATTGCCCTTAATGTGTAGGATGCAAAAGTGGTCTAACATAGAACTAGCGTACGGGTGATTACTGGTCGGCATGGACTCGGTGGGCCGAAGGACCCGTTTCCACGCTGTATCTCTGATCTAAATTAAATCTGATGCTATGCAAACCGAGACTGTGACACCCCTTGTTTCAGGCATCTCCTCACCCTCCCCACATCCAGTTTCCTTGGCCCTGTTTGAGATTCGGACCTAACAAGAAATCGCAGACATGAGCTAACTCGGACTAAGATTTTAAATCAGAATTGCATTGCATAGTGCAAAAAAAAAAAATGGCACTTCACGGCCCAATTTTCAGGCAATTACTTTGAGACAACTGTGTTGCAGCCAGGATAGAAAGCAGCAAATAGAAAAATGCACCAAATGTAGTGATGTAAAACAGGGAGTGTGATAATTCACGCTTATCACAGCAAGTGGTCTTTCCTCTCGCTCTCCCTGTTACTACCTCCAGCTGCTAAACCCACTGAGATCTAATGTGTTTCTCTGCTTTCAGCCTCGCGTGGTTCCTTGATTTTAAACTGGGGGAGTAGGATATGAGGAGGGTTCAAAGAGCCTACAAAGGGACATAGGTAAGTGGCGCAGTGGTAGAGTTGCTGCCTTACAGCGCAAGGGACCCAGGTTCCATCCTGACCATGGATGCTGTCGGTATAGAGTTTGTAGGTTCTCCCTGTGACTACATGGGTTTCCACTGGGTGCTCCAGTTTCTTCCCACACTCAAAAGACATAAAGGTTTGTAGGTTTGTGTTAAAGAAGGAACTGCAGATGCTGGAGAATCGAGGGTATACAAAAGGCTGGAGAAACTCAGCGGGTGCAGCAGCATCTAAGGAGCGAAAGAGATAGGCGACGTTTTGGGAAAAAAAATACTATGTAATTTGGATTTTGAATAATGTAATCTATGTAATATTTTAAATTGTATAAGAGCATTTAATGAACAATGGTGTATATGTTGTAAACTTTCATCCCATACTGATTAATTGACCTAATTCGTTTTCCCATGATTGCCTATATGTTTCTGCCATTGGGACATTGTTTTCCAATAAAATGTTATAAATATATTATATCAATTTTTCTGTGTTCGGGTGTTTATTTAGACATTCATCTAAAATTTCTGTCTTTCTATTTCTGATTTCTTGTGTGTTTGCTTTTACATAGTCTCTAATTTGTAAATATTTAAAGTAATCTTTTGAATGTAATCCATAAATTTGTTGTAATTCTCGAAATGACATGAAGGAGTTTTCCCTATAGAGATCGCCCATCTTATTAATTCCATAGTTTTTCCATTGTAAAAAACCTTTGTCCATGATTGACGGTTTAAATGTAACGTTATTTACAATGGTAAGGGCTAGTGGTATACATTTCAATTTTAATGTTTTCTTTATTTGTTTCCAGATACAGTGGCTTGCAAAAGTATTCATACCCCTTGAACTTTCCACATATTGTCACGTTATAACCACAAACGTAAATGTATTTTATTGGGATTTTATGTGATAGACCAACACAAAGTGGTGCATAATTGTGAAGTGGAAGGAAAATGATACATGGTTTCCAAATTTTATTACAAATAAAAAACTGAAAAGTGTGGCGTGCAAATGTATTCAGCCCCCCTCAGTCAATACTTTGTAGAACCACCTTTCGCTGCAATTACAGCTACAAGTCATTTGGGGTATGTTTCTACCAGCTTTGCACATCTAGAGACTGAAATTTTTGCCCATTCTTCTTTGCAAAATAGCTGAAGCTCAGTCAGATTGGATGGAGAGCGTCTGTGAACAGCAATTTTCAAGTCTTGCCAGACATTCTCAATTGGATTTAGGTCTGGACTTTGACTGGGCCATTCTAACACATGAATATGCTTTAATCTAAACCATTCCATTGTAGCTCTGGCTGTATGTTTAGGGTCGTTGTCCTGCTGGAAGGTGAACCTCTGCCCCAGTCTCAAGTCTTTTGCAGACTCTAACAGGTTTTCTTCCAAGATTGCCCTGTATTTGGCTCCATCCATCTTCCCATCAACTCTGACCAGCTTCCCTGTCCCTACTGAAGAAAAGCATCCCCACAGCATGATGCTGCCACCACCATGTTTCACAGTGGGGATGGTGTGTTCAGGGTGATGTGCAGTGTTAGTTTTCCGCATAGCGTGCATTTAGCCAAAAACTTCAATTTTGGTCTCATCAGACCAGAGCACCTTCCTCCACATGTTTGTTGTGTCCCCCACATGGCTTGTGGAAAACTGCAAACGGGACTTCTTATGGCTTTGTTTCAACAATGGCTTTCTTCTTGCCACTCTTCCATAAAGGCCTGATTTGTGGAGTGCACGACTAATAGTTGTCCTGTGGACAGATTCTCCCACCTGAGCTGTGGATCTCTGCAGCTCCTCCAGAGTTACCATGTGCCTCTTGGCTGCTTCTCTGATCAATGTTCTCCTTGCCCGGCCTGTCAGTTTAGGTGGACGGCCATGTCTTGGTAGGTTTGCAGTTGTGCCATACTCTTTCCATTTGCAGATGTTGGATTGAACAGTGCTCCATGAGATGTTCAAAGCTTGGGATTTTTTTTATAACCTAACCCTGCTTTAAACTTCGCCACAACTTTATCCCTGACCTGTCTGGTGTGTTCCTTGGGCTTCATTATGCTCAAGGACCATTGTTTGTTCACTAATGTTCTCTAACAAACCTCTGAGGCCTTCACAGAACAGCTGTATTTATACTAAGATTAGATTACACACAAGTGGACTCTATTTACTAATTAGGTGACTAATTGGTTGCACTGGATTTTATTTAGGGGTATCGGAGTAAAGGGGGCTGAATACTTTTGCACACCACACTTTTCAGTTTTTTATTTGTAAAAAAATTTGAAAACCATGTATCATTTTCATTCCACTTCACAATTATGCGCCACTTTGTGTTGGTCTATCACATAAAATCCCAATAAAATACATTTACGTTTGTGGTTGTAACGTGACAAAATGTGGAAAAGTTCAAGGGGTATGAATACTTTTGCAAGCCACTGTACGTATCCCACTTTCTATTATAAGATTTTCACTATAGATTTTCTTACCTAGTTTAATATTAGCGAATAAAATCGAGCTAATTTCAAAAGGCGAACAATCTTCTTTTTCCATTTTTTACCAGATTGGTTGATTATCTGTCTCTACTAACCAAAAATTCATATTTTTAATATTAACTGCCCAGTAATAAAACATAAAGTTTGGCAGTGCTAGACCTCCATTTATTTTTGATTTACATAAATGTTTTTTATTTATTCTATGGCTCTTATAATCCCAGATAAAGTTGGTGACTATAGAATCAACCTTCTTAAAGACATTTTTAGGAAGATATACCGGAATCAATTGGAAGAGATATAGTAATTGCGGTAAAAAAATAATTTTTATTGCATTAATTCTACCTAGCATTGAAATAGGTAGTTTTCCAACATAAAATATTCTTATTTAATTTATTCAATATAAGTGGAAAATTGGATTTAAATAAAGAATCAAATCTTTTTGTTACATAAATTCCAAGATATTTGATTTTTTCATTTGCTATCTTAAAAGGAAATTGTTGTAGTATATGTACGTTATTTACCATTATTGACATACGTTTACTTTTATTCCAATTAATACTATATCCTGAAAATAATCCAAATTCAGTTATTAATTTTAGTAAATTTGGAATACTAATTTCCGGCTTTGTAATATAAAGTAATACATCATCCGCATATAAGGAGATTTTTTTATTTTCAGTATCTCTGGTGTCATACCCATATATTTCAGGATGTAATCTCACACGTTGAGCTAATGGTTCTATTGCAAGTGCAAACAATAGCGGGGATAAAGGACAACCTTGTCTGCAGCCTCGGACTAAATTAAATTTAGTTGATAGCATTTGATTTGTTAGTCTTCTCGCTGTTGGATTAGTGTATAATAATTTAACCCAAGTAATAAACTTCTCTCCCAACTTAAAAGTTTCCATAACCGAAAACAAGTAAGACCATTCCACCTGGTCAAAGGCTTTCTCCGCATCTAATGATATAATTACCAGGTCTTTATTAATACCTCTTTTCGAATATATAATATTGAATAATCGTCTCAGGTTATATGAGGAATATCGTTTAGGTATAAATCCTGTTTGATCGGGGTGAATTAATTTATTAATAACTGTACTTCGTCTTTGTGCTAATATTTTGGTTAGTATCTTTTGATCAGTATTTAAAAGAGTTATAGCTCTATATGATCCGGGGTCATCCAGATCTTTGTCTATTTTAGGTATAAGTGTTATAATAGATTCATTTAACGTTTCTGGTAGTTTCTGGTGGGTATAGATGTATTCATAGAGCATCTTCAAACGTGGTGCAATTAGATCATAAAATGTTTTATAAAATTCCGAACCAATACCATCTGGTCCCGGTGTTTTACCATTTTTTAATGATCTGATAGATTATTCGATTTCTTTTACTGATATTTCAGCATTTAGTGATTCTCTATTTTGTGAATCCAACCCATTCAGATTACTTTTTTTTTAATGCTTCTATTCCTATCCTGTTTTCTGTCGTTTTAGCTGAATATAATTTTTTATAATATTGCAAAAATCTCTCATTAATATCTTTGGGTTGTACTAATGGTTCGCCATTGTATGATTTAATCCTATGGATTATTTTTTCTCCCTCCATTTTCCGTAATTGACGAGCAAATAATTTTTGAGGTTTATCTCCAAATTCAAATTGTAATTGTTTAGTGCATTGATAGAGTTTTACACCTTGATCTGAGTATATTTTATTTAATTTATATTTCAGTGCAGCGATTTTGTTATGTTTTGTTATGGATGGATTAGCAGCATTCTCTGTGTCTAATTGTTTAATCTCCTTTTCCAATTCCTGTTGTTCCCTCCGATTCTCTTTATTATAAAATGCTTGAGAAGAAATCATAATTTCACGGGCATATGCTTTAAAAGTTTCCCATAATAGGGAAGAAGATATTTCCGGTTTATCATTTATTTCAAAGAAAATCTTGATCTGTTCTATAATATATTCCTGAGTTACTTTGTCTTTTAAAATTTGTGGGTTAAATCTCCATTGTCCCTGTTTTTCCGTTTTACCATTTATTTTCATCATAAATGTTAAAGGTGCGTGATCTGAGATTGTAATATTATGGTATTTTGAATTATAAGTAAGTGATATGAGTTTAGAGTCTACCAAAAAATAATCTATTCTTGAATAGGTTTTATGTACAGGTGAGTAAAATGAATATTCTCGTCCAGTTGGATTTTCTACTCTCCAAACATCTTTAATATTACTAGTATCCATGTATGTATTTAATAAGTCACTGGAATGGGATTTGGTTTTCCTTTGTCTTGTGCATCTATCTAAATAAGAGTCTAGTGTACAATTTAAATCTCCTCCAATTATTAAGTTATGTTGTGCTATTTCCGGGATATTATTAAATATTTTCTTAAAGAACAATGGACTATCAAAGTTTGGTCCATAAACATTAACAAAAATCATTTTTTGTGCATTTAATTCTCCTATTACAATAATGTTTCTACCATCACTGTCAGTTATAGTTGATGTATGTTTAAATAAAGTACCTTTACGAAATAATATTGCTACGCCTCTGGATTTGTGTGTAAAAGAAGAATGATACGTTTTATCTATCCATTTAGCTTTCAGCCTATGCTCGGCATCTTTTTTTAAGTGTGTTTCTTGAATAAAAATTACATCAGCTTTAATTGCTTTTAAATGTGCTAGTACTTTACCTCTCTTAATTGGTTCATTAATACCTTTAACATTCCAGCTACAAAACATTATTCATTCATTCCCAGTATTAATTTTTAAATCTTGCATCTTTTATCTATGGAGGTCTATAATAGAACCAATGGTTCAGTTCGACACATCCGACCTTACACCCGAACTCCGAATAGAATTTTAAGACCCTTAAATGTCTCTCACGTGTATATCTCCTTTGATCCAATTTGTAACTCCATTCAAACTGAAAATAATAACAATAGGTTATAATAGAAGAAAAAAGAAGATGGATTAAGAAATTAATAATGTGCACAAAGAGGGAAAAAACTACATCTAGTATTTGTGTAGTTAGTGCTAGCCATACTAGCATGGCTAACCATCTGCCGACTTCCGTAGTTGATGTTACCAACTTAACCAGCTCCCTGGTTTCTTAAAATTTATATTCCATAGCAATATTTTACCGGGGGTATTGGATTTTAAAATATTTGTGTTCCAATAATCAGGAATGTGAGGATACGTATATTTAAAACTTATTTAAGAATATAATAAAACAACGGGGGAAAAAGGAAGAAAGAAAAATAAGAATAAAAATTAATAAAAAAATTTTTAAAAGGGTTTCTAAGGAGGGCAAATGAAATCAAACTCTATATTTGACTCTAAACATTCAATTATAGGTAAGTATTAGTCATTAATGATAATTATTAGCTCTGATTAGTAAAAATACCACGCTACAGTTTTAGTATTTATTAGTTATTTGTATTAGTGCAGTTAGACTAATTATTAGTATCCATGGGAGAGTTTCTGATCCACATCTTTCTCCAGCTTCCTTAGACACGACTTTAGTTTCATCCAGTCCTGCCATGTCAGTTTATTTAGTGATGAAGTTCAGTTTTAAAAGTATTATTCAAGCTTCCTCTTGAGCCTTAATCTTCTGGGCAAAGTCCAGTGCCACCACAGGGTTGGTGAAAAAGTGTTCATTCTGATTGTATGTGACTCTTAGGGTAGCTGGATACCTCAGACCATATTTCAAGTTCTTCACTTCCCTCAAGATTCTTTTGGTCTCATTAAAGGTTTTTCTTTTCCTGGAGACCTCTGCTGGGTTGTCTCGATAGATACTGATCCCATTTCCTTCAAATGTAAGATTTCGGTTTCTTGTAATTTTTTGCATTATCTCCTCCAGGACATAGTCGTACTGAATATTTATTATCATTTGTCTTGGGGGAGCACCTTGTTTTGTCTGGCGTCTCATCACTCTGTGTGCTCGAGCAAGTAAAGGCTTTTGATCCAGAGATAAAACTTTTTGCAGTAAATCGTTGATTAAGGTCATCTAAACAAGCAAGTTTATATGAAAAAATAAACAGCTTTCATTTACCTGTCCCCTACGTAAAATCCGTCCCTCTTGTCGCTGTTCACGGCATTAAGAGCTAATTTTTATTTTACTGCAGCGCTGAAATAGTCGGGCGATTTAAAAAAAAAATTTCACTTACCGGCAGTTGGAACGAATCTTCAGCAAAAGCTTGCACTCTGAGATAATATAATTCCGGATGGCAAGGAAAAAACGCATTTTAACCCCGCCCCCCCCCCCCCCCCCCCCCCCCCCCCCTCAATAGGTGCAAAAGTCAAGCACACGGCCAGTGACAGAACTGCAGTGCCGCTGAAGGTAAGTTTTGTAACATACCTATAAATTGTCCCTAATGTGTATGATAGTGTTAGTGTATGCCTCGGACACATCATGATCACGTCTGCTTCTGCAACCCCATACGTTCCAGGTACCTACCACTTTCTGTGTAAAAAACGTGTCCCACACTTCTCCTTTAAACTTTCCCCTCTCACCTTAAAGTTGTGCCCTCTAGTGTTTGATATTTCCGTCCTAGGAAAAGGATTCTGGCTGTCCAACCTATCTATGCCTCTCATGATTTTATAAACTTCTATAAGGTCTCCCCTCAGCCTCCACACTCCAGAGAAAAATAATTCAACTTTAGTTTAGTTTATAGTAGATAGATAGTAGGTCAGGACTGCTCTCTAGTCAGTGATACAGTCATTCAAATGCCTGATAACAGCTGGGAAGAAACTGTCCCTGAATCTGGAGTGATGCGTTTTCACACTTCTGTACCTCTTGCGTGATGGGAGAGGAGAGAGGAGGGAGTGACTGTGGAGAATTCATCCTTGATTATGCTGGTGGCCTTGCCAAGGCAGCGTGAAGTCTAAATGGAGTCAATGGTTTGTGTGATGGTCTGGGCTGCGTCCACAATTCTCTGCAATTTATCATAAATCAGGGTGAATATGTTGGGGATGACACAAACGTAGGCAGGTGTGCATATGGCATGAGTATATGTGGACTTTACAACAGGATAGAGAGCGGTTGAGAGAGTCGACTAAAGCTTGGCAACTGGAGCCCAGTGTGGGCAAGTGTGAGGTCATGTACTTTAGGAGGAGGAATTTAAAGACTGACTGTTACTTAAACAGAGAAAAAATACAGATGGGTGAAGAACAGAGGAACCCAGGTCTCTGAAGAAGGGCCCTGACCCAAAACACCCGTTCCTTTGTCTCCACAGATGCTGCCTGACTTGCTGAGACCCTCCAGCTCAGAGTCTGAGAGTCACACAGCGTGGAATCAGGCCCTTCAGCCCAACTTGCTCACAACATGCCCCATCTTTAATAGTCCCACCTGCCTGCATTTGGTGCACATCTCTCTAAACCTGTCCTATCCATGCACCTGTCTAAAGGCTTCCTAAACATTGGGATAGTACCTGCCTCAACTACCTCCTCCGGCAGCTTGTTCCATTCACCCACCACCCTTTATGTAATAATGTTACCCCTCAGGTTCCTATTACATCTTTCCCCCTCACCTTAAACCTATGAACTATGGTTCTCAATTCCCCTACACTGAGCTAAAGACACTATACGTTTACCCGATCCATTCTTCTCATGATTTTGTACACCTCTATAAGATTATCCCTCATCCTCCCGCTTTTCAAGGAGTGAAGTCCTAGTCTGCTCATTCTCTCCCTATAGATCAGGCCATGGAGTCCTGGCAACTTCCACGTAAATCTTCTCTACACCCTTTCAATACTGTTTGTTGTTTTGCAGAATATTCCAGGTGCCATGCAAAAAGTTAACAGGCAGGTGCAGCAAATGATTAGGAAGGAAAATTGCGTGCGAGTTTTTATTTCAAGCTGCAATAATGCAGCTCAGAAATAGGGAAGTATTGCACAGGATGTTGGTGAGAATGTACCTGGAATAACGTGTGCAGTTTTGGTCTACTTATTAAAGAAATAATGTCAAGAGTCATCAGGACAATCAAATTCTTATAGTACTTGAATCAGCATAACAGGCCTGTAAAGTAGGCATGCAGCTGCAGCAGGCAGTGAAGAAAGCGAATGGTATGTTAGCATTCATAGCAAAATAATTTGAGTATAGGAGCAGGGAGGTTCTACTGCAGTTGTACAGGGCCTTGGTGAGGCCACACCTGGAGTATTGTGTACAGTTTTGGTCTCCTAATCTGAGGAAATACATTCTTGCCATAGAGGGAGTACAGAGAAGGTTCACCAGACTGATTCCTGGGATGGCAGGACTTTCATATGAAGAAAGACTCGGCTTGTACTCGCTAGAATTTAGAAGATTGAGGGGGGATCTTATAGAAACTTACAAAATTCTTAAGGGGTTGGACAGGCTAGATGCAGGAAGATTGTTCCCGATGTTGGGGAAGTCCAGAACAAGGAGTCACAGTTTAAGGATAAGGGGGAAGTCTTTTAGGACAGAGATGAGAAAAGCATTTTTCACACAGACAGTGGTGAATCTGTGGAATTCTCTGCCAGAGAAGGTAGTTGAGGCCAGTTCATTGGCTATATTTAAGAAGGAGTTAGATGTGGCCCTTGTGGCTAAAGGGGATCAGCGGGTATGGAGAGAAGGCAGGTACAGGATACTGTTGGATGATCAGCCATGATCACATTGAATGGCGGTGCAGGCTCAAAGGGCCGAATGGCCTACTCCTGCACCTATTTTCTATGTTTCTATGTTTCTAAATGCAATGCACACAGGTATTAGACACAGAATGTTGGAGTAACTCAGCAGGTCATGCAACGTCTCTAGAGAAAAGGAATAGGTGACGTTCCAGGTCAAAACCCTTCTTCAGACTGAAGGGTAGAGAAGGCCAGAACAAAACAGGGTCGGCAACAGATGACCTCAGGAAGCTCTTATGAATCCCACCCTTCCTGAGGTTATCTGTTTTGTTCTGGACCTCTATTTTTCAGTATGAAGTAGGATTCAAATCTGAAACGTCACCAGAGATGCTGCCTAACCCGCTGAGTTACTTCAGCATTTTGTGTCTATCCTCGGTATAAACAAACATCACAAAATGTGAGATTCTTAGGGGCCTGACAGGGTGGATGTCATGACATTTCCACTGGTGGGAAAGACGAAAAGGGGGACGAGGTCAGGAGGGCCGATGCCCACTGGATAGCACTGTCATGACCATGTCAGAGATTGACGGTTCAAGTCCCTCAACTTGAGTTGGTTCCACTTGGCACTTCAAGCTTTTTGTTTGGGGCAGCACAGTGGCGCAGCAGTAGAGTTGCTGCCTTACAGCGCCAGAGACCCGGACTGGATCCTGACCATGGGCGCTGTCTGTACGGAGTTTCTCTGTTCTGCCTGGGACTGCGTGGGTTTTCTCTGGGTGCTCCGGTTTCCTCCCACACTCCAAAGGCATACAGGTTTAGCAGGGTCTCGACCCTTCTCCCCAGAGATGCTGCCTGTCTCGCTGAGTTACTCCAGCATTTTGTGTCGACCTCAGGTTTGTAGGTTAATTGACTTTGGTAAAACTGTAATTTGTCCCTAGTATGTAGGATAGTGCTAGTGTATGGGGTGACCACTGGTCGGCGTGGATTCAATGGGCCGAAGGGCCTGTTTCCACACTGTATCTAAGTCTAAAGTCTCAGTCCAAAGGTCAATGATTGAAAGTTGAAGAATTGGAGGATTTTTTCTCAAGGAAGTGATGAATCTGTCCTACAGGGTTTTAAAAAGTGGATCTTTTAGCGTGGATATTTAAAGAGGAAAAGTAGATACTGTATATCTTTGAAAGATTGGGGAACTGTTAGATCAGCCGTGACCCTATTGAATGGTATAGCATGCTTGTGGGGCCCAATGGTCTAATTCCTGTTCGCATTTTCTGATGTTCCTATGAAAGCAAAAGAATGGGAAGGTTTCGTGGTGTTCGCCGCTAGCACAGACTTGATGGGGCCCAATGGCCTGTTTGTAAGCTGTGGGTCTATGGTGGATTCTGCTGGCTCTCAGTTAAATAAGTGGATTAGCGATCCTGCGTCCCTGCATCCCGTAATCGTATCTGCTGCTCGCAGCTGCAGGCTGGATTTGAAAGTTTAAAGAGAGGAAACGTTGAAAAAAAAAAAGAAAAGAAAATACTTCAAATGGCTGAGATTCAAATAATTTCTGAATGGACAACCCAGTTTCTCAAAGGAAGCAATGGCAAATCGTTTGGCTGTTATTTGGCTGCTCAAGAGGTGTTTGGTGATGTGTTTTAACTGGTCATCAGCCAAAGCTATAAATAAGGAGTCATGTACAAGGAAAATCACAGTCTATAATATTAAATACTGTTTGTCGGCCATTCTTGAAGTATGTCCTTATAATACATGATACAGCACCAAGACGTAGCAGTGCTCCTAATGGATAAAGCATTAGGAACACATCTTAAGCTAATGAAAGGAGAGGTTAAGGTCTCTTTAGACATTAAACATAAAGCAGGGAAACAGGCCCTTCAGCCCACCGGGTCCACGTCGGCCAGTAATCACCCCATATACTCCCACAATCCTACTGCCGCACTAGGGCCAATTTTACAATTTTACCTAAGCCAATTAATCTACAAACCTGTACATCTTTTGGAGTGCTGGAGGAAACCGGAGCGGCGGGAGAAACACACACACGTTACAGGGAGAGAGTGCAAACTCTGCACAGACAGCACCCATAGTCAGGATCGAACCCGGGTGTCTGGCGCTGTGAGGCAGCAACTCTACCGCTGCGCCACTGTGCCGCCCCACCACATTAATATACCTCAACACTCGGGATAGATTCATAGTTAAAAATTCACTTTCTGGGAATAGAAACATAGAACTTAGAACATAGAACATAGAACATAGAACATGGAAGCATGGAACATAGAACATCGAACATAGAACATAGAACGTAGAAAATCGAACATAGAACATAGAACATAGGATGTAGAATATAGAACAGTACAGCACAGGAATGGGCCCTTCGGCCCACAACATTTATGCTGAACATGATGCCCAGTTTGATCTCATCTGCCTGTACATGGTCCATATACCTCTATCCCCTGCACTTCCCTGTGCCCATCTAAAAAGCTCTTAAACGCTTATTGTGAGTGTTGTGAAGTCACTTCCTATTTTAATTAATGTTATCAGCTGGGCATTGCACATAGCTACGTAAGTAAGTGAGCGGGGCGTCTTTAAGCCGGCTCCAGAGGAACATTCCAGCGATGAACTTATTAAATGAGAGCTGCCCCTTATCCAAGCCGGCAGCAGAGAGTGGAGAGGGCAGACAACGTTGCTTTTGCCACTGATGATTCTCGAGTGGCACACCTTCAACATCCCCAAGTCTGAGACACACCAAAGTGTCCAGTCATCGGCTGACTGAAAGGTTCTGTGATCAAACGTCTGAGCTTACAGCTGGCAGGAGGGTTGAGGAGTCTATTGATGTTTTGTAAACCTAGAACCTCAGACTGAAAACGAGCCATTTGACCTGGTGCCAGCGAGCCTGATGTAAAGCTGGAAAATGGCAGCGGGAACCCAGGGTACATTTTTGAGGTGAATTCAAACGTACGCATGTTAAAATAAACACGAGAAGGAAGGAAGTTGCCCTGGACTACAACACTTAGAAGACGCCAAGTAATTTTTTTTAAGCTGGATGTCAAACTACAAAGCTACTACCAACATTTCGACCGTGTTGGTGAGATGTAGGAAGACCACTTCTAATGAATTAAAAGCTTCCTTGAAATGAATGCAGACACCCTCTGCAAACGTTTCTTCATGCCCTCTGTAAAACCTCAGGCAAACTGTTCCGTTTGTTGATTGGGAAGGAGGTTAATTCCAGCCAGCCTGACGCTGATAAAAACAAACTTAGCTTCCCCAGCCAATGTTTTCAGCATATTACCTAATGATCACTGCACAACCTGCTGCAGCATGCTGCACACAACACGGCAACAGCGAAAGATAAAGGCATTTTTATAGCAACCTCTGGAGCCAGGGAGTACCCCAAGGAGGCTGACAGCCAATGGAGTCATTTTTTTTAAGTACAAACCACTGTTATAATGAAATGCACAAGCAATCTCCAACAAACAGAAGTGAGACCATGCTAAGAGAAAGAGTGCAGGGAAGATTTACGAGGATGTTGCCAGGACTCGAGGGCCTGAGCTGCAGGGAGAGCTTGAGCAGTCTAGGTCTCTGGTCCTTGGTGTGTAGGAGGATGAGGGGTGCACAAAATCACTAGAGGAATAGATCGGGTAGTCACACAGAGCCTCTTGCGCTGAGTAGGGGAATCGAGAACCAGAGGACATAGGGTTAAGGTGAGGGGGAAAGATATAATAGGAACCTGAGGACTAATCTTTTCCCGCAAAGGGTGGTGGGTGTATTGAACAAGCTGCTGGAAGAGGTATTTGAGGCAGGTACTATCACAGCATTTAAGAAACATTTAGACAGGAACATGGATAGGACAGATTTAGAGGGATATGGGCTGAATGCAGGTAAGTGGGACTAGTGTAGCTCGGACATGTTGGTTGGTGTGGGCAAGTTGGACCAAAGGGCCTGTTTCCACGCTGTATAACTATGACGATAACATAGATCAGTAGAGCACTGGAACAGGCCCTTCGGCCCACAATGTTTGTGTCGAACATGACGGCAAGAACATCACTTATCTGCCTGAACATAACCCATATCCCTCCATTCCCTGCATATCCATGTTCATATTAAACCTAGAAAGAGTTGCTGAAAATACTCAGCAGGTCATGCAGCGTCTCTGAAGTAGGGTTTTGGTCCGAAACATTGCCTATTTCCTTCGCTCCATCGATGCTGCCGCACCCGCTAAGTTTCTCCAGCACTTTTGTCTTCCTTCGATTTTCTAGCATCTGCAGTTCCTTCTTGAACAAAAAAGATCATGTACATAAGTTATAGGAGCAGAATTAGGCCATTCAGCCCATCAAGTCTACTCCATAATTCTATCATGGCTGATCTATCTTTCCCTCTCAAACCCATTCTCCTGCTTTTTCCCCATAACCCTTGACACCCATACTAATCAGGATCCTGTCAATCTCCGCCTTAAAAATACCAAATGACTTGGCCTCCACGGCCTTCTGTGGCAATGAATTCCACAGATTCACCACACTGACTAAAGAAATTCCTCCCCCTCTCCTTTCTAAAGGCAAATCCTTTCATTCTGAGGCTATGGCTTTGGCCTCTGGTCTCTGGACTCTTCCACAAGTGGAAACATCCTTTTCTCCTCATCTCCTTTCGAAAGATATAACTTTTTATTCTGAGGACATGAATGTGAAATATTTAGTGCATTTTTATATTCTGGGCCCTGATTTCCTGATTAGTTATCTGGAGGACATGACTTATTGTGCATTATATAATGTAGTTGATGGCTGACCTGCTCTTAATGTCACTTATCATGGCTCCACCATTACCCTGATTAGCAAAACCAAGCGGCAAAGCCCAGCATTAAATCTGAGGACAATATTTATTGCCATTAGCATTCAGTTTCGATGTATAATAGAAAGTTAAAAGTTGATGCCTGAACTTATTTATAGAAAGCAAAACAGTGCTCATTGGTATTGGAGAAAAAGAAAGAAGAAAAGGTCCCGTCGACCCTGACTCTCAGTCTGAAGAAGGGTTTCGACCCGAAACGTCACCTATTCCTTTTCTCCAAAGATGCTGCCTGACCCGCTGAGTTACTTCAGCATTTTGTGTCTATCTCTGGTGTAAACCAGCATTGTCTGTTCCTTCCTACTCTAATTAATATTGGTTTATTGTTGTTACATGTTCCGAGACACAGTGAGGAACTTTATTTTGTGTCCTGTCCAAGCAGATCATACTGTACATGAGTGAAATCATACTACACATGAGTACAACAGGTAGTGCAAAGAAGAAAGGAAAATGAGTTTATAACATAGTGTTACTGCTTCAGAGAAAGTGTAGATTTTTTTTTTTTTTAAAGTGCATGGGATGCAATGAGGTTGATTGGAAGATCGTGAATACATCCTCAGCATGTGAGAGGCCCGTTCAATTGAATTGAATACATTTTATTAGCCAAGTATGTATACATACAAGGAATTTGCCTCGGTGCTTTGGTCACAAGTAACAGCACAATATACAGTAGACAATTAAAAATAAATCATTATAATTTACACATGTGAGGAATTAAATAAATTACCAGAGCAAAAAGAGGCTACAGACTTTTGGCTGTTGAGTAGAGCTGCTGATCATGGATCTGTCTGGCTGTGACGGCTTTGACGGTCCGGAGTCGCCTTCCAGAGGGAAGTGCTTCAAAGAGTTTGTGGCCAGAGTGAGAGGGGCGGAGATGATCTTACCTGCTCACTTCATGGCCCTTGCAGTGTATAGTTTGTTGATGGGGGGGATTATTGCAGCCAACAACCTTCTTGGCTGATCGAACGATGCACTGCAGCCTCTGGATGTCGTGCTTGGTGGCTGAGCCAAACCAGACCATGATGGAGAAGGTGAGGACAGACTCTATGATGGCAGTATAAAACAAGCTGTCAAGTGTCAGATAAATGGGGAAGAAGTTGTTCTTGAATCTGGTGGTAGATGTTTTCAAGGTTTTGTATCTTCTGACAATTGTGTTTGTGGTCCTTGATTAAGTTGGCTGCTTTCCTGAGGCAACGTGAAGTATAGATGGAGTTGATGAAGAGGAGGCTGATTCGAGACTGATGCATCCATAACTCTGTAATTACCTGCAGCCTTGGTCAGAGCTGAAAAATCCTCAAATTGGACAGAGAATGAAAAAAACATTCCAGCTCGATGTGTATTGAACAATAATCTCTTTTTTTTCATTTCCAAGGTCTGTTATGATTGTTTCTGGTGATTAATAACCCAATTAGTCTAAAACTCATCTCATATTCATATCAAATACAAAACATTAAATACTTATCTGTCGAAAGCTTCACCTTAATGAGCTGAAATTCATTAAGATTCACTTGGAATTAACATCCAACTGGAATTGGATGTGGTGTAGAATTAATATCTTTAAAAATAAAATACATTATTCTAATGGTACTCACCATTTAATAATTGACTTCATTAGTATTCTTCATGCAGAAGCAGTTACAGTAATTACAGCAATGTTAAATCCCAGAACGCCATTGAAAATGCCATTAAGTTTCTCAATGCTACTCACAATCACTTTTTGCCACCTGCAGTTGAAGTACTGTAAAGTTATTAGTCATAGTTATACAGAACGGAAACAGGTCCTTTGGCCCAACTCGTCCGTGTCGACCAAAATGCCCCATCTAAGCTAATCCCATCTGCGCATTTTTGGCCCATATCTCTCTATCCTTTCCTACCTTTTGTGCCTGTCCAAGTGTCTTTTAAATGCTGTTATAGTACCTGTCACAACTAACTCCATTGGCAGCTCATTCCACATACCCACCAGCCCCTGAGTGAAAAAGTTGCCCCTCAGCTTCCTATTAAATCTTTCCATTCACACCTGAAACATATGTGTTTCCATTCTTGATTCCCCCTACCCTGGGCATTCACCCTATCTATTCCTCATGATTTTGTACACCTTGATAAGGTCACCCCTCGGCCTCCTGCGCTCCTGTGCTGGAATAACATCCCAGCCCACGGAAACTTTCCCGAAAGCGTAGACTCTCAAGCCCTGGTAACTTCCTTATAAATCTTTGCTGCATTCTTTCCAGCTTTATGACACTCTTCCTACAATAGAGAGACCAAAACTGAACGCAATGCTCCATTTGCAGCCTCATCAAAGTCTTCTACAACTGTAACATAACATCCCAACATTTCTGTTGAAGAATCTGAAGAATCTGAAGATTCTGAAGAAGGGTCTCGACCTGAAACGTCACCCATTCCTTCTCTCCAGAGATGCTGCCTGCCCCGCTGAGTTACTCTAACATTTTGTGTCTACCTTAGATTTAAACCAGCATCTGCAGTTCTTTCCTACACGTCCCAACTTCTATACTCAGTACCCTGACTGATGAAGTCCACTCCACCAATAGCCTTCTTTACCACCATGTCTACCTGTGATGCCACTTTACCTGCACTCCTCTACCAAACTCCCCAGGGCTCTGCCATTCATTGTGAAGGCCCTGACCTGGCTTGACTTCCCAAAATACAACTTACCTTCTCAATCAACAGAATCATATTTTTTTCACCCTCCATCCCACCTCACATCTCTCAGTTCATAAGTAAGTCGTACGTGATAGAAATAGAATTAGGCCATTCGGCCCATCAAGTCTACTCCACCATTCATCATGGCTGATCTATCTGTCCCACCTCACCCCAATCTCCTGCCTTCTCACTATAACCTCTGACACCTGTTCTAATCAATCAGTTGTATGGTAAGTGAAAATATTTGAGATACGGCATGGTATCGAGTTAGTGATGGTTTATGAGAGAATGTAACTGAAGCAAAACATTGGAAATCAAAAATAAAATTAGGACATTTGGAAATACAGCAGGTCAGACAGTGTAAAAGGGAAGATAAATGGAGAGTTAACGGGCTGTCCCACTGCAGCAACCTAATCTGCGAGTTTAGAAGAGTTTGCCCTCGACTCAAACTCGCAGCATGGTCAACATGTGGTCCTACGAGGTCCTATGAGGTCACTGGAAGTCTCCTTCATGCTCGAGGGAAGATCCCACATACTCATGGCCTCAGTTTGCTAATGGAAATTTTTTCAGCATGTTGAAAAATTTTCCATGAGTAAAAATTGGTCGGCATGGTTCTTTTGAAGTCGTAGAGCAGTGGAGTGGGGTCGCTATGTAGTTATAGGCAGTCGAGGGCAGCCGTAGGCAATCTCCTTCACTGATGGGCATTTTAATTGGCTCATTGGAGTTTTCAGGACCAAGGAAAACCAACCGATAAGTTAAATGCCCGCTAAACTTTATTATAAGTTGTCTGGCTTCCCAAAGGTGTCTCCACTCCTTCTCCCCCACTTCTCCCCCCCCCCCCTTCTCTCCCCTTCTCTCCGCTTCTCACTCCTTCTCTCCCCCTCTCTCCCCTTCTCTCCCCCCCCCCCCCTCCTCTCCGCGCTCTCTAAAGGACTGTGTAGTACACTGTGCAGCTGTCTTTTACCTTCCTCTTCATCGCGGGTGTGAATTTCAGACAGCGCTCCCCCGCTTTCCCTGGCCCCTGCCTTTGCGATGTGTTTGTGTGTGCAGTCGGTCGATCCAGCTCGAGGTTTTCCAGGCGAGTGCCCTCGAGCTTGAAGGCCGAAGACAGTCGCTGTGAAGTCGCGTCAGTGGGACAGGCCCGTTACCATTTCACATTGATGACCTCTCATTAGGAATAACCTATAGTCTGTGGGAAGGAACTGCAGATGCTGGTTTATCCCGAAGATAGACACAAAATGCTGGAGTAACTCAACGGGTCAGGCAGCATCTCTGGAGAAAATGGGTAGGTGACGTTTCGGGTCGGAAACCTTCTTCAGACAGCAGCCTGAAGTCCAAAAGTCACCCAATCCTTCTCTCCAGAGATGCTGCCTGACCTGCCGAGTTAGTCCAGCATTTTGTGTCTATCTTAGGAATAACTTACAGTTGTCTCATCAGAAACTGTTTATGATATAGTGGCAAAGCTTATTCATACTTCACACAGGAACATTTTTACATCTTAAAATATTATTTTAACCAGCCAAAATAATACGAGTTAAAGATTGGTTTCAGAATAGTTGTATCTTTGAAAGTGAGCTCTTTATTTCTTGGCTGCCAGGGGGAAAGCCTATATAAATACTGTCTGGAGTTATCTATTTTTCTACGTCTTAACTGGTTTAACTAAGATTTTGTTGTTCATATTTATGAATTAATTGTGCCAAATCTGACACAGTTTATGTCTCTTAATGTCTATGTGTTTGTAGAGTTGGGAAAATTAATAAGGTGATTGGATCTATTCTGAGGCTCTCACTCAGGGTAATTGAGTGATACAAATCTCTGAAGAAGGCTCGACCCGAAAACATGGACTTCGACTGTCCATGTTTTCCAGGGACGGTGCTTAACCCGTTCATTCACTCAAGCACTTTGTGTTTTCCCCATCTTCAGCTCCTTGTGTCTACTGGCACAAATAGTTGCAAAATCAGTCAAATCAGATCTTCATTTATATTGTAGAAAGAAATTGCAGATGCTGGTTTAAACCCAAGATAGACTCAAAATACTGGAGTAACTCAATGGGACAGGCAGCATCTCTGGAGAGAAGGAACGGGTGACGTTTCGGGTCAGGACCTGGAGAAGGAGGGTCTCGACCCGCTAGGTTACTCCAATATTTTGTGTCTTCATTTATATCATACCTTTCACAGGCTTGGGATGTTCCAGTTTTATAGCCAATGATTAAGGTAGCGTGGCAGGTGAGTAGTTAGCTAAACTATCTCATAACTCCAGTATGATTTAGACTTTAGACTAGAATTTAGAGATACAGGCCCTTCGGCCTACAGAGTCCGCAGCGACCAACGATGACCCTGCACACTGGCCCTATCCCACACATTAGGGACAATTTACAATTTTAACCAAAGCCAATTAACTTACAAACCTGAATGTCTTTGGAGGGTGTGAGGAAACCGGAGCACCCAGAGAAAACCCACACGATCACAAGTTGAACATACAAGCTCCATACAGACAGCACCCGTAGTCGGGATTGAACCTGTGTCTCTGTTGCTGTAAGGCAGCAACTCTACCGGTGTGCCTCTGTGCCACTCTGATCCTAACCATAAGTGCTGACTGTATGGAGTTTGCATGTTCCCTATGTGGGTATCTGTCAACATCCCTGGTGCTGGTCATTAGGTTAATTGACCACTATAGGTGACCCCTGGTGTAGATAAATAGCAAAAGAATAGGAGGAGAGAATGGACATACATAAGAGTTGTTTTGTGGAACTCTACATTAGTTTATTGTCACGAGTACTAAGGTACAGTGCAAAGCCCTTTGTTGGATGCTAGTCAGTCAACGAAAAGAATATACACGATTACAATCAAGCTATCCACAGTGTACAGTGTATAACATTTAATGCCAGATAAACAGTGGCACTGTGGTTGAGGTGTTGCCTTACAATATCACCAGAGACCCATGACTAGGTTAATTTGGCTTTGCAAATTGTACATTTTTCCAAATGTGTAGGATAGCGCTAGTATACGAGGATTACTGGTCAGCAAGAACCCTCTCTCCCCTTTAAAAAAAAATCTCTGACACTTCCCTCCTCTTTAAACAAAGGGTCTGATGTCGGGTCTCGACCCAAAACGTCACCTGTTGCTTTTCTCCAGAGATGGTACCTGACCTGCTGTGTAACTCCAGCATTTTGTATCTAATCTTCAGAGGCAATAGATAATAGACAATAGACAATAGACAATAGGTACAGGAGTGGGCCATTCGGCCTGTCGAGCCAGTACCCCAATTCAATGTGATCATGGCTATCATCCTAAATCAGTATCCCGAATACTCTATTGTGTGTATATTCAGAGGAGACGGAGATTGGTTTATATTTGCACAGCTAAGGATTCATAGGATATGGTAAGCGGACAAAAAATTTGAGTTGTACCTTTAGAGCACTGCCTTTTTTCAGTGGGCCCGCAGGTTTAATAAGCTGCGCAGCGTATTCCTGCCCAACATGCTTGTAAGTGGTCTGGAGTTGTTGTGCTCGAGTGTGTGTGATCTAAACCCAAGTTCAATCTGAACTACAGCAGTGCTTTTCCTCACTCAACTATACAGAGAATTAAAGGTGGTTATGAGTTTATTACAAGAGTGGAATATAATCAAAAGGGAGTTTGCTTAATGTCTCAAGCTACGAAACCCTTTCAGTGCTTTCTGGAGAGCATCCAAGAAACTGACAAGGCATTGCTTGATCAAGCAAAGCCGAATATCCAGCCCCCTGTTTCACCGCGTTTGTCAAGTGAAATTCATTTTCAAGATAAGTTAATTTGAAGTTGGCATCACTCTGTGAAATTCCACAGCAGAAAGAACAGATCTGACAACTGAATCCAGGTTAGGCTAACAGCAGCTGAAAGGAAGAGGTGTGTGCTGAAAGAAATAATATTTAATTTTCTGAACTATAATACTTTTCCGTCTGACTGAATAAATACCGTTTGATTTTGTTGGCGTGCAGATAGGGAAAAAAAAAGGTTGGTTGGTAAAGTGATGCATTAGTCTGTTCTATGATAACTTGTTCTTTCTGCAGAGGCCAATGCCTCATGGTGGAATCAAACAGGTACCAGTCTTGGCTCCAGAGTCATTCATTGAGTCACAGAAGAACCATTGACTCTTGGATTTCTCTTCTGAAGCCTTTCCCTTTTCGCCAACCCGAGCGTCACTGAAGTGGTTGGAGCTGGGAATTCAGATGGATATTTTGACTAGTTTGCACAATTGCCCATTTGTTAGGTTCAGCCTTAAAGGTCAAGTCACTGTTGGTTAAACTCACAAAGACAAGTGCGAAGGAGGTTTTTCGCAAACCAGCTCAATTACTTCAGGCCCGCAACCAAGGGCAACTTGGCTGTGAGTTCATTTTGTTGGCTGAAGGCCAATTCAGTAAACACTTTTTTTTTCTTCTCCTCGGATTTATTGAGCCAAGAAAAGCTTCAATAGGAGAAAAAAACTGGCTCGGAGTCTTTGATTTCCCCCGCCTTAAATCCTGTGAGTCAAACTATTTTGTTACGAGCAGCTGGCTCACGTGACTCTGTGGAGTTTTATTTGAATTAAATGGCCACACGCAATTCATACTTTGGTAATGATAGATTACTGGGCTCGAAGAACAAATACTGAAAGCTGAAAGTGGCCCACACACAGGTAATTCTTATTTGGGAAGATATTGTTACTTGCATTGCACTGATTTCAGCTTCAGTACCATCTCTTGTCCAGCAAACAATGTATCAGAGATAGGGAAACTCAATACTTTTCAATGAGCTTCCTTGGACAAGCATTCAAAATGGATGCCAAACCTGACACCCATGGTTAACTTTGCCAGAGCACCAGTAAAGTAGGTTCTTCACAGAGCCTCTCAAACCCACAACTTCCAACACATGAGAGGATATCAACGTTTCCCTTCAGATCATAAACCATCACAACTTTGACACTCAATATCTTTATTTTATGACCATTGGGCCACAATCTTGGAGGTCACACCTTATAAAATTGTTACATCATCTTTCCACAGGTAGGAGTCTCGAACAATGGTGCTCAACATCCATTGATTAGATCCCCATGGTTGTTGCTCCCCAAATGCACATTTCACAGCAAGTTAATATATGAGGCTTGCTCTTCCTCTATGAGGCAATAGCAGTTGGACAATGTAGAACTTGGGGCATGGTCTCAAAATAAAAGTTGTTGGCTATTTATCACTGTTTTAGTTTTAGAGGTACAGTGTGGAAACAGGCCGTTCAGACCATCGAGTCCTCGCCAACTAGCGATCACCCCGTACACCAGCACTATCCCACACTCTCGAGACACCTGCACGTCTTTGGAATGTGGGAGAAAACCGGAGCACCCGGTTCTCCACGCGGTCACAAGGAGAACGTACAAACTCCATACAGATGGCACACTTGGTCAGGTTCGAACCCGGGTCTCTCGCGCGGTAAGGCAGCAACTTTACCACTGTGCCACTGTGTTTGGAGTTGATTTGCGGTTAAGTACTTTTTGTAAAGTGTCCATGAGACACTGGCAACTTTGAAACATTTGCAGACACATTTGCAGACAACTATTGCAGACACATTGATTATACTTTGTGGATTAACATATTTCAATGATTAAAATAATAACAATGATTAGCATCCTTGTGATGGGCTGGTCCAGAATATTAAGTCATATGTGATGTACTAAGAATTAGTAAATTTGATCTAAATTTGCCTTGGTCATAAAAGACAGAGAAGGTGTTTTTCCGACTGGGGGACTATCCAGTGGTGTTCTGCAGAGATCATCACTGGACCTCTTTTGTTTGTGATATATATTAATGATCGGGATGAAAATACACTTGGTCTAGTTAGTACACTTGGAGATGACACCAAAGGTTTCCAAACAATATGCTGGGATATAGATCTTGTGGAGATTTGGGAGAAGAAAAGGCAGATTGACTTTCGACTGAGCAAGTGCGAGGTTCTGTATTTGAGGAAGCTGAATGCAAGAGCAAAGTATACGATAAATGGCAGGATCATTGATGTAAAGAGGGATCTTGGGGTGCAAGTCCATCTGAAAATGGTAATGCAGCGGATGGGGTGATAAAGAGGGTATATAGCAGCATTGCCTCATTTGGTCAGGGCATTGAATATAAAAGCCGGGAATATAAAAGCTATACAAAACTTTGATTGGGCCACATATAGAGCGGCACAGTGGTAGAGTTGCTGCCTTAAAGTGCCAGAGACCCGTGTTCGATCCTGACTACGGAGTTTGCACGTTCTCCATGTGACCGCTTGGATTTTCTCCGGGTGCTCTGGTTTCATCTCACATTCCGAAGTTGTGCAGGTTTGTAGGCTAATTGGCTTCTGCAAATTGTCCCTAGTGTGTAGGATAAGAACTAGTGTAAAGGTGATTGCTGACCAGCGTGGGGTCAGTGGGCTGTAACTAAAAAACTTACATTAGTTGGGAATTATTGGCTAAAAAGACCAAGAATCAAAAGGGGAGACCTGTTTAATGCCAATGAAGAAAGTGTGAGATCATGCTTTAAATTCCCAGTGGACAAACATGAAAAAGCCTTTATGGATATGTGTACTTGCATTACTGGCTACAAGGGGATCATGACAGAAGCCTCCTCGTGGCGATCCCCGGAAACAACGACATGATGCACTCTGCGACGCGTTGGGCGACCAATTCTGTCAACATGTTGGATGACGACAGAAGCCAACAGCGAGCTATGCGCTGTCTGACACACGAGTGAACGAACTGGCTACAAGGCACATATACAGTACATCAAGGCTAATGCCATGGCATACATTGTGAACCTCGACCAGCATACAATTGTCTGACGTCATATGGAAGAAGTGCTCGATAAACCGGTCCCAGTGAAAACAACACAAAACCAAGGAGCAACTCCAATCATTGATTGATTTAAATGATTTCCCACATGGAAACAGGCCATTCTATGGACTGAGTCCACGCCAGCCTTCAATCACCTGTTTTTTGGATTTTTTGTTAAATCCAACAACAAGCTTCATTTCACCTCGTGCGATCATCAGAACAAAATTACGGTGAGTTCATGAGGAAGGAACGTAAAACAGCACAAAATGAGTTTGTCCAAAGCTTGATTTTGACAGAAAGAGAATGGTTTAACATGGATAATATCGAGGCTCAAGCTCTAGCATGTTCTCCTTAAGGCTGCACTCCATTCACAAAAGTAATTCCAAAAATTAATCCAATCTTTAAACACATTTGTCATGATAATGGATTGTCAAAGTTAGATTACTGCTTTAAATACACTAAATGATTCTATATTATAGTTCCTTGTTATCGCACTTTCGCATCCACTCCCTACACACGAATGGCCATTTACAGAGGCCTCTACTTCCTGAGAAGATTACAGAGAGAGTCGGTCTGTCAAGGAGGACTCTCTCTAACTTCTATAAGGTGCACAGTAGAGAGCATGCTGACCGGTTGCATCGTGGCTTGGTTCGGCAACTTGACCGCCCAGGAGCGGAAAAGACTACAAAAAGTAGTAAACACTGCCCAGTTCATCATCGGCTCTGATCTCCCTACCATCGAGGGGATCTATCGCAGTGGCTGCCTCAAAAAGGCTGGCAGCATCATCAAGGACCCACACCAACCTGGCCACTCACTCATCTACCTGTTACCTACAGGTAGAAGGTACAGAAGCCTGAAGACTGCAACGTCCAGGTTCAGGAATAGTAAGATTAAATGAGAACTTACCAGTTTGAAGTTTGATCTTTATTTTATGAAGAGTTACGATGAGGGATTACGTGAAGACCCCGCCAGCACGAATGCGCGACATTCTTCAAAGCAGCGGTGTGAAATCACAGATAGTAGAGTTGACTAAAGATAGTAAGATAAGAGAACTAAAATACCAGTTGACCTGGTATTAGACGGTTGGGAGCGGAGGGCACGTAATCCCTCATCGTAACTCCTCATAATATAAAGATCAAACTTCAAACTGTTAAGTTCTCATTTAATCTTACTATTTTACTTCGGAGTCACGTGAGTGACTATGTGAAGATTTCAAAGACTCTGTGATTTCATGCCGTGGAAACGAGTCCATGCTCACACACTGCCATAATAACCAATGGAGGAAGTATGTTAACGTATTTCAGACATGAATCGGTTGCTGAAAAACAATGATGTGTTTATTAACAAATAATAATAATAACCCATAACTTCGGGGAAAATTATAATACAGAACTCAAAATCGTGTCTGCAAATGTCTCAAGGGTGGAAACGGGTTTATTATAAAACTGCTGGAAGGGTATTTCATTAGACCATCCCGCCGTTGCAAGGATATGGTCCATAGGAACTTCCATCATCCTTGCTGCTGATGTTGCTGCAGCCCTGGTGGAATGAGATTTAAAAACATCAGTGTCCACCCCCGCTGCACATAATACCACCCTAAGCCATCTTGAGATGGTCTGCACGGTTACTCTTTGATGAGGACTTTTATGACATAAATAAAGCCATTTCCATGCCCCTGAGACCTTTGGTGATCTCCAGGTAATGTAGAAGGTGGGTCACTATACATAGGCAAATATCTACGGGGTAAGCCAGGAACTCCAATTTGAGGCCAGATGATCCAGGCCTGTTCTGTTTAAGTAATTAATATATGTGGAAAGTTATCTTTTTGGATGTTACCATGGCGTCCAGTCTTAGTTTGTGCGGAGACTGGATCCGCTATGCCGTTTTATATGTCAGTTTTGTTATTGTAAGGGACATAGCTGGTGCCCAGTCTCTGAGCAGGGTTAACACAATACCAATATCCCAGGCCTGGGAATACCTAGGCCTGGGGGGATTAGAGTTGAAAATACCCTATATAAGTTTTGACACTAGAGGGTGAGATCCGACCCCATGGTGTTCTAATCCCTGTCCCAGATATGAAGATAGGGCACTCCTAGCACAGTTGATGGCACTGTAGCTCATGCCTTCATCAAAATGTAGGCTCGCCAAGAATTCCAGCACATCCATAATGGTGGCTGTATTGTAAGTGGTGTTTGCCCTGGTACAGAATACCTCCCATTTTCTGATATATGTGAGGTACTGTTTCCTGGTGGACTCTCTGCATGATGCCGTGATGATGTTCATAGTTCGGTCCGACAGTGCAAATTCCAGGAGTAGTCTTTTCAAATCCTGCAAACCAACAGGTTCATTCGGTCATGGCACGGGTGACTCTCCCCTGTCACAGGATGTACCAGCAAACTCGGGCGTTTAGAGATTGGAATACATGGTTCTGAGACCATGTCGAGTACCACAGGAAACCATGGCTGAGTAGGCCAGTCGGGTACAACCAAAATACCTGATGCAGAGTCTTGTTGTATTTTTCGCAAGACCCGACTGATGAGGCAGAAGGGGGGAAATGCATAGAAAAACAATTCCCCCCAGTGTAGCGATAAAGCGTCCATCGCTACTGCCTCAGAGTCTGGTTCCCATGCAACATATGTTGGTATCTGGTGATTAAGTCTGGATGCAAAAAGGTCGATATCTGGCATTCCATACCGAGCTACAATGCCAGTAAATACTTGGTGGTCCAACATCCATTCGGTGTTGTCATTGAATTTGCGTGACCTGGTGTCCGCCACTGTATTGAGCTTACCCGGAAGGTAAGTAGCTGATATCCAAATGTTTTTTTCTATGCACCAGTGCCAGATTGTATTGACCAATTCATCACAAGATATCGACTTAATTCCACCCAGATGATTAATGTATGCCAGATCAATTTGTAGGCGAACATGCAGATGGTGCATGTCTGAACAGTAAGCCCGACGCCCGTGGAACGCTCCCAACATCTCTAGATGATTGATACCCAGTGTCTGAAGTAAGGTTAACTCATGTGCATTCCATCTACCACCGCAACTGGAGGTGGTATTGGTTGCTCCCCAGCCGTGAGCGCTGGCGTCAGTTTGTAACACAACCAAAGGGTTTGTGACTATGATGGGATTAGAGCAATGTCGAGCATTGTTAATCCTCCATTGCAATTCCAATTTTGCTTTGGCTGGTAACTGCATTGGCCTGTCAATATGGCCAGCATGGTGTATGAGTGCTACAATCTTGGCCCTCTGTAAATTTTGGTAATGTAAGGGTCCAAATTGTGTGGCTGGGAAGGCAGCCACGAGCTTCCCAATTACCCTGGCTACTTGTTGGATAGATGGTTTACTGATGCAAACAAGGCTGTTGCATGCCTCTATCAAGTCTGTTGCTTTGTCCTTTGGCAAAGTGACAGAGATGTGAACAGAGTCAATCGTGAACCCCAAGTAGTCCATAGTCATAGAAGGCATTAACTTGGATTTATCTGAATGGATGATAAACCCCAACTTTTGAAATAGGAGCCTGGTGGCTAAGACAACCAATTTGGCCCTCCAGGGTTTTCCCCACAACTAAGATGTCATCCAGATATGCCATGACAATATGTTTTTGTTTCCGGAGAAACGCCAAGGCTGGTTTCAATATTTTAGTAAACAGTCTGGGGGCTGATGTTAATCCATTAGGTAGCGCTTTATACTGCCAGAGCTGCCCCATCCAGATAAATTTCAGATATCTGCGGTGATCTTTCTCTATTGGTACTGAATAGTTTGCATCTTTTAGGTCGATGCAAGCCATGAAGTACCCCTTGGAAACTAGTTGTTTGGCAGTAACAAATTTTATTTCACAGTCACTAACGTGACTCCGAAGTAAAATAGCCCATTATCTGTCTATTTGCACTTAATCTGTTTTATTTATTCATGTGTGTATATTTTTATATAATGGTATATGGACACACTGATCTGTTCTGTATTCGTGCCTACTATATTCTGTTGTGCTGAAGCAAAGCAAGAATTTCACTGTCCTATCTGGGACACATGACAATAAATTCTCTTGAATCTTGAATCTTGAATCTTGAATCTTGAATCTTGAATCTTGAATCTTGAATTAACCTATAAACGTGCATTTCTTTGGGGTGCGGGAGGAAACCAGAGCACCTGGAGTAGCAATGTTACAAAATGTTGAGATTTTAAAAATCAAGTCTGCAATTTATCCCATCAGATAAAGCATAAAAAGAAGTTTAATTTGACACCTAATTCACTTTCATATCTTCAGTATTAAAAAAGTTATGCCATTTTCATACTCGGAAATTAGCATCTTGTTCCCCATTGCCTTTCCATTGACTTAACTCAAAAGCTGTGATCTAGGACAGTCAAAAGCCTATAACTTTCTTAAACATTAAGATAAACTTGGATGACCTGAAATTAAAGCATATAATTAGTTAGTTACCTAATTGTAGCAAATTACAAAATTCAATTACTAGATCTAAACATCTGTCCATTTTTTAAGAAAAGATAAACATTTTTAAATTGCCTAAGTGTCCAAATAATATTCACACAATAATTCACAATATAACATGATTTTTAAATCTCATTTTCATTAAATTATAGGCCAAATGGAAGGAATTTAGTGTTTAATTCCTGTAAATTAATGGCCATTTAAATCAACTTGCGAGTGGGTTTTAGAGGAACGCGGTGGATTGGAACGTTGCGGTTTGCGTTGAATTTAACCCGCAGTCGGCAGGAAAAACACTGCTGGTTCGTATATATATTTTTTGTCACCATTTCACAACATGAAAATGTGACTAAATGCTTCCTAAGAACCACGTTTTTATGTAAAAATAAACTGTGTACCTTCTTTTCTCCCCTACGTAAAATCCTTCCCGTTGTCGGCGCTCACGGCTTCAGAAGATGATTTTAAAATTACTCTAGCTAATAAATGATCTAGCGTAGTTTAAAAATACCTCCATAAAACAAATGTCGGAGTGATTTCTCTTTAGCGACGAAATCCCCTGAGATGGATCGACTTGAACTCTGGAGAAAAACGGCACTTTAAACCCGCCCCCCTCCGAAAGGCGCCAAAGTCGCGCACACTGGGAGTGGCAGAACTGCAGCGCCACTAAAGGTAAGTAGTGTAACATACCTACCTGGAGGAATCCTACGTGGTCACAGGGAGAAAGTGCAAACTCCACATAAATAGCACTCCAGATCAGGATCAAGCCCAAGACACTGCTGCTGTGCTGTGGAGAGATGGAATGGGTAAGGATTCAGTTCGAGACCCTTCTTCGGGCAGGTTTAAACCAGTATCTGCAGTTCCTTCCAACAGACTAAACTAAGAGACTACTGTATACTCTTATACAAAACTGTTATTCAGACTCACTTCATCTGAAAGACAATAGACAAGAGCTTGCAAGGTTTGGATCATTGACCCAGGATTATCTTTGAATACTTCAGCTCTTTTCTCAATCTTCGTACTTCAGAGGAAATTCTCATTACCACCATATATTTAATGGTTAAATAAAATAAATGCTCCTTGTTCAACCAGAATCTGAGATTGAAATTGGATAGCCTATCAAGGGCAAATTTGAAACCATTCTTGAGGCAGGAAGATCAGAAATGTGGCAGAATCCAAACCCTCTTGTGGATATGATTGAACATAACTTCAGAATGATCCGATAAGTGAGGACAGAGCCGGATCTTCCAACCTGCTTCACTTTGGACATTTGACTTTGTCTCTGGAACTAATGTGCTACATTGCTGAGAACAACATTCTGCACTTTGTATCTTTCCTTTTGCTCTACCTATTGTAGGGAAGTGAGAACATGCACACCTCCAGATTCAGGGGCAGTTTCTTCCCAGCTGTTATCAGGCAACTGAACCATCCTACCAACAAGTAGAGAGCAGTCCTGAGTTACTATCTACCTCATTGGAGACTCTCGGACTATCTTTATTTGGACCTCACTGGACTTTATTCTTACACCAAACGTTATTCATGTTATTCCCTTTATCATGTATTTGTACATTGTGGATGGCTTAATTCTAATCGTGTATTGTCTTCCCGCTGGCTGTTTAGCGCACAACAAAAGCTTTTCACTGTACCTCGGTACACGTGACAATAATAAACGTAAACCTAAATTTATCGCAGATTCATCTATGGTTCTTGTATCACCATACCAGCTACTTATAAAGATGAAAAATTGAGATGGTGTTAGGATCAACATGGAGCAATAATAAACAGGCAGAGGTTTGATAGCAGAGAATCCTTTTTGCTGCAGCGTGTCATTACAAGGGCACTGGTTTCTCGTGATACCTCACACTGTGCAGTGTCCACTATTATCAATCATATCATGATGGGTTGGAGGAGAACCACTTGTGTTTCACACTTTAAATAAAAGCAGAACAGAATCACGTTATCCTAGATCCCGAGGGACTGCCTGAAATTAAAAAATAAAGGTTAATAGCATTATGCTTGACTAGAGATTTTTCTTTTCTTTTATGCCTATCACGCCTCCTGGCATGTAGGGCAGCAACGAAGGTCCTCCACTCCTGTCCGTTCTGCGCTAGCTTCTGGACACTACCCCAGGTCAGGTCCATTGTTTTAGCCCTGGAAGTCCATCACGCCCAGTAGTGTTGATTCCTTCAGTTGCTGTTTCCGTAACATATGTGTTTTACGAGACAGGGTTGTTAGCCCTGTGCTCAACCTCCAACCTGGAGGACCAGTGGATTGTTCTTCGTCTCGCCTCTACCCTTCGACCTGTCCAGCATGGGAAACCCTAACAGGAGACGAATCTCCCGCTGGCATAGCTCTAGGGGTCACTGATACACACAAGCTCCCTGACCACGACAAGGTTGCAATCCAACGGGGAGTTGAATAGAGAAGGAAATGATAACTAATATTTTGAGTGAAAAAGTTTCTCCAGTTCCTATTATAGTTGCTACATAAATTTCCCTGGGGCATAAGGGGCTAAAGGGTAACCTTCCGAAGTATCTAAATTCATGGATGTGGTAAATAGCCACAGTCTTTTCCCCCAACATTAAAGGTTCTGAAGCTAAAGAGGTTTATGATGTGAAAGATTTAACAGAGACCCCAGTGAATCCCTTCTGCACCTTCTGCAAAGCTTCCAACATCCTTCCTATGTGGGAGGTGGATTAAGAACCAACCTCTGAAACAGAGACATAAGTCAAGCAACCATGGTCATCATTTTAATAAGTAACTCCAATGCCTGAGCCCCTCACACATTTAAAAACACCTGATTTTGTGTTGCAATTAGAAACTGCACATACTGCTCCATATAGTTTTAGAGATACAGCGTGGAAACAGGCCCTTCTGCCCATCATGTCAATGCCAACCAACGATCACCTGTACACTGGTTCTATGTCAATACATGTTTGGGGCAATTCATAAATCAGTCCTTAGCAATTATAACACGTTTCATTGTTTCAGATCCATTATCTTCTGTACTTCACCCGAGTACATAGGAAGATGCTGACTTTCCCACTGTAATTATATATCTGCCCATGATAGCATGATCTGCTATTGAATCACCATTCCTTTGTTAAGCCAGGTAATTTATTTGATACAGACCCCACTTCTCTCCCACACACCCCACCCCCCACCCGCCGGTCTTTCTTTCTTCTCCCCAGCTCCCATCGGATAAAAGATACAGAAGTTTGAAAGCACACACCACCATCTCAGGAACAGCTTCTTTTCATGCCATAGGCTGGGGTACTGTCCGATTCACCTCTACCCCCAGTACAGACACTGGACCTTCTCTCTGGATCTGTTGCCCTACAATGCTGGGAACTATATTCTACACTCTGAATCTTCCCCTTTGCTATACCTATTCTACTTGCATTTGACTTTATTGCATTTATGCCCAGTATTATCTGATCTGATGTGATAGCTGGCAAAACAATGCTTTTCACCGTACGTCGGTACACGTGACAATAATAAACCTAAACCTGAATCTTAAATGTAATTAATAAAATTATGCATTTACTGTGAACCACTATTAATCATTTCACTTTGAAAGTATTTTTGAAGTAAAACTTTGGTAGCACATGAACTCACTGGGTCATGATGACAATCTCCTCTGCAAGTATGTCCAGTCATCTATCACAGAGTGAAGAATTAATGCTGCAAAACATACACAGGACTGAATGACATGAATGATTAGTACGGGTGTCAGGGGTTATGGGGACAAGGCAGGAGAATGGGGTTAGGAGGGAGAGGTAGATCAGCCATGATTGAATGGCAGAATAGTCTTGGTGGGCTGAATGGCCTAATTCTGCTCCTATCACTTATGACCGTATGATGTCTACCATCCTGTTTGCAATGAAAAGATTTGATTGAATAGCATGCAAAACAAAGCTTTCTACTGTACCTCAGTGCACGTAACAATAATAAACCTAAACCTTAGCCTATTTGTACTTTTATCTTGCAGCTTCCTGCCTCTTCCAGCGGTGGTAAGGGCGCTGTTTATTGAAACATCGTTTCACATTAAGTTGATTATCTCTCCTTGCATTCGGAACTGCACACGGGGGTGAATGCATCTTCAGAGTGCATGAAAAGATATTTCCATTGTCAGAGGCATGGCCTTTTACTGCTGCCTTCTAACACTTTAGCTATCATCGTGTTTGAGCTTGGCGATGGAATACATTTCTTGGCACTTTTTTGCTGCCATTTCCAAATACAATCTTGCAAGCCCAATCAAACGTCAGGCGACTTGCGCCAAACAGTTTAAACTGAATCCTGTCATCATTGAAGTCATAGAACTATCTAAGCCACAGGGCACCGTTTAGAACACAACATCGCAATGTGTGCACAGAGCTTTCAATGCAAAATTATATTCACTGACAATTTCCCCTGCTCTTTGATTCCTCACATGGAACTGAGAACTCTCTGCAATTCCAAGTGACTGTGAGTTGACATATTCTCTGGTCCACATCTATCAGGTCTCTCTCTGTCAATAGAAAAACATCTTTGTGTTCTCTAACACCTTGTGCATTCCCAATATTCTCAAAACCTCTATTTTGAGAATATTAGGGGCAGCATAGTGGCACAGCAGTAGAGTTGCTGCCTTACAGCACCAGAGACCCAAGTTCGATTCTGACTATGGGTGCTATCTTTTAGCTGTTTGTACGTTCTCCCTGTGACTGGTTGGGTTTTCTCCAGGTGCTCCGGTTTCCTTTCACATTCTGAAAATGTGCAGGTTTGTAGGTTAATTGGCTTCGGTAAAAAGTTGTAAATTGTCCCTTGTGTATAAGATAGTGTTAGGATAGTGGTAGTGTTAGTGCATGGGGATTGCTGGTCAGTGCGGACCCGGCGGGCTGAAGGGCCTGTTTCTGCGCTGTATGTCTAAACCAAACTAAGCTAAACTAAACGCTCTGCAGAGCATGGTTCATGAGGTAGACTGATGCGCCACATGCCCACGCAAATGGCACGTGCCGTCTGAGGTAATTTTCTGCTTATCAGCCTCTCCGCAGCCTAACTGATGCCAGCAGAGTCACAGTGAAACCCTGTACAGGTCTGCCATGCACAAGGAAGAGATTGTGCTGGCCGGAGGCCGAGCTGATATCAAAACCATAGCGTCGCCCACACTCTCTGTCTGCCTGCCCACTGACTCCCTTGGTCTCCGTTATCTTTCAACAATAAGCACATTCTCTTCCAAGTAAATGTGGTTTAACCTTTAATGCAGACTGCAGGCAGTGTAAGTATGCACCCAAAGAGCTGGTTCCATTCAGTACAATAAAAGCCTGATGGAGCTGTACCTGCAATGGGACTTGCCCAAAGGTTATCTTGTCCAAAAATAAGGAGGGGAAACAAGCTAGACACCGCCAGGGTGGCATAGTGGCGCAGCGGTAGAGTTGCTGCCTAACAGCGCCAGAGACCCGGGTTCGATCCTGACCACGGCTGCTGGCTGTACGGAGTTTGTACGTTCACCCTGTGACTGCGGTGTGGGTTTTCTCCGGGTGCTCCGGTTTCCTCCCACGTGCCGAGTTGTAGATGTAGCCATCTCACAGACCAGACTCCCCACCAGTAACTAGGTAGATCTCCACTTTGTGATACCTCAGGAAAGCAGCCAACATGCTCAAGGACCTTTTTCACTCTGGTCATTCCCTCTTCTCCCCTCCCTCCCGTCATGCAAAAAAGATACAAAACCTACAAATCACGTACCACCAGATCCAGGAACAACATCTTCCCTACTGTAATCAGAACTACTGAATGACTCTGCCATAAGCTAAAGTGTAGACTCGATCTTCCAACCTATCATACTGCAAACCTTGGTCTTTTTCTTCATAACTGTAACACTATAATGTTGTAATATTATATTCTGCCCTCTGGTATTTTTTCTCTTTGGACTGCTAGTTATACTTGTGCAAGGCTTGATCGCACTCATGTGCTTGGCACAGTAGCGCAGCTGGTAGAGCTGTTGCCACACAGCGCCAAAAACCCAGGATCGATCCTGACCTCAGGTGCTGTCCTCTTCTTCTTCTTTCGTGTGGCGTGCGCAGCCTAAAGTTGTTGGACAACTTGTTCTATTTGATCTTCCGTTAGTGCACGTCAAGTTGGTTGCATTAGTCGAAACAGGGCAGGCCACGTGAAGGTTGCAATCTTCCACCCCAGGTGCTGCCTGTGTGGAGTTTGCTCGCTCTCCCAGTAACTGCGTGGGATTCCTCCGGGTGACCCAGTTTCGTCCCACAACCGAAAAGACATGAAAGTTTGTAGGGTTAATTGGCCTCTGTAATATTGCCACTAATGTGTAGGGAGTGAATGCGAAAGTGGCATGACATAGAACTAATGTGATCGGGTGATCAATGTGGACTCAGTGGACCAAAGTTGCCTGGTTCCTTGCTGCATGTCTAAACTAAACTAAAACCATAGTATGAACTGGAAATGTACAAACAATGATTTTCACTGTATCTCGGTACATCTGACAATACTTTAGAATTCCCAAGCATTAGTCCAGATATTTTTCTGGGGAGGAAGTGAAATCAAGCCAAAGTCTTCCTCAAGCATTTCAAAATACTACAAATGTAGCAAATATGAAATACAAACAGAAAATACTCAGTAGGTCAGGCAGCATTTATGGAAAAAGAAACAGGGTTAACACTGCAAGTCGACAAGGACTGCATGATCTACTGAGTACTTTGAGTCATTTGCGTTTATGCTCGTTAGTCAACAAGAATTCTGAGCTGCCTCTGTTGTCTTTGTCTCCGTGTCGAGTGAGGGAGGGGAACTGAATAACAGTGAGTACAAGCATATTAGTGTTTATTTTTTAACTTATAGAATTTAAAACCATTGATAATTTGTTTCTAGTTATTTGTTAGCTGACGTTAAGAAGGCCTGTAGGGGGAGAGGAGCCATGGGAAAATGGCAGGTGAGGATGTGTAGTTAGTGTATACAGTACATTCAGAAAGTATTCAGACCCCTTCACTTTTTCCATGTTTTGTTACGTTGCAGCCTTATTTGAAAATGGATTAAATTCATTTTTTCAATCATCAATCTACACACAATACCTCAGAATGAAGAAGCAAAAATGTTTGCAAAGTAATTAAAAATAAATAACTGAAATATCATATTTACATAAGTATTCAGACCCTTTGCTACGACACTCAAAATTGAGCTTAGGTTCATCCTGTTTCCGTTGATTATCCTTGAGATGTTTCTACAATTTGATTGGAGTCCACCACTGGTAAATTAAATTGATTGGACATGATTTGGAAAGGCACACACCTGTCTATATAAGGTCCCACAGTTGACAATGCATGTCAGAGCAAAAACCAAGCCAGGATGACGAAGGAATTGTCCATAGACCGAAATAGGATTGTGTCGAGACACAGGCCTGGGGAAGGGTATAAAATAATTTCTGCAGCATTGCAGGTCCCAAAGAGCACAGTGGCCTCGCTCATTCTTAATTGGAAGAACTTTGGATCCACCAGGACTCTTCATAGAGCTGGCCGCCCGGCCAAACTGAGCAATCGGGGGAGAAGGGTCTTGGTCAGGGAGGTGACCAAGAACCCAATGGTCACACTGACAGAGCTCCAGATGTCCTCTGTGGAGATGGGAGAACCTTCCAGAAGGACAACTATATCTGCCGCACTCCACCAATCAGGCATTTATGGTAGAGTGGCCAGACGGAGGCCACTACTCAGTAAAAGGCACATGACAGCCAAAACTTGGAGTTTGCCAAAGGCACCTAAACAAGATACTCTGGTCTGGTGTAACCAAGATTGAACTCTTTGGCCTGAATTCCAAGCGTCATGTCTGGAGGAAACCAGACACCCGCTCATCACCTGGCCAATACCATGGTGGTGGCAGCATCATGCTGTGGGGAAAGGTTTCAGCGGCAGGAACTGGGAGATTAGTCAGGATCGATGGAAAGATGAACAGAGCAAAGTACAGAGAGATCCTTGATGAAAACCTGCTCCAGAATATTCTGGACCTCAGACTGAAGCGGGGGTTCTGCTTCCAACAGGACAATGACCCTAAGCACAGAGCCAACACAATGCAGGAGTGGCTTCGTGACAAGTCTTTCTTTCTTTTAAAATCTTTTTATTAGTTTTTTTCCGAAAAACAAAAACAAAACATAAAAATCAGAGCAAAAAGAATAATGATAAAGATAACCATGATATTGATACATTGGGATTACATTAATAACAGGTATAACCTAATATGAGTCCTGTGTCAAAATACACATGAATATAGACCTCTATGTAAATATAGTTAAATATGTAAAAAAGAAAACTTATATATGCGAAAATGAAACACAAAGATAAAAAGACAAAAAAAGAGGAAAAAAGGAAGAAACAACCCCCCCCCTAAACTAAAGAAAAAAAGAAAGAAATTAAAAAAATAGACAAAATAAACAAAAACAAAGCAAAGCGAAACAGAATCTGAACTGAGAATTTCAACAATTTAAATCTGTTTGTCATCAAGTTCGTTATACCATATAGAGGTAAAATAGTTTTGATAACGGTTAGAGAGGGAGCAATTTATGTTGTATGAAAGTGTTGAATACATTTTCCCCAAGTCTTATCAAATTTAACGAAGGGTTCAACAATGTCACTCCTGATTTTTTTCTAAATTTAAACATGATATCGTTTCAGAATACCACTGGAGTGTGGTCGGAGGGTTGGAGTCTTTCCATTTAAATAAAATAGATCTTCTGGCGATTAGTGTGGTAAAAGCAATGGGCGGAGCGGGACAAATGAATAAAATCTGACATTGGTAGGCCAAAAAATTGCAGTAATAGGATGAGGTTGTAAATCAATACCTAAGACTCCAGAAATAGTATCAAAAATGTATTTCCAATATTTTTCCAAAAGTGGGTAGGACCAAAACATATGGGTCAGTGAGGCCACTTCAGAGTTACCTCTCTCACAGGTGGGATTTATATGACAATAGAAATGAGCCAACTTATCTTTTGACATATGGGATCTGCGAACCACCTTGAATTGTATCAAAGCGTGTCTTGCGCACATTGAAGAGGTATTGACTAATTGAAGAATCCTCTCCCATTTCTCTATAGATAGAGAAATTTGGAGTTCTCTTTCCCAGTCGGTCTTAATTTTATCAAATATATCTATTTGTAATTTCAAAATCCACTCATAAATAGTCATTATTAATCCTTTCTGATAAGGGTTCAAATGTAAAATGTTTTCCAAAATTTCGGTTTGATGTGGTAGCGGAAAAAGGGGTAGAGTAGCCTTCAAAAAATGTCTTATTTGTAAATATCTAAAAAAATGTGAATTAGGTAAATTATATTTATTGGAGAGTTGTTCGAAAGACATAAAACAACCATCCAAAAACAAATCACGAAAAGCTCGTAATCCCTTCCTCTTCCATAACAAATATCGTGACAAGTCTGTGAATATCCTTGAGTGGCCCAGCCAGAACCCGAACTTGAACCCGATCGAACATCTCTGGAGGGGCCTAAAAACAGCTGTGCATCGAAGCTCCCCATCCAATCTGACAGAGCTTGAGAGGATCTGCAGAGAAGAATGGGAGAAATTACCCAAATACAGGTGTGTCAAGCTTGTAGCATCATACCCAAGAAGACTTGAGGCTGTAGTTGCTGCCAAAGGTGCCTCGACAAACTACTGAGTAAAGGGTCTGAATACTTATGTAAATGTGATATTTCAGTTATTTATTTTTAATTACTTTGCAAAAATTTCTAAAACACCTGTTTTCCCGTTTTTATTATGGGGTATTGTGTGTAGATTGATCATTAAAAAACATGAATTTAACCCATTTTAGAATGAGGCTGTAACGTAACAAAATGTGGAAAAAGTGAAGGGATCTGAATACTTTCTGAATGCGCTGTATGTAGAAGTGTTTATGTAGAAGGGGTGGCACAGTGGTGCAGAGGTAGAGTTGTTGCCTTACACCGCCAGTGAGCAGGGTTCTATCCTGACTATGGGTACTGTCCGTATGGAGTTTGCACGTTCTCTCTGCGACAGTGTGGGATTTCTCCGGGTGCTCCGGTATCCTCCCGCACTCCAAAGATGTGTGGGTTTGGAGGTTAATTGGCTTTGGTAAAAATTGTAAATTGACCCTGGTGTGTAGGATAGTGGTAGAGTACGGGATGACCGCTGGTCGGAGCGGACTCGGTGGACCGATGGGCCTGTTTCCATGTTGTATCTCTAAAGTCTAAAATAGTAAGATTAAACGAGAACTTACTAGTTTGAAGTTTGATCTTTATTTTATGAGGAGTAACGATGAGGGATTACGTGAAGAACCCCGCCTGGTGCTGGAACGGCATACTTCAAAGCAGCGGCATGAAAAACACAGAACATAATAGCCGGAGTAAGATAGTAAGGCTTCTCATAGATTTAGAACTACCAGATGATCATTTATTTTATGAGGGTGGGGAGTGGAGGGCACGTAATCCCTCATCGTTACTCCTCATAAAATAAAGATCAAACTTCAAACTGGTAAGTTCTCGTTTAATCTTACTATTTTACTTCGGAGTCACGTGAGTGACTACGTGAAGATTTTGAAGCTTTCTGTGTTTTTCATGTCGTAGAATTTATTCCATACGACAGTCCGGCTCATTCAACACAGTGACGAGCGAATAACACATTTTTCCCCAAACATTGCCTCAAGTTATGTGATAAATTATTTCACATTATAAAGAATAAAAGTAATGCCCTTTCCATTGAAAGGCAAGTCTATCACAAAATATCAATTGATATATATATTTTGATGGTATGACAAAGCAACAATTATAGAGAACCCAACACACCGTGTCCAAACCTGACACCATGACTGGTTCCTTTTTACTTTAACATTAATTTACACCCTCCTGCGGCCTTGCATCTTTGCTCGAGCGGCTCATCCCGTGCCATTCCTGTGAATGTATCTACCTCATTAACAGAGTGATTTTCCACCTTTCAGTGTCTAGTTCCACTGAGTGTATCCAATTTCTAACCATCTAGAATACATTCCTCTAGAACCATCAGTTTTTACTGAACCTAATGTGGTTTTTGTGTGTAATAAGTAGTGCTGTCTCATTACCACAGAGACTCTTACCTACTTCAACATATTTCATCAATGTTCACACACACACACACACACACACACACACACACACACACACACACACACACACACACACACACACACACACACACACACACACACACACACACAACTTAAGGCCGACAGGATATGTTTATAGGTTTACCTTGGTTTCAGCTCCTCTTGGTGTGCTTTGTTTGGTAGGTTCATAAACATATATGATAATGTAATCTGTATCCACATGCAATTATAACGTAACATTTGCAATGTTTGCACTCTTATATTGATACTAAAGTCATCAGCATTATTATTTTCAATGTTAATTCTTTTTGTATATTACAAATTTAGGTATATTTGCCTAAAGCAATTCAGGATTATTTATCTCCCGACTTATATATTACAATTTTGGACAGATTATATATATATATATACACATATATATATTTATATTAATATCCGCATATATATCCCTTTCCATATCAGGATATTATGAATGCACCTGATACCATTGTCTCTTCCTTAGAGATAAACAGCTGGACTAAACTTTTAGAATATGCCACATCTGTTTACTCAGATAATCCCATGATTGTTATTTGACTTATCTTGTGTGTTTTAACATATGCCACAGCGTGGTATTGTTCACCTTGATATGACATGGACACTTCCATAATAAAACAATCGATATTTAATCCATAACTCCTTATACTTCAATAATTAATACAAATGTTTGGAAAATTTCTTAGGACAATCCATCTATGCTCACCTGGTATTATTGTCCGCAGTCCCAACAAGAGACGTATCAATTATTCTTATAAGAATAGATAATATTCTTATCTTTACCCAAACATTCACAGAAGCTGTACATCATCTGTAACACTTGCTTCAGTTTGCAACAGCTGTTAAGCTTATAGTTGAAGCAGCTTGTGAACCTTTTTTACATTACTTTAATAATGATAACGTATCATTTGATATTTGCATAAGCCTCTCACAAAGGCATACATTTTCTTATAAGCTTCTGTATTCCTTCTTTTGGAGCTTTATTTACTCTTTACCTAACCTAATGGAGGGACAAAGTATGTCAACAACAATGAGACATATTTGTATCATGGAACAATTTTCCCCCTCTTATGGTGCTGAATTACTTCTAAATTCAGAATAGTAATTTATGAATATTTTATTAATGCCTAAGCATACGCTTTATATAATAGGTCAGGTCCTTGCCTTCCACCAGGTTTGTAATTGCAGCACTAATTTGCAGCCGACTCTTATAACCTTCCAATTTAAATGTAATCAAGATAACCCATGACCATGACCTCATTAGTGCAAGTGCTGATCTTTTATCAGCATAATTGTTCCTCCAGTATTCTGTTTAACAGCCTTGAACTGGTTTAATCCTTTGGACAATGTTTTAACTTGCACAGCTTGACCCATTTTAATTAATTTCAAGCACCTGTAATATTGATTAACAATTTGTTAATAGCAACTGTATTTCCATGTTCTAGATGTTTCCATTTTAATAAATGTTCTTACACTGTGAAAGTGTATATAAAATGATGTTTTGTATGGTTTATACCATCAAATCTTTACACTGAGGTAATTTTATAATATATATGTACGTACCCCTTCTTTATTGGAGTTACTTTTGAGTGCAAACCTAAAATCAATTTTTAAGGTTTTCTTATACAGGTGAACCAATCCTTCCTTAGTTATATTAAATTAATGATCATAATACACCTGTAATCCCCCACAATTGGAGATTTCGTGAACTTATTTTGTAACAAGATGTTTGCACCTCTTCAACGTACTTCAAGCCTTCTTTTCCCAATTATATGGGTTTGGATAAGGCTATGTTGGATTATACCACTTCTGCCTTTGTTTTGATCCATTATCAAATCTTTCATTGGATCATAGTTTTTCCCCCAAAGTTTAAAGATCAGTAGTCTGTTCTTTTGTAATCAATATCTTTGATTTATCATAAGGTAGGTTTATTCCATAATAATCAGGAATTTAACATAACCTGATTTATATTGATCTGCGAATCTAGAGTGCAGATTTGGTAAATTATATATATTTCTTCCCATTGAGCTCCACAAACTGATGGCAATTTATTTTATTTTAAAAGTATTAGTTATTTGCACAACGTTTTATTTTATTTTATTTTTCTTTTTGAATAGTAATGCCATGCACCAGTTTGAAATACTTTGAAATTGTATTTCTTTATATCTCATATAATTTGAGACATGGATATCATAAACGGATTCACCGTTGACATCTTTATAAAACATAAAAGTTTTATCATATTCTGCTGTTTCAATCATTACAGCTTTGGTGAGTTTTTAGTTTCCATGTTTACTTTTCATGGCCTCACTCATCATTAGTTCTGCTGTTTTAACATAACAGCTTTTAGTGAGAGACCAACTAATTTTGGTTTCCATGGTAATTTTCCATGGCCTCACTTCTTATTCAGGTGTTGTGCATACACCTGTGTGTGTATATATATATATATATATATATATATATATATATATTATATATATAAATTATATATATATTGATGCTGTGGTGGGTACCCACCATATTTCATCATATTTTTCCCTTTTTATATGTGAAACCCCCTTAGGGTAGGTTAGGGAATATTTCCATTATTTTCCGTCTGAAGGCCTTTATTAACTTTTTAAATAATGGCCTTTCTGACTTGGTTAAAATTCCCCCCCCCCTGCCAAAAGTTTGTGGAGCATCTAAAACTCCCTAACGTATTTTTAACGGTCACCAGTATCGGAACCGGCTCCGTAATTAATCTCCCGTCCCGATCGCTGGGTATTCCCCCGGGACGTTCTTTTTTAAACTCCGTTGTATTATACAGAGTATTTTTGTTCTATTTTACTCTTTTATTTTATTTTTGTTTTTAAATTCATTTCAAATCCTGGTTCAATACACCAGGCACGGAGTTTTCCAGACCCTAAAAGTTTTTCAACTGCACTTACCTGCCGGTTCCGTACCTACCGCTGTCGACGAGCTAGCCTCTGCAGCTCTTCCTTCTGCCGTCAGCGTCGACGTAATGCCGTTCCAGCGCCAGGCGGGGTTCTTCACGTAGTCACTCACGTGACTCCGAAGTAAAATCTAAAGTCAATGTTGGCTTCCCACCTTCTCATCCCACCTTCTCATCCCAACCCCGTCGCCCTTCCAAAGTCTTGAAATCAGAATGAGGATCAGAATAAAGTTCAAGTCAATGGGAGGAGTTTGGAATGCTGAGAACAATATTCTGCACTCTGTATCTTGCTCTTTGCTCATCCTATTTTATTTGTTTGATGCGATTATATTTATGTGTAGGATAGTCTGAAGAAAATAATGTTCAGGTTCAGGAACAGCTTCTTCCCAACAACCATCAGCCTATTGAACACTGCAAACTCTGACGAAACTCTGAACTACCAGCTGCCTGGGTTGCACTAGGATCTTGGGGCTTTGTTTTGTTTAGGCACAATATTGTTTTAATTTAATATCGTCATAGAGTCACACAGCCTGGAAACAGGCCCTTCAGCCCAACTTGCCCATGCCAACCGTCATGCCCCATCTACACTAGTCCCACTGCCTGTAGGTTACACTCAAAGAATCAGAGGAGAGTTGATGGACATGTGAGAGAGATTTTATTTCTGTTTAGTTTATTATTGTCACGTGTACTGAGGTACAGTGAAAAGCTTCGTGCTGCGTGCCATCCAGTCCACGATAACAAACTAGCCATCCACAGTGTACAGATACAGGGTTAAGGGAATAACATTTAGAGCAGGATAAAGTCCAGTAAAGCTTGATTAAAGATAGTCCGAGGGTCTCCAATGAGGTAGATGGTAGGTCAGGACCTACAGGAGATAGGATGGTTCAGTTGCCTGATTACAGCTGGGAAGAAACTGTCCCTGAATCTGGTGGTGTGCGTTTTTACACTTCTGTACCTCTTGCCTGATGGGAGAGGGGAGAAGAAGGAGTGTCCGGGTTGCAACTCGTCCTTGATTATGCTGGTGGCCTTGCCAAGGCAGCGTGAAGTGTAGATGGAGTGAATGGAAGGGCGGTTGGTTTGCGTGACGATCTGGGCTGCGTCCACAATTCTCTTGCAATTTTGTGCGGTCTTGGATGGAGCCCAAGCTGAAATCACTTGCACTGGTTAGAATGTAACCTATTTATGAGCTAGTTCCATTGTAAAATATCCTGAGAAGCATTCACAGAGTTACATGAGGCCTACGCGAGTTTAATGGTGTATTAAACTATAATAATTATTTAGTGTGCCATTAAAATCTCACTTAGACCCCATCTAACACTGTGTAAATTTTCAAGGTGTTTTATAGTGGGGCTCGTGCACAAGTAGCTTAACAATTTAAGTAATCTCTCTAGCCTTAAAAGAAAGGAAAATATCTCTATAGACATGCACTCTGCCCACCTTACAAATACAATTCATAAACACTTTAGAATCGTAAATATTCCAATAATGATTCCAGATTTGCCAGACAAGATCTTCCTTAGAGTTACAGAAACAGGCCGAAGACAGACACAAAAAGCTTGAGTAACTCAGCGGGTCAGACAGCACACAGACAAGGAATAGGTGATATATCGGGTCGAGACCCTTCTTCAGACTGAGAGTCAGGGGAAAGGGGAACGAGAGATTTAGATGGTACTTTGGCCAAAAGAATGGAAGATATGCAAAAAGCAACGGTTATCAAGGAAACATGCCCACATTTGGTCCATATCCCTCTAAACCTTTCCTATCCTATACCTGTCCAAACATCTTTTAAATGTTGTTGTATCTGCCTCAACTACCTCCCGGCAGCTCGTTCCATATACCCAGCACCCTCTGTGTGGAAAACGTTACCACTCAAGTTTCTATTAGCTCTTTCCCCTCTCACCTTAAACCTATGGCCTCTGGTTCATATTTTGATGCGATGCTGCCTGACCCACTGTGTTATACCAGCTCTATGTGTCCTACCTGCAGTTCCTTGTTTCTCCACTAGGACATGATTGCCCCTTCAACACCAATAACCTTTTAAGAAATGGGATAATTTTCTTGATGGTTTTAATTTATGTTTAGTTTCATTTAGAGATACTACACAGAAACAGGCCCTTCGGCCCACCGTGTCTGCACTGACCAGTAATCCCCGTACACTAGCACTATCCAACACATAGGGACAATTTACCATTTTTACCGTAGCCAATTAACCTACAAAACTATTAAAGAAGGAACTGCAGATGCTGGAAAATCGAGGGTACACAAAATGCTGGAGAAACTCAGTGGGTGCAGCAGCATCTATGGAGCGAAGGAGATAGGCGACGTTTCAGGCCGAAACCTGAAGAAGGGTTTCGGCCCGAAACGTTGCCTATTTCCTTCGCTCCATAGATGCTACTGCACCCGCTGAGTTTCTCCAGCATTTTGTGTAACCTACAGAACTATACGTCTTTGGAGTGTGGGAGGAAACCGGAGCACCCGCACCAAATCCACGCAGTCACAGGAAGAACGTGCAAACTCCGTACAGGCAGCATTCATAGTCAGTATCGAACCTGGGTCTCTGGCGCTGTAAGGCAGCAACTCTACCACTGTGCTACCGTGCTGCCTATAACCCACTGGATATCTCCAGTGTAACCCGGGCCTGGTATGGGTAAAGGCAAGTGGGAGTGGATTAAAGAGATTAAGATTATGGTGGGCATGACAGTAAATCCGCATTGATGAGATTAACAAACAGGAGGGGTAATTAACCTGCTTTCCGCCCAAATGGAAAACTCTCTGATCATCTACATGTGTCATTTTAGTAGCGCCAGCGCTTTGAACTCTGTCTGAAATCCATTCCATTGATGTGAATAACCGTCTGGTGCAGGGAAATTTCCTCTGGTTTCCCGGCCAACGCTTAATCCTCAACCAACATCGCAAAAAACACATTATTTGGTCATTATCACATTGCTTGTGGGAGTAAGAATTTCATTGTCCTATCTGGGACACATGGCAATAAAATTCTCTTGACTTGAGTTGGCTGTGTACACATTGGCTGCTGCATTTCCTACATTACATCAGTGACTCCACTTCAAAGTCAACGGTGAATGCAAATAAAATAAACTGCCGATGCTGGAAATTTGAAATAAAAACAGGAAATTCCGGAAACCCACAGCGGGGTCCAGCCGCATCTGTGGAAGGGGAAGCAGAGTTGGGGAAGTCCTCATCTGATCAGCTTCATTTAAGACAGGCACAGAGTAACTCAGCAGGTCAGGCAGCATCTCTGGAGAAGAAGAATGGGTGGTGTTTCGGGTCGGAACCCTTCATCAGACTGAGAGTAAAGGGGAGGGAACTAAGAAAGTAGAAAGAGGTGGAGATGTTAAGATGTGACTTGTGGTGAGATCCTGTTGGAGGTGGTGAAAATGTTGGAGGATTTTGTGTCATGCAATGGCTGATGGGGTGAAAGGTGGTTCTGTTAAGTTTGTGTCAAATGACAGGATTCCAATATGAAATGGATTGATGGCTATTAGTTCCAAAGAGAGATTGGACAAACTTGGAAGGTCACAAAGTGTTGGAGCATCGCAGCGGATCAGACAGAATCTCTGGAGAGTAAGGCTAGGTGACATTTTGGGTTGGAACCATTCTTCAGTCTTGAATAGGTAACGTTTCGGGTTGTGCTTCTTCAGACACACTTAAAATCATGAACAGTTTTCTCTGGAGTGAGAGACACTAAGGAGAGGCCTGTTAGAGGTCTACAAAATTATGAGGCACAGATAGAATGGACTGTCAGAACTGTCTGTACAGAGTTAGTACATTCTACCTTATGTGGGTTTTCTCCAGGATCACCAGGCTCCTCCCACACTCCAAAGACAGTTTGCAGGTTAATTGGTTTGGTATAAACGTAAATTGTCCCTAGTGTGTGCAGGATAGTATTAGTGTGCGGGGATCGCTGGTCAGCGTGGACCCGGTGGGCCGAAGGGCCTGTTTCCGCTCTGTATCTCTAAAACTAAAACTAAAACTAAAAAAATCTTTCTTAGTCACAAGCAGTTTATTGAAAGAAATCTCTCTCTCTCTCTCTCTCTCTCTCTCGCTCGCCTCTCGTTCCTCTTCACCCCCTTCATTTTTTTCCCAGACACACACAGGCATTTTCATGGCCCCAGTATCATGGTCAGATACCTGACTTGATCAGGTATCTGACAAGATGCAGTCAATGGTTTAATGCTAGTGCACCAAAAGTTGATGTTTAAAGCAGTGGTTCCCAAAAGTGTCACAAATCTGCCTTTCCTCACTTGTTTCCCCGTTTCCAATCCCCGTAGACACGAGGAACTGCAGAAGTTAGAATCTTGCCGAGAACGCAAAGAGCTGGAGAAACTCAACAGGTTAGGCGGCATCTCTGGAGGACATGGACAACTTCCTCTTTCAATCCCTTTTTCCTCTTCAGCAGTATTATTCTACAGCCAATGTCTCCCTGTCTGTCTATGTTGACAATACCACAGCAACTTCCATTTGTATATGACCTTGACTATGGCATAAAAACCCCCAAATGGAACTCAACCAAAATTTGATGCTGAGGCATAGAGGAAATAATGGGGCCGAAGTTCATGTTCGTAAGTTATAGGAGTGGAATTAGGCCATTCGGTTCATCAAGTCTACTCCGCCATTCAATCACGGATGATCTATTTTTCCCTCTCAACCACCTTCTCCTGCCTTCTCGCGTTAACTCTTGACACCCATGTGAGAAGTGTAGGAAGAATTGAGTTGTTCTTCCATCTTATCATGATCAGAGGCAGCACTTCATACAGTGGGAACTGAACTCTCAGTGTAGTTTCCCACCAGTGCTGGGCTAAACATGCCTGGCCACACCGACCCACCAAGTCAACAACTTGAACACCCAGAGCATTAGATTCATACAATGTGGAAACAGGCCCTTTGGCCCAACTTACCCACGCCGCCCAACATGCCCCACCTGCACTAGTCTCACATGCCCGCGGTTGGCCCATAACCCTCTAATCCTATCCTATCCATGTGCCTGTCCAAATGTCTCATAAACATCATGATAGTACCTGCCTCAACCACCTCCTCCAGTACCACATTGCATAAAACCATTTGTGTCAAAAACCTACCTCCATAGGGAGACAGGCATCCATGTCAGGAAGGACAGGCATCATCATCCCTCATGAATAATGGGACAACATTGTGTGGAAAGTAAAATTCCGTAGAAACAGGAAGCACATGTGGCTGTTAAATTTCTTTTTTATGGAAAGTCAAACTCAAATAATATTTATGAAACACAACTTTAATGTAAGTCAGCTGCAGAGCGCTGACATGTGCGAATGGACCTCCAGGTGTGCAGTGCGCCATATCTCTGCTCTCCCTTCATGAGCTGGTGCATTGTCACATGTACTGAGATACGGAGAGAGACATAGTGCCGGGCAGCTGGAGGACGAATGCCCAGCGGGCCGAGGCCTGTAGGGGGAAGCCGCCGAGACCCCGTGGCCACGTACGGTAGCTGGTCAGGTCTGGCTTAGCTCACCACTGTAAAGCTGCGGCTTGCATGGACCAGACCTCCGACTTCTTGTAACGGGCGCCCAATTGTGGCGACTCGTGCATGCGTGATCTGTGCAAAGATAATTTCACTGTACAGTGCATACGTGACAAAGCAGCACCAGCAAATCAATCGGGAGTGCATTTGATGGTTTCCATGGTGTCCTTGTTGGGGAATACCCGGGATGACTACTTTGGCATGCAGTCCCCGACACACCAACTGATGACGTCTGTGACAGCATTATGCACTTGTTTAGATTACCACTGACTCCTCGAATATCAGCCAGCCCACCGACTTAAAGCAGTCACATAGGTGCTCATCCGTGTCCTCCGCCCAGCTGTGTATGACTTGCTGTACGGGTCCTCACGATGCCGTTTCTGCTTGGAGGAAGGGAGAAGGAGCAAGACTTTACCATATGTGGATAAGGGGTGGAGTGGTAGGAGTGATACAGTGCGGAAACAGGCCCTTCGGCACAACTTGTCCACACCGGCCAACATGTCCCAGCTACACTAATCCTAACTGCCCACATTTGGTCCGTATCTCTCCAACTTGTCCTATCTATTTACAGTGGCTTGCAAAAGTTTTTATACCCCTTGAACTTTTCCACATTTTGTCACGTTACAACCACAAACGTAAATGTATTTTATTGGGATTTTATGTGATAGACCAACATAAAGTGGCGCATAATTGTGAAGTGGAAGGAAAATGATACATGGTTTTCAAATTTTTTTACAATTAAAAAACTGAAAAGTGTGGCGTGCAAAAGTATTCAGCCCCCTTTACTCTGATACCCCTAAATAAAATCCAGTGCAACCAATTGCCTTCAGAAGTCACCTAATTAGTAAATAGAATCCACTTGTTTATAATCTAATCTCAGTATAAATACAGCTGTTCTGTGAAGGCCTCAGAGGTTTGTTAGAGAACATAAGTAAACAAACAGCATCATGAAGCCCAAGGAACACCCAGACAGGTCAGGGATAAAGTTGTGGAGAAGTTTAAAGCAGGGTTAGGTTATAAAAAAATATCCCAAGCTTTGAACATCTCATGGGGCACCGTTCAATCCATCATCCGAAAATGGAAAGAGTATGGCACAACTGCAAACCTACCAAGACATGGCCGTCCACCTAAACTGACAGGCCGGGCAAGGAGAGCATTGATCAGAGAAGCAGCCAAGTGGCCCGTGGTAACTCTGGAGGAGCTGCAGAGATCCACAGCTCAGGTGGGAGAATCTGTCCACAGGACAACTTTTAGTCGTGCACTCCACAAGTCTGGCCTTTATGGAAGAGTGGCAAGAAGAAAGCCATTGTTGAAACAAAGCCATAAGAAGTCCCGTTTGCAGTTTGCCACAAGCCATGTGGGGGACACAGCAAACATGTGGGGGACGGTGTTCTGGTCTGATGAGACCAAAATTGAAGTTTTTGGCCTAAATGCAAAACGCTATGTGTGGCGGAAAACTAACACTGCAGATCACGCTGAACACACCATCCCCACTGTGAAACATGGTGGTGGCAGCATCATACTGTGGGGATGCTTTTCTTCAGCAGGGACAGGGAAGCTGGTCAGAGTTGATGGGAAGATGGATGGAGCCAAATACAGGTCAATCTTGGAAGAAAACCTGTTAGAGTCTGCAAAAGACTTGAGACTGGGGCGGAGGTTCACCTTCCAGCAGGACCACGACCCTAAACATACTGCCAGAGCTACAATGGAATGGTTTAGATCAAAGCATATTCATGTGTTAGAATGGCCCAGTCAAAGTCCAGACCTAGGGTACACAAAAGGCTGGAGAAACTCAGCGGGTGCAGCAGCATCTAAGGAGCGAAGGAGATAGGCGACGTTTCGGGTCGAGACCCTTCTTCAGACTGGTTAGGGATCAGGGAAACGAGAGATATAGACGGTGATGTGGAGAGATAAAGAACAATGAATGAAAGATGTGCAAAAAAGTATCGATGATAGAATGAAAGATATGCAAAAAAGTATTGAGTCCAGACCTAAATCCAATTGAGAATCTCTGGCAAGACTTGAAAATTGCTGTTCACAGATGCCCTCCATCCAATCTGACTGAGCTTGAGCTATTTTGCAAAGAAGAATGGGCAAACATTTCAGTCTCTAGATGTGCAAAGCTGGTAAAGACATAACCCCAAAAGGCTTGCAGCTGTAATTGCAGCGAGAGGTGGTTCTACAAAGTATTGACTCAGGGGGGCTGAATACTTTTGCACGCCACACTTTTCAGTTTTTTATTTGTAATAAAATTTGGAAACCATGTATCATTTTCCTTCCACTTCACAACTATGCACCACTTTGTGTTGGTCGATCACATAAAATCCCAATAAAATACACTTACGTTTGTAGTTGTAACATGACAAAATGTGGAAAAGTTCAAGGGGTATGAAAACTTTTGCAAGCCACTGTACCTGTCATATTGTTTCTTAAATGTTGGGATAGTCCCAACCCCAACTACCTCCTCTGGCAGCTTGTTCCAAACACCCACCACCCTTTGTGTGAAAAAGTTACCCCTTAGATTCACCTTGAACCAATGCCCTCTTGTCCTCGATTCACCTACTTTGGGCACGAGACTCTGTGCATCTACCCGATCTATTCCTCTCATGATTTTATACACCTCTATAAGATTCCCCTTCATCCTCCTTCGCTGGTTGTGTAGCAATGGTCAAGGGCGGACTCAAACGGCTGAAGTAACTCAGCAGGTCATGCAGCATCTCCGGTGAAAAGGAATAGGTGATGTTTCGGGTCGAGACCCTTCCTCAGACTGTGTTTGGGTCGCTCGTGGGACAGGAGATAAGTTGGAGTATTTTGATAGCACACTTGAGGACGGCTACTCTTAGCTACAAGTGTCTTTAGCTGCACATGAAGCAGAGAGGGGTGGTGCGGGTTGTCAGTGGGAGATTGTGCAATGGTAGAGTGAGTAGGTCTTCCTGCCTTGCTGCTGAAGCTTCTCTTAACATCCATTAATCGCTCAAAGTGCTGGAGTAACTCTGCTGTTCAGGAACATTTCAGGCACCACATTTTTAGGGGGACTTCGGGGGGGGGGGGGGTTTCAAGCGGGTGGCGCCAGCAATGGCTGCCTCGCCAACAGTTTGTCTGTCCTTTCCTTCGTTGTGTTTTATTAGTATGTGCTAAATGTATGTTTTTAGTGTTCTTTAGCTTGTTTTATGTGGGGGTGGGGGAACTTTTTCTAATCTCTTTCTTCGACGGAGATGCGTTTTTCCTCATCTCAGTCCTAAATGGCCTACCCCTTATTCTTAAACTGTTACCTCTGGTTCTGGACTCCCCCAACATGGGGAACATTTTTCCAGCATCTAGCATCTAGCCTAATCCCTTAAGAATGTTATATGTTTCTATAAGAATGTTATATGTTTCTATAAGATCCCCTCTCATCCTTCTAAATTCCAGTGAATGTAAGCCCAGTCGACCCATTCTTTCCAGATTGCAGGGATTGACCTGGCTTGTGTCCTTTTGTGTATTAAACAGTTTCTGCAGTACCTTATTCCTAGCTTCCGTTTATGTGCTTTGCTCTTCCCTCCTCTCTTTGTTCTGAAGCTTGCTGTATTACTGACTGTCTGTAGTGAGCCCAGATGTACTCCATGACCTCCGATGTAAAAGTAACCATGCTGATAATCTCTAATCAGGCTCCGTCTAGTATACAAGTAGAAGCAAAGAACCGCAGATGCTGGTTTATACCAAAGATAGGCACAAACGTGCTGGGGTAACTCAGTGGGACAGGCAGCATCTCTGGAGAGAAGGAATGGGTGACATTTCAGGTCGAGACCCTTCGTCTGAAGAAGGATCTCGACCCATTCCTTCTCTCCAGAGATGCTGCCTGTCCCGCTGAGTTACTCCAGCTTTATGGGTCCATCTGCTGTTTCTACAGATCCCTGCTGGTTCTATTTAAAGCAATAGAAGCACACTTGAATCTTCACTAACAAGGTTGGCATCACCTTGGCTGATAAATTGGTGCTTATTGCTGTGTGCCCATTGTCACGATGACCTCAGTGATTTGCTCTTCATTTATCACAGCCCTAACATCTGGGCCAAACATCTGAACCAAGTTCCTCTGGCCAACTGTGTTGCCTGAGGCTGAGTTTACTTGCAATTCAAATCCCCTCGCTTCACTTTAGAAAATGTTACTTTAGACTTTAGAGATACAGCGCGGACCCAGGTCCTTCAGCCCACCGAATCTGCGCCAACCAGCGATCGCCACGCACCCTCGCACTACCCTACACGCTTGGGACAATGGTTACCGATGCCAATTAACCCAAAAACCTGTATGTCTTTGGAGTGTGGGGTGAAACCAGAGCGCCCAGAGGAAACCCACACAGTCAGAGGAAGAACGCACAAACGGCGTACAGACAGTTCTGTAGTTAGGATCGAACTCGGGTTTCTGGCACTGTAAGTCAGCAACTCTACTGCTGTGCCTCCCTGCCGCTGCGCCACCGTGCCACCCACGCACGCTTTGAACAACACTTCACAAGTGGGACCACCACTATACTTTTATACCGACATCCACCATCATCCTATTGCAGCATCTGAAGCAATTCACATCAGCAGTTCAGAGCACCACCATTAGCTCGGCAGGAAACCCATTCCTTACTTTTGTCCACTGATGAAATAATAATTGTGTTTGAAGACTAGAGCTGAGTAAGTTAAGGTGAAGGTTCATTCAGAAGCAGAGATGGAACATCCAGGGCATGTGATGAGGACGTCACCCTATAACTCAACCAACACCACTCCACGCCCCTGATCCTCTCTATGTGTAAATATCCTTGTTGAAAATCAGTGACTGCTTCCTCACAGCGCCAGAGACCCGGGTTCAATGCCGACCTCGGGTGCTATCTGTGGAATTTGCACATTCTCCCTGTAACCGCGAGGATTTCCTCCGGTTTCCTCCCACTTCCCAAAGACGTGCAGGTTTGTTGGCTAATTGGCCCTCTGTAAATTACCCCTCGTGCGTAGCCGTAAGTGGGATAGCACAGAACTAGTGTGAACAGGTGATTGATGGGCAGCGTGCGCTCGGTGGGCCGAAGGGCCTGTTTCCTTGCTGTATCTTTCAATCGATTAATCAAAGTGATAGACACAAATTGCTGGACTACCTCTCCGTAGAGATGGAATGAGTGACGTTTTGCCTCGAGACCCTTCTTCAGACTTCAGTTTGTGTCTATCTTCAGCGTAAACCAGCACCTGCAGCTCATTCCTCTTCCAGATGCTGGGAATGTGAAACAAAAGAACTAAAAATGCTTGACACACTGACTGAACAAGTCAGGCAACATCTCTGAAAGAGAAGAGAGGCAATGTTAAACAATGGGATCAGTGCTGCTTCTCACTTTTTTTTTGCTAAAGTCTAGATATATATAACTTGATAGAAATTTACAAGAAGACAGGTGGCATTCTACCACAAATTAGCCCAATCAATAGATGCAGCAGTATATATTTCCGTTATAAATATTGGCAATTACCGCAATATCAAATGTACAGATGAATATCAACAGACAAGGCAAAACACACAGATTCAATGTGCAGATCAGTACATCAGCTATATTGCAGGGGTCCAGCATTCTCTATGTTGATGGGATCCCAAGTCAGTTCCGATCTCTCCCAATTCATCTCCGAACATTTTCATTCTGCGGCTGCATACTGATGCAGTTTACACAAACTGAACCTGTTAAAACTCCTTGCTGAATGGCGCATGTTGCAATTTATTCCAAGCGGCGCTGTTTTATCGACTGTGGAAAGAATTACCGTTGATTTCTGACTGCTGGAATAGTATTGATATCGATTCCATCCAAGGAACCATTTACACTGGGGAAATTTGGGCTCACCGTTAAATTCAGATTGAATGTGAAGTAGAATTTGTGTATCTTGAGACTGCAAGCTGTATGTGATCTCATTCCAAATCTATGAACCCATTCAGATTTCTAATACTGAGTAAAATGGTCAGATTATTAACCCTGAAACTACCAGTTAATTTAAGAAAATAATCTTCTCCTGAAACACGACTGATATTATCGTCTTTTGTAAATTTAAGTATTATCCCTTCTGCACAGATTTTTCTCATTTCAAAAAGATTATTTTGTTAAATGCTGCAGATGCTTACATTGATATCCAAGCCCTAGCTACAAAGAAAAATGCCTCCCTAATATAGAGCAGCTTTAATATCAAGTGACAACAGCAGTGCATTTAACAGCACAAATTAAGAATGAAGGACGAACCAGGGTCTCGATGTCCAACAGATGTTCTATCTCTGTGCTCCAAGCGGGTCGACTTTAGACTTTTAGAGTTACAAAATAAGTCCATGTTAGTGCAAAGAGTAGACTGTGGTGTGCCATTGCTGAGGTAGGATTATGGTTGTGCAGGTTAGTTTAGACTTTAGACTGTAGACTCTAGAGATATCGCGCGGAAGCAGGGCCTTCGGACCACAGAGTCCGCGCCGACCGCCGATCACCCCGCACACCAGCACTATCCTACACACTAGGGACCATTTTGCAATTTACCAAAGCCGATTAGCCTATAAGCCCACAAGGCTTTGGAGTATGGGAGGGAACCGGAGCACCCGGAGGAAACCCACGCAGTCACAGGGAGGACACACAAACTCCGAACGGACAGCACCCAGAGTCCGGATCAAACCCGGGCCTCGAGCTGGGAGGCAGATTTTCAGAAAGAGAGAAAAACAAATCTGCCTGAAGCTGTGTAGGAAGCAACTGCAGATGCTGGTTTGAACCGAAGTTAGACACAAAATGCTGGAGTAACTCAGCGGGACAGGCAGCATCTCTGGCGAGAAGGAATGGGTAACGTTTCGGGTCGAGATTAGAAGGGTGTCGATCTGAAACGTCACCCATTCCTTCTCTCGAGAGATGCTGCCTGTCCCGCTGAGTTACTCCAGCACTCTGTGTCCATGTTCTCCAGAGATGCTGCCTGTCCCGCTGAGTTACTCCAGCTTGCTGTGTCTGTCTGCCTGAAGCTGTGATGCACTGGTTTGCTTGATTAAACTACTTCTTCTTTATGATTATACATGCATTACAATTCACTCGGATTCCTTGCGCTGCAACCACTGGCTTCCTTGATAAGCTGCCATTATCTGATCAGAGGGGTTGGAAAGTTATCACCTTGGGTTGAAAAAACAAGGAACTGCTGGTGCAGGTTGACAAAAAAGGAAACAAACTGCTGGAGGTGTCAACGGGTCAGGCAGCATCCCTGGTGAATATGGATGGGTGATCCCTCTCCTCTTTCATCGTTCTCCTCCTCCCTTCAACACAGTTCCGCTGTGAAATCTCCTCAAGGTATACCTACTTTGAAGAAGTTCCCCTCCTCCCTCCGACAGCCAACATCTGCGGTTCCCAGTCTCTACATTTTGGAATCTAAAGAAGGGCTGCTACGCGAAACACCACCTGTCCATGTTCTCCTAAGTTGCTGCCTCACCCGCTGAGTTACTCCAGCACATTGTGGCCCTTCTTCAGACTGATTGTAGTCTGGGGGGAGACATTTGGAAGAGATCTGTGGGCCCGACAAAACCTGGCAAGTGATAGGTGGATATAGGTGAGGGAGGGGGAGTTTATGTGACAAAGGCGAGAGGATGAAAAGGAGACAACAGGGAATAAAGGAGCAGAAGGCCTGAGAGTAAATGTACAATCTTTGTGTTCCTTTTTGCATCTTAGGTGAACCCTACTTAACAAAATGCTGTCCACAACTCCCACATTAATGAAGAGATCCTCTTTCAGAATTAACAAGGCTGGGGAAAGTTCTATCCAAAAACATTTCTTGATATCTCTTTCCAAAAGTGCTGCAGTAACTCATAAGGTCAGGCAGCATCTCTAGAGGACATGGATAGGCAATGTTTTTGGTCAGGGAAGACACAAAGTGCTGCAGTAGCTCAGCGGGTCAGGCAGCATCTCTGGAGGACATGGACAGGCGACGTTTCGGGACGGAACCCTCCTTCAGACTCTGAAGAGTTCTGACCCGAAACGTCGCCTATCCATGTCCTACAGAGATGCTACCTGACCCGCTGAGTTACGCCGGCACTTTGTGTTTTACTCAGGACTCTGCAGTTCCTTGTGTCCACATCTCTTTTTCAATTTCTTGATCATGAGTGGGTCAAACAGGCCATCAAAACTATTTCATCATTTAATAAGATCATGACTGATCGAATTGTTGACAACCACTCCACTTGCTACCCTCATTGGCCAAAGTCTGAAAACACTACCTCAGCAATGAATGTACCTAACGACTTCTCAGCTCTGTGGAATACCAAATTCACAAGATTCCCAAGCTCTGAAAGAAGATATGCAATTTTTAAATGAAAGAGCTTTTACTCTGAAACAATGGTTCTGCTTTAAACATCTTTGTGGCATCTAACCTGTCGAGTCCCTTCAGAGTCCTACACCGTTCAGTCAGAGATTGAGTCCTCAGTTTCTCCTCATGAATCAACCTCTTCATCACTGGAATCATCAGTGAATTAAGTTTTACTTTCTTTCTTTCACTTTCTCTATAGTACAACGTAGGCTACTTGGAAAGAAGAAATTGTAAAGGAACTTCTGTTTAAATTTCAAACTTTCTCTTTGATGAATAGCATTCCATCTCGCACGCTGTCTTGTAGACCTTTTAGCAGTTCGAATGGTTGCCACCAATCATCAATGGATCGACCCACACAACCCCAAGAGTTAACTAATCAGAATGTGCATTGATGCTAAGTTTAGTTTAGTTTAGAGATGCAGTGCACAAAGAGGCCCTTTGGCCCACCGAGTCCGCACCAACCGACGTTCTCCACACATTAACACTATCCTACACACACTAGCGACAATTTTGCACTACGCCAAGCCAATTAACCTACGAACCTGTGTGTCTTGTGAGTGTCGGAGGAAACCGAAGATCTCGGAGAAAACCCACGCAGGTCACTGGGAGAACGTACAAACTCCGTACAGACAAGCACCCCTAGTCAGGATCGAACCCGGGTCTCTGGCGCTGTAAAGCAGTAGCAAAACCACTAAGCTACTGTGCCTCCTTGAAGCACATTTAAAGTTGTAACACTTGGCAAGAGATCCAAAAACAAAGAAGGGATGCTGAAAGTTTTGAGCCTGCATTAGCAGAAAATAGAGAGATGTTTGGGGATTCTTAGAGGGTAAGGGAAGGAACGTTGCTGCCTTGGGGCATAGAAAGCTCAAGGCACAGCTGTGAAAGATAGATGGTGTAGGAACTGAAGGATAAACTAGAGGTCAGAGTTGGATGATCAGAGGTCTCACTGAGGGGCATCAGGATGGTGGAAGTTAATAAGCAGAATATTGTCCCCTGGGAACCAAAGATTGTTTCTCAAAGTGAAAAACAAACTGCTGGAGAAACCCAGCGTGTCAGGCAGCTCCTGTGGAGGGAAATGGACAGACAACGTTTGGGTCTGGACCTTATTTGCAGCACGGTGGCGAAGCGGTAGAGTTGCTGCCTTACAGCGCCAGAGAACCGGGTTCGATCCTGACTCTGGGTGCTGTCTGTACGGAGTTTGTTCGTCTTCCCCGTGACTGCGTGGGTTTTCTCCGCATGCTCCGGTTTCCTCCCACACTCCAAGTATGTGCAGGTTTGTAGGTTAATTGGCTTCAGTAAAGTTTGCAAATGGTCTCTAGTGTGTCGGGAGGGTAGTGCTAGTGTACCCTCTTGCACTACCCTAGAGGTTACACTGTCGGTTGGCTGGTCACACCAACCGATGATCCCCGTACATTAGCACTATCCTACACTCTAGGGCCAATTTATAATTTTACCAAAACCAATTAACCTATACACTTGTAAGTCCTTGGAGTCTGATAGGAAAATGGTGCACCCGGAGAAAACCCTCACGGTCACGGGGAGAACGTGCAAACTCTGCGTGGACAGCCCCCATAGTCAGGATCGAACCCGCATCTCCGGCGCTGTAAGGCAGCAACTCTACCGCTGTGCCACCGTGCCACCTTTAGACGACTATATTTGTCTAAGTATTTGGAGAAGGCGGCTCATTACAACGTTCTCAAGAGTGACTTATATTGAGGAATAAATTACTCGTCTCACTTGTAACATCCAGATCCTGATAAATGAATGAAAATAAAGAAATCGGTCGAGCAGTTGTTCCAACATGGATACTGGGAGCCAGGCCTTCTTGGCATTCTCCTCCTGAGCTCACACAAGTGTTGGTACAGAGAGGAATGAATGTGGGCTCTGGAATGTTAGAAATGGGACTGTGGAAATTAGAAATTCTGTGTTCTTTCCATTCTCTTTTCCATGGTACACGATAATTCATGAGCCTTTCAATCACCACGTCTGCCACTGCCAATAAAAATGTAGGGGAAAGTTCATTGAGTTTTATTTGGTGAAGAAATATGTAGATCCATCTGTAAATGTGCGAACTGTGCGTGAGTCGTTTTACGTTAATCTCCGGAAATGCACCCTGTGTGATGCAAGAGTACCGTAAACTGCGGCAGTATTTTAGTCCAGAGTCAAGAGTGTTTAATTGTCGTATATAGCGTCGACGGAAGAATGAAATTCTTACTTGCAGCGGCATAACAGGCATGTAAACGTTATACACGCAGATAATATATAACAAACAAAAATTCAACAAATTAATAACCACAATGCTAGAGTATGAATAAACAAAAGCTTTTATGCAACCAGGCAGCCCATCGAAGTTTAATAGTTCTTTATTGTTCAATTGTTCAATGGTTCTTTATTGTCACGTGTGCATTGCACAGTGAAGTTCTTTTTGCACAGCTCACACATACACAGGTCACCATATTTTGGCGCCATTTACAAAAGAAAAAGTCCAATATCCAGTCCACGCGCTCGGTGCTCTGGAACAGCTCCCGATCCAGGTAGGCCCCAGGCTGCTGCAGGGCCTCCTCTGTCACCCTCGACCGGCTCAGCCCGCCAACTGACATCTCTCTCCTCGCCCGACCGCCTCTGTGTCCTGGGGGGCTGCTCCTCCTGCAGACGACCTTGAAGGCGCTGGAAGCAATACCCCGCTCCTTCTCCTACCGGCCCACTCCTCACGTCCGTCATCACCAGCGGCTCCCTCTTCCTCGACTCCCCGGTCTTCGTGGTCGAGCTCAGCGGCTTCCGAGCTTCCCCTCATAGATGTGGTTAGCGTTGGGTAGTATTCACGAGCCTGATGGTTATGGGAAGAAGCTATTCTTGAACATGGCGGTCACGGTTTTCATACTCCTATACCTTCTCCTTGATGATAGGAGTTAAAGGAGAGCGTGGCCGAGGTGGTGATGATACTGGTTCTAAAATGGTGCGGCGAGGTCATTAAAGCTCCAAGCAGTTTTTGATTCTGACAGAGCTTGTTTACATCCAATGAAGTAGTTTAGTTTCGAGATACAGCGCAGAAACAGGCTGTTCGGCCCACTGAGTCCGCACCAACCAGCAGTCCACATACACTACCATTACTACACACTACCCCATCAAGCAAGAGGTACATCAGTGTGAAAACATACACCTCCACATTCAGGGACAGTTTCTTCCCACCTGTTATCAGGCAACTGAATCAACCCACCACAACTAGAGAGCAGTGCTGAACTACTATCTACCTCATTGGTGACCCTCGGACTCTCCTTGTTCGGTCTTTGCTGGCTTCACCTTGCAGTAAATGTTATTCCCTTATCATGTATCTATATACGGTAATGACTCGATTGTAGTCATTTATTGTCTTTCCACTGACTGGATAGCAGGCAACAAAAGCTTTGCACTGTACCTCGGGACACATGACAATAACTAAACTGAAACGGTATCACTGGTTGCTCCACAGACTTTGTTTCGTTTTGAACGAGCATTGAATTATTGAATGAAGTCAATGATTTTTTAATTATATTTACCTGTGTGTATCTGTGTGTAAGCTGCTACGCGTGGATATTTAAGTTCTGTTATTGATACATATAACAATTAAAATCTGTTTTACAATATAGCGATTTTAATTTCAAGTTCTCGAGTACCTTGTGTGTTATTACTGTTGGCAGACCAATTTCCCTCCGGGGATGAATAAAGTTCTATCGTATTTGTATTGTATCGTACTGTACCGTAAACGCTGTTGACTCTTGACTCTTGAAAACATTAGAATTGTAAAAACAGGTGGTTTAGTTCTGCCCTATTGAATGTATTTTAATTTGAGCGATATCCACATCTCTTACCATTTGCTTAAAATATTCTAGTTATCTGAGAATGAGTATATGTGTACATGTGTTAACTTGCGTGTGTGTATAAGTGCACATAATTGTGTGCCAGTGTGTGTGTGTGTTTATATATGACTGCGTCGGTGAATTTGGACATCATGAATAAACACCAGGGCACACCTTTTAAAATTGTTTTAAAATTGGAGACTACTTCTGTAGGGAGTAGTAACATGTACTACTGGTTATTTTTTGCCCTTTTAACTCAAAAACGCAATTTAGGATTCTTGAGGGTGGGGTGTTTAAACACACAGCAGAGTTGCTCCAGAGACTTTTCAGGGTTTTATTATTATCTGTTCAAAGTCCAATGCACCCAGGAGCTTCTCAGTTGAACAAAGCGACAAAGTGCCAGGGAGTGGCAGAGTTTAAAAAGCTTGATAGCGGTTTGTAGATGCTTCAAGCAAAGTCCAGATTGCAAGGCACCATTGCCGCTGGTAATGCAAAGCTAATTAATTAAATAATTGCTGCAAACTCCTTCATTTGCTTCTCACAGACCAAACGTTCAGCGGGTGGATGAGTTAATTGCTGTCTTTTTTATTAACCCAATGGATAGTTGCTTTTTGTTTTCTGTCAAAGTTCAATAACAGGGCATTAAATACATTTAGCGGGATTTTGCTTAATCGGGGCACAACAGTGATATGTAGGAGAGTGCTAGTGTACGGGGTGATCAATGATCGGCGCGGACTCAACAGGCCAAAGGACCTGTTTCCGCGTTGTGTCTCTAAACTAAACTAAACAAATCTAAAGATTTTTCTCCTTTCTCCTTAAACTTTTGTCCTCTGGTTCTTGATTCACCTACTCTGGGTAAAAGACTCTGTGCACCCATCCTATCTATTCCCAACATGATTTTGTACACGATGATTTTGTCTATTTCTGACATTTATCAAGAGTGCTAAACCATTGCCTCATTGCACGAGCCAAGTCGTTGGTTATTGGTGTGAGACTGTAGTGAATGCGATGATCAACAAGTTCACTGCCAGTGGAGTGTGAAAGCCTCTAATAGACCTGGTAAACTGGATTTGGCTTCATATTATACATGAAAATAATTGCAGTTGTAAACAGTTAGTTAGCCTGAAAGATTATGCTCCAGGATGTTGGATGTTTACACAAATCAGACACAATGTTATAATAATTCCATGTACTTAGAAGCAATTAGACAGGTACATGGATAGGACAGGCTGGTGGGACTGGTGTAGATGGGACATGTTGGTCGGTGTGAGCAAGTTGGGCTGAAGGGCCTGTTTCTGCGCTGCATGTCTGCAGTGACTCTTTGACTCTATATCTGTCTTAAGTCGAAAGGCAGCACCTCTCTTCTCTTTAAGTGCAAGAAGCAATTCCAAATGGCAACGCCTGTGGCAACAGAGAAAATTCATGCCTTCACCAAATGATGCAACCTAATCCTCAGTTCAGATTGCCTCCAATGTATTAAGTCACATTTTTTCCATTTTTCTCGCAGTCAATTCAGAGTGCCCAGAGGGGTTGACCAGTCAATTTCTGCGGCAGGTCAATGTTTTGGGCTTTAAGATAAAAATTTGCAGGGCTACCTTTCACAGCTGAGGCCTTAGGGATTAAAAAACCCAAGCCCAGTGTGGCATGGTGACATAGTGGTAGAGCTGGCTTACAGCGCCAGAGACCCAGTCGATCCTGACGACAGATGCTTGTCTGTATGGTGTTTGTACGTTCTCTCCGTGACCAGCGTGGGTTTTTTTACCAGATCTTTGGTTTCCTCCCACACTCCAAAGACGTGCAGGTTTGCAGGTTAATTGGCTTGATGTAAATGTAAATTGTCCCTACCGACCGTGGGAGAAGAAAGAGGGAGAAGATTGGGCTTTATTACCTTCCATCACAGTGAGGAACGTGGGGAGCCGCTGTGATGGATGTTTATGTTAACTTATATTTTATGTGGCTGTGTGTCTTGTCGCTTTTCACTTAGTATGGCTGTATGGTAACTCAAATTTCACTGTACCTTAATTGGTACATGTGTCAACAAACTGACCTTGACCTTGACCTTGAAACCTTGTGTGTAGGATAGCGTTAATGTACGGGGATCACTGGTCGGTGCGGACTCGGTGGGCCGAAGGGTCTGTTTCCTCGCTGTATCTCTAAACTAAACTAAACTAAACTAAACTAAACAAAGAAAAGGGAAACAAGGAACTAAATTTACACCTCACAAGGCCACCAGCATAATTAAGGACGGGTTGCACCCCAGCCACTTCCTCTTCTCCCCTCTCCCATCGGGCAAAAAGTACAGAAGTGTGAAAACGCACACCTCCAGATTTAGGGATAGTTTCTTCCCAGCTGTTATCAGGCAACTGAACCATCCCACCAACTACTGGAGAGAAGTCCAGAGCTTCTGTCTACCTCATTGCAGACGCTCAGACTGACTTGGATTGGACTTTACTGGAAGGTATCTTGCATTGAACATTATTCACGTTATTCCCTTTATCATGTATCTGTATAGCGTGGATGGCACGATACTCATGTATTGTCTTTCCACTGACTGGTTAGCACGCAACAAAAGCTTTCCACTGCATCGCAGTATACGTAACATAAACTAAACTCAACTCAACTCAATCGCAGATGCTGGTTTACAATAAAAGTGACAACGTGCTGGAGCAACTCAGTAGGTCAGGCAGCATCTCTGGGGAACATGGATAGAGGAAGTTTTGGGTGCGCAGCACCAGAGACACAGGTTCGATCCTGACTAGGATCTGGTTTGTGGAGGGAGGTTGGTTTGTGTAATTGTCTGGGCTACGTCCACGACTCTCTGCAATTACTTGCGGACGTGGACGGAGCTGTTCCCAAAGCAGGTAGCGATGCATCCCGGTAAGATGCTTTGCAAGTCGCGTATGTAGAGGTTGGTAAGGGTTGTTGGGAACATGCCAAATGTCCGAAGCTGCTAAATTGTTGGTGTGCATCCTTGGCCATAGCTTCGATGTGGCGGGTGCAGATCCCACGACCGTAACCATGGAATTTAATTTCTTGTAATTAATTGAACGGGTGATTTCTCGTTATCTGCTGTCTTGCTGTCTGTAAATCCACATACTCATGATGTTGGCCACATTTTTTGGGGATAAATACATTGATACACATGTGCCCATTGAAGAATTAATCATTCCCTGAACAAGCATGGTGTTCATTTTCCAGACCATTTGTGTCAAGTGGCAGCCCGCTGTTCACTGTTCAAAGAGAGTCGCCTTTGTTTACACAGCTGTACTTTATGATTTCAAACCCAATCATCACATGTAGCCTCCAATACATTTACTCAAAATAGTCCATTAGTCATATAACCTATTTGAAGGTTTTAATGTATTTATTAGCATAATCATGTTTTAGATCATTAGCCAGATACATGATTACTTGAGAGAGATCTCAGGTAGTAAAGTGGGCATGTCCCACTGTACGAGGTAATTCAAGAGTTCTCCCGGGTTTCCCCTGATTACCGCGTTTCCCGAGTACCTGCCGTTAGCGTTACGAGCTGCTAAGAGACGTCTCGAGCTCCGACGTACCCACTACGTACATTCTACGTACTTACCACGAGTTTGATTTTTTTTTTTAAACTCGGAAGAGCTCTTAGGTAAACTCCTATAGTGGGACAGGCCCTTTAGGTGATGTTACGGGTCGAGACCCATCTTCAGACTGAAGAAGTCTGAAGAAGGGTCGCAACCCAAAAAGTCACCTATTCCTTTTCTCCAGATGTGCTGCCTGACCCGTTGAGTTACTCCTGCATTTTATGTCACTCTTTGGTGTAAACCAGCATCCGCAGTTCCTTCCTACACAGAGACAGAGCCTTAATGGTGTAATTTAGTTTAGTTCAGCAATCTAGCATGGAAACAGACCTTTTGGCCGCCAACAATCGATCACCAGCTCACACTGGTTCTATGTTATCCCGTTTTCTGACCCACTCCCTATCCTCTCTCTCACCCGCTCCCAAATTTGCAGAGGCCAATTAACCTACAAAGCCTACATGGGATGTGGGAGGAAAGCAGAGCACCCAGAGGAAGCCCACTCGGCCCAACCTGTCGTTCTTGGCTCTTACAGTGTACAGAGTCACAAGAAGGCAACTGGTTAGAAGTCTGGATAAACCACGAGAGACACTGCAAAACAGTGCAAAGAAAATATTTAATTCGGTCAGGGAGAAAGCAATTTGCTAAATTTGCCAACAAGAATTTGAAACAAGGTCACAATGTTAAGGGCATGTAATATTGATCAGAAAGCTGTTTTATTAATACAGTTTGTTAAAGAGGGAATCTGCAGATGCTGGAAAATCGAGGGTACATAAACTGCTGGAGAAACTCAGCGGGTGCAGCAGCATCTATGGAGCGAAGGAGATAGGCAACGTTTCGGGCCGAAACCCTTCTTCAGACTGATGGGGGGTGGGGGGAGGTGGGGGGAAGAAAGGAAAAAGGAGGAGGAGGAGGAGCCCGAGGGCTGAGGAAGAGGGCTGATGCCAGCTGATCTATATCGATGAGACCAAGTGGAGGCTTGGCAATCCTTTCGCCGAACACCTCTGCTCAGTCCACATTTACCAACCCGACCTCCCGGCGGCTCAGCACTTCAACTCCCCCTCCCAGTCGGTGTCCGACCTCTCTGTCCTGGGCCTCCTCCACGGCCAGAGTGAGCAACACCGCAAATTGGAGGAACAGCACCTCATATTCCGCTTGGGGAGTCTGCATCCTCATGGCACGACCATCGAATTCTCTCAATTCTGTTAACCCTTGTTGCCTCCTCCCCTTCCTACCTTCCCTCAGCCCTCGGGCTCCTCCTCCTCCTCTTTCCTTTCTTCCTCCCGCCTCCCCCCGTCCCCCCATCTGTCTGAAGAAGGGTTTCGGCCCGAAACGTTGCCCATCTCCTTCGCTCCATAGATGCTGCCACACCCGCTGAGTTTCTCCAGCATTTTGTGTACCCTTATTAATACAGTTGCTGCCTTACAGCGCCAGAGACCTGAGTTCCATCCTCACTACAGGTGCTATCTGTGCGGAGTTTGTCCGTTCTCCATGTGACCGTGTGCGGAAATAGTCCCTTCAGCACATCAAGTCTGCGCCGATCAGCGATCACCCTCTACACTAGCACTGTGCTGCACACTAGGGGCAATGCACAATTTTGACCAAAGCCAAGTAACCTACAGACTTGTACTTCCTAGCGTGTTGGAGGAAACCAGAGGCACCCAGAGAAAACTCACGCGGTCACAGGGAGAACGTACAAGCTCCGCACGGACAGCACTGAACATAGTCAGGATTGAACCCGGGTCTCTGGAGCTGTAAGGCAGCAACTCCACCGCCACTGTGCCTGCCCCAATCTTTTCTTTTGAGCAATAAACTGCATGGTGCCTCGGAAGAGGGAACCGCAACCAACCCTGAAGAGTTTCAATGAACTGTACAGGGGAAAAATAATAAGAAATAGACTGCAATGAAAACATATAGGGTAATGGTGAACAGCTGGGGAGAGAGGGTGCATTAAGCCAGTGCGATAGTCAGGAACCTTCTTGCTCGCGAGGTCGGTTTCAGGCACAGGGAAGTATTATCCGCCAGTCTTTCTGGGCCTGTCTTTCCTTTAGCATTCATTTGAGATGTGTTGTGAATTTTCACATCTGCGCCACGCTGCATTTTTTAATTCCTATAGCAGCCATCTGGTAACTGTTAACCTATCTTCTCAACGCACAGAAGAAATCTGTCTATACAAGTTGGATAAAGAAAATATTTAACCCTTGCAAAGCTTTCTCACGCCTCATGCTATGTTTCCATGAAAGGGAATTACCTCTTTAATGCAGTAAAACGAATCAGGCATGATTAGCGAGTCACTTGTGATTTGTTCTTTTCTTATGTTGGTTCTCTCTCGAGTGATTCATCTTTCTAGCTGAAACAATGTCCGTCCTATGGACATGGACCTTTCGTTGGTTATCAGGTTCGAAGGACATGGGCCTCATCTAAGTTGGCCATCCCTATCATTTTAAATGGAGGTTGATAGACTTGATGGGCCGAATGGCCTAATACAGCTCCAATAACATGAATCAATGCCCACAGGGTGGCACGGTGGCGCAGCGGTAGAGTTGCAGCCTTAAAGAGACCCGGGTTCAATCCAGACTACGGGTGCTGACTGTACGTTTGTACTTTCGCCCTGCGACCACGTGGATTTTCTCCAGGTGCTCTGGTTTCCTCCCATACTCCAAAGGCTTACAGATTTGAAGGTTAAATTAGGTTCGATAAAATTCAGTAAATTACGTTCGATAAAATTGTAACATTGTCCCTACCCCTTGTCCCGACTTTAGAGATACAGCATGGAAACAGGCCCATCAGCCCACCAAATCTGCACAGAGCAGAGATCCCCGTACACCAACACTGTCCCACACACTAGGTACAATTTACAACTTTTACCAAAGCCAATTAACCTGCAAACCTTTGTCTTTAGAGTGTTGGAGGAAACCAGAACACCCGGAGAAAACCCACGTGGTCACAAAGAGAATGTACAAACTCCGTATGTATAGCACCTGTGGTCAGGATCGAACCAGGGTCGCTGTAAGGCAGCAACTCTACTGCTGTGCCACTGTGCTGCCCGACAGGGTCTCCTATCCACTCCCCCAACTGATTCCATCTGCCCACCATCGCTCCATTATATGGTTCCACTTATCACCTTCCAGCATCTGTCTCTACCTCTGGCCAGCCTCACTCACCTGACTCTACTGCCCATTGTCTTCCTTCTCTCTATACACTCCCCCCCCCCCCCCAGCTGCTGTCATCCAGCTCCACACCTCCGCTTCCTCCATCTTGCTCCATCCGCCCTCTCCTCGGCTGTTCCACCTATCATCTTCCTTTCATCTTTTGACTTTAAAGATACAGCGCGGTAACAGACCCTTCGCCCGACCGAGTCCACGGAGACCAGCGATCATCCGTAGACCGGCACTGCCCTACTCACTAGCGATAAGTTACAATGTTTACCAAAGCCTATTAACCTGGTGAAGGTGATCCCACTGTTGGGCAGCGAATTGCATGACTTAAATCCAATGACCAGGAAGGAACGGTCAAGTCAAGCCAGCTCAATGTATTCAATGGTTCAATTGTTCAATGGTTCAATGGAGCTTTTACTGTCACAAGTGCAAACGCACAGTAAGGTTATTTTCTTACATGCAATCCAGTACAGTGTCAAGGGCCTGACCCACTGTACGAGGTAATTCAAGAGTTCTCCCGAGTTTTCCCCTGATTCGAACTCGGAGAATGTCCGTAGCGGGTCCGTAGGAGTTCGCGGATGTCTCGTAGCGGCTCGTACGAATAAAAAGTAACCATTTTTTTCATCGCGAGTGTTTTTTCACTCGTGGACATTTTCCACGGTGTTGAAAAAATGTCACGAGTTTACCGGATTTCCCGAGTACCTACCGTTACTCGTACGAGCCGGTACGAGACAGCCACGAACTCCTACGGACCCGCTACGGACATTCTCCGAGTTTGAATCAGGGGAAAACTCGGGAGAACTCTTGAATTATCTTGTACAGTGGGACAGGCCCTTTACCATACCCAAGCAGAACCCCGATTAGTAAGTGTAAATAAATAGTCTACTGAGGCCGCATGCAGGAGGCACCATACATTGGCGCCGTTTTCAAAGTCAGTCCACGCTCCAGTTGTTACGAGCGGTGCTCGTTCCAGGCGAGCTCGAGGCTTGTCCTTTGCACATATGGTGAGGTATAGGTGCAATGAAAATCTTGCCTGCAGCAGCAACATCGTCAGTACATAGACTCTCAAACAACACACAAAAACATGAATTATACATAAATTATGTAAGACTGTGAAAAGAAAGACTGTGCAAAAAATAAAACAAGAGTTTAATTCAAAAAACAAGTCCTTGGCAGTGTTAGGGGTAGTCTGGAGTGTGTCCCGTTACCAAGAAAGGATAAGGGTTGTGCACTAAATGCTGGAGTAACTCAGCAGGTCAGGCAGCATCTCTGGAGAACAAGGATGGGTGACGTTTTGGGTCAAGACCCTTATTTAGTTTAGTTTAGTTAATTGTTGCGTGTACCGAGGAACAGCGAAAAGCTTTCCGTTGCATGCTAACCAGTCAGTGGAAAAACTATACATGATTACAATCGAGCCTGCCACGGTGTACAGCTACATGGTAAAGCAATTAACACTTAGTGCAAGATAAAGTCCAGTAAAGCCCAATTAAAGATGTTTCACAGGGTCTTCAATTCAGCAGATAGTAGCACAGGACCGCTCTTCAAACTAACTGTAGGGGGGTGGGGGGCGGGAGTGGGAGAAGAATGCCGGAAAGGGGGAGAGGCAGAGCATAGTGTGTTGCTGTGCAGATCGGATCAAGAACCAGATAACTAGGAAAGAAGCTGCTCCTGAAACCTGGTAGTGTGGCAAATCCGGCTTGTGTACCCCCTGCCTGATGGCAGCCGCAGGAAGAGGACTCGGCCTGGATGGTGTGAACTCTTCATGATCGATGCCACCTACTTAATGTAGATTCTTTTGATGGTCGGATGGTGGGAAAGTATGTTTCTGAATATCGTAACATTTCCAGGAGGACCCAATATTTGGCACAAGCGATGAATCGCCTTTACTGTGGATTTGTAAATGGATAGATCACTTGGGGAGATGAATGCTTTGCCTTGGGGAGGTGAATTTCCTCAGATTGCTATCAAGAAGAATGGAAAAAGCTGGAAGTGTAGTGAAAACTGTTACCAAACCGACTATTATTTATGCCTCAATCGATACCAAAACACATACCTCAGATCACCAAACTGTTTCCTTACTGAGACTTTGCTGTGTGTAGATTTGGTATCCTGTTTCCCGCACTGACAAGCACCCAAAATAATTGCATTTGCCAAAGGCTTTTATTATCTATATAATTAAAAGTCTCATCTTGACCACATCCTGTTTGCGCAGTATATTGATTTTAGAAAAAACTCTACCCTGTATCGCTGTGATTTTTGGCCATCTTGTTCACAGTCCTCCTCCGCTGAGCCAGCCCTGAGGATTTTTCACATTGATGAAAAATAAAAAGAGTTATGAGTGTTTAAAAAACCTTGAGCTGATTGGTCCTCTCGCCTGTCAATCACCGCGATGAAGGTAACGCCCCTTCCGGGGGGGGGGGGAAGGGGTGGCAAGATTATAAAACCTCAGATGCATAGACATGAGTCAGTCACTCTGCAAGATCATGAGGGAGAGGCCATGACTGCTGCCCTGCCTGTGCTTGAAAGTGCAATGCTTAATTGGAATTGAAATGAAATGAAATGACAATGCCATGAGTTGTTTAGCCTGCTGCCCTACCTGTGCTTGAAAGTGCAATGCCTTATTAGGTCTGACTGTGTTTGGAAGGAATAAATGCTTTATTAGGTCCGACTGTGTATGGAAGGAATAAATGCTTTATTAGGTCCGACTGTGTTCAGTCCAAAAGTCCTGCTTATTTCATGACTTCCGCTTAGTGGACAGGTTGCGCTGATTGCGTAATTTCCGGTAAGTGCAGAGGTCACGCTGATTGCAGAAATGCCGCTGACTGCAGAAGCCCCACAGTGGAGAGGCCACGCTCAGCCGTGTGAGTAGATTCAAGGAAGTTTACTGTCATATATATGGTGTGTGAGTGCGTGCGTGCGTGTGCGTGTGCGTGTGCGTGTGCGTGTGCGTGTGCGTGTGCGTGTGCGAGTGTGTGTGTGTGCGTGTGCGTGTGCGTGTGCGTGTGCGTGTGCGTGTGCGTGTGCGTGTGTGTGTGTGTGTGTGTGTGTGTGAATTGGTGGAGAGGTGGAGAAATGGAATATTGCGTTGTGGGACCAGCTCTCCCGTGTGAAGCTGGGACCCAATGGGTCCCACTTAGTCTAGAATTCTGTTAAATCTGCCACTCACATAATCGTGCGGAAATCTTTCATTACGGAGTTACTGCAAGCCGCGGCCCGTCCCAGCGGAAGGCCTGGCTCACCTGCTGTGGAAGCGGGAACATGCCCGGGGAGGGAAGCCCTGGACAAAGGATGGAGGGAGATGGAAGTGGATGCTGGACAAAGGGTCACAGCCCTTCTCCAAGTGGTATCATTGACATCTGTGACTCCCTCAATCTATGGCATTGGTTTCTGGGAGTCACACAACACAGCCATTAGATGATACAACATGGAAACAGGCCTTTCGACCCAACATGTTGACCAGGTGTCCCTTCTAAGAAATAGGTTTAAGTTATTATATTATTGTCACATGTACTGAGGTACGGTGAAAAGTTTTGATTTGCGTGCTATCTAATCAAATCAGATAATACTATACATGAATACAATCAAGATAAACACAAGGTCAATAAGTAGATTGAAGAGAAATATGCCAAAATGTGGCGTATTGGTGCTCAGCATTGTTGAATAACAGTTCCAGAGAAAAGGTCCAATGTCTGAGTCCAATTTTATCGCATTTGGTCCATACTGTTTGGAATTCATTGCCACAGCTGTGGAGGCCTAGTCATTGGGTATTTTCTAAGGAGCAGATTGCCAGATTCTTGATTATGGAGAGAAGGGAGGAGAATGGAGTTGAGATGGAAAGATAGATCAGCCATGATTGAATGGTGTAGTAGACTTGATGGGCCGAATGGCTTAATTCCGCTCCTATAACTTACGAACATGGGATTTCTTTTATCCCAAACTTTAGGGCAAAATCAAGAGATACAGAATTAGCCGGGAAAGCAGAAGGTTGAAGTCTTATTGCATTATATCGGATGGTAAGTAATCTGGTCACGTGATATGGCCAATGCTTCTTATTCCTTAAATGATTATGTCCTGAGATTATGAATGGGATTCTACAAACACAAACCTTTTGTTCCTAATACGATGCGTTTTGGTGAAAAATCAACGCTTGCAATGAAGCAGAGATGTTTAATTGGCACTTGTGTAGTGTTGAAGCACTCTGCAGTTACATGCTTTTAATTTATTTTATTTAAAACGGTTAAAATGACTTTTAAGTTGAGAAGTTTCACTGTTTTCCAACTTTAAACGTCTTGGTAATGGAGTACTTTTGGTTCTTGTTTCATGTTTCTCTTCACCTATATATAGCATAACAAATCTGGTTAATTTCAGTGTAATGGGTGGCACAGTCTCCGTGTGTGTTTAACTTGGCACAAATGAAAATCAAGTGACGTGAATTAATGGGGCACATAAAATCCATGTTGAAGTCCTTTCATAGGAGCTAATCATAAACCTTAAGTTACGTTATTGTGCATGAAGAACCAAGAACAATTTATCAGTTCGATGAACCATTTCAAAGAAAGAGCTTTGGTATAATATTTATACAGCACAAATAACAACCTTAAGATCCCCTAAAGTGCTTTACAGCCTATGAATTTCACTGTGCATACGTGACAATAAAGAACTATTGATTGAATATCGCAATGCCTTTAAAGTGTGCTCATGGATGGAAAGTGGCGACACAGTTGTGCCGCTGGTAGAGCTGCAGCCTCATAGCACCAGGGACCCCTGATTCTATCTTGTCCTCGGGTGCTGTCTGAGTGGAGTTTGCACATCCTCCCTGTGACCGGATGGGTTTCCTCCGGGTGCTCCGGTTTCCCCCCCACATCCCAAAATAAGTGCGGGTATGTCGGTTAATTGGTCTCTGTAAATCGCCTCTGCGAAAGTGGATAACATCGAACTAGTGTGAACGGAGCATGGATTGAAGGGCCTGTTTCCATTTTGTATTTCAAAAAAAACATCAGCCAATGCACACATGGCAAACTTCCAAAAACAGCAATGTGATATCGATCAGATGGTCGGGCTCACAACCTGACTACGAATGCAAATCCGGTTCATTACACAACACTAAACCCAAAATTGTCTTTTCTCTGGTAGGTTCCAGTGCAAGCTGCTCTAAGAATCCATCACGGAGGCACTCCACAAACTCCCTTTCTTGGGGTCCAGTACCAACCTGATTTTCCCAGTCTACCTGCATGTTGAAATCTCCCATAACAACCGTAACATTACCTTTATGACATGCCAATTTAAACTCTTGATTCAACTTGCACTCTATATCCAGGCTACTGTTTGGGGGCCTGTAGATAACTCCCATAAGGGTCTTTTTGCCCTTACAATTTCTCAGTTCTATCCATACTGACTCTACATCTCCTGATTCTATGTCACCCCTCGCAAGGGACTGAGTTTCATTCCTCACCAACAAAGCTGCCCGACCCCCTCTGCCCACCTGTCTGTTTTGTCGATAGGATATATACACTTGAATATTCAGTTCCCAGCCCTGGCCCTAATATATCTAAACCTAAACCGAATTGTAATTTCAATCCTTTAGCTAAAATTATATGATTTACTAACCCTATTGGTGAAGGATTATGCATCAGCTGCACTTGTAGTGGGGAATCAAGGGGCAACACAGTATAATCCTGGGGCAGCACAGTGGCGCAGGGGTAGAGTTGCTGCCTCACAGCACTAGAAACCCAGGTCCGATCCTGACTACAGTACTGTCTGTACGGAGTTTGTACATTCTCCCTGTGACAGCGTGGGTTTTCTCTGGACAATAAGGGGCACTGCACAGTCAAAGTGCTGCTGTTGGAGAAGAACTTACACCAAATTGTGGTCTGATCTTTCAGGAGGATGGAGCATCTCCAGAGAATGGAAGAGCTCCCATTGCACTATTTCTACAAAAATACAAGAAGAGATCTCTTTGGAACATTTGGCCAAAGGTATAGCTCTTAGGGCTAATGGAATCAAGGTATATGGGGAGAACAGGGTCCTGATTCTGGATGATCAGCCATGATCATATTAAATGGCGGTGCTTGCTCGAAGGGTCGAATGGTCTACGCCTGCACCTATTTTCTACGTTTCTATGTGTCTTTAACTGACATCTAAAAAACAGATCATAGAGTCATAGTCATAGAGAGATACAGTGTGGAAACAGGCCCTTCGGCCCAACTCGCCCACACCGGCCAACAATGTCCCAGCTATATTAGTCCCACTTGCCTGCACTTGGTCCATATCCCTTCAAACCTGTCCTATCCATGTACCTGTCTAACTGTTTCTTAAATGATGGGATAGTCCCAACCTCAAATACCTCCTCTGGCAGCTTGTTCCATACACCCACCACCCTTTGTGTGAAAAAAATTCCCATCGGATTCCTATTAAATCTTTTCCCTGGTCCTCAATTCCCCTACTGGCCAAAATACTCTGTGCATCTACCCAATCTATTTCTCTCGTGATTTTACATACCTCTATAAGATCTCCCCTGCGCTCCATGGAAGCTTCATAACAAGAGGAGTCGAATATAGGAGCAAACAGCAGTTGTACAGGGCCCTAGTGAGACCACACCTGGAGTATTGTGTGCAGTTTTGGTCTCCAAATTTGAGGAAGAACATTCTTGCTATTGTGGGAGTGCAGCATAGGTTCACAAGGTTAATTCGCGTGATGGCTGGACTGTCATATGCTGAGAGAATAGAGCGGCTGGGCTTGTATACTCTGGAGTTTAGAAGGACGAGAAGAGATCTTATTGAAACATATTAGATTATTAAGGGTTTGGACATGCAAGAGGCAGGAAACATGTTCCCGATGTTGGGGGAGTCCAGAACCAGGAGCCACAGTTTAAGAATAAGGGGTAAGCCATTTAGAATGGAGATGAGGAAACACTTTTTTCACACAGAGAGTTGTGAGTCTGTGGAATTCTCTGCCTCAGAGGGCGGTGGAGGCCGGTTCTCTGGATGCTTTCAAGAGAGAGCTAGATAGGGCTCATGAAGATAGCGGAGTCAGGGGATATGGGGAGAAGGCAGGAACGGGGTACTGATTGGGGATGATCAGCCATGATCACATTGAATGGTGGTGCGTGTGTGAAGGGCCGAATGGCCTACTCCTGCACCCATTGTCTTTTGTCTATTGTCTAATAGAGACCCAGCCTAATCAACCTCTCCCTATAGCTCACACACTCTAGTCCTAGCAACATCCTCGCCAATCTTTTCTGAACCCTTTCAAGCTTGACAATATCTTTCCTATAACACGGTGCCCAGAACGGAACACAATATTCTGAATGCGGTCTCACCAACATCTTATACAACTGCAACATGACCTCTCAACTTTTATACTCAATACTTTGACTGATGAAGGCCAAAGTGCCAAAAGCCTTTGTGACCACCTTATCTACCTGCGACTCCACCTTCAAGGAACCACGCACCTGCACTCCTAGATCCCTTTGCTCTACAATACTACCCAGAGGCCTGACCATTTACTGAGTCGGTCCTGCCCTTGCTCGTTGTCTGAAAATGCAATACCTCACACTTCCCTGTATTAAATTCCACCAACCATTCCTCCGCCCACCTGGCCAATCAATCCAGATCCTGCTGCAATCGTTCACAAACATCTTCACTATCTGCAAAACCACTAACTTTTGTATCATCAGCAAAGTTGCGATTCTTGCCCAGTCTGTTCTCATCCAAATCATTGATGTAGATGACAAACAGTAATGGGCCCAGCACCGAGCCCTGTGGCACACCACTAGTCACAGGCATCCAGTCTGAGAAGCGACCTTCCACCATTACACTTTGCTTCCTTCCATGGAGCCAATTCGCTATCTATTCATCAACCTTTTTGGTCACGTCTTCAAAAAAATCAATCAGATTTGTGAGACACAGCGTCCCACGTACAAAACCATGCTGACTATCCCTAATCAGCCCTTGCCCGTCCAAATGCCTGTGCACCCTATCCCTCTCCAATAATTTACCAACTACAGATGCTCACCAGCCTATAGTTCCCAGCATTTTCCCTGGAGCCCTTCTTGAAAAGATGTACAACATTTGCCACCCTCCAGTCTTCCTGTATTTAAGGACGACTTGTAAATTTCAACCGGGGCTCCCGCAATTTCATCTTTTTTGGGGGCTTACTACATCCAAATTGGCTGCTTTATGGGTTGTGCCTTACTTTAGTTTGTCTTAAAGTCACGAAGGGCACTGTAAAATTCCAATATTTTGGGACTTTAGTATTTTAACAGGTGTCCGTGTGTGTGTGTGTGTGTGTGTGTGTGTGTGTGTGTGTGTGTGTGTGTGTGTGTGTGTGTGTGCGTGTGTGTGTGTGTGTGTGTGTGTGTGTGTGTGTGCGTGACAGTGTGTCTCTTTCTTTGAACCTCCCCTCTCCTCTCTCTCCTTCCCTTGCCCTATCGCCTTCTCTCTCCCTCTCTCTCTTTCCCTCTCCTTTTCTCCCTCCTTCACCCTCACTATTTACCCCCCTCCCCTCCTCTTTCTCTACCTTTCCCCATCTCTTTCCCCCTTTTCTCTTTCCATCACTGGCTCTGCCCCACTCTATCCCCCACTTTCTCTCTCCATCTCCCCCCTCTCTGTCTCTCTCTGCACCCCCTTCCTCACTCTCAACCGCTCTCCATATTCCCTCCCCGCTCTCCACCTCCTCACCCCCTCTCCCCCTCTCCCCTCCCCTTTTTCCCTCTTCTCACTCGCACTGAAGCCCCCTCCCCCTCTCTTTCTGCCTCTCTTTCCCCTCTCTCTCCTTCTATCTCTCACCCTCTTTGTACCCATCACTCTCATTCCCCCCCTCTCTCCCCTCCCATTCCCTCACTCCAGCCTTCGCTCTTTCTCTCTCCCTCCCTCTCTCCTTCTCGCTCTCTATCACTCTCATTCCTTCTTCTCCTGGCTCTCTCTCTCTCTCTCTCTCTCTCTCTCTCTCTCTCTCCGCCTCTAATTTCCTCTCCCCCCCCCCCTCCTTCTCTCTGTGCTGTGCAGGAGGTGTGAACGTGACAGCTTCTGCAAACCGGCTGCGGAGGATCGGTGATCAGGAAGAATCAGGACCAAGTAATGATTAAACTAGGATCTCTATCCGTCAAAATGAGCCCTCCCTTGCAATTCAAATCTATCGATTCATTCCTGTCCGTGACTGGAAATTCAAACATCCCTTCTTCATGGTACTCGCAAGCTCAAGGTTGTTCCAAACAGGGGACTCTGCGCGTTCAAGGGTGTGAGACAGCTGCTGAATTCATGAACGCAAGGCGCAGTGTACATTCCAGAGGAAATCTGCTGTATGTAGCTCTGCATTGCTTTAAGGCTTGGCAGCGTGCAATTTTCATCAGTAAATGTCAATAAATGTCAGATTCACTGACAGATCAACAACAAAAAAATTCCATCATTAAGAACGAGAAACACACAACCATCCGATACGCATTTAAACTGGGCAAGATGTCAATTTGTATTTACCAGTTGATACTTCTTACAAATGTTAACATAATTATCGTAATACAAACGTAATATATAAATGAAAAAAAAACAATTTAAAGGAGATAAGATTTATATTATTGATTCTTTTATATATATAGTTATATTTTGACAAGTCATTATACATCATTAGTAAATTATTTGTCCCCATGGCCCTGAATTTGTGCAATCTAAATCAATAATAATCAGATCCAATGTAAAACATAAACATTGATCTTATCAGGCAAAATTATTAAAAATAAAAATGTAACAATATCGAGCCTACCTATGATTAAACACATTGTATAAATCACAGTGCTGCAGGTTATTGAATTCAGAGTATTATAATCTTATTCATCTATAAGTCAAACCTTACAGAAAGCTTGGCTGAGGTCTAGGCTTACCAAGGTACAGTGAAAAGCTTTGTTTTGCATGCTGTCCAAACAGGTCAGATATACCATACATAAATACAACCATGTTAAACTCAAGTACAATAGACAGAGTAAAGGGGAAGATACAGAGTGCAGAATATAGTTCTCTGCACTGTGGCGCATCAGTTCCATGGTCCAATGTCCACAATGGGTTAGAGGTGAATCGGGCACCAGGCTAGCTTATGGAAGGGACTGTTCACAAGCCCAATACCAGGGGGGAAGAAGCCGTTCCTGAATCTGGTGGTGTGCACTTTCAAGCTCCTGTACCTTCTGCCTGACGAGAGCCAGGAGAAGAAGGAATGAGGGATAAGTCTGTGAATTTGTTGGCTGCTTTGCTGAGGCAGCGTGAAGTCTAGATGGAGTCGATGGTGGGAAATCTGGCTTTTGTGATGGAACAGGGCAACACCTACAACTCTGCAACCTTTGTGGTCTTGGGCAGAACTGTTCCCAAACCAAGCTGTGATGTAATCCGACCGTATGCTTTCTATGGTGCATCTACAGAGGCTTGCAGGAGTCAATGGAGAGGTGCCAAATTTACTCAGTCTCCTCAGGCGTTGATGTGCCTTCTTGACTGTTGGATCAATGTGTTGATCCACGACAGTTCAGTAGTGGTATTAAAGCTAAAGAACTTGAAGATCTCAACCATTTCCACCGGCTGATTGCGGCATGTACTCCATTGATGCTGATTGGGGCATTTACTCAACCATGCTTCCTGAAGTCGACAACTAACTCCTCCCCAGTGATCAAGTCTTAGCTTTTATGATGGAAATTTTCATCCTGGTTTTAGAACTATTAAACTGACAAGAGATTTTCACAAAAGCCAGATCTCTTGGGCGATTACATTGTGTGGTTTTACATCAATATAGAGACACTAGACTAAGTGGGACCCATTAGGTCCCATGTTCACACGGGATGGCTGGTCCCCCAATGCAATATTCCACCTCTCCACCAATTTTAATATTGGTGGCCTGTGGGGGGGGGGGGGGGGGGCTTTCTGGAACGCTAGTATAGATGTTGTGGGCCGAATGACTGGTTTACAGAGGGCTAGTATGGATATTTTTGGGCTGGCAGCTCAGTCAGTCAGGGCTGGTGGGCTGGCAGCTCAGTCACTCAGGACTGGTGGGGTGGCAGCTCAGTCACTCAGGACTGGTGGGGTGGCAGCTCAGTCACTCAGGGCTGGTGAGCTGGCAGTTCACTCATGGCTATTCCTTGAAATTCCATTTCAAGCAGAGTGCATGCCACCAGATTCAATTTCATAGCATTTCAAGCAGAGTGCAGGCTATCAAATTCAGTTTCATAACATTTCAGGCAGAGTACAGGCCACCAAACTCAGTTTCATAGCATTTCTAGCATAGTGCAGGCCACCAAATTCGATTTCATAGCATTTCAAGCAGAGTGCAGGCCACCAAATTCAGTTTCATAGCATTTCAGGAAGAGTGCAGGCCACCACATTCAGTTTCATAGCAGTTCAAGCAGAATGCAGGCCACCACATTCAGTTTCATAGCATTTCAGGCAGAGTGCAGGCCACCATGTTCAGTTTCATAGCATTTCAGACAGAGTGCAGGCCACCACGTTCAGTTTCATAGCATTTTAGGCAGAGTGCAGGCCACCACATTAAGTTTCATAGCATTTCAGGCAGAGTGCAGGCCACCACATTCAGTTTCATAGCATTTCAGGCAGAGTGCAGGCCACCACAATCAATTTCATAGCATTTCAAACAGAGTGCAGGCCACCACATTCAATGTCATAGCATTTCAAGCAGAGTGCAGGCCACCACATTCAATTTAATAGCATTTCAAGCAGAGTGCAGGCCACCAAACACTCATTGCATTGTCATTAAGGGCTACCAAATCATTTATTGCAAGTACATTGCAGACTCACAGTTCAGTTGATTCACAGCTTAGAATCACAGTTGTGGACTCTCCCTTGCGATCTTCCAGAGTGACTGACTCACGTCCAGGCATCCGGGGTTTTATAGTCCTGACCCCACCCCCCCAGAAGGGGCAATACCTTCATCGTGGTGAGTGACAGGCGAGAGGACCTGATCTCAAGATCTCAAGATGTTTTAAACACTCATACCTTTTTTATTTTTCATCGATCGGAAAAATCCTCAGGGCTGCCTCAGCGGAGGAGGACTGTGAATAAGATGGCCAAAAATCATAGCAATATGTGGTTGTATTTTTTCTAAAATCAATATACGGCGCAGACAGGAAGTGGTCAAGATGAGTTTTAGTTTTCGAGATGGTCTCAGGGATGACCTTTGCATTCTCTTCCCATGCACATGAAAAAATCTCCTTGACTAACCTATTAAATGCAGTCAGCTGCCCAGTGCTGCTAATGATATAATGATATGGTGTGCAATCCATCGACAATACAGATTTCTTGCAGACAGCAATCATAAGTTCATAAGAGCAGAATTAGGCCATTCGGCCCATTGTGTTTGCTCCACCATTCAATAATGGCTGATCAATCTTTTCCTCTTCACCTCGTTCTCCTGCTTTCTCCCTGTAGCCTTTGACACTCCTACTAACCAAGAACTTATCAATCTCCGCTTTAAAAATACCCAAAAGCTTGGCTTCCACTGCTGTCTGTGACAATAAACTGAACAAAACTAAACTAAACGGTTGCAATATATTTTTGAGGGGGCTGATTGTTTCTGAAGAAGTGGCTGTAGCTTAGTAAGTAATTAAAAAGCCATTTGGACTTCATCCAGTGCTGAAATGTTCTGGGTATTTTGTCTGAGGTCTGGAGACTCAGAATGAGTCTCCAGACCGAGGGAAAGTCCCACAAATTCAAGCAATTCCCCTTGATTCCATTGGCAAAGGCTACAACATTGCCACCTGTGGTGGAATAGCTGAATCAATGACAGTAACGCTGGGATTTCCACCTGATATTACACTTGTTGGGAAATCCTCAAGTCAATGTCAGTAATGTTCAGAGATATGCAGGATGTGGAGTGGATGCTCCCACTAGTGGAAGAGTCTAGGACCAGAGGGCACTCCCTCAGTATTGAAAGGAGATGAGGAGGAATTTATTTCACCACAAAGTGGTGAATCTGTGGAATTTGGTTATCTTTAAAACGGAGACTGATAGGTTCTTGAATAACAAGGTTATGAGGAGAAGGCAGGAGAATGGGCAAGAGGGAAAGACAGATTAGCTATAATTGAGTGGCGGAGCAGACTCGATGGGCCTAATGCCTAATTCTTCTGGGAATCATTCTGAAAGTCAGGAGTCTAGTTTAGTTTAGTGAAAAGCTTTTTTAATTACGGCTATCCAGACAGTGGAAAGATTATACATGATTACAATTAAGCCATCCACATTACAGAGACATGATAAAGGGAATAGCATTCAGTGCAAGATAAAGTCCAGTAAAGTCTGATTTTACTTCGGAGTCACGTGAGTGACTACGTGAAGAAGCCCCGCCAGGCGCATGCGCGTCATTACATCCGTGCATGTCGCACTGAACGGGCTGGAGGGCACAGCTCCACCAGCGGGTAAGTAGAAACTTTGCAGGGAAGTGTTAAACAACTTTTTCTGCAGGGTATTTAGCTCCGTAAAGCTGGCTCGCGAAGTCAGTTGGAGTTGGAGATGGATCGGTCCGGACGGAGGGTGCGTTCTAAGCGTGTGTCTTGCGAAGAGTCGCATTCTCGATTAGGTCGGGAGATAACAACGGGACCCCCGGTTCCGATACCGGGTGCCGTGTCACCGGTGGAACCTGTTGAAAGTGGTTCCAGGACAGTGCCTGAAACTCAACAGGCTGAGGCTGCTGAGAGCCACAGGAAGGCCAAAAGGAAAACCAACAGGCCAGTATTATCTGATGACTCTGATGATGGTGGTGATTCTCCCCCAGTTAATAAAAAGATGTGGGGCAGAATGCAGCAAATGGAAAATATGCTCCAGGTTCTAATACAGCAAGGGGCTAAGGCCACAGTGATTCCTCGGCAGTTGAGCAGCAGGGACCTTATGAAGAGGATTACCTTGAATACCGCCGTGGGGAATTCCTTCCAGCGCCTATTATAGGACTGGGGGACGCCTCCCTTGATTATCAAATGGGAGATGAGGGGCAGGATGCAGCTGACCCTATGTCTGGTGTCCCTGCTTATGTGCAAACACCAGAGCACGAGAGCCTTGCTCCGGGTGTACAGGACATTGCAATGTCTTTTGCTATTCCGGAGGGAACTGGTGAGCCGATGGAGGACTACCTAGCAACTAATATCAATTACTTAGTTTCTCACCAGCTACAACAATCGGTCATGCAAGAGGCAAGTAATAAATATAAAACACCTGTAAACTGTGCATCGTTAAAAGTGCCAATGGTGAACCCAGCTATATGGGCACCCATGAGTCCTTCCATGAGGGGGCAGGAGGTCGTTATCAGCACGTCCTCAAATTGGTGGCGGCCACGATCACTGCATTTGGCACCATGGTCCGAGGGACCGTGTTATCTCAGTTACAGAAGGACATGTTAGGTATGATCTGTAACGTCTTTTTCGAGATCAACTGCATTCGGAAAATTGCCATCAGGCCGACCCTGAACCAAAAATTTGCTGCGCTCTGTAAGGCGACCAACGTCCAGTCGCCTGAACTCCTCTTTGGTTCCGATCTCGTAAAACAAATTCGGGATATTGACGAGGAGGCGAAAACCATGGGGCTAATGAAGCCGGCCACAGCTCGCCCGTTTATTCGGAAGCCGGGGGTCGTTTACCGCAGGTCCGTTCCGGGTGCTGGGCCCAGCAGAGGGAGGCCAGGGTGGCAACGAGGGTATCCACCACGTCACGTTGCCTATAACCCCAACACGGCCAGACAACAGTTTTCCAAACCACCGGCAGAGGTACAGGGACTTTGTGTTCAGGTTACACATTCTGGTGTGCAACCTCCTATTGGAGGTCGATTACAATTGTTTTATCAGGAATGGTGCTGTATAACGTCTGATATGTTTATTCTAAATACTGTGTCAGGGTCCACCATTGAGTTTATCTCAGGGATAGATCCACCTCACCAGCATAAGCCTTGTAAAGTGTTGGTGTTTTCTGTTCACAAGACTGAGCAAGTCAATGTGGAGATTCAGAATTTGTCCCGTAAAGGTGTGATTGAAAAAGCAGTTCATCATCCTCAACAATTTGTGTCTAATATTTTTCCCAGACCCAAAAAAGATGGTGGTTGTCAAGTAATTCTGGATCTCACTCAATTGAATACTTCAGTTCTCTATAGGCATTTTAAAATGGACACATTCGTTACTGCAAAGCAGCTGATGTCCCAGGGTTGTTATATGGCCACCATTGATTTACAAGATGCTTATTATTCGGTGCCAATTCATGTTGATTATCGCAGGTACTTGAAATTTAATTGGATGGGACAGCTGTGGCAATATAGAGCATTGCCTAATGGATTAAGTTCTGCACCCAGGTTATTTACTAAATTGGTGAAACCTGTGCTGGGGCAATTGAGGGCCCACAATCACATTGTTATGGCCTATTTAGATGATATCTTAATTGTCAGCAACACTAAAGAGTCAGCTGCAGACTATGTTACAGCAACCAAGAATCTCTTTGAATCATTGGGATTTTTGGTCCATCCACTTAAGTCCAAGTTACAGCCAACCCAACAGATTGAGTATTTGGGGTTTCTTCTTGATTCAGTTCATATGACAGTCACATTACCAGCAGCCAAGGTAGTAGATATTGTTAATGTCTCTATTGGTATTACACTATCCTTCCATCCGAGACATTGCGAAGGTCATTGGGAAATTGGTAGCAGCCTTTCCTGCAGTACAGTTCGGGCCTTTGCATTATCAACATTTGCAAAGAGCAAGAGAACAAGCATTGAAACACAATGCAGGTCATTTTGATCGGGTTATGCAGTTACCCACCCGGCTCTGGCAGAATTGCAGTGGTGGATTGTTAATGTTAGCCAAGCCACCAATCACATTTTGGTGGACGAACCTTTAGTGATTTTACAGACTGATGTTAGCGCTCTCGGATGGGGGGCTACAGACACAGAGTCTAGCTGTGGGGGTAGATGGACTGAGCAAGAGGACTTGCTTCTTCACACACATGGTATTAATTATCTGGAATTATTGGGGGCATTTTATGGGTTAAAAGCATATTTCTCCACAATGTCTGATTTCCACGTTCAGATTGATAACACCACAGCTGTGGCATATATTAATCATATGGGAGGAGCTAGATCTGTGTTATGTGATAACTTGGCTAATACTATCTGGCATTGGTGTATTTCACGGAACATCTGGGTTTCGGCCATCTAGCTACCAGGCATAGATAATGTGGTAGCAGACCTTAGGTCGAGAAAGTTTAATGACAATATAGAATGGATGTTGAATGTCAGCATATTTCAAACCATTGTTGCTTGATTTGGATTGCCAGATATTGACCTCTTTGCATCCAGACTGAATCACCAGTTGCCTAATTATGTCTCCTGGGAGCCAGATCCAGGTGCAGTAGCTGTGGATGCGTTCTCGTTACACTGGGGACTCTCATTCTTTTATGCGTTTCCTCCATTCTGCCTGATTGCGAAATGTCTCACCAAAATAGAGCGTGACTCTGCCACAGGTGTTTTGGTGGTCCCAGATTGGCCAACACAATCATGGTTCCCATTGGTACTGAGAATGATGGCACAGCCATTCATGAGGATTCCCAGCGGCAGTCATTTGTTGGTGCATCCGGTTACAGGAGAAAGTCACCCATTACATGACCGTATCAATTTGTTGGTCTGCAGGTTCTGACCAGACCATTCCAAGGGCTTGGATCATCGAACAGGACCATGGAGGTTAGTTCTCTCACTGCTTCGGCAATGGGCTCCAATTGTGTCATTATCTTTGCAAAAATTGACTCTTAAAGTGGTTATGTTAATGGCGTTGGTTTCAGCACAACGTGTCCAAACATTGCACTTGTTAAGAATAGATTATATGCATTTCTCTCAAGATGATATTACATTTTATGTCTGTGATTTAATCAAACAAAGTAGACCAGGAAGGTCAGGAATCAAGGTGACGTTTAAAGCATATCCTGTTGTTATGAGTAGTTAAACATTTAACCCAATATATTGCGTTAACAAGGAGTCTGAGAGGTTCTGAGACAGGACTGCTCATTAGTCACAAAAAGCCATATAAGCAAGTGTCAGTACAAACTATTTCTAGATGGTTGAAACAGGTTCTCAGTTCTGCGGGCATCGACACTGATGTGTTTAAATCTCACTCCACCAGGGCGGCGTCTACATCCGCGGCGAAGGCTCAGGACGTGCCGCTAGATCAAATCCTCGCGGCCGCAGGGTGGTCTAGAGAGTCAACTTGTTCTCGTTTTTATGATAAACCTGTTCAGGCAGAGCCACGTTTTGGGCCTGCTGTTTTGGGTTCCATTTAATTTTATTGCTTTGTTTATATCAATTATTATTTGTAATTTCCCCCTGGGACAGAGGGGTCATTACTCTGTTTGTTATTATTAAAATCGTTATTGAATTATTCATGCAATGTTCAATATCTTCTTTATCTTACTACTGTGTCAACCGAAGCAGCTTGTCGTATGGAGCGCATCTGCGGCATGCAAACACAGAGCTTTGAAATCTTCACGTAGTCACTCACGTGACTCCGAAGTAAAATAGTAAGATTAAATGAGAACTTACCAGTTCGAAGTTTGATCCTTATTTTATGAGGAGTGACGTTCAGGGATTACATGCCCTCCGCTCCCACCCTCATAATCTAAGAGATCATCTGGTAGTTCTAGTTTTCTACGAGCCTTACTATGTTACTTCGGCTATTTGTTTTCTGTGTTTTCACGCCGCTGCTTTGAAGTATGACGCGCATGCGCCTGGCGGGGCTTCTTCACGTAATCCCTCAACGTCACTCCTCATAAAATAAGGATCAAACTTCAAACTGGTAAGTTCTCATTTAATCTTACTATTAATGATTGTCCGAGAGTCTCACATCAACTTCCCTAAGATTCTACCACTCACCTACACGCTAGGGCAATTTACAGTGGCTGATTATCCCAGCAGCCCACTGTCTTCATGGTAGGAAACCACAACTCCCAGGGGAATCCCAAGTGTTTTTTTTTGGTTTACATTTTTAGAGATAGGGCATGGAAGTCCACCAAGTCCTCGCCGACCATCGATCACCTACGCACACTAGTTCTATGCTGTCCCATGTTCACATCCTCCACCTGCACCCGCACGTCTTTGGGATGTGGGAGGGTACCGGAGGTAACCCACGCCGCCACGGGGAGAACGTGCAAACTCCACACAGACAGCACCCGAGATCAATATCAAACCCCTGGATCACTGGTGCCGTGAGGCAGCCGTTCATAAGTTCATAATTTCATAAGTTATACGAGCAGAATTAGGCCTTTCGGCCCATCAAAGTCTACTCCGCCATTCAATCATGGCTGATCTATCTTTCACTCTCAACCCCAATCTCCTGTATTCTCCCCATAGCCCCTGACACCCTAACCAATCAGTCAATCTCCACCTTATAGATATTGATTGACTTGGCCTCCACAGCCTTCTGGGGCAATGAATTCCACAGATTCACCACCCTCTGACTAAAGAAATTCCTCATCATCTCATTTCTAAAGTTACATCCTTTTATTCTGAGGTTATGGTCTCTAGTCCTACACTCTCCCACTAGTGGAAACATCCTCTCCACATCCACTCTATCCAGGCCTTTCACTATTCAGCAAGTTTCAATGAGGCTCCCCCCCCCCCCCCAATGAGGTCCCCCCCCATGACGTAAACCTCTCGTAATTTTCCACCTCTCAGTTATACCCTGCCTGGCCAGCCGGGCCAGTTTCTCATCTGCCCTGTAATTCCCCGTCTTCATCAACTTAACACCAGTGCTTCCAATGTCACGTGTGTGTGTGTGTATCCGTCTTATCTCAGGATGAAAACTCTTTGCTGGATAATCATTTTAACAGAGCCACAGTAGTCCCAGAGCATAACCCTGTAATGTAATCTCCATCCCAGACATTGCCAAGATTGTTCCTGGTGACAAGAAACATGAGACTTGTGCATGTGGGCAACATTTTCATTCTTAACGCGCAATACTGTTTGACTCAACAGGGCCCGTACTCCGAGAGAGCTGGGAAGCGACTGACACTAGTCAGCCTGCCAGCCACACCTCATTTAATCTTCCAAGTCGCAGAATCACAAATTGGGAGATTATTCCCCGTTTAGCGTAGCGACACAGCGCGGAAACCAGCCCTGCAGCCCACTGAGTCCGCGCCGACCAGCGATCCACACACACTGGCACTATCCGACACACACTAGGGACAATTTATAATTTTACCGAAGCCAATTAACCTACAAACCTGTCCGACTTTGGAATGTGGGGAGGAAACCAGAGCACCTGGAGAAAACCCCCGCGGTCACAGGGAGAACGTACAAACTCCATACAGAGAGCACCCGTAGTCTGGATCGAACCCGGGTCTCTGGCGCTGCGCCACGGTGCCACCCTAATGTTAAATTATAGCAAATATCTTCTGTGAGGGGCAGTGGAAATAACCCCTCAGAAGGACAACGGGGCGAGCTGCAAGTGAGTCCGTGACTTCAAAGTGACTTGGGGAAGTAAAGGGCCTGTCCCACTGACGAGACCTTTCAGCGACTGTCTTTTAGAGAGCGCAAAGGGGGAGGCGGGGGAGAGAAGAGGGGGAGAAGGGGTGGAGACATTTTTAAGAAGCCAGGCAACTTATATTAAAGTTTAGCGGTCATTTAACTTACCATTCGGGTTTCATTGGTCTTAAAAACTCCAATGTGCCAATTAAAATGCCCGGTCAGTGAAGGAGATTGCCTACGGCTGCCCTCGACTGCCTGTAACTACATAGCGACCCCACTCCACTGCACTACGAGTTCAAAAGAACCACGCCGACCAATTTTTACTGGCGGAAAATTTTTCAACATGCTGAGAATTTTTCCTCGACCAAACTAAGGCCGCGAGTATTCAGGATCTTCCCTCGGGCATGAAGGAGAGCTCCAGTGACCTCATCGGACCTCGTAGGACCACGTGTCGACCATGCTGCGAGTTTGAGTCGAGGGCAAACTCTTCTAAATTCGCAGATTAGGTCGCCGCAGTGGGACGGCCCCTTTAGGCCATAAACAGGCCCAGCTCTGAGGGACACTCGCTATCAATTTCTCACTTTTGTTGTCCCCCTGCTCGTCGGAACAAACCCTTCGATCTTTAGTTCGGTAACAGTTATCGACTGAAGCCCTTCAGATGAGAAGTTTGTGGGTGGCAGTGCAGAGAAATCTGTTGGAATTCTTTGAGGAAGTAAATAGCAGGGTAGCCTGGATTTTCAGTAGGCCTTTGATAAAGTGCCACACATGAGGCAGCTAAAGATGACAAGAGCCCTTGGTATCAAAGAGGAGATACTAGCATGGATAGCAGGTTGGCTGGATGGCCGAAGGCAAAGAGTGGCAGTGAAGGGGGCTTTTTCTGGTTGGCTGCCAGTGACTAGCGGAGTCCCGCAGGGGTCTGTGCTGGGGGCGCTACCCTTCACGGCGTATATATAAATGATTTGGATGAGGGGATTGAAAGGCTTTGTGGCCGTGTTTGCAGATGATACAAAGGTAGGTGGAGGAGCAGGTAGTATCGAGAAAGCAGGGACTCTGCGGAAGGACTTGGACAGGTTGGGAGAGTGGGCTGACCAGTGGCAGATGGAATACAGTGCAGCAAAGCGTAACACCATGCATTATGCTAGGTGGGAATAAAGTGTAGCCTATTTTCTAAATGGGGAGAGAATTCAGAAATTGGAGGTGCAAAGGGACTTGTGACTGCTAGCGCAGGATTCCCAAAAGGTTCGTTTGCAAGTTGAATCAGTAGTGAGGAAGACAAATGCAATGCTAACATTTATTTAGAGAGGGCTACAATACAAAGAACAGGGATGTAATCCCGAGGCTTTATTAGACGCTGGTCAGGTCACATTTGGAGTATTGTGAGCAGTTTTGGGTCCCATATATGAGGAAGGATGTGCTGGTGCTGGTGCTGGAGAGGTCCAGAGGAGGTTTATGAGAAGGATCCCAGGGATGAGTCGGTTAACATATGATGAGCGTTTAATCAGATGGCTGTGGAGGCCAAGTCAATTAATATTTTTAAGGTGGAGATTGACAGATTCTCGATAAGTAAGGGTGTCAGGGGTTGTGGGGTGAAAGCAGCAGAATGGGGTCGGGAGGGAAAGATAGAGCAGCCATGATTGAATGGCGGAGTAGACTTGATGGGCCAAGTGGCCTAATTCTGTGAACGTATGAAATTAGGAGAGCACCCTTGCCATTCCCACGCTGACTTTTCCTGGGCCTCCTCCACTGTCAGAGTGAGGCCACATGCAAATTGGAGGAACAGGACCTCATATTTCACTTGGGCAGCTTATAGCCCAGCGGGATGAACATTGATTTCTCTAATTTCAAGTAACCCCTGCAATCCCTCTCCCTCCGCTCCTGCCCCACCCCGGTCGTCCTGCCAGTCCACTGTTCACACCCATCCCTTCTTTATCATCTCTTCGACCTTGGTGCAAGCTCTGATTTGTTCTGAATCTTCGCATACCTTTTGACTCCCTCCCCCCCGACTCTCAGTCTGAAGAAGGGATTTGATCCCTTTTCTCCAGGGACACTGTATAACCCACTGAGTTACTCCAGCATTTTGTGTCTATCTTCGATGTAAACCAGCATCTGCAGTTCCGTCCTACACGCTCTAGTTTATGAAGTGGAAGTTGCTAATCCATTCCTCCCTACCCACACCCCTTCCAACCCTTTAACTATCCCCGTTCAAACTCCTTCCATCTCCCAGTCCCCCCTTCCTCCCCTAAAACTCATCCTGCTCCGCCTCACATACCTCCACTCCGTCCTGATCCCCCACTGGCCCCCTCCTCTTATCTCCCAACAGCAACTGCCCCTCTCGTCCCTCATTCTCCCCTCCCCACCTCCTCACCAGCACCCAATCCTCTCTAATCACCGCTCCATGAACCCCTCCACCCCATCACACCTTCCCCCCACCCAACTCCATCCCCCCCACATCCCAACGTGCATCTGCCCCCCCTCCTCCCCCCCCCCCCCCCCCACCAACGGCAACCTCTCGCTGCTGCCACATGCTCAGTGCAGTATTGTGTCAGGAAGATCCCCCAGTAAGTTATTTACTTGAGAGCTCACAGGGCTCACGGGCAGCACAGTGGCGCAGCGGTAGAGTTGCTGCCGTACTGCGCCAGAGTCCCAGGTTCGATCCTGACTAAGGGTGCTGTTTGTACGGAGTTTGTGTGTTCTCCCTGTGGCCGCTTGCGTTTTCTCTGGGTGCTCCGGTTTTCCCCCCACACTCCAAAGACGTGCAGGTTTGTAGGCTAATTGGCTTTTGTAAATTGTCCCTAGCGTGTAGGATTCTTAAGTACAAGAGTGTAGGAATAGTAGATTACGCTAAGATTACACATTTTTTGGCGTTGGGAAGAGTTGGGAATGGGGACTGAGAGTATTACGTGAGAGGGCCTGTTCCTGCGAAGTATCGCTAAAGATCCAATGTGGGGGGGCCATCGAGTGAACAAAGGGAGCCGGTGTGGGGGGGACTTCTGAGAACAAAGTGGGGCCTGGTGGGCTGGGGGGGTTGGGGGGGTTTGTGGAGTGGTTGGGAGGCATTGAGAACAATAAGGGACCATCAGGACTACAATGGAAACTACTGTACCTGTATCGGTGCCCTGCACGTGGCGACTCTTTGCATACTTTGTGTATTTTACACAAAACAAAGAATTCCACTGTGCATGTGACAATAACGTATCATTCATCCATTCATTCAAAGCCTGAAGTGCGAAGCTTTTCTCTGCCGGGGTTTTGAACCTCCAGTTGGGACGCTGATCCTGTCCAGATGGAAAGCATTGCTCTGGGTTCCTTTCAGTTCGGGCTCAGTGCGAGACAGGTGTAGGTTACAGGAAAAGTACACCACCACAACCTCATGAGGTAATGCATTACAGAGCACCGCTCAATGTCCCACAGAAATAGAGCCTGACACCTTAGAAGCTGGTATTTCCTTCCTCGGATTTATAAACTTTTATTAGTTTCATCTGGAAGGCTGAAAGGAAGTTAATTGTGCTAAATCTCTATTGCAGGCAACCTTCTCATACCTCTTATTCCTTCTCTATAGGACAGCCAGTCGCAATATCAACCAGATTTAAATGTAGAAACCAGGAACTGCAGATGCAGGCTTATTTTAAAAAAGCCACAAAGTACTATCAGTTACCAGGTAGTATTGCAACAATCCAGAAACAATTAGACGGGCACATGGATAGGGTAGGTTTAGAGGGATATGGGTCAAACGCAGGCAGGTGGGACTAGTGCAGATGCGGCATGTTGGTATGTGTGGGCAAGTTGGACCGAAGGGCCTGTTTCCACGCTGTAAGACACTTTGACTCTAAGTGCTGGAGTCCACTGTTTTCAAGGTCATGGAGAAACAAGGTTTACACAAGCAGACACAAAGTTCCAGAGTAACTCAGCGGGTCAGGCAGCATCCCTGGGGGACATGGAAAGGTGACGTTTTGGTTTGGGACCTTTCTTCAGACTGAGTGTGGGGAGGGGGGGGGAGGTTTAGGGGAGAAAGCTAGAAGAGGGGATGGACAGGACAAAGGGTGGCAGGTAATAGGTGGACACAGGCGAGGGGGGGGGCATTGATAGACAGATGGATGGACAAAGGTCAGAGGTGACAAAAAGGGTGTGAGACAAAAGGATTGGAGTTGCGAATTGTGAAGCGAAAGGAAGGAATGGAGATGAATTGGGAGTAGGAGAGGAGAAATCGGTGGAGCACAAGGGAGGGGGAGAAGAAAGGTGGGTATATGGGGGGGGAAGGGAGAAGGTGGGGGGGTTGTGAAACCTTGTAAATTTGAATCGCTACTTCCCATGCTTACTGACCATGGGAAGATTGGTCCTCCCCTCCCCTGGACCCCACAATCCATCGCACCACCCTTCCCCTCCCCAATCCACTCCACCATTGCGTCACTCATTATAACACTCCTCCACAATCTCCCAGAAATCTTATTTCCCCCAATCTCCCTTCCTCCCCTAAAACCTCTTCTGTCTCCGCTCACCCATACCCCACTCCTCCCTAATCCCCCAGCGATCTCTTCCCCTAGTCCCCCTCCCTTCATCCCCCTCTCCTCCCTCATTCATACCCGCTCCTCGTTGACATAACAAAGGGTCTGGTTGTAAAACACCTCTGGAGGACATGGATAGGTGATGTTTCAGGTCGGGACTCTTATTCAGACAGATGCTACTCCAGCACTTTGTGCTTTACTCAAGATGCCAGCATCTGCAGTTCCTTATGTCTCCGCTCTACCTCGGTATCCTGTGACAATAATAAACTAAACAAAATGAACTAAACTAAATGAGCTCGTGCATATTGCAGGCAATCTCATCTGTATGGTGGCGCAGTCATGTTGCTGTCACGCAGCACACGTCTGAAGAATGAAGCTATTAACTGTGGGCGATCAATCATGTCGTGCGCAGAGAAGGAGATTCAAAGATTCTCAGAACATCCTTGAAGATTTTCAACATTGGCTTTTTTTTTGTTGTCTTTCTAAAAGCCTTGTTAATGCCACGATCTTACGCTGTGAATATTGACTACTGCAGTGACCAGGTTTCAAACGGACCTCAGAGCATCACGAATGGCATTATAGAAATTGCAAATTATTGCCTTTGGAACTGAAGTAGCATCAACCGCTGCAAGCTACAAAAACGGACACTTGGACCGAGATATCTTAGATCAGGAAGAGACTCAGACTGTTCAGATCAATTACCTGCCACGTGCCACTGAGCAAGAAGCCCTAGGGAGCTGAAGTGTCCATCTTGTGCTGGAGCCTGCTTCAATGGTTTATGCCACATGTATCTAGGTAAAGTGAAATTCCTTTTATTTTTGCATACAGTTCAGTAAAAATCTTACTCTACACAGCCACAACTATACTTAAGTATAAGCATGTAGGAATAGTAGATTACACTGAGAAAGTGCACAAGAGTTTTTTTTTAGAGTGGGGACAGAGAGCATTGGGTGATAGAGCTGACTGTCCCCTTGCTGGTGACTCACCGACCAACAGGGTACACATAAGGAAGATTAATCAATGTTCTGTATAGCTCTTGAGTCTTAACTCTCTTGACCCTTGATTTCTTTGGCCCTTGTCCCTTGACTTTCTTAACTCTTGACTTTTGACCCTTGACTCTCTTGACCATTGACTCCTGACTCTTGAATTCTTAACCCTTGATTATTTTGACCCTTGACTCTCGACTCTTTTGCCCCTTGACTCTCTTCACCTTTACCCTTGACCCTTGCCTCTTGACTGTTGACGCTTGACGCTTGTCTCTTGAGCTCCAAAGATCACAAGGGCAGTGCGGTTGTTGGTTACCAGACTCAGAAGGTTCACTAATAATCGACTGCCTGGGAAACCCGACGAGATAGGAATAACGTGACCACAAATAATCAGGACCTGCATCAAAGCGGAGAGGCCGGGTTCATCTGAGTTGAGTTCCATCTTAACAGGAGTCAACAAAGCAGTGCAGTCGCTCTCTGGTACCAGCAGAAAACTGTATACAATAAACTGGGGAGAGGTGGGGGCGGCTTAGAAGTGATAAATTATGGAAAGCATAGAAAGTCTCATAGGAATGGCTAAGGCGATGACTGGAGGCTCTGCAGCAGCCTGCGGCTCCCCTGGATCAAGTGCCGCTCATAACACTTAGAGCACGGACTGGACTTTGAAAATGGCGCTAAAACTTGGTGTCTCTTGCACGCGGTCTCGGTGGACTATTTCTGAACACTTTGCTAATCGTGGATTGTGCTTAGGAATGGCAATACTGAACTGCATGCGAATAAAATAATTTCACTGTGCGTTTGACCATTGACCATTGAGCAAGTTTACAAAGGAGGCCATTCAGACCATCAACTCTGGGCTGTTCCACCCAAAGGCAACCTAGCCTCATGTCACCCTTCCACCTCTGGATCTCATCAGGTTAGAGCAGGGCAAGCACAGTTTCAGTGTGACATGGTTTCTGCCTCAACCACTCCTCCAAGTGATGGGTTCCAGTCCCTCACTGCCTTCTGGGTGAATAAATGTTTCCTCTGATGTTGCTGCCATTTGCTTCAAATCCTTGGCTTCGCCTATATACTATTTGGTTCCTCCTAAATACGCTATCCTGGCACCTCGATTATCCCCCCCCCCCCCCCCCCCCCCCCCCCCCCCCCCCGCCCCAGCCTCTGCCGCTCCAAAGAAAACAGCCCCAGCCTATCCAATTTTTCCTTGTAGCTAACATTTTCCAGTAAACCTTTGCACGCTCTCCCTCCCATGTAATCACATCCTTCCTGTAACACGGTGACCAGAATTGTACAGGGGATTGCCTGCCAGGTAGGGAATAGGGTCAACAGGCTGGGAGCATATTGGGGTTTACTGTTGTTACCCTCCACATCCTCTCGACCCCCTAGCCTCTTCCCTTCCCTTCTTCCATCTCTACCTCATCTCCTCTTTCCTCTCAACTCCTCCCACTCTTACCCCTAGTTTCTCCCTCTCCCTCCCTTCTTCCATCCTCACCCCTCTCGACAACCTCTCTCTACCCTCGTCCCTTTACCCTCTCATTTTTAACCTCCTATACCCACACCTTTCCCTCCTTCCTGCTCATCCCTCCCTTACCTCTGTCTCTCTCATTCCTTCCCAATCTCTCTTCCTCTCTTTTTCCCCTTCTCCCTTTCCTCTCTTTCTCTCTCTCCCTTCTCCCCTCGCATCCCTCCCTTCTCATTCTCTTTCCCCTTCCTCACTCTCACACCTCCCCTTTCTCTCTCTCCCCCTTCTCCCCTCTCCCCTCTCCACTCATCCCATTCTCTCTCTCTCTCTCTCAACCCCCCTCCTCCCCTGTCATCCCTCATTGATCTCTCTCTCTCTCTCTCTCTCTCTCTCTCTCTCTCTCTCTCTCTCTCTCACACACACCCTCTATTTTCTATGTTTCTATGTCTACACCACGACAGTCGCAGCGAGCAGCAGTTTAACAGGGCAGCAACCTGCACCCAATCTGCACGTTGCATTTGGGTTTGGGGGCCTTGGTATAGGTGGCCCATACAGCTGCCTTAAATGAGTGTGGGCTTCAGATCAATCGAACCTTCTGGGACTCCAGCACAACACACTTTCCTGGCAATCTGTGAACAATTAAATGTAAATGCACTGGGCAGAGAGGGATGGGAGAGTGGGGGGGGGGGGGGGGGGGGGGAGGCATTAAAACTTCCAAATGCCACTTAGTGTGTGCCAATCTGATGCACAAGCTGGTTACCTGGTAGGGCGCAACATTGTGAGGAGATTCTAGTCCGCGTTTCTCCTGGTAGATCACTTAGTCCACTCAAAGAAAGCCAGACTTGGAGGAGCGGGTTCATTAATGTTGCTTGGTGATCTCATTCATATTTGAACTTATTTTAAAATTATATGTAAAGAGCATTTAATGTTATTCAAGTTATCGTTAGTAGCATTTGGGTGGCATGGTTTATTAGAAATGTGGTGAGAATAATAATCCTTTCACATTTGGGATCTCGGTTTCAGATCTTTCTTATGACTGCTATGGGACCCAAACAAAATGAATGCTGGCATTTGGATCCCAAGGACTAGTGTAACTTTTCCAAAAATAACACAGTCTCAGAATTTGGAACTTTTCCTCAGACCATAATGAAAATTTCAAGCCATGTTGATCCTTTGATATTTTATTCCTGTTGTATTTTAAGCCTGGGTTTTATTTTTTCCAAAACACTATTATTTTTAGCAAGCTGGTCCTGTAATGGTTCATAGCAAGGGCCATTTTGTGTGTGTGTGTGTGTGTGTCATCTAGACCTTTCTGTACATGCTCCCTTTTATCCACCCTTCTCAATCCCTGTAGCTCTGTTCTCAAACACCTTGCTCTATCAGTCAGAGGGCTGTGGAGTTAAGTCCCCAATCCAGAGGGGCGAACACAAAAACTAGCCTGATGGTCTGGTTAAGCGATGGGGGAGGGTTGCCTTGTCAGAGTTTCCATCTTAGATGCGAGAAATTAAAGCAAGGCCATGGCTATTTTAGTTTGGAGAAACAACATAGAAAAAAGGCCCTTCGAACCACCAAGTCCACACCAACCATCGATCACCGATTCACAGTAGTTCTATGTTATCTCACTTTCGTAACCCACTCCCTACACACTAATGGCAATTTACAGAGGACCAATTAACCCACAAGCACGCACGTCTTTGGGATGTGGGAGGAAACCGGAGCACCCAGAGGAAATCCACAACGTACTTCTTGGACAGGATCTACAATAAAGTCGTCACACTAAATGTCCAGCAAGAGAGAAGGTGGGTGATGTCGAGGAAGGGAATTAGACTCGAAGTGCAGGTGACCCCTAGTGACCGTATCTCTTCAAAACAGGCACATTCTCTAGGGAGCTGTCGGGGCGGACGACACTTCAAGGTTGAGTACTAGGCGCCAGGACTGTGACTCCAGCCCTGGCGCTGAGGCTCAACAGGGAAGGGCAACAGGGAAGGAGGGTAAAAACAGAAAAATAGGGGAGATGAATGTGCGGCTGAGGAGTTGGAGCAGGGGCCAGGGATTGGAGCAGGAGTTGGAGCAGGGGCCAGGGATTTAGATTTCTAGACCATTGGGATCACTTCTGGGGCAGAGGTGACCTATACAAGAGGGAAGGGTTGCACCTTAACTGGATGGGGACCAATATCCTGGCAGGCTGGTACATGGGCGGGTTTAAACTAGAACGGCAGGGCGGTTGGGATCTTCTACAGGACCGAGGCAGGTGAGAGGTTAGAAGTTAGTATGGAGGATAATGAGAAAAACTATAGAGGACAGAATAGGCAGGAGAAAGGCATGGAGTGAGGAAGGAAGGTTGGTTTAAACTACACGTATTTTAATGCAAGAGGCCTGACGGGTCGGGCAAATTAACTTAGGGCCTGGATAGGTGGAGCTGAGGAATAAGAAAGGGACGATGACCATGTTGGGAGTGAACTATAGACCCCCAAATAGTCAATGGGAATTAGAAGAGTAAATGTGCCAGGAGATTGCAGGCAGCTGCAGGTTTATAGGGTTGTCGCAGTAGGGGATTTCAATGTCCCCAGCATTGACTGGGAATGTCATAGTGTGAAAGGTTTATGTGTGGTGGAATCTGTCTAATGTGTTCAGGAAAGTTTCCCCCAGCAATATGTTGAGGGTCCTACATGGGAGAGGCAACGTTAGATCTAGTCTTGGGATATTATGAGGGGCAAGTGGTTATGGATGAGCCTTTTGGAACCTGCGATCACTGTTCTATTGGGTTTAAGATAATTATGGATAGGGATAGAGCAGGCCCACAAGTTAAAATGCTAAATTGGGGCAAGCCAATCCTAAAGGATATGAGACAGGAACTCACCCAAAAAAATTGGAGCAGGTTCTTTGATGGAAAAGGAACGTCAGGAAAGTGGGATGTTTTTAAATGTGTGCTGACAAGAGTTCAGGACATGCATGTCCCTATCAGAGTGACGGGCGGGGCAGGCAACCGTAAGGAAGATAGACACAAAATGCTGGAGTAATTCAGCAGAGCAGGCAGCATCTCTGAAAGAAGGAATGAATGATGTTTCAGGTCCAGACCCTTCTTCAGTCTGAGAGTCAGAGGAAAGCAAATCGAGATATGGACGGGTACAAATCACAGGTAAAGGGCCTGTCCCACTGTGCGAGGTCATTCAAGAGTTTTTTTTGTTTTTTTATATATATATTTTTTTGTTTGTTTATTTTTGTTGGAAGTAAGTACAGTAGTCTGGTACTTAAGTACCTAATACATAAATACATATTCTCATTCTTGTACAACTTCATACTTTTAGTTCAATAATAAAAGAACAGTGAGAGAAAAAAGAAATAAAGAGTGTCGGAATAGATAGACAAGCGAGTAGAAACAGAAAACAAAAAATAAAAAAATAAAGGACAGAGGTGAGAAGTTAAAAGATTGAAAGAGAAGGAAAAAGTAAAAACAAAAGAGAGATTAGGAGAGATCTACCTATCTCATATTTTTACCCATCCGTCACCCAGTTCTAAACATTTAATTTCCAAGGTTATGTTATGTTGCACCATATGCTTGTATAAAGTTGATAAACGGAGACCAAATCTTTAAGAATTGGTCTACTTTGCCTAGTAAAAGGAATCTAATTTCTTCAAGATGTAGCGTTTCAGACATGTTTGAGATCCACATTTTGAATGTTGGCGTAGGTGCGTTTTTCCAAAATTTAAGTATAAGTTTTTTCGCTGTTATTAGACCATAATTAAGAAAAGCTTCTTGGAATATAGTTAGTTTACTTCCCTCTTCCATTGACCCAAAGGTAATCAATTCAGTATTGGGGTTCAATTTTGTGTTAAATAGTTTTGTAAAAATTCCAAAAATTTCATTCCAAAATGTATACAGTTTTGTACAAGAGACAAAGGAATGTGTTATAGTGGCATTTTGAGTTAGACATTTGTCGCAGATGGGGGAAACTAGAGATGCTGGATAAAAAAACGAAGATAGACAGAAACGAAGAAGCGTCACGACCCAAAACGTCACCCATTCCTTCTCTCCAGAGATGCTGCCGGTCCCGCTGAGTTACGAGTTACTCCAGGTTTCTGTGCCTGCAATGGTTCATTGTTGGATAGGGGAAGGTGACAGCGAGTCATACAAACAGTAAAAATAATCAGGAGGACAGTGAAACTAGCAGGAGAACTAGGGTGGCGGGAGGGATGGAGAGAGAGGGAAAGCAAGGCTTACTTAAAGTTAGATAAATCAATAATAATACCACTGGGTTGTAAGCTGACCAAGCAAATATATGAGGTGCTGTTCATTCAATTTGCATGTGGCCTCACTCTGACAGTGGAGAAGGCCCAACACAGAAAGGTCAATATGGGAAAGGGAAGGGGAATTCAAATGTTTCAAGAATTCAAATGATCATTGATCAGCCATGATCATATTGAATGGCGGTGCAGGCTCGAAGGGCTGAATGGCCTGCTCCTGCACCTAATTTCTATGTTTCTATGTTTCTATGTTTAGCAACCGGGAGATCGCCTACGCCCAGGCGGACTGAGCAAAGGTGTTCAGCGAAACGATCACCCAGTCTCGCCGATATATAGGAGTCCACACTTAGAAATCCAAGGCTATCAGTAGGATTCTGAAGGCCATTGAAACTCATAGCATTGCAATGCCGCGACCAAACTTTCTTTTTTTGTTTCATAAAGTTTGTGATGATTTCATCTCTATCTTCCTCTCTGTTTTATCAGACAATGTTTTATTCAGGGTCCTCACGATACACGCAAGCAGTTCTGAGCTTGGCTGCATAGAACAGATGCAAAAGACTAAGGGGGAGACCATATACATGACGTTTAAATAAAATAAATCTATTCTGACTTGGGCTACGGTACATGATTATATTAGCAATGCTCCATGAAGGTTTAAAGTTGTATCAGAGAAAGCAATGTGATATTTGGCTTCAACTGACCTTTTTTTTTTTGCCTTGATATTTGAGATCCACGCACAGAGATCCCTGCAATATAGATTCATTTTCATGATTAGGGAACTTCGTGCAGGAAACAAATTGAATTTCTGTCAAAGAGAATTATTTTTTTTGCTCTGGACGTGCGCAACAGCTGGGTTGTGGTAGTGCTAGGTGAGGGAATATGGATGTATTCCTTCCAATCAATAAGAGCTTCAATGCTCTATTGTCCTCCAATAAAGACGCACACACTTCTCTTTTTGACCTTGAACTGAAATCCAATACAATTATTCTAAGAGAGTGTTTCTAAAAAAAATCAGTGCCTGTAGAGTCAAGAAACATGGCTGATTGTGATTGTGTGTTCATGGCTAATCTTATTAATTCTTGTTGTTGTAGTCTCTCAGCTGCAACCGTTGTCTCTTTCCTGCACTTTAATCATCCCCTTCCCTGCCGTATGATGAAGTAGGCGCTGCTGGGCGGAAGACTGTACGCGCCCGTAACAACGGAGCCTCAATGACAATAACACGAGCAATTTAGAAGAATGAGGGGGACCTCTGAAACATGCAGGCTTGGATAGAGTGGATGTGGAGAGGATGTTTCCACTCGTGGGAGAGTCCAGGACCAGAGGCCATAGCCTCAGATTTAAAGGAAGTTCTTTCAGGAAGAAGAGGAGGAATTTCTTTAGTCAGAGGGTGGTGAATCTGTGGAATTCTTTGCCATAGAAGGCTGTGAAGGCCAAGTAGGTGGATATTTTCAAGGCTGAGATAGATAGATTCTTGATTAGTGCGGGTGTCAGAGGTTATCGGGAGAAGGCAGGAGAATGGGGTTAGGAGGGATAGATAGATCAGCCATGATTGAATGGCGGATTAGACTTGATGGGCCGAATGGCCGAACTCTGCTCCTATCACTTATGATCTTATGAATGTACTTTACAGCATTATGGAGTTTGTTTTGATCAGTGCTGGCCAATTCCTGTTGGCATTCCATTCATTACATTTGCAGTTACCTAAGGAGTTTGGAGCATAATTGCATTTTGTCTTACTCTGAAAGTGGATGTCAGTAAATACTGCTTCAGTTAAACTCAGCAGTGATTGGCCTGACCTGATGTCCCATGGGAGAAGTAAGAGGAATAAACCTTTCATTTGTTTAGCACCTTTCACTCCTGTTCAGGACATCCCAAATCATTTGTGTTAGAGATATAGCATGGAAACAGTCCCTTCGGCCCACTGAGTCCATACCGACCATCGATCACCCATTCATACCAGTTCGATGTTATCCACATTCACATCCACCCCCCCCCCATACACACGGGAAAATCTTTTTTACAGAGGAGGAAACAGGCCCATCAAGTCCACCAATCATCGATGACCTGTTCGCACTAGTTCTATGTTATACACTTTTGCATCCGCTCCATATACACGAGGGTTTTTTTTTAAGTGACAAACCCACACGTCTTTAGGGTATGGGAGGGACCCAGAGCACATGGAGGAAACCAACACAGTCACAGGGAAAATGTGCAAACTGCTCACAAATAGCACCCGAGATCAGGATCGAACCCTGTGGTGTTGTGAAGCTGAAGCTCTATCAGCGGCACCCCTGTGTGGCCCTTTCTTTAGTTTAGTTTAGAGATACAACGTGTGAACAGGCCCTTCAGCCCACCTGGTCCACGCCGACCAGCGAACCCCACGCACTAACACTACCCCACACACACCAGGGTACAATTTAGAGTTTTACCAAACCAATTAATCTTCGAACATGTACGTCTTTGGACTGTGCGAGGAAACCAGAGCTCCCGGAGAAAACCCACGCTGTCACAGGGAGAACGTACAAACTCCGTACAGACAGTTACCGAGTTCAGGATCGAACCTGGGTTTCTGGTGCTGTGAGGCAGCAACTCTACTGCTGCACCACTGTACCCCCCCCCCCCCCCCACACCTTACAACCAATAAAATCTGAAGAAGGGTCTTGACCCAAAATATCATCTGTCCATTTGCCTCCATAGATGCTGCTAGATCTGCTAAGTACCTCCAGCAATTTGTTTTTGGAGTGTGGTAACTCTTATAATGCAGGAAATGTACAGTAGCATTCACTTTGTGCACAATACGTTCTTGCAAGCAACTATGTGAGTATGAGAGGACAGTAAAAATAAAATTTAAAAGGACAGAAAAAATAAAAGCAGGAGCGGATATGTGACCTTAATGTCTGTCCCACAAGCTATTAACGTCAAGCTTGACCTGTTGGAAAAGGAACAGACATTGATGAAGACATGGGCCCTCAATACCATGACCAACACACGAAAGATCACCTATCCATACCCTCCATAGATGCTTCCTGGCCCACTGAAGCAGAGACCAGCCATGATTGATTGGCAGAGTAGACTCGATGGGCCGAATGGCCTCATTCTAATCCTATAACTTGTGAACTTGTGAAAGCACTATCTCCCTGAAGAAATGTGACATCTCCACCGACTCGGGAATGTTTAGCCAGCGGCTGTCCGAAATGAAAGCAAAACATCCAGCAAGTCACTGAGCAACCCTGAGCCTTTGTGATGGGCATAGTTTTAAGGCGAGAAGGGGCAAATTTAAATGAGATGTACGGGGCACGTTGATTTTTAACACAGAGGGTGGTGGATGCCTGGAACGCTCTGCCAGAGAAGATGATGGAGGCAGATACGATAGTGGCACTTCAGAGGTTTTACCCAAGCACATGGAAATGCAGGGAATGGAGGGATATGGATCATGTGCAGGCAGACAAAATGAGTTGATCTTGGCATCATGTTCGGCACTAGGGTTGCCACCTCCCAAATAAGGGACAAACGGTCAAAATAGGGGACAAATTCCCGACGGCAATTCATTGATCGACTCGGCCGTGGCTGGGTGAATGATGAGTTGGCCCGGGTGCTGGACCGCACATAAAGCCCAGCGTGCGGGCCAGCTGAGGAGTTTTGGCCCAGGCGCCGGACTTTGCGCGCGATGTCATGCGACCCGGGCCAAAACCCCCTCAGCTGGCCCGCCGGCTGGGCTTTATGAACAGCTGCACACCAAGTCCGGCACCCCATCCAACTCATGAACCGATGATCGGCCATGAGAAGGAGGGGTGATGGTGTCGGCGGTAAATGACGGTGCGAAGGTCGGACAGCTGGCTGGGCTGCCGACCGACGGGGCCACGGGCGAGGAGCTGCTGCTGCTGCACTCCATGGGCTGCACTACGTCTGGACGGGTGAGGTGGGGTTGGACATGGCGCTCCGACCCGACAGTCCCCTCGACCCGAGTAGTAGCGGTCAAATATGGAGCAAGGGCGGTCCCGTGTGGGACAAACCAATTTAGCCCAATGTATGGTATGTCCCGGCTAATACAGGACAGTTGGCAACCCTATTCAGCACAAATATTGTGGGTCAGAGGGCCAGTTCCTGTGCTGTACTGTCTATGTTCTATGGGCACAGTGTCATTTAAGAGACTTCTGGAAAGGCACATGGATATGAAGGGAATGAAGGGATATAGATTATGTGCAGGCAGATAGGAGTTTGTCATGGCATCATGTTCGCCACAGAGCATTGTGGGCCGGAGGGTCTGTTCCAGTGTGCTATGGTCTAAGTTCTATTTACTGGCGGTGTATGGATCTCCCCAACCTTGCTCGCCACTCAACCTGTCCCACCTCAACAAGGAGGTTGAAAATCCCCACCAACATCCTTTCTGCCACCACAGAACCCACCAACTCAGAATGGAAGCCAATTGCCTTTGTTGCCTTTGCCTTAAGTGAGGCCTCAGCAGAATTATGCTCAGTTCACTGCCATTGACACTAGAAAATAATGGCTCACGCAGAAGCATTTATATCACTTCAAGAGCACCAGGCTGATGTAACATGGTCAGTGTGATCTTAACATAATATCTCAGCGCACAGAACCCGTTCTGCTTGGCTCTAATTACACAGGGTTTTTAAATCAGATCTAAGCACTTGAAAGCACAATCTTCACTCAAGCTTAAATGCCTCCCTAATTACCTCAGCAATAAAGGGGACGGAGAGATTGTAAACAGCGATTTCATCTGTCTGCGCTCATGATGTATTGCAAGCACTTGTGGATTTCAACCAAACTTAAAGGTTCAGTGGAAAGTGAATATTGCAGATTCTTTTCACCTGCTGCTGATGTAAACACCCTTTTGACTAAACTAAATAGTGATCTGAGAGCCCTTTCCATTGCAATTAAAACATAATTGCCCAGTCGAGTAACTTTGGAGTTTAGTTTAGTTTAGAGATACAGCGCAGAACTAGGCCCTTCGGCCCACTGAGTCCACGCTGACCTTTGATCACCCACACACTAGTTCCATGTTAGCCCACCTCCGCATCCTGCACACTAGGGGCAATTTACCGAAGCCAGTTAACCTACAAACCCACACGTCTCTGGGGATGTGGAACCTGTTGTCTATTGTCTGTATGTTTTTGGAGTGTACGAGAAAACTGGAACACCTGGAGAAACCACTAATCTCCTCTGCCTACACATAAGCCATGTCTCTCCATTCCTTGCATTAACATATGCCTATCTCATAGTCCCTTAAATGCCACTATTGTATCTCCCCACACCACCACCCTTGGAAATATGTTCCAGGTATCCATGACTCTTGCCGATTCTTTTCTTGCCGAAAAGAATCCATAAAAACTTGCCCCGCACATCTCCTTTAAACTTTGCCCCTCTCATCTTAAATCTATGTCCTCTGGTCTTTGCCATTTCTACACTGGGGAGAAAGGGGTCTGACAGCCTACACTCTCTATGCCCCGCAAACATTAACACACACACTCAACTGGATGTGGAGTGGATGTTTTGGATGTGGAGTGGATTTCCACTAGTGGGAGAATCTAGGACGAGAGGCTGTAGCCTAAGAATAAAATGACATACCTCTAGAAAGGAGATGAGGAGGAGTTTCTTTAGTCAGAGGGTGGCGAATCTGTGGAATTCTTTGTCACAGACGGCTGTGGTGGCCAAGTCATTGGGGTTTTTTTAAGGTGCAGATTGGCAGATTCTTGATCAGTAAGGGTGTCAGGGGTTATAGACAATAGACAATAGGTGCAGGAGTAGGCCATTCGGCCCTTCGAGCCAGCACCGCCATTCAATGTGATCAAGGCTGATCATCCCCAATCAGTACCCCGTTCCTGCCTTTTCCCCATATCCCCTGCCTCCACTATCTTTAAGAGCCCTATCCAGCTCTCTCTTGAAAGCATTCAGAGAACCTGCCTCCACCACCCTCTGAGGCAGAGAATTCCACACATGGTTAAGTCAATTAAGAGGGGCTCTGAACTCACTGCATGAAGGCAGGAACCCCACCATTTTTAAAGAATACCAGGAAAAGCCCAAAGCTTCCAAGATATGGACTGAAAGCCAAAAGCTTAAGGGCAGCACAGTGGCACAGCGAGTAGAACCGCTGCCTGACATCTCCAGGGATCTAGGTTCAACCCTGAGCTCGGGTGCTGTCTGGGTGGAGTTTGCATGTTTTCCCTGTGACCACATGGGTTTCTCCTGTGTGTGTTCTGGTTTCCTCCCACACACCATAGACGTGCGGGTTTGCAGGTTAATTGGCCTCTGTAAAATTGCCCCGAGCATATAGGAAGTGGATGCAAGAATGGGATAACTCACGTGAACGGGTGATCGATGATCAGCATGGACTCGGTAGGCCAAAGTGGCTGTTTTCATGCTGTATCTCTAATCTAATCAAAACAGGAGATGTTTCCATTCAGACTGAAGATGGGACCCAACTGAAATGTCGTCTGCCCGTGCCCTCCAGGGATGCTGCCTGACCTGTTGAGTTACTCCAGCACTTTGTGTTTTACTCGATATTCCAGCATCTGCAGTTACTTGTGTAGCCTGGGACAAGTTGCAGATCTGAACAGTCCTGAGCAGTGCTGAACTACTATCTACCTCATCGGTGACCCTCAGACTATCCTTGTTTGGACTTTGCTGGCTTTACCTTACATTAATCGTTATTCCCTTATCATGTATCTATGCACTGTAAAGGGCTCGATGTTAATCATGTATTGTCTTTCTGCTGACTGGATGGCAAGCAACAAAAGCTTTTCACTGTACCTCGTTACACGTAATATTAAACTAGATTAAACTAAAAGTTATTTTTTTTAAATACTTTCAAAAGACCAAGTCTCCTCCACATTATCTACCAGTGCAACTCATTGAGATCCCTGACATTAGTAGGCAGCTTGATGTTACAGTATGTAAGTATCAAAACTAATAAAGTATGAGGTAATCACCTCGAACATGTGTGGAGCCTATTAATTACCATTCATTAAATCAGTCTTAGCATGAAGAATTCCAAAGATTTTATCTATCCCTACATCTCAGATTGCTTCAGAAAAAAATACAGCTCTGCACATTAGTTGCCCAAAATTATTTCGACATCTGCCAAGTTTTTGCTTCCAGCTGCTAGTCATTAGTTTTAAACATCACTCTGCAAAGAGAGTGAAGAACACCAGTAAATGCAACAAGGATCATTAGCCGAACAACAAATAAATATCTCAAATGTGTTTTTGGCCAGGTTCAGCAACTAATTTACTAACCCACATGTACAGAGTGACTACGTGGATGGATGTGAACTGGACTGGCCTTATCAAAGCCGGGCTTTGCTGAACATTTCTTAGCAATCCATCGTAAGCATGTCCCAAGGTTGAAGACACTTCAGTGATCATTTAGGTGATGCTTTGGATGGAAAAAGGCTGATCGTCAATGCATTGCCTTTTCTCTGCTGTTGATGAGGTATTGTGGTATTGTGTTCCGTTTTGGTCATCCTGATGAAGGAACGATGTAGTTAAGCCGGAAAGGGTGCAGAGAAGATTTACGAGGATGTTGCCAGGACTTGAAGGCCCGAGCTATAGGGAGGGATCGGGCAGGCTAGGACTTAATTCCTTGGAGCACAGGAGGCTGAGGGCGGATCTTATAGAGGTGCATACGATCATGAGGGAAATAGATAGGATGAATGCACAGTCTTTTCCCCAGAGTAGGGGAATCAAGAATCAGAGGACACGAGTTTAAGGTGAGAGAGGAAAGATTTAACAGGAACCTGAGGGGCAACTTTTTCACATAGAGGGTAGTATGTATATGGAACGAGCTGCCAGAGGAGATAGTTGAAGCAGATACTATAACAACATTTAAAACACATTTAGACAGGTACATGGATAGGATAGGATATGGGCCGAACGTGTGCAGGTGGGACTATTGTAGATGGGGCATCTTGGTCGGCATGGACAAGTAGGACCGACGGGCCTGTTTCCGTGCTGTATGACTCTGTAATATCACCATATGATATTAATAAACAGATTACCTGGTCAGTTCCATATTGCTTGTATCTTGCTGTACACAAATCAACAGCTGCCTTTCCCACACTCAAGAACCACTACATGTCAAAAGTTTGTTATAAATCTGGCTTGATGAGGAATGATGTGTAAAAACACCAAAGGAAAGAGCTGCTTGGTGGAGCTGGTAAATACCAAAGGATAAAGGTAAAGATAAAGATCTTAGAATAAAGGGGAGGCCATTTAAGACTGAGGTGAGAAAAAACGTTTTCACCCAGAGAGTTGTGAATTTGTGGAATTCCCTGCCACGGAGGGCAGTGGAGGTCCAAATCACTGGATGGATTTAAGAGAGAGTTAGATAGAGCTCTAGGGGCTAGTGGAATCAAGGGATATGGGGAGAAGGCAGGCACGGGTTATTGATTGGGGACGATCAGCCATGATCACAATGAATGGCGGTGCTGGCTTGAAGGACTGAATGGCCTCCTCCTGCACCTATTTTCTATGTTTCTATGTTTCTATAAGTTCATAAATTCATATCATAGTAGTAGAATTAGGCCATTCGACCCATCAAATCTGCCATTCAATCATGGCTGATCTATCTTTCCCTCACAACCCAATTCTCCTGTCTTCTCCCCATTGCCCTTGACATCCTTACGAAACAGTAGCCTATCAATCTCCAATTTACAAAATTACAATTGACGGCCTCCAAAGCCGACTGTGGCAATGAATTCCACAAATTCTCCATCCTCTAGCTGAAGAAATTCCTCCTCACCTCGTGCATCCTTTTATTATGACGCTACACCCTCTGGTTCCAGACGCTCCCACTAGTGGAAAGATCTTCTTCATTGCCACTCTATCCAGACCTTTCACTATTCAGTAAGTTTCAATCCTCTCATCTTTCTAAACTCCAGCGAGTACAGGCATAAATGCGAAGCATCAAATGCTCATCATATGTTAACACATTCATCCCGGGATCACTCTCGTCGAATAGGCTGTGATATTGGGGGCAGTAATAATTAAAACAGGGTCCAGAAGCCGGAGAATAATAATAACCGTGCATACATGGATACATTTAAAGCAAAGTATGAGAAACACATGAGGAAGAAAGGAACAGGGGGAAAAGGTTGCGTAGGAGGTTTACGAGAATGCTGCTTGAATAGACAGCATTAGCTACAAACTTGGATTGTTTTCTCTGGATCATCAGAGGTTGAAGAGTGACTTGATAGAAGTATATGAGATTATGAGAGGCATAACACAAAGTGCTGAAGTAACTCAGGAGGTCAGGCAGCATCTCTGGAGGACATGGATAGGCGATGTTTCGGTTTGGGACCCTTCTTCGGACTCAGACGGGATTTACAGTCAGAACATTTTTCCCAGGGTGAAAATGTCAAAGACTAGAGGGCATAACGTCAAGGTGTGAAGGGCAAAGTTTAAAGGAGGTATGAGGGACAAATTATTTTTATACCGTAGATGGTGGGTGCCAGGAATGTGCTGTCAGCGTGGCGGTGGATAGTGGCGTTTAAGAGGTTTTTTAGATAGGCACATGGATTTGCAGGAATGGAGGGATATGGATCACGGGCAGGGAGAGGATGCTGGTTTTTCTTGGCATCATGTTCGACAGACATTGTGGCACAAAGGGCAGGTTCCTGCGCTGTACTGTTCTACGTTCTATGAACACAGTGGCACATCTAGTAGACCTGCGACTTCACAGCACCGGAGACCTCTGATTCAACTTCAAGTCTCAAGTTCAATTCTCATCTTGGTTGCTTTCTGTGTGTAGTTTCCATGTTCTCCCCTGTGAATGCATGGGTATCTTCTATGTCCTCCAGTTTCCTCCCACATCCCAAACAAATGCACGTTGGTAGGATAATTGGCCTCTGCAAATTGTCCCTGATTTATTGGTGAGTGATAGAATCCGGAGGCAGTTAATAAGAATAAGGGGCAAATATAAAATAGGATTAATGTTGGATTAGTGCAAAGGTGGGTGATCGATCATCGGTGCAGACTAGGGGAACTGAAGGTCCTATTTTGCGTGCTGTATCGTTCTCATGAAGCTAGCATCGAACATGGAACATAAACAGTACAACAGAGGACTAGTCTCTCAAGCCCACCTTATCTGCACTGACTTTGAAGCCAACATAATTAGGGAGCAGAGGGGCATAGTTTTCAGAGTGGTGGCTATATGAAACAGCTGTCAGAGGAGGTAGAGACAGGTGCTCAAACAAGATTTAAAAAGTTTAGATGGGGCATCTTGGTCAGCATGGACAAATTAGGCCGGAGAGCCTGTTTCTGTGCTGTAGGATGCCAAGACTATGTCTGTAAAATGTCCGCATCCCTCTGTTTTCTACCTGTTTATGTGCCTGTCTAACTGCCTCTTCAGTGTTGTTGTCTGTGCTTCCAATACTTTCCCAGGTAGTGCATTATTCTGTGTAAACACATATTTGCCTTGCACATCTTCTTTAAACATTCCCCATTAAACCTATGCCTTCTAGTAGTTGACATTTCCACACTGAAGAAAGGTCCCGACCTGAAATGGCACCTAACCATGTACCTTTCCTTGGTAAACCAGCATCTGCAGTTCATTGTTTCTACATTGTCTACTTACCCTATCTGTGACTCTCATCGTTGTCACTACTTCTGTCAAATTGCCCCTCAGCCTCCAAAGCTCCAGAAAAAATAATCCAAGTTTGTCGAACCTCTCCTTACAGCTAATACTGTCCAATCCAGGCAGCTTCCAGGTGAACCTCTTCTGCACCCTCTCTAATGCCTCCACATCCTTAATGTACGAATCAATGCGCCGAATGATGAAGAAATGGGGTGAGAGTCATATGGAGTATGTTTTCCAGTAGAGAGGAGTTGTGAGTCTACAGAAGAAAATAAAGGTGAACTGAGCTGCTGTGTAAGAGGGGTGTTAAAGCTGCAGACAGATCTGGGGCAAGGTTAAGGACATTTGAGAAGTTTAACAACATCATGGCAACTCGGCAATGGTTTGGAGACATGGAAAAGGTTGAAACACCAGAGAGAATAATGTGGAAGGAATTAAGAGCAAAGGAACATCACAAGAGATGTTTAACTATTTATTAGTGCACTGGGTATCATTACGGCATGTAGTCAAAAAGTAGCAAGAACAGATGTTTTGTGAATTTGTCCCTAATGATTAAGTATGAGCACAGAAAGGCTTGTGTACAATTCTACTCAGACATCAACAGGTAATTCCATGACCATGGTCAAAAAGGGCTACTTCTCTTTAAAGCTGACCCTCAATTTACAGTCAAAATATTAGTGAGAAGAATGGTCCTGACTGCAATTTATAAGTAACAGGTAAAGTAACTGCATCTGGAGACCGAGCGTAATTCAGACACTATGTCCCATCCTTCCATTGTTAATTGCTCTAACTGCCTTGCCATTGGCATGTGTTGAATGTAAGGAGATATATTTGCAGGATTTATATGAACTATCTTTACCCTCTGTCATGTAGGGCTTGTACTAATGTTGTAAATACTCTTCTTACCATTTGGAAAATGTTCATTTCTGGCAATTAACTTATCCAGCAATGAAAATTAACTAGAGACACAAAAGACTACAGATATTTACATGAAGGCAGACAAAAGTGCTGGAGAAACTCAGCGGGTGCAGCAGCATCTATGGAGCGAAGGAAATGGGCAACGTTTCTGGCCGAAACCCTTCTTCAGAAGGGATACTGAGTTGGATGATCAGCCATGATCATATTGAATGGCGGTGCAGGCTCGAAGGGCTGAATGGCCTACTCCTGCACCTAATTTCTATGTTTCTATGTTTCTAGACCCATTGAGTTGAGTTGAGTTGAGTTTACTGTCACAAGTACTGAGGTGCAGTGAAAAGCTTCTGTTGCGTGCTATCCAGTCAGCTGAAAGACAATACATGATTACAATCGACCCACTCACAGTGTACAGATTGGTACATGATAAAACACAATAATGTTTAATGCAAGATAAATTCCAGTAAAGTCCAGTTAAAGGCAATTAAAGAAATTGGGTCTCCAATGAGGTAGATCGGGGCTCAGCACCGCTCTCCAGTTGTTGATAGGACGATTCAGTTGCCTGATAACAGCTGGGAAGAAACTGTCCCAGAATGTGGAGGTGTGCGTTTTCACACCTCAATACCTCTTGCCCGACGGGAGAGGGGAGAAGAGGGAGTGGTCGGCGGGGGACTCGTAGTGGATTATGCTGGTGGCCTTGCCGAGGGGCAGCGTGAAGTATAAATGGAGTCTATGGAAGGGAGATCCTGTCAAAGAAAAGCTCTATGCATGATTACAACCAAGCCGTCCTCAATGGAGAGATAAAGGATAAAGGTCTTCCAATTTCCTCTCTATCTTTATCCTCTATCTTAGTCCAAGATAAAGTAGGTTTAAAGATAGTTCTAAGGACTCCAATGGGGTAGGTGGGAGGTCTGGACCGCAGTGGGGGAGATTAACCTACCTGCAACAAAAGCTTTTCGTTGGTCGTTGGTACACATGGTACACAACAAACTAAACTAGACTAAAGTGAACTAAACTAAACTATAGCATGCAGAGAAAAGCTTTTCACTGTACCTCGGTACATGTGACAATAATAAACAAGACTAAACGAAACTGCAGCTTGGGGAGCCCACATCTGCGACAGAATATGGTCGAGGATTTAAAAGCCAAGTCATCTGAAAACGATTAGTTTCAGATGACGCAGCTGAGGTTTTTACGACAGGTATTGAAAAAATGTTTAAGGGAGGGAGAGTAAGGTAGAACGATGGAAAGATAGGGGGGGAAATTGGAAGACTCAGGTTGAAGTTTAGCAATGATGCAGTGAAGAAAATAAAGTGATTTGGATGAACGGAGAAATCTTTTTGGCTTGGGGGAGGTCACAGTGCTAGAAAGGCCACTGTATTTGAAAGATCTCGTGGCACAGTGGTGCAGCTGGTAGAGCTGCTGCCTCACAGCGCCAGAGACCCGTGTTCAATCCTGACCTCGGGCGCTGTCTGTGTGGAGTTTGCACGTGCTTCCCATCACAGTATAGGGTTTGCTCTGGAGTGCTCCAGTTTCCTCCCACATCCCAAAAACGTGCAGGTTCGTAGGCTAAATGTCTTCCATAAATTGTACCGAGTGTGTAGGGAGTGGGATAACATGGAACTTGTGTGAACGTGTGGTGACCAATGATCAGTGTGGACTCATTGGCCTGTCTCTCTTTAAATTAAATTCAAAATTGGAAAGGAATTTTAAATCGGAGTGTTTGCCAAACCAACAGACACTGTGGGATAGTAAGCTCAAGGGTGAATGATGAACGAGGCTCATGGTGTACCCTAGCTTATGTAGGGTACAAGGCTGGAGGCCGCTGAGCATTGCATTAATTAAGGGCTAACCAAGAACAATAGAAGAATTATTAATATTTTGTAGGCGTATAGCGGAGGTGAAAACATCTGTAGCAGCAATGGACGATTAGTGTGCCACGTACACAGGCAGAGAGCATGCAACTGAAGCACGCAGATGGAGGTTCTGGAAATGATCTGACAACATTTATGGTTTGCAGCTGTAAGCTTGTGTTTGCAAGGGCTGTTGCACACTTTTCTTTCGTAATTGAGCAGAAAGCTACAGAGACTGAGGTGCAGAGTGCACTCCTGATACACCCACCTATGACCAACAACCCCAGTAAATTATAATCAATGGATGTATTGAGTGTATGGAACATAGGACAGCACCGCACAGATACATGGACTTGGCACCATCCTGAATGTTCCTCCTCTGCTTAAGTGGTCATTGAATCCTCCCTTACCGACTGCCACCTAACACCCAGTCAAAATACCCAATGTCTGAGTTTCACTGCCTGCTTCTCTACAATCAATATAGTTTGAGTTTAGTTTAGTGTCGCGCATACTGAGGTAGTGACAAGTGTTTGTAAGGTGCTAACCAGTCAGCGGAAAGACAACACATGACTACAATCGAGCCATCCACAGTGTACGGACGCCTGACAAGTTGGAATAATCTGAATAATGTTTAGTGCAAGAAAAAGCCAGTAATGTCCAATCATAGATAGTCTGAGGAACTCCAATGAGGTAGATAGTAGCTCAAGACTGCTCTCTAGTTGTTGGTAGGATGGTTCCATTGCCTGATAGCAGCCGGGAAGAAACTGTCGCAGAATCGGGAGCTGTGCGTTTTCACACTTCTACACCTTTTGCCTGATGGGAGAGGGGAGAAGAAGGAGTGGCCAGGGTGTGACTCATCCTTGATTATGCTGCTGGCCTTGCCGAGGCAGCGTGAGGCGATCTCATAGAACATAGAACGTAAAGCAGTACAGTGTGGCGGCGCCCGCTAGCACACGCAGAGTTCGAACCCGGCGTTCGGAAGCCGCGGTCACGTGACTCAGGAGGGGCTGCTTGTTTCGTGCAGTTTTTCACTTGCGTGCGTTAGTTGCGCGCTGACCACCGTTGTGGGCAGACGTGTCTGTAGGACCTGCATTCCGGCAACCCAACTTGTGAAGAAAGATTTGTTGAAAACTCCAATAGTCGTTTCTCAGACCACTAAAACAGCACAGGAACAGGCCCTTCAGCCCACAATGTCTGTGTCGTACATAATGCCAAGACAAACTAGTTTCATTTGATCCATATCTCCCAATTCGCTGCATATCCATGTATCTATCTAAAAGCTTCACAAACACCATTATCATACCTGCCTTCATCACAACCCTGGCAGAATGTATAGTCAGGATTTACTCATTGGCTATGAATGCGGGGGGGGTGGGGGGTCTCCTTCCCTTAAGGAAATCAATGAACCAGTTGGGCTTTTGGCACCAACCAGTAATTTCATGACACTGTCACTGGGCGACGCAGCGACACAGCACTGGAGCCACTGCCTCACAGCAGAGACACACCAAAGACCCCGGTTCGATCCACACCTCGGGTGCTGTCTGTGCGGAGTTTCCACATTCTCCCTGTGACTGCGCGGGTTTCCTCCGGGTGCTCTGCTCTCCTCCCACATCCCAAAGACGTGTGGGTCCGTAAGTTAATTGACCTTTAGACTTTAGAGATGCCGAGTGGAAACAGGCCCCGCAGCCCACCGAGTCCACACCGACCAGTGATCACCCCGTACACGAGCAGTATCCCACACCCTGGGGACGATATACAGTTTTTACCAAAGCCAATTAACCTGCAAACCTGTACGTCTTGGGGAGAGGGAGGTAACCGGAGCATGTGGAGAAAACCCACGCGGTCACATGGAGAACATACAAACTCCGCGCAGACAGCACCCGTAATCAGGATCAAACCCGGGTCTCTGGTGCCGTAAGACGGCAACTCTACTGCCCCGCTACTGAGCCGCCCCCAAACCTATGTAAGTTTCCCCTATCTCCCATAGGGAGAGGGTGTGAAAGTGGGATAACAGAGAACTAATGTGAACAGGTGATTAATGGTCGGCATGGACTTGGAAGGTCGACGAGCCTGTTTCCTTGCTGTGTCTCTGAAACTAAAACACTAACATTTGCTTTTTATTCCAGAAGTTCATTAATTTCTTGCAAATAGCCAAGTTGCTGCAATTATGGAGTTTGAACTCACTTTCTAGGTCAAAGCCCTGGACTCCAAATCAAGAAATGTAACCATTAAACAACCTCATGAATGGATTAGTGGTGTATGGATTCCATATTGGAAATCAGGCGAGACGAATGGGCAACTTGAAAAATAGATCATGAGCTCATAAGATCGTGTGATAGGTGTATAATTAGTCTACTCTGCCATTCAATCATGGCTGATCTATCTCTCCCTCCTAACCCCATTCTCCTGCCATCTCCCCATAACCTCTGACACTCATACTAATCAAGAATATATCTCTGCATTAAATATATTCACTGACTTTGCCCCCACAGCCTTCTGCGGCACAGATTCATCACCCTCTGACTAAATAAATTCCTCCTCATCGCCATCCTAAAAGAATGTCCTGTAATTCTGAGGCTATGACCTCTAGTGCTAGACTCTCCCTCTAGTGGAAACATCCTCTTCACATCCACTCTATCCAAGCCTTTCACTATTCTGTACGTTTCTATGAGGTCCCCTCTCATTTTTCTAAACTCCAGCGAATATAGGCCCGGTGCCTGTAGAACTGGCCTTCAGGGAACAGCGGGAGCAAAGAACAAACGTACAAGAAACCATCTCTTCAGAGGTCTGATTAAAATCCAGACTTTGAAATGGTGCCACCACTTTTCCTGGATGCATCTTGCATCAGATGAGAAAAATAGTTGTTTGAAGCCAACAAAAACTGCCAGATAGACAAGGCAGTGTTTGATCTAAGATGTGAGGTGCTTCTTAAAATGATTTGTTTACACATTTGGTCTGAGACCTTTTGAACATGAAAGATGTGAATCATGTTTCTTGAAAGGATTACATTGTCGTGTATGATCCCATAATATTTCAGTTTGCCGTTCACCACAACTAATGAGGTGCATTATCTTAAGTTTCAATCTTATTGAGACTCCCTCCAAGGCTTTTGTTTATTGATCACGATCGGTATTCACACTACAACCAAAATAGATGTTCATAAAACTGCCCGGCGGCATTGGAAACAGATCTGATAAAGACACAAAGTGCAGGAATAAATCAGTGGGTTAGGCAACCTCTCTGGAGAACACGGACAGGTGTCGTTTCGTGCCGGGACCCTTCTTCAGGCTGATTGTGGTGGGGGAAGTGGGTAGGTGAAGAAAATTGAGGAGAGTTTGGAGCAGCGGCGGTGTGGTACACTGGGTGGAGTTGATGCCTCAGTGTCAGAGACCCCGGTTCGATCCTGATTACGAGTGCTGTCTGTACGGAGTTTGTACATCCTCCCCGTGACCTGTGAGGGTTTTCCCCGGGACCTCTGGTTCCCTCCCACATTCCAAACACGTACATGTTTGTAGGTTAATTAGCTTGGTAACGTTGTAAATTGCCCCATGTGTGTGTAGGATAGTGTTAACGTGCGGGAAGTGAGTGGTGTGTAAGAATCGCTAGGGCACACAGCATAAGCGGAGACCCACAGCCATCAGTTCAATGTCCGGGCCACGCACACACACGCGCTCCTTCACCGTGATGCGACCAGAGTTGTACCGTCCGCTGTCACTCTCTCTGCAGTCTCTGTCCGCCCGAACAGTCAGAAAGCCGCCCACACTCGCACCAGACTCCAGGATGTTCTCATGGCGCGCTGTCCCCGTAAACACTGAGATCACTGCACTCACGGCACTCACGGCACTCGCTCCGAGTCTTCACCAGTGCAGGCAGCACGTCCATCTTGGTTTTTTTCAGCGACCGCACATTCCTCACTGTGATGGAAGGCAAATAACTCGTACCTTCTTCCCCCTTTCTCCCGCGGTCCGGGTAATCAAAACATCCGCAGTCGGGCCGATCGAAGCTCCCGCAGTCGGCGATCAAAGCCCCCGCATCGGGGCGATCTAGTCTCCTGCGACCAGGGCGGTCGAAGCTCCTGGGGTTGGAGCTCCCGAAGTCGACCCCTCACAAACGGACCGCCAGGTCCACGATGTTAAGGCCGCAGTGCGGACGGGGATACGATACGGAAAAAGTCACATCTCCGTCGGGGGAAGAGATTTTTAAAAAGTTTCCCCCACCCCCCACCCCCACCCCCACCCCCACCCCCACCCCCAACATAATCTAAAGCTAAAGACACACTAAAACATACATAAAAATGACTAAAAACAACAAAAAAAGGGATGAGACAGGCAGTTGCTGAGGCTGCCACTTTAGTTTAGTTTAGTGATACAGAATGGAAAAAGCCCCTTTAGCCCACCAGTCCCACACTGACCATGATCACCCATACACTAGTTTTATTCTACACACTTGGGACAATTTACAGAAGCCAATTATCCTGCAATCCCATACCTCTTGGAATGTGGGGGGAAACCGGAGCACCCAGAGGAAACCCACGCAGTCACAGGGGGAACGTACAAACTCTGTACAGACAGCACCCGAGGTCAGGATCGACCCCAGGTCTCTGGCGCTGTGAGGTAGCATCTCTACAGCTGCACTACCTTGCCGTTCCCTGCTTCTTTTAGACACTGATTGATCTGCTGAGTTTGCACAGATTTGTTTTAAAGTTAGTCAAGTGTAGGTGCAAATCAGTCAATCAGAACACTTTGGGACAACATCTGTTCAGTGCAAGTTCAACCATGAAATCTTAGTTATCAGGAAATCAGGTTTAAAACATGCAAGCAGATTCATCACCTCATTGCACCATTCCTGAAATGCTTCATACAGCTTCGCAGAGAATGAATTAATAAAAGTTGGGGGAAGGAAGAATGAAAAGCAGATTTTAAAAACATTTGGAGACTTTAGAAATAACACTTAAAACATAGCTGTGCTTTTGCCAAGCAGGGGAAGGGTTGGCAGTGTGCTTTACATGCTGTCCATTGGGGCACAGCACCAAGACGACAGTGGACTGCACTTTATTCTAACGCCAGGCACCCCGGAACCGTGCCAAGCTCCATCACGCTCACCTTGGCCAACCTTCCCAAAGCCGGAAGCTTACACTTCCACGTGATCGCTCAAGTTCACCGGAAATCGAGGCCGGCCTGATCTCCGAGTGGCATCACTCCACCGATGGGGTCGTCAAGTTAGGGCGACATGGAGGCACAGCGGTAGGGTTGTGGCCTTAAGTAACGGATGTTTGGAAGATAATGATTCTACTTGTTGAGCCTGGCTATCAGCTACCTGCCAGATATTCAAGCAGATCATAATGCCTCACAACGCCAGAGACCCGGGTTCGATCCTGACTATGGGCGCTGACTGTACGGGGTTTGTGTGTTCACCCTGTAACCGCGTGGGTTTTCTCCAGGTGCTCCGGTTTCCTCACACATTCCAAAGACGTGCCGGTTTGTAGGTTAGTTGGCTTCAGTAAATTGTCCCTAGTGTGCAGGATGGATCTAGTGTGTGGGTGATCGATGGTCAGTGTGGACCCGGTGGGCCAAACGACCTGTTTACCAAGCTAAACTAAACTAAACTGAACTAAACTAGGAGTAAAGGTGCAACAGTTCTGATCTCATTGTCACCTTTCTCCTGTGCTTTGTGGGCAGTGTACATCTCTTCCTACATGCTCACCCTTCCAGATGCAGTCTGCTGGGTCTTGCTTTTGGCCGCGGGCGGCCTGCTCAGCATCTACCCCGTATAGGCCACGACACTCCAGCAGCTTCATAACCGACACTATAAGTAGTTCCCCTGTGATGAAAATGGCACAAGAATGGAAATTCAACCCCATCGAAACCAGAAATCACCTCCCTGTAAACCATCAGTGCCCAGTCACATAAATTACATCTAACAAACAAAGGCTGAGCACTTGATAACTTCAATCCGAATTAAAAAAAACATTGGAATAAATCCAGCACATCTATGTTTTCCTTGTCACAATGACAGTTCGCAAAAAGCAACTTCAGTAGCTTTTGGGAAGATTGAGGATGTCTTCGCCAATCAGATAATTCGATTTTCGTGATATTTTGATGAGTTCCACACTGAGGTTCTTTTTCCGAGGGAGTTTTGCTTATTGAACGAGAGTGAGTATTAACTATTGAGAAATTGTTTCAGTCTTGTAACTGAAAAGCCAGCAAGTCATGACTTATTAAGAACCTGAACTACCGGGTGAGTTAACACCAAATAACATGGGGCCCAGTTCACTTTCAGCCAACAAGACAATTATCACTGCAGTGATGTCCATTGAAGAGCCTTTGACCTGAAACGTTAACTCTTTTTTCCTTCCACAGATGCTGCCTGACCTCCCGAGGATTTCCAGCACTTTCTGTTTTTATGTAGGAACGAACTGCAGATGCTGGTTTATACCGAAGATTGTCGCAAAATGTTGGAGTAACGCAGCGGGCCAGGCAGCGTCCCTGAAGAAAAGGAGTAGGTGACGTTTCAGGTCGGAACCCTTCTTCAGATGTTTCGACCCGAGATGTCACCTATTTCTTTTCTCCAGAAATGCTGCCTGGCCCGCTGCATTACTCCAACATTCTCCTGTTTATTCAGCACCCAGGTTCAGGAGCAGCTTCTTCTCAATGACCACTATGAACTGCAACTTTTCTCCGAAATACAAGCTGCCTTGGTTGCACTATGGACTTTGTGCTCTGTTTATTTGCACGACATTGGGTTTTTTTAAATTTATCAAACATATATTTTTTAAGTCGTATATATATTATATTGTCTTTTGAGTGCAGTGTTTGTAAACCTGTTGTGTTGCTGCAAGTAAGAATTTCATTGTTCCGTTTTGGTACATATGAGAATAGGACACTCTTGACTCTTGACTCACAATCTGGGGAGATGCCATCCACCTGGACTGGCCTCAGGTAGCTCCAGTATGGTTTCACTGACAAAACTTAGAAGGAAGAATGAAAGCGTCATTTAATCTGCCTTTGTCTGACTTGAACTCACATCTACAGGTTCTTCTTCTTATCGAAGCAATACACAAGATTAGAAGTTGTTCAGCCAGAGCTGGACACACTTCTCAGCGTCTGCGTACAATGGTGTCTGTGCTTCTCGTGCGTGGTGGTGGAAAGATTGGTGGAAACAGGGCCGCGACGTGAACGCTCTTTCCTTGACCCCCATCTACACACGTTGAAGGATAATAGTCCACCTAAGGGTGGACACAAAAAGCTGGAGTAACCCAGCGGGACAGGCAGCATCTCTGGAGAGAAGGAATGGGTGGCTTTTCGGGTCGACACCCTTCTTCAGACTAAGGGACTCTGCGCTGTCCTTGGAAGGCAAAGAGTAAAGGCACGGGGTCGTGGGAGCATAGTCATACAGTACAGAAACAGGACTGAAAACAGTCCAAAAATAAACTGCTGGAGGAACTTAGCTGGTCAGTGGTAGAGTTGCTGCCTAAAAGCACCAGAGACCCGGGTTCGAACCTGACCACGGGTGCTGTCTGTATGGAGTTTGTATGTTCCCCGTGTGACTTTGGCGGTTTTCCTCGGGTCCCGTTTCCTCCCACATTCCAAAGATGTACAGGTTTGTAGGTTAAATGGCTTCAGTAAAATTGTAACTTGTCCCTAGTGTGTAGGATGGTGCTAGTGGACGGGGTGGTCGCTGATCGGCACAGACCCCCCGGTGGGCCAAAGGGTCTGTTTCCGCACTTTATCTCTAAACTCTAAAGTCTAAAGTCAAAAGTCAGACAGCATCTATGCAGGCAATTGGACATGACATTTTGGGATAAAACCCTTCTTCAGCCTTTATTGGTCGTAAGAAAGGGCAGCACAGTGGCACAGCGGCTAGGCCTGCTGCCTTACAGTGCCAGAGACCCAGGTTCAATCTTGATCCCTGGTGCTGTTTGTGTGAAGTTTGCACGTTCCCCCTGTGACTGCGTGGCTTTTCTCTGGGTACACTGCAATTTCCTTCCACATCTCAAAGATGTTGTGGTTTGTAGGTGAATTGGCTTTCAAAAATTGTCCCTATTGTGTATGAGAGAACTAGTACATAGGTGATTGTTAATCCCCTAGCTTATGGAAGGGCATCCCAGTCTGTATCCTAGACTTCCAGGCTGTATCTCAAAACGCATTTATTCCACTGTCATCTAATAGAATACTGATACTGACTTTTGCTCAGTGACATTGGGGTTATTGCACAGACACTCCTGTTTCTGAAATCTTTGCATTTCAACTTGGGAACTTTTGCCATATTTGGCAGGGTTTGGAATTGAACCAGCTTCTCCTGTTGTTCCGCGTTTACACGAGAGAGCAGAAACAAGAATTCAGCATATTTCTGCAAGTAGTTTCAGCCTTTAGGAATTTGCAAGACATTTGGGCGTCACTCCTAAGGGCTCCTTAGTAAAGTATACAGGGAAGACCTTTGAAATCTGAACTGTGCAAACAGGGGAGCCATGCTTTTAACTGCACGTCCAATAAAAACTGCAGCCTGAGATGGACTGATGGGTTGAATCAGAATACAGCATAGAGCACCGGCTGGGCAGTCTGTTAGTAACACCAGTGTTCAGATATAGGCATAGTTTGATGGTTCAGTATGTAGGAAGGAACTGCAGAAGCTGGTTTACACCAAAGATACACACATCTTACAGCGCCAGAGACCCGAGTTCGATTCCAACTATGGGTGCTGTCTGTACAGAGTTTGCACATTTCCCTTGGGTTTCCTCCGTCACATTCAGTTTCCTCCCACACTACAGACGTGTAGGTTTGTAGGTTAATTGGCTTGGTATTAATGTAAAATGTTCCCTAGTGTATGTAGGATAGTGTTAATGTGTGGAGATCGCTGGTTGGTATGGACTTGGTGGGCTGAAGGGCCTGCATCCGTGCTGTATCTCTCAGCTAAACAAAAAAATGTGCCTTTTGAATCTCCTTTAGAATTTCCTATTCTCACTTTAAACCTAAGCCCTCTAGTATTTGACACGTCCATTCCAGGAACACGAATCTGACTATCTGACTACTGTAAACACAATACCCATAGATAACGTATAATAATCAAAAATTCATCAACTTACAGAGTTTGTGCTTTCTCCCTGTGACTGTGTGGGTTTTCTCCAGGTGCTCCGGTTTCCTCACACACTCCAAAGATGTACTGGTTTGAAGGTTAATCAGCTTTGGTAAATTTGTAAAACTGTGCCCAGTGTGTATGATCATGCTTGTGTGAAGGGTGGTCTCTGGTCAACATGGACTCGATGGGCCGAAGGGCCTGTTTCCGCTTTGTACCTCTAAAGACAAAAGTCTAAAGTCTAATAACCGCAACATTAGTGCAAAAAAAAGCCTTCATGCAACTAAAGACAGTTCATAGTTCATAGCTGAGGAGCTGGCAAGTGATAGATAGAAGAAAGGACACAAAATGCTGGAGTATTTCAGCGGGTCAGGCAGCATCTCTGGTGGACATGGATAGGTTATGTTTTGGGTCGGAATCCTTCTTCAGACTGCCTGCAGAATATTCTCAAGGTCGGCCTACGTTGAAGAAGTTTTCATCCCCTCTCTGACGGGAGTTCTTTGGACCCTGTCTGACTGCTCCCCCTTTGTGATTCCTGCTCCTCTCCTGGTCTACGACATTACTTGAATGTGAACAAGGATCCTGATCACTTTTCCACGTTCTCCAGAGACGCTGCCTGACCCGCTGAGTCCTTTTTTATGCACCAACATCTGCAGTTCCTTGTTTCTGCAAGCGATAGATGGATCCAAGTGAGGAGGGCAATTGGGGCCGGTTGAGGGGGGGGGGGAGGGAGGGGGGGGGGGGGGGGGGGAGGGGGGGGGAGTGGTAGGTAGATTAGTGACAGGGGCTGAGAGGTGATTAGTGGAGGGGGCAAAAGGCTGCAGATTATGGAATAAGGTAAGAACGGAAGATGATGAGTGAAGGCAGATGAGAGAAGGGCGCTTGGCAAATGAGAGTGGTAGAGGTTGGAGGTGGAAGACTGAATGGGTTCATGTTCATAAGTGATAGGAGCAGAATTAGACCATACAACCCAACAAGTCTACTCCACCATTCAATCTATCTCTCCCTCCTAACTCTTCTGCCTTCTCCCCGTAACCCCTAACACCCACTAATCAAGAATCTCTGCCTTAAAAATACCCATTGACCTGGCCTCCGCAGCTGTCTGTGGCAATGAATTCCACAGATTCACACCCTCTAACTCAAGGGTTCCCAATCTGTCCACGTTGGAGGGAAAATCGTCCTAATCTCTCGTGAAACTCCACTGTTCTGAGGTCTTACATTCTAATTGTCCACCTCTTGACTTTTGCTTTCGACTCTAGAGATGCAGCGCAAAAGCAGGCCCCTCGGCCTACGGACTCTGTGCCGACCACACACTAACACTATCCTACCCACTCCGGACAATTTTGCAATGCTATCGATGCCAATTAATTTACCAACCTGCATGTCTTTGGAGTGCGGGAGGAAACCGGAGCCCCCACGCAGGGACACAGGGACAACGCACAAACTCCGTGCAGACCTGTAATCAGGATGGAACCCGGGTCTCCGGTGCAGCAAGGCAATGACTACTGCTGTGCCACCGTGCGGACACTCTGCTAATAGCTGTTGTTTTACTCGCTTTTCCCTTTATTGAAACTCATCTGGTCATTTTTCCGTAAATTTCATTAGCCTAGGTGCCATTGGGGTGTTAGGTTTCATTGATTGACCTGGAAAGCAAACTCTCTGGCATTGCAGTAACAGGATCAAGGTTAACGTTGTCATGGGTGTGTTTTGTTCACGACTAAATATAGCGCCGGATGGGAGTTAAAGCAAGATTCTTAAGCTGTGGAATGAACACTGACAGATTCACTAGACTAACTCTGCAATATTTCTTTTCTCCATTACAGAACAGCTGTAACCCTCCTCGGAGGGTTTTGGACTGAACATACTCGCTCCTGCTGCAGGCAAGGCTGCTGTAGATGTGGACTGCCCGCACTGCGTTCAGCCACCGCAACTCCAGAGACTCAGATCACTTTATCCCTCGATCAGCTGAGGTCAGATGCCAAAATAACCCTTCCACCAAGACACCCTTCCTTCACATCATCTCCACAGATGTCGGAAAAAAAGGAACCTTCCGAGGGTAAAGCGAGCCTTGCCGCCACATTCCTCGGGCTAATTTTGGCCAAAGACGCAGCTTAAGTTCATAGGGTCAAAAAGAATTCAGCCCATCAAGTCTACTCTGCCATTCAATCATGGCTGATCTATCTCTCCCTCCTAACCCCATTCTCCTGCCTTCTCCCCATAACCCCTGACACCCGTACTAATCAAGAATCTATCTATCTCTGAGCAGAGGAAGGCAGTCTTGTCATCTTCCCCTTTGCCCTTCCACCACCCCTCCCCCCACCATCCCAACCCCCTCAAAGTTCACAACGCCAAGCACAAACATGTTTAGGTTTAAACCAAAGATAGACACAAAACGCTGGAGTAACTCAGTGGGACATCTCTGGAGAAAAGGAATGGGTGATGTTTCGGGTCGAAAAACCCAAAACGTCACCCATTCCTTTGCTCCAGTGATGCAGGTTCCTTCATCTTCCAGGTTCCTTCTCTCCAGAGATGCTGCCCGTTCCGCTGAGTTACTCCAACCTTTTTGTGCCGAGCAATAATATTTAGTTGAGTTTAGAGTGAAATTATTTTGTTGCGTGCCAACCAGTCAGCGGAAATTCAATACATGTTTGCAATTGAACCATCCAGTCTCGTGGACTATGACTGTGGATTATACACTTTCGTTTAGAGATACAGCGCGGAAACAGGCCCTCCGGCCCACTGAGCCCACGCACTCAGAAATCCCCGTACACTAGCACTATCCTGCCCACTAGGGACTATTTACAATTTTTACCACAGCCAATTAACCTACAAACATGTACGTCTTCGGAGCGTAGGAGGAAACTGGAGCGCCTGGGGAAAACCCACGCGGTCATGGGGAGAATGTACAGACTCTGTGCAGACCGAGCCCGTAGCGGGGATTGAACCCGGGTCTCTGGCGGTGTATGGCAGCAACTCTACCGCTGCGCCACTGTGCCTCCCAGATCCATGCAGTTGGTCTCTATCTCTCCCTATGTATCTCCCTACGACTTACGCCAGAAAGGTGATGGGTCACCCGCAGAGTATTGTTAGTTTGCAGCGCTCTGGCCCTTGAGGCAATAGGTTTCGCTCTGACACTCCACTTTCGCACTGTCAGTGCGTTGCACTGTTGCGAGTTCTGTGTTTGGACGGAAATATTAATCTGTCGTCCCATTGCTCGACAGTTGAACGTAAAAGAATCCCGAGGCAATGGTTTGAGGAAGAGAATGGGAATTATTCCTGGTGCCCCAGCCAGTGTTTATCCTCCAGTCAACACCATAAAACAATCCAATCCATCATTCATCACGTTTCTATTTGGATAATGCTTCTGTAAAACTCTCCTGCTTGTTTGCACAATTGAAGTGCTCTTTCTGAGGGCGTTACTCAGCAACTCAATAGTTTTTGATCATTTGGAGTCTACTTTACAGCCATTGAGTGAATATATTCCCAGGATGGGAAAAAAATATATATATATATTATTTTTAAGAGGGCATAGCTTTAAAGTGAGAGGGGCAATGTTTCATGAAGACGTGCAGGACACAGTGGGTGGTGAATTGCCTGGGCTGTTAGAGCAGGGCTGCCAACTCTCACGTTTTGAGAGTGAGACTCACTCATTTCAAGAAATTCTCACGCCCTCAGGCTGATCACAAATTTCTCACGCTCTGGCGAGTGTTTGCGGGGCTGGCGAGTCGCTCGGTGCAACTCCGGGCATGGAGCAGCTTCAGTTCAAGAGTCCCGGGCCGTCGGAGGCATCGGAAGCGTTGCGCCGCTGCCGGGAGAGTCTCTGTGCCAAAGGGACAGAGACTCTCCAAGGGAGGCGGAGAGAGAGAGGGGAAGGAAGACAGGGGGGAGAGACAGAGGGGAGAGACAGAGGGGGAGAGAATGGGGAGAGAGAAGAGGGAGTGGGGAGAGAGACGGGAGGTAGCGACAGGTGGGGTAGAGAGATAGGGAGAGAGAGAAAGAGAGAGGGGGGGGCAAAGAGAAAGAGGAGATAGAAACAGAGGAGAAAGAGAGGGGAAAGAGAAAGGGGGGGAGTGAGGTGGGAGGGAGAGGTGAGAGAGGAGAAAGAGAGAGAGGAGAAAGAGAGAGAGTCGGGAGAGAGTGTGTGGACAGAGAGTGAGGACAGAGAGCGAGAGAGAGAGAGAGAGAGAGGGGGAGGAGAGGGAGAGAGGGGGAGAGAGAGGGGGAGAGAGAGAGAGGGCGGGAGAGAGGGGGAGAGCCCCTGGTTCTGGACTCATCCAACATCGGGAACATGTTTCCTGCCTCTAGCGTGTCCAAGCCCTTAACAAATGATAACAGAATACTGAGTGAGTATAATTTTATGGATGAGAAATTGTGTTCAACCAATTGATGACTTCTTTGACAAAGTGACTAGCATGTTAGATAACAAGGAAGCCGGTGAATGTAGCAAATTCTGTTATCCATAATTTGGTCCGTGAAGTGCCCCATAAAGGATTACTGCATTAGATAAGCACCTGTGGGCTTGAACGTAATAGGTTACGTCCAGGGGGTCAGATTTGGGGCTTTATGTGTGGGCCAGATATATTGTCAGTGCAGAGGGGCTAAGAGAAAGGCCAAGTGTGCATCCAGAGTCAAGGTCTGGAATAGTACTAGGTGTGCAGTCAAAGCTGGGACAATGGGAGTGTTCAGCACTGGGAACCTCAGCAGGTAAGCAGCTATGATCAGGGTAGAATAGGGGGCCAGGTTTAAGGCTGGACTCGGGGTCAGGAATGAGAGAAGGTATGCAACTGGAGTCAGGGCCAGGAGTAGTACGAGGTGTGCAGTGAGACCCAGGTTGGTCAACATGGGCCAAGTGTTTGATTATAATCTGATATCCATACATGAATACACTAAGATGCACCACATGAATACAGTATGCACCATATTGCACACTTTCAAGCTGAAAAATGCAAAAGTTCCGTTCCAATGGGAGGGGGGGGCACGCTCCCACCCCCCCCCCCCCCCCCCCCCCCCACCCCCCAGTCGCTCCGCTCCCTCGGGCTTGGTCTCTCGCAATTTCTCACTCCCAACTCTCACCCAATGTTGGCAGCCCTGGTTAGACACAGATACAATATTAGTACTTCAGAGACTTGCAGGAAATGGAGGGATATGGATGTGCAGGCAGATAAGAGAAGGTCTTGGCATCATGTTTGCACTAGCATTGTGGCCCATAGGGTCTGTTTTTCTCTCTCTGTCTTCTATGTCTCTCTGTGTGTATGTCTCTCCCTCTCTCTCTCTCTCTCTCTCTCTCTCTTTTCCTTTCCAAGGATTTCATTCAACAATTGCATATTACAGTGTACCAAAAGTACACAAACATGGCTTGTTCCCTTTATCATCGATACTTTGCATATCTTTCATTCATTGTTCTTTATCTCTCCACATCACCGTCTATATCTCTCGTTTCCCTGATCCCTGACCAGTCTGAAGGGTCTCGACCCGAAACGTCGCCCATCTCCTTCGCTCCTTAGATGCTGCTGCACCCGCTGAGTTTCTCCAGCCTTTTGTGTACCCTCGATTCTCCAGCATCTGCAGTTCCTTCTTTAACACTTTGTACACAAACATTCAATGGTCACAATACATCAAGCAGTCATTATAATACAATGGTGCAATCTCCATTTACAATGCTCTCGACACCTCGCAGCATCGACCAGCGTACACGGAAGGCCTCCAGCATCCCTCTTCAGGGACACGTGAGCATGGATGTAGGCCCGGAAGAGGGGCAGGCAGCCGACTCTGGTGCGTCCATCAACTGCCTGCTGCCTGGACCCCCGCGAATGGTCATGGCCTCTCTCTCTCTCTCTCTCTCTCTCTCTCTCTTTGTCTCTCTCTGTCTCGCTCTATCTCTCTCTTGTCTCTCTCTCTCTGTCTCTCTCTCTCTGTCTCTCTTTCTCTCTCTCTCTCTCTCTCTCTCTCTGTCTCTCTCTGTCTCCCTCTGTCTGTCTCTCTCTGTCTCTCTCTCTCTCTCTCTCTCTCTCTCTCTCTCTCTCTCTCTCCCTCTCTCACTCTCACTCTCTCTCTCTCACACTTTCTCTCTCTCTCTCTCCTTCACACTACTGTTAAATTTCACAAAGCCTCGGTTTCCTCGGAATATATTTGGATCCTACACTTTCTGTCAATGTTTGGATTTATGGAGCACAATTGTTCTGCCTGTCCAGCCGCCTTACAGCCACACAGTGCGTTAATGTAGACACAATTATCTTTTAATTCCACAGATATAACCACAGCTGACATCCAATAATGCAGCACTCCCTCCTTGCTGCACCAGGATGTCAGCCTGGATTACCAGTTCGACTCTACATAGTGGTACTTGAATTTACTTGCAAGTTGAATCAAATACAGAATTAGGATGGGGAAACAAGGAATTGCAGGAGCTGGAATCTACCGTTAAACATGAAGTGCTAGAGGAACTCAGCGGGTCAGGCAGCATCTGCGGGAGGAATTGCCAGGCGATGTTTTGAGCGGGACCCTGCTCCTGGCTGATTGTAGTGGGGGAGGGAAAGCTGGTGGTGGGGGTGAGGGGGGGAGACAAAGCCTGGAAATTGATAAGTGGATCAAATCCAGGTCAGAACATGGTCGGGGAACAGGAGAGCAGCAGGAAAGGTTTCTCCCCCTGGGGAGATTTGAACGAGAGACATCATTTCTGAATAAGAGGTTGCTTATTTTAACACTGAGATCAGCAGAATTTGTTTTCTCTCTCAGTGGATCACCATTTTGGAATTCTGTGCACCAAGATGGCGGCACTGTGTCGCAGCGGTAGAGTTGCTGCGTTCCAGCGGCAGAGACCCGAGTTCAATCCTGACCACGGGTGCTGTCTGTACGGAGTTTGTGCGTTCTCCCTGTGACCGCGTGGGTTTTCTCCGGGTGCTCCGGCTCCCCCCCCCCCCCCCACACACTCCAAAGACGTACAGGTTTGTAGGTTAATTGGCTTTGGTAAAAAAAATGTCAATAGTCCCTAGTGTGTAGGATGGTGCTGGTCATCGGGGTGGCCGCTGGTCAGCATGGACTCAGTGGGCCGAAGGGTCTATATCTCTAAAGACTCATGGCCCTGTCCCACGGTACGAGTTCATTCCAAGAGCTCTCCCGAGTTTGCCCTGATTCGAACTCGGAGATTTACGGTAATGGCCGCTCGTCGGTACTCGGGGCTCTCGTGGACATTTTTTCAACGTGTTGAAAAATCTTCACGAGTCTTCCCGTGCTTACCTGCCGTTAGCGAGTCTTCCCGAGTACCTGCCGTTAGCGTTACGAGCCGCTAAGAGACCTCCCCGAGCTCCGACGTACCCGCTACGTTCATTCTCCGTGCTTACCACGAGTTTGTTTTTTTTTTAAACTCGGGAGAGCTCTTGGAATGAACTCGTACCGTGGGACAGGGCCTTAAAAGCCTAAAGAAAGTTGTGGGAGACTGAGTTGTTGGAGTTCACTCCTCCTCAGCAGTATGGACACCAATGTGATGCCCACAATTTAGTATCTAAACGGAAGTATCAAGGTCATACCACTCATGATTTGATGAGTCAGTGTTGATTACTTAAAGTTGAAATGCACCAAAATTGCCTGAAGCACATTATTCTAATGGCTATATTTAAAAAGATTGCACTCTGCAGCCTGAGTCTGAGGACCACAATTGTGAAAGTAAATCCCTCTGATAACAGCTGGGGAAATTATATTCAGTTACTTTAATAAATTGCAGATAAGCATTAGGAGTAGACCGACATATACCACTCCATCTACACTACACGCTGCCTCAGCAAGGCCACCAGCATAGAATCAAATACACAGGACTAGATGTTAAGAAGTCCCTTGTGCCAGTAGGTGGGGAGCATTTCACGACATTCATTGATTGCTGAGAGTGGTCGACGCTCAACATCAGGGGGGGGGGGGGGGGGGGGGTACGTATACGTATATCTTGGCCTGGGTAACCTTCAGGACAGCTGGGCACAGGACACATCATCAGTAGTGTACCCTTGCATCACTGGGTGTTTCGGCCTTTTAACACTATACACCCTCCACAAGGGCGGCCCGCTGCAGGATGATCAGCCCTCAGCGCGTGTCCCGTGTCAAACTGCCTCAAAGATTCACCATGACGTATTTGGGGCCCAGCATGGGTCTTTCCGCTTGAGCCAAATCCAACAGCTGCTTCTTTCAGCCGCGTCTGAGAGTGATCTTATGGTCTTCCGCAGAGCCTGACCGTGGATTCCAAGCTCCTTCAGCAGTCTGATGGTAGATGACGCAACAAATCCTCTGCATCCCACTTCAACTGGATAAACGTTGATGTTCCAGCCACGCTGCGTTGCCTCTGCTGGAAGCTCTGTGTAGCGCAGCTTCTTACGCTCATAGGCCTCCACAACAGAGCATAATCAAGGGCCAGTCTCACTCCTTCTTCTCCCCTCTCCCATCAGGCAAGAGGTACAGAAGCATAAAAACGCACACCTCCAGATTCAGGGACAATTTCTTCCCATCTGTTATCAGGCAACTGAACCATCTCACCAACTAGAGAGGGGCCCTGAGCTACCATCTACCCCATTGGAGACATTCAGATTATTATTGATCAGACTTTACTGGACTTTATCTTTAAACTAAAGGAAATCATGAGAGGAATAGATCGGGTAAACGCAGAGTCTCTTGCACAGAGTAGGGGAATTGAGAACCAGAGGACATGGGTTTAAAGTGTGGGGGGAGGGGGAAGAATTCAATAGGAATCTGAGGGGTAATTTTTTTACACAAGCGGTGGTGAGTGTATGGAACGTGCTGCCAGAGGAGGTAGTTGAGGCAGGGACTATCACAATGATTAAGAAACATTTAGACAGGTTCATGCAAAGGATAGGTTTAGAGGGATATCTCCGCCACACCTCCCATCAGAGGAAGGGTGTGGAGGCTTTGGAAAGGGTGCGGCAGAGGTTGAGTAGAATGATGCTGGACTAGTGGACATCGGCTACAGGGAGAGGTTGGATTGTTTTCTCTGGAACGCTGGAGGTTACGGGGAGACCTGGTAGAAGTATATGAATTTGTGAGAGTCACAGATAAGGTAGACAGTCAGAGACTTTTTCCACAAGATGGAAAATCAAACACCAGACGGCATTGCTTTAAGGTGGGAGGGGCAAAGTGTAAAGGAGATTGCCAGGTACGTTTTTTACAATGAGGGTGGCGATTGGCTGGAACCCACGGCCACGGTTGGTGATTGAGGCAGGTAGTGCGGTATAATTGCTGCGTACAGTGCCAGAGGCCCAGGTTCGATCCTGACTACGGGTGCTGTCTGTACAGAGTTTGCATGTTAGAAACATAGAAACATAGAAAATAGGTGCAGGAGGAGGCCATTCGGCCCTTCGAGCCAGCACCGCCATTCATTGTGATCATGGCTGATCGTCCCCTAAAAATAACCCATGCCTGCCTTCTCCCCATATCCCTTGATTCCACTAGCCCCTAGAGCTCTATCTAACTCTCTTAAATCCATCCAGTGACTTGGCCTCCACTGCCCTCTGTGGCAGGGAATTCCACAAATTCACAACTTTCTGGGTGAAAACGTGTTTTCGCACCTCAGTCTTAAATGACCTCCCCTTTATTCTAATATGTTCTCCCTGCGACTGCATGAGTTTTCTCTGGGCGCTCTGGTTTCCTCTCACGCTCGAAAGACGAACAGGTTTGAAGGGTTCATAGGTGTCTGCAAATTGTAAATTGTCCCTAGTGTGGAGGATAGTGCAAGTGTGTTGGGTGATCGCTGGTCGGTGTGGACTCAGTGGGCCGGAGGGCCTGTTTCCATGCTGTATTCCTAAACCAAGCTAAACTAAACTAAATATAATAATGGCATTTCATAGAGTGGAATAAATACATGGATATGCATTATGTGCAGGCAATTAAGAGTTGGTCTTGGCATCATGTTCGGAATAGACATCGTGGGCCGAATGGCCTGTTCCAGCGCAGTGCTGTTCTGTGCTATAATTTATCAAAGGAAGAACTAAATTTGTGCATACTCCCTGCGAGTGCAATAGTGCCTCAGTTTTCATCCACATGATCAGCTCCCTCCGTGACATCTCTGCTCCAACTCTGGAAGTTCTTCCTGTTTACATTCTTCATGATGCGCTGAGGGTTGATCCAATTTCTTCTCCTGCCTCCTTCATTTTGTCATTGAGTCTTCCCTCTGCCCTCCAGTCCCCTAATCAATGGATCCTCTTCCACCAACCCCCCCCCCCCCCCAACACCCTCCCTCCATCCCTCCATCCCTCCTCCTCCGGCCGTCTCCCTCTACCTGCTACTTTGCGATGGTTAAAGGCTGATGGATGGCCATCACTAGTCATCAAGGTTGCGGTCTCCGTTGCATTTTGAGCAACATTGTGTTTCACAAGGCAGCATAACTCCTTCACAAGGCAGGTAGAAACATCAATTTGTAATCAGACTACTGGACTATATCTGCATTTAGCCCTGCTTTTAATACCAGTGTGTCTATGTGAGAGGGAGAAACTCTGTGTGTGTGTGTGTGTGTGTGTGTGTGTGTGTGTGTGTGTGTGTGTGTGTGTGTGTGTGTGTGTGTGTGTGTGTGTGTGTGTGTGTGTGTGTGTGTTGTGTTCTTGAGTTATTGGAGCAGAATTTAGGCCATTCGGCCCATCAAGTCTACTCCACCTTTAACTCATGGCGGCTCTATCTTTCCCTCTCAACCCCATTCTCCTGCCTTCTCCCCATCACCCCTGACACCCGCACTAATCAAGAATCTGTCAATCTCCGCCTTCAAAATATATCCGTAGCCTTGGCCTTCACAGCCTTCTGTGGGGACTAATTCCACAGATTAACCACCCTCTGGCTAAAGAAATTCTTCCTTATCTTCTTTCTAAAAGTACCTCCTTTAATTCCGTGGCTGTGGCCTCTGGTCTTAGACTCTCCCACTCGTGGAAACAACCTCCGCTCATTGTGTGTGTGAGTGTTTGTATGGGCATGCGCATCGCTTGTGCTCGTGAGTGAGGGGGATTGTGTCTGTGTGCTGTATGTGGTCTGTGTGTGTCTCCGTGGATTTGACCATGTGTGTCTATTTGTTCAATTGCATTCGTCTGTTTTTGCCCGCACCTTTATGTGATTGAGGTTGTACGCTGCGTGTCCCTGGCAGAATGCGTTTGTGCGTGCCCAGTGTCTCCATACTGTGTGCCTCTCGAGTTAGCTGCTGAGGCAAATAGAAGATAAACACCATCCAGTTTCAAATGATCTCGACCTCTGGGATCCTGTTCGAGAGAGCCCCAAGCTTTGACTGCAATCCTACAATATAAACAGCCCAAATCCTTAAAATAGACTCCAATTTAAACCAAGGAAAGTAGCCCCGTGAGCTGATTATCAATCAGAGCATTTTGAATTGGCAGAATGGGACAGTTACAGATTCCAGTTATCTCAGTCAAACAGATCACTGGTGCATTAATTGTTTGCTTTCCAAATAGAAGGAACAGAAGGGGCACATGAATAACAGCACCGCCCAATAAATGCAATATGCATCCTACTGGTGCATGCTCCATGCTAATGAAATCAGTAACAGATGCACATACACATTTTAATTTGTATTCAGCTGGAAGACCGTGTAGGCGCAGAAGGAATGTGAGTGAATGATTGGTTTTGCAGTCGGACTTGTGCCTGGCCTGGCTTATAACTAAGGCTGCCAACTTTCTCACTCCCAAGCAAGGGACGAAAGGTTAAAATACGGGACAAATTCCCGACGGCAATTCGTTGAGCGACTCGGCCATGGTTGGGTGAATGACGGGCTGGCCCGGGTGCTGGACTGCACACAAAGCCCAGCCGGCGGGCCAGCTGAGGAGTTTTGGCCCGGGCGCTGGACTTTGTGCGCAGCGTCGCGGGGCCAGGGCCCGCCGGCTGCGCTGTGCGTCCTGCTGCACGCAAGGTCCGGCGCCCCATCCAACTCATGAACCGATGATCGGCCATGAGAAGGAGGGGTGGTGGTGTCGGGGGCTGCCGACTGACGGGGCCACAGGCGAGGAGCTGCTGCTGCACTCCATGGGCTGCACTACGCCAGGACGGCACTCTGACCGGACTGTCCACTCGACCCGAGTAGTAGCAGTCAAATACGGGACAAGGGCAATCCCGTATGGGTCAAACCAAGTTAGCCCAATATAGGGGATGTCCCAGTTAATACGGGACAGTTGGCAACCCTGCTTATAGCAGCAACACAAAGCATCATTGTGTGGCGACGAGCTGGACGCATCCCACCACCTGGGCTTATAGTGTTAGTCCCCTGTTCACATACTTTCCCCGAGTCCGATAGACAAGCAGAGAGACAGCCATTCATCAGGACAGAACGGTCTCCAAGTAACAACTTCAGCTGCCATTTCTCGTGGCCTGGCTCCAGCACTGCCCGATTCTCTTTGACATCTTATCAGCTTCGATTAGTTTTGTCTTAGTTTAGAGATACGGTGTGGAAATAGGCTCTTCGGCCCACCACATCCGCATCGACCATTGATCATCCCGTACGCTAGTAGTCTATCCTACACACTGGGGACAATTCACCTACAAGCCTGCATGTCCTTGGAAACCAGAGCACCCAGAGCAAACTCATGCGGTCAGAGGGAGAACGTGCAAACTCCACACAGACAGGACCCGTGGTCAGGATTTGAACCTTGGACTTGATCCATATCCCTCAATTCCCTGAGCTTCCATGTGCCCATCCAAAAACCTTTTAAATGCCACTATTGTATCTGCCCCCCCCCCCCCCGCCAGCAATGCGTTGCAGGCCCCTGACACTCTCTGTGTAAAAATCTTGCCCCGCACATCTCTCCATTAAACTTTCCGCACTTGATAGCTTTATAGCTACACCCTCGTGTGTTGAACATTTCCATGCACACACAGGGAGAACATAGAAACTCCGTACAGACAGTGCCCGTAGTCAGGATCAAGGTCTCAGGCGCCTTCTAAGGCAGCAACTCTACTGCTGTGCCACTGTGCCACTGATCAGTGTTGATTCGTAGGCCGAAGTGCCTGTTTCCATGCTGTATCTCTAAACTAAATCAAACTGTACACAAATTCTCCACACAAGTTAAAATCTTAATGACCTCAACCGCTTTGAGAGTAAAGTTTAAAATTTCTCCTATTCTGTTCTTGAAATCGCTTTGATTTTAACTTATTTCTACTTTTTGACTTTGGTGTTGTGAAGTGCTGCTGTCATTCAGCTCTGTAAATGTACTTGCAGGTAATTCAACGCTTCATAGAGAAGGAAGAACTATTTAGACTTGCCCAATTCTCAGTCCGGGCTGCTCTTCCAAACTTCTACAGATGCACCGTAGAGAGAATACCGTTGGTTTGCATCACAGCTTGGCTTGGGTACAGCTCTGCCCAAAAACACGAGAAATTGCCTAGAGACGTAGATATAGCCGAATCCATCACGCAGACCAGACTTCCCACCATTGACTCCATCTACACTTCACGATACTTTGGAAAAGCATCAAACATCATCAAAGTCTTGTCCCACCCTGGTCATTCCTTCTTCTCCCTGCTCCCATCAGGCCGAATGCCATAAGGTCATAAGGAATAGGAGCAGAATTTGGCCATCCGGCCCATCAAGTCTACTCTGCCATTCAATCACTGTTGATCCATCTTTCCCTCCTAACCTCATTCTCCAGCCTTCTCGCCACAACCTCTGACACCTGTACTAATGAAGAAGGCGCAGAAGCTTGAAAGCGCGCACCACCAGACTCAGGAGCAGCTTCTTCCCCTCTGTTATCCGGCGACTGAGTGCTCCTTCCATAAACTGGGCTACTGTCGACTCACGTCTACCTCATTGGACTTTGTGCATGGAACTGATGCGCTACACTGCTGTGAACATTGAATTCTTTGATCTATCTATTGATCCTGAATTTGAATTGATTGCATTCATGTATGATCTATCAGATCTGTTTAGATAGCATGCAAAACAAAGCTGTGCACTGTACCTCGGAACATGCAACTACAATAACAAACCTAAACCTAACCCTGTAGTTACGCAGTGGCAAGTATTAGTCGGGGAATTGTTTAACAATTATAGTTTTTGCTTCTACTATATTCTCAGTGCAGTCACCCTAACACTTCCTATCTTAATCCTTTTATATATTTCATCCTTTTCATGTCCACATTCTTGCAATGCAATGTCTCAATAGTTTAGTTTTTTAGTTTGGTTTAGGATACAGGCCCTTCGGCCCGCCACGTCCATGCTGACCAACGATCCCCATACACCAGCATGGGACAATTTACTATTTTACTGAAGCCTATTAACCTACAACCCTGTGCGTCTTTGGCGTGTGGGAGGAAACCGGAGCACCCGGAGAAAACCCACGCAGGTCATGGGGAGAAAGTACAAACTCCGTACAGACAGCACCTGTAGTCAGGATCGAACCCGGGTCTCCGGCGCTGTAAGACAGCGACCTACCACTGCGCCACCATTGTTGTTATTATTCACAATAGCTTCTGATAACATATAACAAACACAATACTTAAAACGGTCACTTAACGTCGATTTTGGTCATTACTGAAGCATCAAATTCAACTTATCATTCTCATTTTGAGTTCCCTCCCCTTCTGCATACGAACAGGTACTTAAAATATTTCCTAAACTTCTTCTGTAATACAGAATGATCCTACCACCTGTTTGCGAGATTAAAACCTGTCATTATTACAGTCAAGGCACAACACTAATCTTGTTTTCACCAGCTCCTGTATAAATTCACTCAGCATAATGAAAGCTCTAAACAGACTTCCTGGTTTGAATTTCAATTTTGATAGCAGCCTTTTCTTCAATTAATGGATTCTTTCATTTTTACCCCTTCGTAGCAGGGTTTGGAACATCCCAGCAGAATTTCCTAAGTATGTAGTTACTTTTCATCCAATAAATGCAGAGAATAATATATAATTTGAAAATGATTCTACTATATTGTGGCAATGTCTAATAATAAGCATGTGACCATTATGGGAGTAAAGGAAACAATAGTTGTCATGGTTCCTAAGTTCATAAGACATAGGAGCAGAATTAGGCCATTCGACCCATCAGGTCTACTCTGCCATTCAATCATGACCGATCTATCTTTCCCTCTCAACCCCATTCCTGTTCATAAGTTATAGGAGCAGAATTATACCATTTGGCCCATCAAGTCTACTCCGCCATTCATTCATGGCCGATCTATCTTTCTCTCTCAACCCCATTCTCCTGTCTTTTCCCCATAATCTTTGACACCCTTAAGGGCCTGACCCACTTTCACGACCTAATTCACAACTTCTGCCGAGTTTGCCCTTGACTCATACTCGCAGCATGGTCGTCACGAGGTTGTAGGAGATCATAGGAGGTCGTAGGTAGGTCGTAGCAGGCTGTGATGCTAGTCGTAGGTACTCTTGGCATCAAGTAGGTCGGGGCGTTTCTCTAGCCTGATGAAAAATATCCACGAGTAAAAAAGATGGTGAATGAGGTTGTGAAAGTGGGACAGGCCCTGTACTGATCAAGAACATGTCAAGTTCCAGTTTAAAAATACCCAAACACTTGGCCTCCACAGCCGTCTGTGGCATTAAATTCCACAGATTCAATATCCTCTGGCTAAAGAGATGGGTAACCTAGAAACCTGCACATCTTTGGTTTGTGGCGGGAAACCGGAGCACCCAGAGGAAAACAGGGAGAATGTACAAATTCCGTACAGACAGCACCCATAGTCAGGATCGGACACAGGTCTCTGGTGCTATAAGACGACAACTCTACCGCTGCTCCACTCCTAAATTGTACTTGCACGCCTTACCTTTGTATAATGTCAAAAATAAAATGCTAATT